>JAFFJZ010000003.1:22500000-23750000 GCA_018340375.1 Gonatopus flavifemur
TCACAAAAACACTTTCCAGCTGTAATGAATTTCTTACACAGTCACTCCAGTTCAAGAAGTCTATTGAATCCCATTGATTGATTAGATTTCTCAGTGAACACCATATATGAATGTTACATAACACAGTAATCACAAGTTACTAAACTCTGTTATATATATGTGATGTAATAAATATATATTGTGATTTATTAGTTACGTAGTACCGTATGTAAATATTACAGAACATAGAAATCAGAAGTTACATACTTTTGTTATGTATTCGGAATGTAGCGATGATATAACATTCTACGCTTATATTACGTTACAGTTTTTTATTTCTATGTTACGCTGTAGTTACATATGCGAGTGACCTGAAGAAAATAAGAAAACCAGAAGAACACTGAGTCCGTGAGTATTGGCACAATGTTGATTCAATCTCTGTTCGAAATATGAGTATAAAATCAAGAAAGTATTTTCCTTCAGCTATATACGCAGTGACCACCGAAAGTAACATTGATTGAACTGTATGTTACGCAGCGTATCCAGGTAGAAACGCGCATTCAAAGTGCTTCAAGGCGCTGCTCTGCTACTTGGGTACGTAATGGTTATGTCAATGTTCCATTCAATGGGCGCTGAGATGTGAACATGAAAGAAATGAAATTTGTTTGTAATTGTGAAGTAACATCGCCATTACATTGCAGCTGCGCTGTAAGAAGAAACTGAAAATTTACGGTGCAACTTGACTGGAACATTCCAGTGCTAGCACTGGAATATGGATATTCCAGTCCTTATAATTAAAATGCATAATTTCGATTCCGTGAGTTTTCTTGATTGAGATTTCGGATAATGATCGTAATTGTAACGGATAAAATTCATACATAAGGTTCTCAAAGTCTATCCTTTTGTGTATTCTCAATGTGAAACATATGTGGACTTCCAAGGTGGCTATTTAGCAAATCGCACCATAGTTCAGCGGTTAGGTCTTAGGTTTCAGTCGGTAGGCAGGTAGGAATATAGGTTCGAATCCTGCTGAGTAGAAATGATTTTCTTTCCATCTAGATAAGTGATCAAGTCCCTCAGTGATCTTGAAACACAAGGAATATGCGAAATCACTTCACGTAATAGAATTTTTTTCAATTTTTACGAATATTTTTAGCAATAATTTTCCAGTACGTGTACTGGAAAAGTCCAGCACGTTTGTGTACCGGTTACGTAAAGGTTTTGCTTTGTATTCAGGTAACTGTTATGTAACATTGTTTCTCGGGTAGTTATGTAAGTGAGTAGGAAATTGTGAGTCACATGTGACTCCCAAGTTATGTAACAGGCTACTTAACGTTATGTGGTTTTTATGTAACATTTGCGTAACTGTGTTCCCTGGGTTGATATCATCCTGCAACGGTAAATAATCATGCAAGAATCCGATGCTGGTTCAAATCCTTTGAAACCCATTGGAATCAGTTAAAATCATGGGATTCAATAAGAATTCAATAGATTCAAGTGGTCATTTACCGTCACGAAATTTTTATCAAATTTTATTAATCAATGGGTTTTTGAGGGGTACCTAGCAGTCACCATTGTTGGTTAAAAAAGGGCACTTCGGTTGAAAAAGGACACGCTCATGTGATAAAAAGAGAAATTCGATACCGTTGCTAGAATTTTTTTACCATTCATTCAAAAATATTGGAAACGTGTTATGTGGTGTGATGCGATTCGAATCAAATGTTATTACACCAATCGTTCGATATCAGCATGGAAATCTATTAAATCGATTCTAACGCATTATTTATGTTGATTATGATTTTCAATTACGTATTACTGACGGCAAATTTCAATAACTCCGCTGTTACTATTCTACGTAGCTATGTATTTACTCCTTCAATTAATTATTCCCAGAAAGCATTGCAACGAGAATTTGTGGTTTCCTTTTACGTCACTCACATCAGAGAGAATGTTTACAATTTTAAATATTAGTACAATGAAACTAGTATGTTGCTGTCGAACTTGTATGAGCTCATACGATATTTGCGGCATTTGCTCGTTCATCGATGAAAAACCATTCTAACGCACTGAAACAACACTGAGAGAAGTGGAATGCAATGATTACCATGTACAAATAGTAATTGGAGGACAGCTTCGCGATTTTGGTTTCGGATACAGTTCACTCTTCTCAGTGAATATGCTTTATCAATGTAAAAATTGTGTTGTCTCAAACGTGTAACCAATGATGCGGCATTATTCAATTGATTCTGGAAATATATTAATACTCAAGATGAGTCCAACTTGAAAGTCCAACCTATTTCTCAATGTATAGAAAGAGTTCAAGGACGATAAACGAACAAGTTCAAATCCAAACGTCGCGCAGGCATGAACTATTTTACATAATTATAGGACAGTGTGTATCTCCTCATTATAATTATGGTCGAGTCAAGGTTTTGGAGAACACAATGAATCCGACAGACCGATCCTAACCCGAACAACAGACTGAAATGAGAAAAGCGAACATACATCCGGTTTTATCTTTACACAAATTGAGGAGCCTTGAACTATATTGCTGAGCAATGACTCTTATTTCCTCTTGTTGCTTTCGATTTTGAAATGTGATCGGCGGAAGCTTCTTCAATTGATTGAATTGATCGGATTTCATCATCCTTCGAACAATTTCAACAACGACAAAATAATTCTGTATAAAATTCCGCACAAGTCCATATACAAACTCAGTCCTGCCCTGCTTTAAAAATACGATTCAAATCTATTACTCGTCAATCAGTTTGAATCAGATTTTTGTCCGAGAATGTTCATATTTAATCATATTCAAATCTAATCGGTTTGAATAGGACCAAAATGGAACACTGATGAACACTACATGAGATATAATCAGAAAATGAGGATTCACACGATCCGAATTTTTTGATTATATCCCATTGAGTAAAAATTTCTATTTTGTCCTATTCAAACCGACTATATTTGAATGAGATCGAATAGGAAAATTCTTGGACCAAAATCTGATTCAATCTGATTGACGAGTATATTCAGTTTGAATCGGATTAAATCGGATCTTTAAAGCACACTGTCAGAGATATCTGGAAGTTTTTTTCAATTACGTACATGAAATCAGATCCATACACATTCTACAACAAATTTAATGTACAAAAACATGAAAAGACTATAGATTATGCTACAGTTTACATCAAATTTACTGTAAAATGTGTATGAAACTGAATCCATGCACTTACTTGAAAAAAACTTCCAGCAAAAACATTAAAATTGATGCAAAAATTTCTAACAGTGCAGGGTAGTATAAAAAAGCGGATACAAATTTGCGTTGAATAAAATGACCGATAAAACGCATAGAATTTCAAAATAGGGTGATAGACACTCTGAAACCCCATAAAACCCCCATGAAAGCCCGGATTAACCGCATTCGAACGCGATTACGGATTTCACAGCGGATCCTGCGCTGAAATTAGTCCAGATAAAGATTATCACACACCCTCACAGCACTCGGAAGTTTATGTAATGTGCCAAGAACGTTTTCAGAACGTTTTCAAAATGACCAAGGAACTTCATGCTGTCTGGGCATGGGTATGCGAGTTTAGGGCCTAAGTATGTAAAAAAAAACTCATATTCGCGCCCGGATACAGTCGAATATAGGCTATCCAGGTTTCATATCGAGTTTATCCAAATTTTCATCAGGTTTTTTTCAACGCAAGAGGAAAAATAAAACTCAGGAATATAATAGTTTTTTCATAAAAATCTGAGACTTTTTCTGGATTTTTTGATCAATCAAAAACGATAAGGTTTAGAAAATGTATTTCCACTCTAAAGTATGAAAGAGTATGGATAGGAAAAGTAAAAAGTGAGGAACACAATTGAAATTCGAATTGCTACTCTCTAAATCTGAATCAGTGGATCCATTCCATTCCATTGCATGATCAGTAAATAATCCAATTAGCCGAGCAGTGCTTTTTTATTGTAAAAGCCAACGTTTCGCCCATATACTGGGCATTTTCAGGGCAAAAATTACAACGTAGAGATGAAGTGGAATACTCCATCGTTGAACCCACAAAAAATTGGATGGGGTGATTCAATAATTAGGATGTGTGTAGAATAGTGCTCGGAGTGGCGCCATCAATTAACGGAGAAACAATCCAATGAGCCGAGCAGTGCTTTTACAATAACAAAGCACTGCACGGCTAATTGGATTGTTTTTCCGTTAATTGATGGCGCCACTCCGAGCACTATTCTACACACATCCTAATCAGTGAATAGTTACTAATTCTGCAATTCGATGTTATTTTCATTGATTACAATTAGTCATATTTCACTATTGCAGTCACTAATTCAGTTTTAGAGAGTAAAGAGCCAAATTTCGGTATACGCTTTATAAAATTCAGTGTTTGGAATTTGAATCATACCAGCTATGTTCTCTCAAGTGTTCGTAATCCTCCGTATTTGCATGTAAAAATTAATTTTCTAGACCTTATCCGTCCCGGTCTATTAAAAAACTAAGAATAAGTTTCAAATTTTTATAAAAATTATTTTATCTTTAGAATCTATCTTTCTCCATACAGGAAGAAAAAATTCTGAAAATCAATAAGGAATTTATATATCAATTGCATCTTGAAAATTTTTATGCAGTTTCTAAAGTGATTTTTCTTCAGTAATTCAGGCAGCAATTAACCCGAAGAACAACTCGAAAAAATTACCAAGATTTTTCTAATTTTTAATCTGGTGAATGTACCGATTTTTCTGTGATTCTACCGAAAAATACGATGAATTCATCAAATTCTGGAGGACTTTTACTCACTGCCCATATACAAATTTTTAGGTTCCGCCAATGCTGACAATAGAATATAGCTTGGCGGAATGTTGACAGCCAAGACTTGGCAATGTTGATCAACCCAAAATATAATGTTGCGCCAATATCGGTGTTCAACGAATTTCGGTTGTCAGTTAACCATTGATTCACAATTCCGCCAGGCTTGGCGCTTGCTAGGCTCATCATTGGACCAATATTAACCGAACGATAGATGCTATTGAAAGTGAGAATCTTTTGGGACGTGGTTGAATATTGCCACAAACTTTGGTCCAGTTTAGATAAAAATCAGTTCTCAATGTAGCGCTGATCATTGGTGATAGCATGGCTCAGTATTGGCATGCCCCCTAATTTAAACTTTTTATGGCTGAACTGCTAGCTAAGTTACCGATCGAGTGTTTCTCGCGAGTGGTGAGAGATATACACGAGGAATATATAAGACTGAAATAATGATCTGGAAGAATAGTCAATCGTTCTTTGTTACAGGTTACTCTCGAGGGCTCCTACCGCTGATCCATATTGTGTATACTTCTGCGACTTTAGTGGCAAACTTTAGTGACAAAAAACACTGAGTTGTTCACAGATAAATGAAGAAAACACAATACTTCCCCAAATAACATATATTGGAAATCTCCACTCGGATGCGCATGATGTTCATATATTTTGGGTGAATTATTTTTAACAGTTTTATCATTGGCGCAACATTGATGAACAAATTTTTCTGCACCAATGATGGGGCTTCATTGGAAAAACACATCGATAAATCATGAAATGATCACAGTGAAAAGTAAAACTTATTTCCAATCTTGATATCGGCTTATTTTAAGATGCAACCACAACTAGTCCTATTTCAGCTGCACGGAGAAAAAGGTATCTTAAAAAGTACCATAATTTATGGATTTTCTGCGCTGGTCTGACCGAGTCTAAATATTTACCTGAAAAAGCCTCTAAAAGTACCATAATGTCTTGGACTTTTATACGGAAGGTACCATACTTATTTCAAAAAGTCCAAGAAATTATGGTACTTTTGGAGATTCATGCAAGTGAATATTCCGACTCGGGTCAGACCAGCGCTGAAAATCCATAAATTATGGTATTTTTCAAGATATCTGTTTTCTCAGTGTGAAAGTAAGCATCCAAAACAAATGCCAACACAATGGAAAAGACTGAATTTCAGTCAAGTTTTCAAATAAGATGAAGCCACTTTCAGTCAGACTTTTTACAGTGATGTTATCATTTCAGTGTGGTGCCATGCTTGGTCGCCAAGTTTCGGCCATATTTTATCTGCGCCATTCTAGCGCCAATGGTAAATTTCTGTACACTGAGAATCCGATTTTTTAGATTTCAAGAAAATTTTTTTCCCCCTCATTCTGATAAATCTTGTTTTCAATGGAAAAGATAGTTCATTCCAATGAGAAAGTTTTTCACTGAATTGGAATTATATTCTTCGAATTCAAGAAGGAATATATTTCTGTTTCAATCTGAAAATTTTTTGTTTCACTCTGATGAAGAATTTTTCTATTGAAAGGAATATTTATCAAAATGAGGGCAAAGAAAATTTTCTTTCGATTCAAGAAATTGAGTTCTCAGTGTATGGGTGTGATTTGAGGCAATTAATTGCTTGCCAACAAATTTGGTTTCCTCGTCCGCGACTTACTTTTTCATGCTTTGCAAGAAAACTTTGCAAAATACTTGAATTAAATCTATCAAGTTGTTGTTCTTGCTGGAATCAAGATAATTGGAGAATAAAGCTGAAATTGTTCTAAAATCAAACAACGTCTTACAAGGATCATCGATATAATCGATACTTCGATATCTGAACAACTCTCGAACAGTGTAGGCTTTTCTTTGAATAAAAACACCTTGAGAAATTAGAGAATCAACATACTACTCTTTCAGTAATATTCCTTTGACGTCATCCTTCCTAGCGCCTGACCTTCGAATGCACTACTTTTATATTCCCCTAAGTGTTGAATACTTCCAATCAAACTGTTTCTTCGTTTTGTTACAAATAACGTCGTTTCTCGAAAAGTTTCGAATTGTGCAAACGTTCGGAAGCAAGAATTCCTAACGTATCTTCATACAATGAACTTTCACAACTTATATCTTGTAGATATTTTTCAATGTAATGAAGAAAAAAGAGGGGAATTTTTGCAAAAAAAAATCCGCGATGTGATCTGTAACAGCCATTCTCTCAAAATTGAAAGTTATCATTTCATCCTTTTCAAAAAAACAAAAAGTTGTTGAGTAAATTTATATAACAACCAATGAAGAAATTGCGTTACACCGAGAAGATAAATTTCTGACAGCAAGAAAGCAGTATTCAAGTGAAAATTCAGTTCTATCGCATCGATCAAATATTCACTTCCATTGTCATAATATTCAATGAATGGAGTTTTCTGTAATTCTCTCATCTTCCACAAACGAATAGATTATGTTATCACATTAAAAACAGATGTCCTTATTTGACAAGTTAGAGATCGAATTCGATTGTTCAAAGGATACGTAACATTCATATTAAATCTTTCATTTTTGATATTGATCAATTACTTCGATTGAATTTGTAAGATTATTAAAAAAAACATGAAATACAGAAGTACATTAGGAAGAATATAAATATTTCATGACGTGACTACCGATCCCCTACCTCCATGACCATGATTTTATTTTAAAATGAATATATCCATCCACCTAATAGTCTTTTTTTCTGACTGTACATGCGTATCTCTCTCAAAGCTTTGCCACACTTCCTCCGTTTTATGTATCCAAAGATGGGAGAGGCACAGACTAGGCTTTTACACCATGTATATATAATACCATGGAATGGAGAGAACGATGACGTGTGGTCACTCGACCCTGGCTTTATTTATGTTTCCCCATAGCATTAGAGGCATTTAAACACGTGCCCTCAAGGTCTCTGTCTTCCTCTTTTATTTCATCTTTTGTCTCCTTTGTCTGAGCGCGTGTGCTCCGATCGTTAGATAGGATCGAGTTAATAACCCCATTGCTGGACAGTCTTGGGCGTTGTACTAATATAAACTTGAATATCGCTACATACATTGTGTCTGGTTGTTACACTCTACGAGGAACATTTTTTCGAATAGGGATAAAGCGCTTGTGCGATGTTTCGAATATCATTGATCGTTTTTGAACAATTTTCCATAGAATATTTTCTTGAATTCATGAATGAGTGCGAATTTCCTCGATGAGTTGGCTAACAAATCTATCGCACTATACGATACTTCAAAAGAATCGTGAAATTCATGTTATTCTTTCCGCACACGGAAAAAATAATTTAGCTGCAGCAGCTAAGTAGCTCGCACGGACACGGACAGTCATTAAATTAGCTCCTGCAGCTAAATTTAATGACTGTCCGTGTCCGTGCTAGCTACTTAGCTGCTGCAGCTAAATTATTTTTTCCGTGCAGAAATCATCTCCCGATCATACTTGATAGTTACAACGCACGGTATGGTTTTTAATCAATATGTTAATGTGTAATTTATAATCATAGCGACTAAATTTTTGATGACCATACTGATTACGCGCGCTTAAAATGACATTATCGTCTGATATCTTTCAATAATCCAGTCAGGCTACACATATGATCACACGCTCACCGATAGACACATATATGTACAATTATAAATGCATTCTTTATTGGACGTAATCAACTAGGAAACGCTTGGATAAACCTTGAACACTGACCTTGACTCATGAAGGAAAGAGACATCTATCTATGTGCAATGGATGACTATTACTATCACTACGACTACAACGACTAAACTTCAACGATGATGTGTACACGTGTTTTCATACGCGTGTCACGGGTGTTCTATGTAACGCGATAAAAAAGCATTTTATACCCAAATCAAAATTCGTTACTTATCACTATGACAATCTTCATCATCACTAATTTCAACATTTATTTGTGAGGAAAAAATGTTCATCGTGAATGTATACGGTTGCACCGTGAAACTGGTTGAAAAATCAGTCTCAAACCTCGAAAAGGCCAACCATATGGAAAATTTCATTCTCGCTTTCTCTCACATGCGAGCGCAACCTAAACGCCATATGGATATCATCTTATTTAGAAAACAAAACTTTTGGTATCATGGGCGTCTTTCCTCTCCAACCTAAAAAAAATCTGGCATCAATCGATTCCTATGAAAATGTACAAAGATCCCTGACAATTCTGGCAAGACATACCGCATGATTTACCTCAAGGTTATGGGAACTATCATGGATGAATTCAGTAGATAATTTCCTATGAGCAGACGATTTATTTTTTTTTTATACACATTTTTTGGATAGTACAATTTTATTTGTGAAAACAAAAGTATAAAATGTTGATTCTTTTGCTTCCACATTTAAGGGATTATATCCGTTTGAAGCCTAAAAATAAGAGGGGTTTCTGTGAATTCTTTGTGGCTCTGCATATGGAACGTTGAATATAACGTTCTGAGGATTTATTATACATATCTTGAGGTGAAAAAACAATTTTGTATTTTAATATTGAGGACAAAATGGCGTTGTATATACAAAAGAAGCGTATTTTTTGAAGGCGCTCCACGGCCGACATCAGAAGTCTCGCACATCTGCAGCTAGAACAATAAACAAAATTTTTTCTTAATCTGAATGAATATTGCTACAGAAATACCTATAGGATTATTGAGGAATATCGATTTTTGCAATTTTGGCATCAATTTGAAGGAAAAAAATCGCATTTTTCACGAAAAAATCGATCATAATTTGTTTATAAAAACGTAATTGTTCATCCATCGTGGAAATCCTATACACTTCGATGGATAATCTATCCGAGAAGCTACAGTCAAATTTTCAAGTCAATCGGAAAAAAATTACTCGAATTCTGATGTCGGCCGATTTTGAAAAAGTGGTTTCGAGAAAAACGCGTTCGAAGTTTGAGAATGAGTTTACGATAAGAAATTCTTAAAATTCAGGCTTGCTGATTTTTTTACCTTTAGTCTGCGATCCCAGCACCATATAACTGCCGTTCTAAGTCCAAATAACTCTTCTCCAGCTCTTTCTTGGACGATTTAACGATTTTTGATAACATTCAAAATCGCTACATGATTGAGAAAGTCAGAATTTGTCATTTCGAACCGCCCAGAGTTGCTTCAAAAATGTTGTTTGATATCATTCTTGAGATATTGCGACATCATTCAAGCTAATAAAAAAAAAAGAAAAGAAAAAATTTCAATTCAACCAATCTCAGAACAACAATGATGTTTGTCTTGACATTCAATTTTCCGGTGGATAAACATTCATATGTACGCATATGTACACATACGTTATAATCGTCAGTCACAAATGATCCAATGATATTGTGAATAACAAAAAGACCTTTAGCGACAATTTATACAATTTTACATTGAACGTGAGTCTACATTTTTCTCGGCATAAACGTTATGAAAGAAAACAAAACAACAGAATTCGCTTGACAATTCCATTGCAACACGGATAAAATGTGATTGGAGCCGATATATCGCTTGGTCGTCAGGTTTTTTTTAATTTTTTAAGGTGAATTTTTCATCCAGCGACCTCAAAATAAGGTGATTTTCTCGAATTTCTTTTTTCATGGAATTAAGGAAGTCAATAAAGAACTCGGGGGTGTCATGCTTGTTAATTGAGTCTTTAGGTACAAAATTTTGTCAGTAAAAAATAATGCCATAGGAATTGTTGATACGTTTTGAAACATAACCACCTAAAAAAACAGTGATCAATCGGGCCCCACTATAGTACTTACAAAAATTATCAGAAATCAAAATCCAAACATTTTTATGAAATATATTGTATTTTTTGGAGTTTGTACCAATAAAACCAATGAAAAGTCCAAAATTAAAAGAATGACAGACATGCAAACTTTTGGTAGCGTTTTTTCACCTTTTTTTCGCTCTTTAAAGCGCTATAAAAAGAAAAAAACAAAGCAAATGCTATCCCCATTTAGGTTCATCCTCCAATAAATTCAATCAGCTTCAGAATGAAAAAAAAAGAGCGATCCGTTCGGTAGTTTTTGAGATATCGTGGAGCCAAAGTTGAAAAACATGATTCCGAGAAAAATGCCTTTAAAATTTAGGGTACGAATTCTCCAGCTTGAGAAAACTCTTTTCATGTACTTTAAAACCCATTTAATGAGTTTCAAATAACTCGAGTTCTTAATTTACTTCCGTCTTAAGAAAAAAAATTCGAAAAATTCACCTTATTTCGCAAGTCGCTTGATAAGAACCTCCCCTAACAGAAAATAGAATTCAATTGTTCAATGTGAGATAGTATTCCCCTGGTCATCCCGAAATATCAATTGAGAAACGATTCAATTAAAAATTTCCTGATAACACACGAAGAATATTTTTTTCCTAAAAAACAAGAATAGAATTCTTCAAGAACTCTTTTCGAATCAATGAACTCATAAAGAGCTCTGGAGGACTTGGATGTTTGGGACATTAACGAGTTCTTTGAGAGTAATCAACCAATACTTTGAGCATTCTCAAAGAACTCAGTAATGTCCCAAACATTGAACTCCTTCAGAGCTCTTTGTGAATTCATTAGTTCCCCTGGTTAAAATATACGCTCGTAGTAAGCGCACTCGAAGCTGACAAGAAACATAAAAAGGTTCCAATCTTCTTTCACCGGAGCATTCAATAATTGCTTGTTGTAGAGTACTGAAATTATATCTTATCAGTTACGTCCGATGAAAGGTAACGCGAATCATTTCATACAGACTTTGAGTCACAACATTCCATGGCTGAATAGGTAAGGCGCTGGATTGCGATGATGAAAATCATGGGTTCGAATCTCGCCAAGTGGTTGAAATTTTCATCCTCTTTCACTTTTATACGCTTTCTTTGTTCCAAACTTCGCTTCAAGTACTCTTCGAAACCGTTCCTCTCACTCTTTGTTCACTTCTCATTAACGTTTCTGTTGCGCTCCACCATACTTTTTGTCTGCGCTTCATTTCAGTTTCCATTTTCACCAGGGTCGAAAAGAGTTCTTGAAGAATTGTATTTTTGTTTTTGACAAAGAATTCTTCGTGTGTTATCTGGATTCGCGGTCTACAAAACATGAGACTTTTGGGATAACTCTTTTTCAAAATGACTACTCATACTCCGAAGAGTTAAGACATGGAAACTTCAACACGGAGTGAACATTATACTCCTTGAGAATGAGATTTTACTCCAAAAGAGTAAATATATTCACGCTTCTTCCATGCTGAAAAGCAGAATTTGGTTGATATATGCTCAAGCAAGTTTTTGTTGTTGGCGTAACTAGAAGTTTAGTGGCTTCAACCAAAAAGATCGTACAAAATCACTCATAGTTCACAGAATCAAACGTAGTTTGGTAAGATCTGTTGTTTAGCGTCCCAATAAACACATGCACGTTATTTCAACGTTGAAAAAACGTTGCACTATCGAACGGACGTTATTCGTCGAATTCATAACGTTCATTTTTGGTTAACGTCTGACGAGGGAATAGACGTCCAGAAATGACGTTTCGATAACGTATTACTAAAACTAATAGTGAAAAAATGACCATTAAAAAACGTCTTCAAAAAACGTTTTTGAAATGTACTTCAATCACGCTTTGAAGACGTATTGTTTATGACATTTTCAATGCTCGAACTTCAATCGAAGATATCGTGTTGAGAATGTCGAACAAAACACAGCAACGTTGGACAAAAATCTAAACGAGAAGTGAAATAATGAAAAGCGTGACTTCATTTATGAATATTTTTCTTCTTAAATTTTTGTGTTATCAAAAATCCCTTCTTTTCGCATTAATAGAAAATTTTTCAAATAATATGTCTGGTTTGATTCTCATTTTGGAACCATCATTATAACACGTCATTATTTGACGTCTTATAAACGACTTTTGGACCGTTGTTGTGACGTTATTTTATAGTTGCAAAACACGTGATCTGCCGCGACATTTTTACGTCGAATCAACGGAAGAATATTACTAAATGTCAACGTGTGGTTATTGGGCGTTTTTCACGTTTTTTAGACGTATGTGTGTTTATTGGGGTAGCAAATTTTTGGTGAGAGTTACTGAACTTGTAGTTATGTCAACAAAAAAACTCTGCCAATTGGCACATGGCTTCCTCGTTTGTATCAAGATTTCAAGAAACTGTTTTTTTTTCATTTCAGATGAGAATTGCAGTCATCATTTCCTGCGTAAACTTGAAAAATTGTCTCAGTAATTTCGCCATTTTGAAAAAAAAACAGTGAAAAAAATGTATCCATAAATTCGAATGTTTGACTGATGAATTGGAGGAGTTTCAAAACATTTTTCGCATCACTTCCACCTTGATAAATCCAGGAAATCTTGCCTTTCTAGTTAGTACGCTCTCCTTAACGTAACTTTTTACATAAAGGACAGTAAAGATAATGAATCGAACTACGCGAGAGAATGCGTTGTGCTTGAATATGGTAGTTGATATCACAAAAGGCCGCAAATGGATTGTAAACAAAACAGATCCAGTTTACATAGATCGTAATGTAGTTGTAGTTTTCCGATACCTTTCAATGGTTCTGTTTATGAAAAGAAGAATAGTTAGAAATACGATTAATGAACGGAAATTCTGTATAGAAAATTATCTGTCTTAGACCTTTCTTCGCAGAGTTATCTTGAACACGTGAGTGAATCTTTAACCTTGGCGACAATGAAACACCGCTCACCACTGAACTGTGACGTCATTGTACTCCTACTATTAGCAATTGGCTGAAAATATCGACCGTTGAAGAACTCGATCTGCTTCATTTTTTGTTATTCTTCTCCTTATCTATATATAATTTGATAGCATATTCACAAAGCGTTCAACATTCCCAACCAATTTTTTGACAATTAATTCGTCTGGAGTCGTAAATTTATTAATCGATGAGACATAGATGAAGGAATCATTATTTTTAAAATATTACGTAGTTTTATGTTATTTTTTGGTACAAACAAAGCTTGATGTTCCTCAGGAGAAGAAAAAATCCCCAACAACGTCAATCAGGTTGTTTAGAAGGGAGGATATTTTTGAGCGATCTCTAATTTCGTCGTTCATTCTTTTTTTGCACGTCATTGAAAAGTGACTGAAAATGGTATATCTCTTTTAATTTCGAATAAATAATCAGTGTTTACCAAGTTTTGTTCCACTGAGCATCTTAACGTCACTTCGATCTCCCATTTTCTACTCTGTATTGAAAATACGCTCAAAATTATCCCGTCAACTTTACTTGATTTTTCATTTGAGTATTCGCTGCGAAAAAAACTCTTTAAATGCTAATGTTATAAAACAAACAATTAATTGAGAATAATTGAAAATAAAGTGTTCTTTTGTCAACGCGCTCATTATTCCTCATTATTTCTTACCGTTTGTTTGTTTTATAATAGGATTAAAAAAAATCTTTCTCGCTAAGAGAAACCGATTAAAACCCAACAGCAATTGATTCTCAATGGGTTTCAATCGGTTCAATGAGATCCTTTTGTAACAATTCGAATTGTTTTTCGAATTGCTGCTTATTCTTTTAACATGAGATATGGCCTACAAATGTGAATTGTTGATGTAGAGAGCAGAAATTAACAAGATATTTCAAATAGTTGACAAGGACATCGTGATTCCATGTATTTTAAATGAATTGGCGTTACATTGATTGTTGATCCTGGGAATTACAGATAAAGAGAGTGCTGACAAAGAAGTCAGCTCACAAGCCGAGCTGCTAGCTGTATTTTAATATCACCAGGATCAACATAAGATATGTATTTAAAATCTATCTTTTTTATTATAATGATTTGACCGGTACTATTGGTTATTGATAATAATGAGAGAGAGGTAGAGAAAAAGATAAATAAAATTGCAAATAGGTACATCAAAAGTACATTGGTCAATTAATTGATGAGTGATGGAGACTTATCTTTTTTCTTCTGATGATTGCTCCTGGTCTTGGTCCTTTTCATATCCTTATTAACACGTGGCCACTTTATCGTCCATCTTTCAGATTCCTCTACAATTAGCTAGTTTGTCTCCGTACATCTGATTTCGAGGAAAGCTATCGACCAAGAGCTTCGCTTATCATGTCTTGGCTTTTGCCAAGCTCTCTTTCCCCTCCTCTCTTCGTATTTCTGAATCTTAAATCTATCGTTACCTGTACGGTAACGACCTCTCTCTTCTCTCATCACCGGTTACGTACCCTCACACCTTCAAGCAGGGATATCAAAGAAAACTGTTTAGTTGTGATAACCAAAAACCACATTGAATAAGAATTATAAGTTGCCTGAACTGAACTATTTGTTTTTTTTCAACAAAAATTTTCCGTTAAAGAGACTAATATTTTGCTGCGACAGCTAAGTTTTCCATTTGATTTCGTATTTCACTAAAAGTTCAGTCACGACAACTAGACAGTTTTCTCATTGTAGACTTTTGACAAAAAGGAATTCAAAATAATCATTCTCTATCCTAAAAACAACAATTATTTGCGTTTCAATGGGCCGCTGATTGTCCTGAAATGCCGATGAAGAGCCATTACTGACCCTTTTTAACGCTTACCGCCATGTTTCCGAGGCAAAGGATTCCTAATCACGCTGTTTCTCAATATGTGAACCAAAAATTCATATCCACCCACATTATATCAAATTCGTGCATCTTTAACTTTTGATTGGTTTTGTATTTTTGGAGAAGTATTTCTCAGACATCATCCATGAGTCCCCAGTTATGCACTTCAAAAAGGATTTTCTATTCACTGAAGAATTCTGGAAAATCAATCAGAATTCCTTTATGACTCACTCCTTATAAATTCTTCGTTTATAAAAGTATATTTTCGACAAGTCCATCCCAAGCCTTGCTGATGTTGAAATCATTACAAACTGAGTTCTTCTTTCGATGTGCAAAGATGAACTTTGGTTCCTTAGTACAAATTTACGAAGCTTGTAATCCTAAGCTTGAGATGAACCACTTTTATCTCAATTTTTCCTTTAGAAACAATGTTACAAGCCTCGTACATCAGGCATCTCCACTAGGGATAACTCAACATGAACTTTTTTCAAGGCAATTGAGAACTTTACCAGGCTTTCCTTTAATGTGGTGAAAATAGATATCATTTTCCACACTGTAAGGAATTCTTCAAGTACATTTGTACGAGAACATTATTGTGGAATCATAAATAATAACAATTTATGGAGAAAAAATTGGAATATAAGTTTATAAATTTCAGTAAAATAGAAATTTTCCTATAACAATATGCAATACAATTCTGGGTTCTTTTTGTGATCTATACGAGTTTTATCAATGAACAGACTAAATATTCATCAACAAAACACACGTAATATCGATATCTGTGACGCTTGGAAACCTCATCGTTAGATTATCATTTTCATTCTCCTTCTCCACGACACGTGTGGTGAGTGCGAATGCATTCAGAAGTGATTTTTCCCCAAGAATCGTACGTTCTTTCTTCCTTTCCATCTTTCGTACGCAGAAGAATTTCTCTTACGAGTAGAACATGACACACCGACTCCAGTGGTACGTTCACTTTCTCATTTGGCGAAGTTCAAAAACTGTGTCAACGGAAATCGGGTCGACCGAGAATATATCGTAGAGAAAGTGAGAGTACGATCGACAATAACGAGGCTCAAATAAAAGTGTATTGATATAAGTGATCGATCGGGAAGCAGCTGTTCGTTTCAGCTAATACCCGCTATTTATTCCGAACCAATCATTCCGACAGAAATTTTTCAAACTCCTGTGATCTAGCCATAGGAAAACGATAATCACCTCTTCAATCTCTTTGATTACACATATGTGTATACATTTTATTCGCTATATTTTCATAGAGAAAATTGGCTTTCCAATGGAATACAATTTATCACGTTTTATTTCTGAATGATAGATCAACGAATCTTTCCAAATCTTGATTTGAATCACCCAGAAAAATCATTCGGATAAATGAAACATGATCTGCCTAAAATGTCGAAGCAATCAATATTTCCGAAATTAATTACTCGATAAGGTTGAACTTCAACTGGTCAAAACGACATGAAATTGTCATCAAAACGATATTATTTCGATGCATCCCGTATAGAAATTTTCCCTGTTTATTTCTTGCAAGATTTTCATGTTTTATTCCATGTTCCGAGGGAGAACAAGGAAAATTGCTACTCCGGCAAATTTCCAGTATGCACTGTGAAAAAAATTCCTTCTGAAAATTTTGCTGAATCTTCAGAAACTCAACTGGATTTTCAGAATACGCGTCAAATTGTAGTTGAAGCTCCTTGGAATTCAGTTAAATTTTTCTGAAGATTCAGAAAAAAATGGCTGTACAAAATTACCCTCACATTTTCTGAATCTTCAAAGGGAATTTGCTTACAGTGTGGGACAGCAAAGAAATTTTGCTGGAGAAGTCAACATATTTTGCTGCGGCAGTTGAAAATTCGCTGTCATAACTAACAAAATTACTGCTATAACAATTAAATTACTGTCACAGCAAAAAATTTGATCTGCCATCACTCACTTCGATATTCGAGTTTGTTTGTATCTAATTCCATTAAAAGCATTGCAATTACTATCCCTTACAGCAAAACGTGTCCTTAGAACGTTTTCTGAGCGACATGATAAACAGTTGTTTGAATATGAACTTATGTATCATAAGTGATTTCTCTCGCAAAACATTGAAAATTTATCCCTATTTCTAATTTTCAACAGCTTTGAACACCATATATCTGTTAGGTGAAAAACAGATATGAAAGTTTCACAGAATACTTTGTCTTATCATACAAAAGAGAAAAGGACTGCCTCGTATAATACAAATTCTCGACGAATGTCCTCCCGATGATAACGCTGTTCTTGAGAAGATCATATCAAGAATTTCCCTCCCGAGATACCTTTTCCTCTCGGTATTCCAGTAGATTGATCGAATATCGAAATTGATTTACATAAATGACGATGCCGCAGAGATTACTGATGGAATGCATATATATTCTTACATACCATCTGTTATATAACTTTCTTTTTTTTAATTCCCCACATTGAGCTGTCTCGCTCCCATACTTTCTCGCATTAATATCCTCAAAAGATCTCCTTTCAATTTCCTGGTCGCATTCCACAAATTTCGCACACGAGTTATCCTCTTTTGCCTTATAAATAATTATTCTATGAAAGATAAAAAAGAAATGCAAGAGGAGTGATTTTAGCAGCTTTCAGTTTTACTTTGCTCGTAAAAAAATGAAGTCGCCACGAAGAAAAACCCTGGGAATATTCTGTCGTGGATGGAGAGATCACTCTCTTTCGACAACAATAAACGCCTCAGTTGGATACTACTGCCATGTAAAATAACTGGGTGAATAGGTCACCCAGACTCGAATCAAGAAACGTAAAAGTAAAATCGGAGCAGCTGTTTATCTCATTGCACATGTACGTCAGATCCTTTCTCTCTCAGACCGGAAAGGATTTTGAAACGATGATGATACCAAATCGAAAGCCCGTGAAACAAGGAGGATGAAAGAGATGGATTATTTTTCATCTGACGACTTGTATTGTTATGATTAATTTGGAACTGATTCGATTCGAATACACAGACAGGAAAGTGGAAACACACGTTTCTAATATGTTTTCAGTAGAAGAAGCTATGTAATGTATTGACTGATTATGTGATTTGAAGTATTACAGAGTGCAGTGCTACGTAGTATCTTTATGAATCACTATGAGGATTAGCAATTTCTGTAACTCCCATCGCTGAATTTGAATTTTATGTGCCTGCGAATCAAAATGCGACGTAATATAATTTACTATTTCACATATCGGGGGCGGCTGTGCTACATATGACAGCGAACTTCACTATTTTGTTGAGATCACCCTTCAACGTGCATGTTTATTAGTTAGAACTGTTTAGAATGTACGATGTTTCTTCAAAAATTCTTCACTCCTTCGATCGTGAATCTGTAACAGAATTTTTTTAATTCGAATCAATTTACATGAAATGATATTTCCTGGTCAAAAGAATCGGTTAGAAAAAGAACACAACGTCTAAAGCGTGTCGGAAAATATTGCGTGAAACATCTTTTAGACATTGTGTTTGTCGGGCATTAGTCAATAAACCCGTGAAATTCAATAAAGACATTGTACACGCAAATTTACACCTCAATCTAATCGCATGATGCTCCATAATCTAATTGGATTTCCTTGTTTTGTAGATCCGAATCAGTGAAAAGTACTGAGAATCAATGAATTTGTCTAGCAAACCAGTACTTCAACCAGTAGAAGACTTAGTACGCCACCGTGTTAGTGTAAAATCCACTAATTCTCAGTACTTTTTCCCGAATCGGATTAATCCGCCACCACATTGAATTTTTTAACTGGTTCATCTATTGAATTAACTGCATACAAGGTATCCAACAAAAAAAGGACAGGTGTAGAGCTGAGGTGATAAAAGCTCTTCACTGTAACAGGTAAAAACTCACTTTCATGAAAAGTAAAATTATTGTGACAACAAACCAATTGCTGTCACATTAAAAAACATTCTCTCGTCATCTCGAAGCCCTTACATTAACAAATACGGAACAATACCACTGAATTTTCATCTTGCAGTTATTGTTAGAGAAATATCAAACTGCTCGCTGCACGGAAAGAGAAAAGTTATCAATACTTGAATAAAATTCATTAACATTTAGAAAAATCACTGTCAATTTAGGGAAAAAGAGCACCGCTGAAAAATCTTTGTAGTAAGGTTATCAAAAATTCGTAGTGAAAATACTAAACGTTGATGGTTTTATTGTTTGACAGTGAATTTATCAACTTTTTATGAATTTAATACGAAAATTTCTCAGCAATACTCTTTTTCCCTAAATTGTCAGTCATTTTTCTGAATAAATTATTAGTTGAGTACCTTTTGCAGGTCTACACTGTTAGAAATGTATTTGAATTTAATATATTTTTCATTCACATTTGTAAACGGAATTTACAATTCTTGGTGATTGAAATAAGAATGAATTCACACGCAACTGAATTTTCCATTTTTGCTATATTATATTATGCAATAATATATATTTTCGTAACTGAAATCTCATTCAAATGTAATTGAAATTTCAATAGATTTTTCAGTTACGTGAATAAATTTTGCTCTTATTACATGCAATTGAAAGTACAATAAGAAATTTCTAACAGTATAGTAAATTTTTCATCGTGACAGCAATCTTGTTAGCTGTTACAACGATTTTTTAAGTATACTATAAGAAAAGTTATGAAGTTGATTACATAAACAATTTGTCAAACGGAATTCATACTGAAATATTGAATTCAATAATATAATTCTTAATCTTAAGAATTCCCTTCTTGATTATAATAACATATTTGTGGAATTTAATGAATAATTATTACATTCCAGTAAGAAATTGTGAACTTTCATCACTAATATTCAATTTAATATAAAAATTTTGAAATTTCATAAAAGATTTCGTATTAAATTCAAGAATTCTTTTAGCAGTGATATCAAAGCAGAAAATGTCAACTTTTCTAGCTGAATTTGCTTTCTATTCTACACATAATACTAGAAATTTAGCTATCTCAGCAAATAATTTGTAAGGACAGCCGAATAATCAGCTGAATTGGTAAATTATTTGTAAAGTCAGTCAACACTTTCACAATCATTTCTTTAAAATATCTGCGGTCTCTTTGACGTTACAATGTATCTCTTTGAACGAACGTTTCATTCTCCTTACAGACAGTTTTTATATAATTATCTCATACGACTCTAGCCATACATAGTATTGATATTCGTTACTTATTGCTCGTGGTTGCTCGCTTTCGCTCGTGTGATACTTATACATATCGTGAATGTAAAAGCAGTTGGAGATACTTTCAAAATTTCCTATGATTCACCTTTGTACGTTCCTTCCTTCCTTCCTTCCAGACTTTAAGAAGATTTGACCTTAAATACTAAATAGAAAGAAAAAGTCATTGTATTGAAATGAAACCTGCCCACGCACGTGTACGAATCTCTGAGGTTCAACAGGGACTTTGCGAAATTACACTTAATAGTTTTGTTACGCCAAGGCAGTCGAATTTACTCGCCATACGACTCACTGTTTTTCATTTTATTTTATTTTATTTCATTTTAAGATGAAAAAAACACACTTTTCGGAGATGATATTCAGTCAGTAGTCAATGGTCGAGAGATTTTACAAAGATTTCGGTGATTCGCAAATACAGTTGAGGAAATCCAAGTGGTTTTAAATGCACGGAAAAAAGGAAATTCCAAATTTCACTGCGCAGTACAACAACCCTCTAAGGATAGATTAGTCAAGATGAGCTCAAAATGATGTCATTTTGACATGTTTCTGTCACAGAATACTCAAGCCTGATTTTGTGATTATATCACCCGTAAAAAAATTGTCCACACCTGCTCACGCCTGATCAGGTTTTATTCATCAGGCGTGATCAGACCTCAATTTTGTACCCACCTGATGAGAACTAATCATGCTCAATTACGCTCCATTGTGCATGAAAAAATCATACAAAATCAATAAGTTTTCTGTGAGAAATTGAACTATAACAGTTTTATCAAACACTAGTTTATTGTCGATCATTTCTACTTGACGTGCTTATGCAGTTTCCATTTGCTAGTTTCCATTTTTCAGGCATGATCACGCGTAATCAGGCGTACGCGCATGCGTTCATTAAGACCAATTTAGCACGATAAATCATGTGTATTCGTGATGAAAAATCCAAAACAGAGTCGTTTTATATAAATACTTCTCAGTCGGTGAGGTTTTGCATGATCACCAGGGAGGACGGTTTGTCTGGCATGATCGCAGGTGGTCAAGCTTGATCTCGGGTTTTCACGAGGGTGCAAAATTGAAGCATTTTTAGTGATGGCTAAGCTAAAAAATGAACGACTAGGCGTAGTCAGGCTCAACCACGTGCAGTCAGTATTTTGACTTGGTGAAATTCTGGAAAAGAATGTATAGGCAAATTTGATTATTTTTGCTTTGTTTCGAGAGATTCGGAGTCGGTTAAGACGAAATTTGAGGACATTAAACTTTTTCATTTTCGCTAGTGACCCTCAAAAAATATGCCAACGTGTAAAATAAACAAGAATATCAATATGCTCGACTTTGGATTTTTTGATACATTATCATGAACCTGACTTGCTTCTGTATCAATTTTTGTCTCTTTTAACTCTGGTTGTCGAATTTATAAATCAGTGTATAGAACAGCGCATGAACCAGCAAATATTTTTGATTCCAGAAATTTTTTTGTATGAGACAAATTTCATTGGTCGGAAGAACAAAGTTTATTTTTTTTTGTAATCATTCTCTGAAGGAATTTACAATTCTATATCAGATTCAAACTTCATGTTTTCGAATAAATGTTTTGCTTGAAATATTATCTTTCACATTATTATAGATAAATCAATTTGGTGACCCTCGTTGGGAAAACTTCTAAGGCCCACTTGAATCAGATCGAATGAAATTTGGTATAGACGGATATTTTTGAAGTTTAAAAGAGATGTCATCAAATCAACAGAGTCTTCATTCTTATCTGATATTGGGCACTAACTGTGAATTTTCCTTCTTCAGTGGTTTTGAAATAATATAGAATAAGTATGAAAAATATTGACAGTTGGATGTTATAATTTGAGGGGTCTTTGAATTGGGAAATAATTGAGATATCGTTTTGAAAATTTGAAGGTATGTTTATTCAACACTAAATATTACAAATAAATGTTTTTCGAATTAAAAAAATTTTTGTTTTCGTTATACTACTTTAAATACAAAAAAAGCACCAAAAAATGACGGTGGGAGTGATTTGGAGCGACCGGATGATCTGAAAAAAAAACAAAAAAAAATGGCAAATCATTTCTTATTGAAGTGCCTATCACATGAACTAGAATATTTTTGTTCATCAAAAAATAACAAAATGGCCGCCATTTTTCGAAAAAATCGATTTTTGAGGGTGGAAAATCGGATGCAAATTGGACAAATCAAAAAAACCCTAGTTCATGCGATATCAACTGCAGCAAGGAATAATTTGCTATATTTTTTTGTTGTTTTCAAATCATCCGGTCGTTCTAAATCATTCCCATCGTAATTGTTTAGCGTTTTTTGTTGTTCAAATTGGTGTAACGAAAACGAAATTTGTTTAAATCTGAAAAGAATGTTTTTCGTAATATCGAAGGTCTGATAAACACACCAAATAACTACAAATTTTCAATACGATATTTCAATTTTTTCTATGAAAAAAAATGTTTGGAAAAAAATTTTTCTTGACAATCTTAACCAGAAAGATCCTTCAAAAAATGTTTTTTCAGTATTTAAAACCCACTATTGAATGGAAGTTCATATTGAATGCTCAATTCCAGGTGTGGATTTCATCATTTCAGATTGAAACTTTGTAATTTTGAAGAATTTTATCCAAAAAATTTGTGTAAAATTTTGTATGTATCAGCTGCCATTGGAAAACACTTAACCCTCCATGACCCCACGTATTTTCGCATGTTTTCGTTAACTTTTTTTTGTACGTTGCAATAAACTAAGTGAAGCGTTTGGAACGATCAAAAATGTACTATGGTTCTTGAACTTGATCCCTGTTCTTGGTTCGGATCCTATCTCTCCACCCTTATGAACGAAAAATAAAATTTCTGGAACCTTCTTGTTCCCTTTGGAACCTCTCCCTCCCCCCTCCCAGAGGGTAAATGAGGGTTAATCATAATATTATACAAGATTTCAATGGATTTTTTTAACCAATTTATCTCAATGTCATTTTCGTTTCATCTTGAAGCAATTTCGATATCAATTTTGGGCAGCAAGAATTCATCAAATTTTTATCAATCCGGAAAGCCCTTTTTCAGTCATTCCGAAGTGACCGGATTTTCACGTCCAAATTATTTTAGATGTAGCGTCGAGAAAAGTGAATAAAACTTCCACATCAAATGAATTTTGTTCCATTTATCAGTTTGAATCGTTTGTTGGAACGAATTTGGAATTGAATTAGACAAAATCTCATTTGAAATCAATACAAATATGTTAAAATTGACTTTCTTAACAAGATCTACAAATTGAATATCCTATAAAATTTGAGGACATTTAACGTTTCCAATTTTTATTTCTTTCACCCGATTACAAATTCAACTCTCGAACGATTCCCACATGGCACAGAATGTCTCAATGACATTGTCTGGCAGACATCTCAAGAATATTGTCAGAATGTCTCCAAAATGTTTTATGTCACTATCTTTGTGACATTCTGGAGACATTCCGAAATATTGCTGAGATCATCTCAGGGATATTATATACAGGAAAAATTCTCATAATTACGTGTAATCACAATCGAGGATTAGGAAGCGTCCCTCAGTGAGGATCGAACCCTAGTTCTCTGAGTCATAGACAAAGCCTCTATCACCTTAGCTGATCACTGAGATGACTTCAATGCCCTCAAAGTGCCACCCTTCCTCATCCTAATGAGGGGTTCCTGATAAATTCGTTTCCGTGGAATATAGATCAAACGATTCAGAATTCTCTGAAACTGAAATTGAATAGGTCGTGAGAGAGAGGTTTCTTTCGCCCTTGACTTGTAAATTTCACTAAGTACCGGGTCTGATGAATAAAAATTCTTACTGCCACATAAAATATTGCTATTGAAATATTCTCAGAATATTTCATTTGCGACAAATATGAGATATCCCAGAATATCATATGTGCAATATTTCAATTGCAAGATTCTCAGAATATTTGTAATGAAATATTCTATCCGCAATATCTCGTTGAAATATTTAACATATAATGTTTCGAGTGAGATATTTGTGATATTCTGAGAATATTACTGAGACATTGTGTGCTATGTGGGAATTCAAGCTCCAACGTGGAGAAAATTAACCAACTATCCCTCAAATTCTTGTGTAGAAATGAAATGACACCAATACTTTATTCATCAATACAAAATCAGTTATTTATCAGTTCCATTCCAACACACTTCGTTTGATAATAGAAGAATCTGTATCCGTGTAAAAAACAATTGAGTGGCTTGAATTTGATTCTGAAACAAACTACAGTTGCGTTATTATAGAACGGAACCGTCGATATTATATAAACCAGATATAATTTAGTGAGATAAAACTTAATCCAATTAGATCTCTTTCAATTGTCCTGCTATAATAAATTGTCAAAAATCATCATGATTCTGAAAGCATCCACTTCGAACAGAGGGAATAAATGTACAAATTGTATATAATCGGAAATAAAAACATGTTGGAATTTTTCTGCTTGACTATTTTGTTACATGAATTTATGAGTTTACGATTATTGACCTGAGAGGGAAAGACAGCAATTATTGCTGGTTCATGGTGACTTTCATCCCCATAATTATGACTACCTTCGTTCGATTTTATTATCCTCCTTCATCATCAGCGTCGTCTACGGCAGCAGGCCACTATCCAAGCACGTGCCACTATTGATGACTAGTGAAAAGAAACCATCGACTCTTGAAGCCAGCGAAAGGACAAAAATTGAGAACCGGCTAATATGGAACATATATTACATACCCATTTTATGTACTACAAGTTTCATATAATATAAGTATAAAGGAATGACAAGTGGACTTTCAGTTCCACTTTCGATCTCATTCACTCCTCCCCGCGGGTTTTGATCTAAAGTAGAATAAACTATTTGGAAATACCAAATGAAAGAGTAAAAGATCTTGACACAAAATACGTTGTATATTCTTGGGAAAGGACATAAACTTACTTTTAATAAGGAGAATCTCTTTTTTACTTTCACCGTGTCAGGGCCACATCATTGTAATTGACGGAACGAAGATAAAGTGGAACACGACAACATGACCCTAAACCAAAGTATGCATAACAATGCGTCATTGCCGAGATCAAAACTATCGAATATATTAGTTCCGAATATAATATATGTAAATGTTCTCTATTTAGTCATACATAACTTATGTACGAGGTCAAGGATCGCACTCGTTAGACCTTGAATATATGGATATTCATATATAGATATGACTGACTAATTTCTAATTTCAATTTCAAATACTGCGTAAAGTGAATGAAAGATGTATTACAAGCGGATTGTGGGAAAATCTAAATGATTAATATTTTTATTGAACATTGATTCAATGTTTCATGTTCTATACGTACCCGTGTGGAGGTCTTGGCGGCAGTTTGGGCCAAACTAGGCGTCCTTATTCTATTTCAGGCCCTGTTTTGGTTACTCTTATAGGGCCTAGACAGGATTGTCACACATTCATCTTTGGGGCTTGCATAATGATATTAAAAAGTACATAAAAGCAAAGGAATTACGTTTTCCTGCATTTTTAGATCTTCAACTGCTCCGGGGAACCCCAAGACGTGAAATTTTTTATAAATAGTGTATTAGAAATTCTTGATTGCAATAACAAAACATAACTATTCCATATGAGTCCACTAATTCCGGGGTAATTTTTTCAATGCTGTGATATTTTAAGGGGAGATTTCTCATCTAGCGACCCCAAAATAAAGTGATTTTCTCGAATTTTTTTTTGGAAGGAAGTCAATACAGAACTCAGGGATTTTCACACTTGTTGATTGAGTCTTCAAGTACATAAAAAAATTTGTTCGGTGAATAATAATATACTTGTTCGATAAATATAAATAGTATTGAACTTTCAGCGATGTTTCATGAAATTTCAAGAAGGGTTCTGAAAATTTGCTTTACATCACTCAGTGTTCTTTAATCGTTATTAAATTCTGAGATTTCGATGAAAAATCTAATATTTTTGCGACATTGTTCTCAGTTTTTTTCAGAATTTGTCAGACTTTCTTCGTAATTTATCAGATATTTTCCATTAAAACTTCAGATAAATGATCGTAAATTTATTCCTGATAGAACTCTAAAAAAATATATGATAAATGCCGGGGTTTTCTCCGAGAGCTATGAGAAAATGATGAAATATGAGTGATTGTCAGAATTTTCTCGGATGTTTTGCCGAGTTTTTCAGAAATTTTTCATTGAAACTTCAGAGCGATGATTATGAATTTATTTCTGTCAAAGCTCTGGAAAAAAATGATAAATCTGTGTTTTCCTGCACAGGGTAGGTGACAATGATCAATAGAAAAGAGTGCTTCGAACTTCTTTCGTGACTTCTGAGTTGAAACTAGCAGCCGTAAGTCTAGCAGACGTTTATTCTGACTCTATATTAAATTACGTCAAATTGTCACTCATGTGTCATGGGTTTTTATACTTCTCGGAAGAAACACGGACATTTACCATGCTTTTTTCCAGGGTTTTATCAGGAATGAATTCATAATCATCGATCCGAAATTTCAATTGAAAATTTCTGATATACTTCAAAAATAGTCTGACAAACTCTTGAAAAAATTTGAGAACGATTTCTCAAGAATATTAGATTTTTCATCGAAATCTCAGCGTCTTTCAGACTTTATTATACTTTCTCAGACTTTTGCAGAGGAAAATCAAAGTTTTTCAGAGATTTCACAGATATTTTCAGACATTTTTCAGCGAAATATATTTGTACGAGTGTCTTACACAACACTTTCAGATTTTCTTTTTGAGATGTCTACAACTCTTCTCAGGGAGCATTGCTTCGTTTAAGATTTCAAACATTGATCATGTTCTCCAAAGATTATCATGGTTTTCAAGGTATTCATTATGAATGCATGCTGAACCGTTGTACTGTCTGAAATAAGCCACTCAGCGATGTACGGGTAATTCTTATGGGCCGATCATCTCGAACAAAGAAACCCTGTAGATTCAAATTCCGGTCAAATGTCGCAATAATTCGATAATTTAGAGCTGTGACATCCGGCTATAACATTCAGAACCTGCTTCTCGTATTCGTCAAAACTGATGTAGCTGCGGCATTTAAAATTTACTTATTCCAACTAAATTTTAGCTGGCGTAAATAACAGTCCAGTTGTCTAAAATATGGATAAAAGAAAAAAAATGTAGCTTTGACGAATAAAATTTATTTGGTTGAACTAAATTTTTACTCAGAGTGATGAAATTTTCTAGCTGTCTCATATTCAACCCTTTTTCTCAGTTTAATCACATCTCCTTGCAAATCCGAGAAAATTTATCGTCCACTTCCTAACTGATTCTCATAAAGCGGCAATTGTGCAATCCTTAATATCGCGAGTGATAATAAATCATTTGAACACCCAAACACCCCGAAGACATGCTCAATATCTGCCTTGAATGCACGTTGGAGAGCCGTGAAACGGGATTAACAAGATCATTGAGATGATCAACAACGGGAAAGGTGTTGAAAAAATTCATAACTAATGGTGCAATTAAGTAGAGAGTATTAACCTTCGAATACTCGTGTCTTTGAATGATGCATAAATGGTCGCGTGCATCTATTAAATGACGTTGTTTATTTTTTTATTACACAGTAGACAAATTTGTGTACTTTTCAACACACGTGCATCCCTCATGAAAAACCCCGACATCGGAATTTCATTGTTGAATCATCAGTTGTATCAATACTATCCGAAATATATCGTTTGGTTTCATTATCAGACAATTCCGATAAAAATACGAAATCGATGATAATTATCCGATATAAAACCGAACAGCTAGCCGATGATTCCCCGATATCGGGTGTACATTGGATAGTCATCGTAGATCTCGTATTTTTATCGGACTTGTCTGATAATGAAACCAAACAATAGATTTTGGATAGTATTGATACAGCTGATGATTCAACGATGAAATCCCGATATCGGGTTTTTTCATAAGGGATGTCCTAAACGGTGCACTCAAAATTTGTGTTGAATATTAACACCCAAGTAGCACCAGAATATACTATGAACGTTCTTCGAATATTCGAAATATGTTCTATGCACATTCGAGTGAGACTATTTGTTAATATGTAGTTAATTGAACGTCGATTGAATGAATATCATACATTTCGAATGTACTATGTACGTTCTAAGTATATTTAAAACAGTCTCATTCGAATAATCTATGAACGTTCATCATATATTCTTCGTATTCCATTCGTACATTCTACGAACGTCTCTATTTCGTATATACTTTGAACTTCTGTTGCCGCTTGGGCACGAAGGATGTGAAAAATTGATACAAAAGTATTAAATTTCCATCGAAAATCTATCAATTCGAGTGGACCGTTCCCATGTAATACAGAATATTCTGAGAATATTCTCACAACATCCGTAAAATGTACCAGATCGAATATTCTCACAATAAGCGTAGAAGATTCGTAAATATTCGTAGAAGATTCTTAGAAGATTTGAATGAGACTGTTTCGAAAATTCTAGGAACGTTCGTACAATATGCGGACAAAGTTTGTGGAAAGATTTATGAGCCGCGCATGCGCAAGTATCGTGATGACAAGAATTCAGTAATGGCGGATAATGTTGTTGACGGGCTACAGATTCTTGGGTAATATATTATTTTAATTTGTATTTAGGGAATAATACATTTATGAAAGGTGAATTTTGATATCGCAAATGTTCTCTGAGAGTGCCATGTGTGAAAAATAATCCTCAAAAGTGTGATAAAATATTAAGAAATGCCGTATATATTATGATTGCCTGTTGCGAGCATAAGTATCTCATTCATCCATGTGAATCCATGATATTACTAACAATTCAAGATTACAGATGTTTAAGGGGATACCAGCGTACCGGCTGAGTAAACATTTTCTCGGTAAGAATTCTCCGCATTGAATTCACAAAGAGGTCTGAAATTCTCAGGAAATATTCTTTGGTACTTTATCTATTGCCCAAATTTCGAATTTCGAAAAACAAGTATTTTTTACCGACTGAGAAAAGAAGTTTTCCTTCGAAATTCGAAATTTGGGCGATATACCGCAATAGATAAAGTACTGAAGATTATTTCAGATCTTTTAATGGATTCAATGCGGAGAATTCTTATCGAGAAAATGTTCACTCAGTCGGTACGCTGGTATCCCCTTAATGTTCAAAAGAATTGATTGTGAAGTAATTTTCGGGGACATGCAGAAGTTTATATTGACGGGAATTTTTATTTTAACAGCATTTTTTTCTAATATTCCGATTATATTCGTGGCATCATATTCTGAGAATATTTGAAACAGTCTCATTCAAACATTCTGAAAATGTGCGTAGAATATATTCGTACGGAATAAGAATCTCCATCGAATATTCCTCAACATTTATTCTCAGAACGTGCGTGTGCTACCTGGATTTCTAGCACAAAATTTTTCACTTTGTATATTATTATTTTTACAAATTTTTATACTCAAGTATCATCAAACATGAATTGTTTATGACGAATAATTGAAAAATGAAACTATAGTATCATAATTCCTCATCATATTTATTTATCAAATTCTCATAGCACTCAATGTCTCAGAAATATTCCTAGAATATTACGAATGTCTCATTTGAAACATTCCAATTAGAATGTTCCCAGAAGATTGCATAAATATTACGTATACAATGTTTAATGATGAATATTCTAACAATCTTCTGTTCGACTTATCGCATATATTACATTTTGAAATGTTCTGACAATGCCACGATTAAAATATTCTGTAAATAAAAGAATTCTGCAATTTTGCCAAAGTCTGGGTTCGGGATAGTTAGAAAGTTGAAGAAACATTATTTTGTTGTTCATGTTAATCGATTCAAACTTTATTCAGAAGTGTGAATACTCGTCAATTACAAAGATGTTTTCCTCAGATGGAATCTTTCTTTCAAAGAAAGATGAATAAGGTTTGCGAGAGAGAATTTTTTCGATTTCGAACGCTCACTGAGAAAAAACATTTGTCATTGTGAATGAGAAATTTTGATCAAAAAATTTCCTTTGTTAATACAAATGCTTATCTTACAGGGGATAAAAAATGGTTTGTCTGGAAAAAAATCACAACTTTTACCGGTAGTCGAATCACTTTATTCCACTGAAAAATTTGATTCATTATGCTGGAAAACACATGATTGATAAAGAAAATATCTATGCAGCCCAACTATTCAAATCATCCTATGGAGACAAATTTTTGAAATTCTTATATCAATTCATTCTGACACTTGGTAAAATTTGCAAGTGGGTTTTCCAAAAAATGTGTCTCTCCAGTGGTGTTCTTTCAACATTTCAGAAGATTCTGAATCGATTGGTTTATATCCAACGGAAACAAATTTTTCATCAATTTACTCCCCAACACTTGATAAATTTTGGAAGTGCACTGATAAAGAAACATTCCTCTCGAGTGCTATTCATTTTTCATTTCAGCAGACTCTGAATCGAGTAGTCTTTGTCCCACAGCAACAAATTCTCGAAGTTTTTCCATCGATCTTACTCAGCATTTTGTAAAATTTCAAAGTTGGGGTCAAAACAAACCTCTTTTCTCGAGATCTACTCATTTTCTATGTCAGAAAATTCTGAATCGATTGATCGATATTTCACGGAAACAAATTCTTGAAACTCCCATCACGGTGATTACAATAAATGGCACTTTGAGAGTGCCGTCGTCATCTCGCAGATTCGCTGACGTGATAGAAGCTTTGACTCTCACTCGCAAGACCCGGGTTCAATCCCCACTGGGGTAACTTCCTAATAATTGACTTCGAAGCAGGTTTTCTTCCACTCAAAGTGATTCTGTCCAAACTCGTTCAACATTTATGGAAGTAAACTCTGAAGAAATTTTTGTCAATCCAAAGTGATATTTTTTAAGCTTTCTAATATATGTTATTGTTACAATTTTTTCCGTACAGAATATCGCCGAAATGATCACAGTAATATTTCAGACATCCTGCAGACATTCTGACAATTTCTTGAAACATTCTCCAGAATATTACACATTCCAAATGCAATATATTCTGGCAATATTGCTGGGACATCCGGTGCGATGTGGGAGATACGCGCGAACGTTCGAGGGTTAAGCATTTACCACTCTTAATTACTAAATAACGTTATGAACTCATTCGATATCTTTCCGTTGGCGATCTCATCCACTCCAACGATTCTATTCACCCCGTTTCACGGTATTCGTTTCAAATAAACAATTGCGAACTATTGATTAATTCTAAGAAGAAAATTTAATCATCAATAGAATTTGAAATTTCAATAAAGTTGATTTACGGTTGAGCAAATGCCGTCACTGGAGGGCTGTATGAAATAAATCCGCGTAACACAAATTTCTATCTTGAAAGAGAATAAATTTTGCGCTCTAAAAGATATAAATTTCATTTATCTCGAGAGAATGTTGGACATCAACTACATTGTTCGAATTGCCAATGGAGAAAGTGTTGAAGATTCATCGAGAGAGAAACTCCACAAAAATAGAATTCTTTCAACTCGGTGACGAAACGTATGCAATCGAGCTCTAGTTTAATATCACCTCCCACCGCGTTCATCTTTTTCTCTCGGACGTCATTTTCTGCGAGACTTATTCGCTCCACCGGCATGACATCAAGCTGACACCGCGTTTACCTCGGAAACGGCTTTCACTTTTTCTCCTACCCATTTTGGTTCAGCACTGTTGGCAACTTTCCCTGCTTTAGTCGATACCAATGTTGGCGAGATGTATATCTGTAGAGTTGTATCGTCACCTCAAAACCTTTAGAACAAGTCTGATCTTTTTTACATACGAACACATCGAATCGTGATGAAAAAGGGAAGGAAGAAAGGAAGAGGAAACCAGGTTTCTGGGTCGTTTATTCGCTCGGCAATCAGACAATGAGAATATGTTCCAAAACTACGATATGACTCCTGTTGTTTCGATTGTTCTACTAGAGCGATTTGAAATTTTAAAATATTATTTCGTGTCTTGCTATTCAATGAATTTAGAAAGAGATGCAGGATATACCACTCGAGTCCCCTTAATCTAGTTTCGAATAAATCTGTAGTAAGAAAAGAAAGTAATGATAATTCTTTTTTGGAGATTTATAAGAACGTAGTTACAGTAAGAGAGAATTTATTGATCTACATATCGATGATTCTTCAAGAATTGTATCAAGAGCAACCTCGAGTGGATGATGATACTTTCGAACACGTAACGCACAAGTGAAAATACGAAACGCACCTTGGATACTTCTGCCCCTCTATAAGAATTAACAACGACTACACTCATTTATTGTCTCTCTTCGTTCCTCTCTCTCCCTCCCTCTTGCCCACCATCACTTTCCTTCCTGAATAAAACGAATAAACTTGAGTTGAGTATCCGTAGAGTTCTCTGCACTATCCGGAGAGTGAAAGGAGGCTTGAAAGTGGAACTCGGCCAATGGCCTGTTGCCCTCGTGACACACATTTCCTCTCGTCTCAACGAAAGTGAAATGGAGAACTCGGCTCGACTTTATTGCCCAGCCTGAATAATAATTTATGACTTTTTACGATGATGTTATTGAATGATGGCTCTATTTCATTAAACGCCGTACAACGAGGTTGATTCATTCAACGCAGTTCAGAATTTTATCAAAGAATCTCCAACATTTTTCGCGTAATTCAGAAGGAAAAAAGATTCAACGGAAATGTTCCTTTCGGTTCCCCACGTTTGAAGAAATATTTCAATTGTTTTCATACGAAGAAAATATTGGGGACAAAACAAGCAAAAGGAAGTTTGCTTAGAATGAATTAATTGCTCAGAAGCTTAAAGAAAATTATCAGAATTTTTAGGATAATTGTTTTTTGTTTCGATGGATGATTTTAAACCCGAGGTACCATTCAATCAGAATTTGAATTGGATCTTGTGAGCATTCAAACGTACAGTGAAATATCCCATTACCCTTTTCACTTTCGAAACATCGATCTCTCAACACGTGTTGTTCGTGTGTTCCTTGAGACACATGTTGTCGACAAACACCTCTCAATTTCAATATGTGCTTGATTTCCCCTCGTTAACGGAAAGCCGAAAAATGTACAACATGCGGTCTTATCCTTAGAAACGAAGTACGAAACCACAAAGAATTCGAAATGTCCTGTCGTGAGAGAATCCTTAAGACCTTCATAAATATAGTTCCGAAGGATTCACGCTGTTCTACCGAAACACCCATGACGAAATGTCAACATAATAACGGATCATATTTTTTGTTGAAGCGAAAAGAATAGAAAGTCATGGTGATAGTAAACTAATGACACTAATGGTCTGAAGAAATCGATTTGGTACTCACGATTACATTCTTTTTTCAGTATGAATTTCTTATCGCATATTTATCAATTTATCACATATATTCCCCTCTGTTGTGTCATTTACGTTTCGAATGTTTATAGTTTATAAAATCAATTGATGAAAGGTAAATAAACAAGGTGAATTTCCTCCTCTGTTGATAGAGATCGAATGACGCTGTTTCAAATATCCATAAAATATTTATAAGACACAACGTTCGAATCGTTCTTAGGGATATTTTCTTGGAATATACACTGGGAAAAAAAGTGTTGATTAGTAACCAATGCTGTCATTTCATTCTGGTCTAGCATAGAAACCAATGCTGATCCGACATTGACACCATTGGTCATCAATGCCAACTTCACTACTTTTTTCTCTCAGTGTATCTTATAACATGCCAAATCCTAAGTATCAAACGCATCGATCTCTATTGCACACTGAATAGGAGATCGATCAAAATTCTTGTGAAAAGAGCGGAATTTGTCGTCCTTTTGGAGACCAAATGACACATTTTTCATGGCAAATTTGAACAATATGAGCAAATATTTTCCACAAATAAATTTCTTTTATGCATATAATTGTTCGTGCGATTATTCAATTCAACGTAGATGCAATTGCATTTCAAATTATAATAAAATATCTCACATACACCACACAATAGTGCTTGGTATTAGATTTTGGTATTTAACAGGGAAAAATGATATTTCTGATTTCAGAAAACCCATACAGTACCACAGTCCCAGAAGAATTCTTGAAGAATTCATAAAAAACACAATCAGTTCAATAAGAATGCTTTATGAATTCTTCTGGGGCTGTGGTGCTATGTAGGTAGTTATTGTTCGTCAAAATAGCAATTGGTCATTATTTTGGAATGTTTTTTCATCACATCCCAACAAACATCGAAGGTTTTGAAGACATCTACAGAATATCTTTAAGAAGACATTTTTTAGATACATCGAAAAGATATCTTTTAGATATTTAAATGACGTCACAAACCAGATATCTTCAAGATATGTCAGAAATATGTTTTCAAGGTACCTATTTCTGAAAGACATCTTCTAAGAAAGAAGATTGTCTGAGTAAGAAGGGTAAAAGTCACGCCTGTTCCTTCTTCAGAGCTCATTAGTGATGATCTTTTTGTACCGTCTAGGATATCTCAATGATTTCAAAAAGACATCTCGAAGACATCTGCAACATATCCCCAAGATATCTAAAACGCACCTTGAAAGAATCAAAAACATACCTTCAGGCATCTAAAAGATGTCTTCCACGTATATAAAACATATTTTTGCAAGCCGTTTTTTAGATATCTAAAACTTGTTGAAATTTGTTACATAAGACATCTTTTGGATGTCGAAAAGATATCTTTACGTGAGTCTTCCAAGACATCTTCCCCGATTTCAAGACATCTTTTAGATACTAACAGATGTCTTTTTGTTTGTTGGGATGATGTGAAAATAATGGTAAAAATTCAATTTTTGCTGATAAATTTCCCTCCATAAAAATGTGATTAAGCCTCCAAACTCCGGGTCTTCCATCAGCGTATCCCCTACCCAGTGTATAGTATAAATTAGTGATCGAACAACACTTGTATAGTCAAAAGATTTCTCAAATTTTGAAGCCATTTCTGCGAAGAGAGAAAAATAAAACTACCGCCTGAAAACGTTCATGGAATAAAAATCATTGCAAAGATTGAATGCGGAGTATTTCAGGCCTTCGAATCGAAAATTGTACGATATTATATAATGTAATGTTGTTCAAAAGATACGAATTTTTCTCACTCAATTTATATTCGATGTAAATAATTTATGTTGGACACGCCATGATTGAGAAAATGTTGTTGAAGTTTGAATCGTTTGTAAAAACGAAAGGGAAATTCAAACCCATGAAATCCAATGAATGATCGTTATTTAACTTTCCAATTTAAGTCCTTCGAATTCAAAACGTTGCTTTAAAAAAAAGGACTGCTAAATTTTGGATCCTAAACAGTTGAGTATTTCGTTATTCAATTACTAATTCGTTTCAATGAACGATTCGAACTTCAACAACATTGTAAAAAACCTCCCGGGTCGAAGAATTGAAACGGGTTTTGTCCTCATATTTCGTTTTTAGACTGACTTTGTCCTGATTAGTGTTTCGTTCTCGTCTCAGTCTCGTTTCTGTCTCGACAAAATCAGTATCGTCTCGGTTTCGACAATACATTCTCGGCTCGGCAGGTATCGTCTCAATCTCGAAAAATAATTGTTTTTCTCGTCTCGTATCGGTCTCGGTCTTGTTTCGATCTCGTGGTTGATATCGAGACCAGTCTCGGTCTCGTCCGGAACACTAGTCCCGATTGTTGAATAATGCGGACACAAACAGTATGTTTTCATCATTTTCGTCCGATTTTCTTCTGCAACGAATGAAAGTGATTGAGGAGAAATTCAGTCTGAAATCATGGAACAGTACTGTTTTTGTTCGCATTATTCAACAATCAAGACAAAATCAGTTTAAAAACGAAATACAAGGACAAAAACCGTTCAAATTTTTCGACTCGGGCTGATTAAAAACTGTACATTTTTTTTAAGGTTAGTTTTCGATGTATGAGTATTTTCAGATTTTTTTTCAAATCCAACTCATTCACTACATTCGCTAAGTTGGAAAACAGCGGATCTCTGGAAAAAAATTGTACTATTCTATCGATCTTTGTTTCAGAGTTATAATGATTCGAAGCTGCTGAATTCTGTTTGACTAGAAGCCTGAAAATTTCAAATTGCTATAACTTTGAATTCAAGAAAAATCACAGATTAGTTCAAGAATCATCGTAGAATCAAAGAACTACGACCTCTATCTTGCACACTGATTGGAAACTTCATTTGCGAGGCACTCTATAAATGTGGATATAATTTTTGTATATCCGATCATTCAACGTGGAAAAAATTTTTTTATAAGCTCAAAACGAACATGAAAATATCCCAAAAAGTTCGATTTATCCAATTCTGTTTTTCATACCTAACAAAAATGTGAAAAAACGCGATTTTCAGACCTCCTGGAGGTTCTGATTCGGACTTCCCCTCAAAGAATCTCCAACAAACGTTGGATATGGGTCCTTCTGGGGCTAATAAATTTACATTTGAAAGATTCTCACTCCTCGTTATAAGGATACATTTCAAATATGGGAACGAAAAATCATTTGGATTATATAAGGCAAAAAATGTATGTCAAAATTCACTTCCCGAGACCCTAATTTTCATCCAAGTCACTATACACAATGACTACAACTCATCGTAGGTGAAGGTTCGCTCATCATCGTCCACACCTGGAAAACGGGAAAATACCTTTTTCTCCGTGACCAGGTCAGTCCACGATGATTTACAATTCGAATGACATACCGTTACGACCGTACCTTGAGATGTTTGCCCTTTTTCCCCCTCAAAACTCTCCACCCAACGCCATTCTACCCTGGAATTTCGCAATTAATTTTTCGACCGAGAGAAAAATCATGATTTGTGATCCGAAAAACACATTATCGCCCTCGTCAAAACACAAACACAAAATACATAACGTTGTTCAACGAGTTTTTCTGGACGAAGAATCTTTTACGATGATTTTTCCTTCAGTCAATGGTAAAAGAAGATTTACGAGACGGTCGTCACGTCGTGAACAGCAAAAGGAAAAAAAAATTTAAGTGAAAAATCGTTTCGACCTCACCCAATGTTGAGCTACGATCATCGTTCGCGTAACATTGTGAAACTGGTTTTTATGCATCGACAATTTTGTTTCCAAATTGTATCATTTTTTTGTTGTCTCTGATCGATGAATCAATTTTTGAACCGCGATTCACGCGAAACATCTGGAACTTAAAATCTGAAATAATTCATCAATGCTCGAGCAAACAAATTATGAAGGTGGATGATTTTTATTCAAAATTCATCATCACCCATGTAGAAATTCCATAGTCAAATGCCGATACATGAATTGGTTGAACAATTAACCCCGTACTGGTCCAAAGGTTGCGAATAACCGTCGCGTTGAAAGGTTTTTTAATCTTTACGCGACTACCCCAAGAGAACCGAGATCTCCAAACGTTCCAGGAACGTTCACGCACGTTTGTCAAATGTTTATTGGATGGCAATCGAATCTTTGACAACCATCTTGTTCTCTTGGGGTAACAAGGTACCCAAGTACCTTACAAAGGTTGAGAGATGTTCTTGAAGTTTGAGTCGTTTATTGAAACGAAAAATCCAAATCCATCAAATTTGAGAAATTATCAATGTAAATCATATCCAATGCATTTCTTGGAACTGGAAACATCGTTTCAAAAATGTACAGTAAGATTCTGGATCTTGAACAGCTGAGGATTTTGTTATTCGTTCACCAAATGTTTTCAACAAACGATTCAAACTTCAGCGACATGGTTGAGAAAAAGTCTGAAAAGACCTCAGCGAAGTCAATCATACTTGAATAATATAATACTTGAATATTTTCAAAATATCGCTCTATACAGTATTTCATATCTAAAAGATATCTCAAGATAAACTTAAGAAGTTTTATGCAACACGAAAAGATATCTTTAAGGTATCTAAAACAGTTCTCACTTCTAAAAGATTTCTATAACGTGTCTAAAAGATATCATCCCGAAAGACAAGTTTTTGATATTCTAAAAGATATCTTTTAGAAGTAACCCAGTAAACATTTTTCCCCTCAACATTCCAAACATTCATTATGTTCTCTAAATGCTAACAGAAAGTTCTCTGATGCGTCGATTTCGGAAATTATCAGAATGTGATCCAAGCCAACTTTCTGTTAGCATTTAGAGAACATGATGAATGTTTGAAATTTTTAGGGGAAAAATGTTTACTGGGAAGAAGTGTTTTAGACATATTAAAGATATCTTTTTGTGTTGCATAAGACTTCTTGAACTTTTCTAAAGAGTTTCTCAAGATATCTTGAAGATCAAAAGTGCTGTGTGGGTTCTTGAATGTGTATAGAAATACTGTATAGAGCAATATTTTGAAAATATGGAAGTATTTTAGAAAAATCCAGATCTCCTGCTCGCACTAATTCAAATTTTCATACAAATAACATGATACGTTCCTATCAACCCACACAGCACGCTAGTTCCGATGTGTTCATGAAGAATTCTAAAAGATGTCTTATGAAACACCTAAAGACATCTTAAAGATATCTTTAAGAATTCTAAAAGATACACATGAAGACTTCCAAAAGATATCTTTTGGTGTTTTATAAGACATCTTTTCGAATTCTTTAAGATATCTATCAGAATGATCCAAAAGAGTGATCCAAAATTGTTATGTGGGATAGTGCAATTTTTACAACACAGTGTAGTGAAAATTCATGCTTTGTAATGTGAAGTTGCACCAAATTAAACGATTTTTAACATCATTGGGTGTTAATCATACTATGTCACTTATGCTGCTACTTTACTACAAAATGTAGAGAGAATTCTTAAAGAATTCTCAAGCATTCATTAGGAATTATTTTTGACCTGACATAACGAGTATTCATTTGGGACATGCCTGTGCTGTGTGTGAAGTATTCTCAAGCATTGTAATCTGTAATGATAAGACATAACACTACATTTTACAAATTATTGAATGAAAACTCTCACAATCGTGCATTAAAATATCGTCAAGCATTAAAATGTGAATCAGGTGCGAGAGCAATGTATTTGCAGTCCTTGACACCATCGGCCTTGTCAAGAATTTTTCCGCATTCAATTGAAGAAGTATACACACTATCTGTAAAGCTTTGAATATAAGTGAATGAAACAAAAGCAAGGAAAACAAAGAGTGCAAGAGAGAACGAGAATTGAAGGTAATGCATTGAATAGACCGGTTTATGTATACGTATTATATATAACTAATAGTTACAGATGTGACTCAAACTTAAGAACTGACACGTATTTACTGTACATTACGTTACGCTCGAATCTTTGTCTATTATTCCCATTGTTATTGTAATTTTTAGAACAATTATTTCCCTCTTTGTTTTCAAATACTAACATGAATTTTCCACTCATTCCGCGCATTTCATGCGCTGTTCGTTTCAAAGCATGTAACAAATAGAACATTAATAATTCCTGAATAGATCGAGATCTATTTATACGAGTGAGATATCTTATTCATATTCAAATCAACGTCATCATTTAATTACATAACATTTATGCGACTGTTTAACGTTATTGAGATTTCTGAGAGAGAAATGATTTCCTCGGATATTTTGCTGCAACGAATTCATTATAAATATAGATCAGTTCATTGTATGTAATTTTAGGACCTCTCTATATCCATTATTGACTTGTATACGAAAAATAGGTGAATAAGATTCAAATCGGTCTATGATTGATTGCAACTCATGTTAAACTTGAAGTTACGATTGCGCAACAAATTGACCCTTACGGAGGGAACTTGACGTTAGAATTTTTCAAGTAATTCAAAGTCTATAAAAAAAAAACAAAAATTCTTGAGGTCAAACAATATTGACGACTGAATGAAATATTGTCGCCATATTGTTAATATGGTTATGTGTTGCGATAAGTCGCTCACAATGTGACACAGTGATTAAATCGAGAAGGACCTGACAAAGTTCTTCTGGGAAATTCGTGATTATCATGTTAGAGCTCTGTGTGTGTGTGTGTGTGTGTGTGTGACATTGAATTTGATCATTATTTTCAAGATCATGCAACAAATAGTACCTCGTAAGTTCAATTATACGAAGATTGGATGAAGCTAGTTTGTTTTAGAGGAAAAAAATGTTACATTGTATGCTGTAATTGTATACGTCGCAACCATTTATCTCGTTATATAATACATTGTTAAACTATAAACTTCAACTCGTACAATATTCAGAACTACTGAGTAATAACTGAGACAAGAAGAAACAATTATTTGACGAAGACGTAATCCAAGAGATTCAAATTTTCACACAAGATCTTGAATTTCAAAACTATTTCTGGTGTTTTCTCTTCTTTTCCTTAAAATTCCTAAACGAAAATGAATCATATGTGAATAATTTAAGCACCCTGTATGAATGTTGTGAAAATCATACATGAGCTATATAAGATTCCATACATCCCGAGCAGAAGTTCATATCCGGTGAGCCCTACCCGGATAGCATGAGGAGGTTTTCTAAACATTGACAAAATCGATTAATTGATGAACATAAATTGATAAGAATTAATATAAGTATAGATATTTTTGTGAAGCTTCATCGAACCTTCGAGGTGGACATTTCAACGTTCGTAGAATCTTTGTCACGAACTCTTGTACGTTTGTGAATCTAAAAGTTAGCTTTCATGAACCTCCGGCCCAATCTACACAGATCTAATCTGAACATTCGCTGAAGCTTCATGTTCTCTTCGGGTACTACTAAATTATATTTTTCTCCAAGATTCTTTATCTTTTTCGTGGAATATATAATTTTTAGGAAAATTATGACGCAGACAAGGAGGAGCAATAGTTTCCATCAGTCGTTTTTTTATACCCGTGAAGACTAATTCTTTTTTCAATTTTTGCACCCCTAGTTGGGATATTAATCAAGATTGTGAAATCAACAATACAATTTTTTTTATACCATATGACCTTTATGATAATTTATTCAATTTACTTAGTTGTTAGCGCATGGAGGGGTGTAAGCACTCTTCAACTATGCTAAATGTGTATAGTAATTTTATTACAATCCGTTAGCAGTGGTTGCTAACACGACAGTTCTTTCTCTCACTATTCTCACTATAAGTTTCTACGGGAAAAAAATGATTTATTCCGGATCAAGTTGGTCGATTGGTACAGGGACTAACCGCCCCGTCGTAAACGTAGCAACTATCAACGTTGCTTGGTATTTGCCTATATGCAGGGAGCCCAATTGTCAACTGTCCTTATGATCTACATAAATATCCCGATAAAAATTCCGTGTCTTGTGATATCTGTTCCGCAAGTTTCAAATGCCTTACGCGCACTTTCAGATATCTATTAGATACCTTACGTTTCTAATTTTCTTACGTTTGATAGATGTATTGAAAGATCTCAAAGATATAAAACATATCAATGGATGTTCTATGTCCTAGCAAAAAAGTTTTCCATATGTTTCAATATTTTTTCATATTTCTCATGAGTTTTTATAAATTTTCATAATTTCTTATAAAAAATCAAAATTTTTGAATACCGGAAAAAAGTTTATTCGATTATATTCAATAGTTCTCGAGAAAAAAATCTTGAAAATATGCTTTTTTCCGACATTCACATTGAAATGTCCCCTGAAGCTTTTTCTATTTCTATAATAGATTGTCCAGAATATAGAGCATTTCATATTTTGTACCTGTATGCATTTGAAAATTGAAAAAAATTATGTTGTAAGTGATTTCTGACCTGTGAGGGAGCAAGCGTTTGATCTGAAAACAAAATTATTCCACAGCTGAAATTAGTTCGGTACTAAAAGGCTCAATTGATAACATATTTCGTCATCAAATCACACAACTGGGTTTTCTTTGGTAATGTCATAAGTTGTTTGACTGAGTTTTTTGGGGTTGAGAAGAATCGTTGCAACCCTGAACTTCACACATATGTAATAGAAGATTTTACAATTTCAGGTCGATAACCGTGACGTCAGAGTGAATCGGGAGAAATATATAAAGATGAAGTTCAAGGTTACCGCGCTCGAGCGGGCGTCCCACGCGGAAAATAGGCACGAAGGGCAAATGGATTTTCTCTAGGTCCAAGGAAAACCATCGATCGTAGAGAGAATAAGATATCCTCAGATGAAATTAATCTTATCATAAGAAATACGATTCTGACTTTAATAATCACACTCCTCGTCCTATTCTATCCTCTTCCAACATTCATCATTCATTCTCTGTATGTTAAGGGTCATCCATGAACTACGTGGCCAATATAGGGGGAGGGAGGGGTAAGATTAAATGCTACGTTAGGCTACATGGGGGAGGGTGGGTGTCGGTTCCAAGCTACCTGTTTTTTATCTATGTTGTACTTGCAAGAAAATTCTATATAAATATCCAGAAAAATGATCCATTTGAATATAACCCAAATATTTATTTTATTGGATGAAATAAGATTCTCCTTCATCCAAGTAAATCTTATTTGAAATGAGAGAAGTTTTGTTCCATTAACCCATTAGCGCCTGAACAGACACTTTTGGACACCAAAGTTCAGAGATTCATTGTACAATGAACTTGGTCGAAAAAAATTCTTGAGCCACTGTATCCTATGTTTTGAAGGTCGCTCTTTCGAATGGCGATGTTCGGAAGTCCCTAAAATGAGTTTTTTCGTGTAAAAATTGCAAATTAAAAAAAAAGGCACTGTTTTTTTAACAAAAACTTTTCAAGATCATATTTTTGTTCGCTTTTGCATTTTTCTACATACTCAACACCGATAAATATCGCGTCCATGTAACCTCAACTAAAAGTTATTGGCTTAAGATTAATAAAAAAAAATGTTTATTCATAGAAAAAGGCGTCCGCAACAATAAATTTTACTCTTAATCTTCAGCAATTTTTTTCTTGATTTCTAAGGACTTTAGAAAAGATTTCCCAAGAACAAAAACGTCTTAAAATTGGTCAAAGAATACCCTCAAATTTTTTCAGACCCGTAAAAAAACATTTTTGATTTTCCGGAAAATAAAAAAATTGGCATTTTTGAAAAATTGTTTCAAAAATCTGAAAAAATTTGAGGGTATTGTTTGACTGATTTTAAGACTTTTGTTCTCGCAAAATTTCCCTGCAAGTCCATAGTTATTGAGAAAAAAAATCGCTGAACTTCCTTCAAGTGAACTAATAAGTCCGGATTGCAAAAGTAATTGTCAAAATACAAGTGATACGAACATAGTTTCTTTGGAGACACCGTTAAAAGTAATTGTTGGACCATTAGCATTACAACGCGACTACCCACAGCACATTTAACTAATTTCATTTTATTATCTGATGAATAAATGTTAGATCCTCGACCGCAATATACATCTAAATCAAATAAATATCCTTCTGGACTGCATATTGCCCACATTTTTATGCCAAACCTCTCAGGTTTATTTGGCATCAACTGTAAGACTGGAGCTCGCCCGTTGAATTCGACCATCATCTCATCAATAGATAACGCCGTAGAGGAAAAACCGAATTGTAAAATATTTGTTCTAAATATGTTTAGTATATTTCTCACTCTCCAAACTTTGTCATGTTCATTTTTATCTTGCGACCTACTAAATTTTATATTTCGTTTGATTTTCAAAAACTTATCGCGGCTCATGGCAGATGCAATCGGATTGCAGCGTAACAGCTCATCTGAAGACCAGTAATCTCTTTGAGATTTACGATTATTGAATATTGTCGTAAATATTATTCCCAAAAAAATATCCAATTCATTATTAGTTAGCTGATACCCGTTAAAATTTGTACTTTTTATAATACATTCTTTTAGATCGCTACAAAAAAATAACTCAAACAACTGAACTGAGGATAAAGTTTTTAAAAATTTTTTTGTTTTATTAGGAAGTAAAGTATTATTTTTGAGTACTTCGTAATATTGCCTTTCTCCCATTATCCATTCGTATTCGTTATTTGGGGATAATTTTGTCTGATTTTCCTCATAATTATTTCGTACCTGCCTATAGGACACTTTTGGAATATTTGTTATGTCACTTGAGAAATCATCTGATTCTGCGTCAGATTCAGAACTTGAATCAGAAGATCCAGAATCATTCGAACGAGGGATGAAGATAGCATTCGCAATGCCATTTTCATTTTCCTCTACTTCAATGAGTTCTTCTCGAACGCGTTTTTGTCTTTTCTGTTGACGCGGATGTGACATTTAAAAGAGTAAATAAGCAAATGACAGTAGTTCATTTACTTTTGATTACTTAAAAGCGTAGAATAGAAATACCCACCCGAGAATTACTATGATAGGAAGCTCCTAAAATAATACGGTGCAATATCGAAGTAATGTGATATATTGATGTAAACAATGTGAAATATTGATATATGGTGAATATTTCTATGTGATAAATGTTTGATTCGATTGCGTCTCAATTTGAACAGAATTTGAAATGAATAAATGAAATCACAGATTTATTGAGAAAATATATTTTGATATTTATTACATACTAATAATTACACAATGAAAATGTTGAATTTGTAATTGGTGATCTCAGAAACCATTCAGCAATTTTTTTCTCAATAACTATGGACTTGCGGGAAAATTTTGTAGGAACAAAAAAGTCTCGAAATCAGTCAAACGATACCCTCACATTTTTTCAGATTTTTGAAACAATTTTTCAAAAATGCCAATTTTTCCATTTTCCGGAAAATCAAAAATGTTCTTTTACGAGTCTGAAAAACTTTTAGGGTATTCTTTGACGAATTTTAAGACGTTTTTGTTCCGAGGAAATTTGTCCTAAAATCCTTAGAAATCGAGAAAAAAATTGCTGAAGATTAAAAGTAAAATTTATTGTTTCGGACGCTTTTTTGTATGGATAAACATTTTTTTTCATTAATCTCAAGCCGATAACTTTCAGTTGACGTCCCATGGACGCGATATTTATCGGTATTAAGTCTGTAGAAAACTGCAAAAGCGAACAAAAACATGATCTTGAAAAATTTTGTTTTCAAAAAAACAGTGCTCTTCTTTAATTTGCAATTTTCACACAAAAAAACTCATTTTAGGGACTTCTGAACATCACCATTCGAAAGAGCGACCTTCGAAACATAGGATATCGTGGCTCAAAAATTTTTCTTCGACCAAATTCATTGTACAATGAATCTCTGAAATTTGGTGTCCAAAAGTGTTCGTTCAGGCGCTAATGGGTTAAGATAAATCTTTCATTTCAGTTAATTTCAATTTCATTAAGGATATATTTGACTTAAAATTCATGTGATTGAAATGAATTTAGCCGACCGTGAAAAACTACGTTCCCCCGTGGGGGGTCAAAGAAAAGCCGCGGTAGAGCTACATGGAGGAGGGGGGGGGGGTCAAAAAGTTGCAAAAAAAGGGGGGCCACGTAGTTTATGGACGACCCCCCTTCTGAATGATCCGGAAACGGATATAAATTTCTGTTGATGTATAAAGTTTCTATATTCACGTTGGTTTTTTGATCGACAGGGTATGATTTATGCACGTAAGCATCATACACGTATTAATTGTACACGAAAAATCGAACCCAAAAGTATTTACACTAATAATTTTTGACTAACACATCATATTTTATGCAATGATTATTTGTGCACGTTTAATTGATTGACATATAGAAATCGTACACAAAATATTTTCCAAGCTTGAAAAATGTAATCAACAAAAATTGTACACATATTGTTTATGCACGATCAGACTCCTAAACTAATTCATATTAATTATTCAATAAAACGAAAAAAATTTCTCATATGAATATCATTAGGTGTACAATCATTATACACTAATTAATTACATTTTTTGTCCTTTTATAAAAACATGTGTACGATTTTTGTAAATCACTTGTTTTTTCAAGCATGAGAAATATTTAATGTACAATTTTCTTATCAAATAACTTTACGTGCACCAAAGCTTATGTGTTAAATATGAGGTATTCAAAAAACAATTAATAGTGTGAATACTTTTGGGTTTCATTTTTCGTGTACAATCAATACGTGTGTATGATTCTTACGTGCATAAATCACACCCTGTCTTTTGATCGCGATTACTTTAACACCGCATTAGTCGCGCATAATCGGAAAGATACATTTTATAAACAAACATGTTCAATTGTTAATGTTTGAATTAATATATTATTCCAAATTGTGTGTTTATTCATTTACAATAAAATCTGAATATTGTATCTCATAGATATGGCGTGAGCAACAATATTATTTTTTGCGCGCAAATAATGCAGTGTTAACCACATCTCCATCGCAAATCCATGAACATAAACGAAAAGTGAGTACACGTGTTTATATCTAGGGATGATAATAACAAAACCTCAGACAAAGTATCTTCCCACGTAAATATGAAAATTATACGAAATTCTACCTTGAGAAATAAGGTTGCAAAAGTTATACAGAATTTTCATACAATATATTTGTATATGAATTCTATATAATTTATATACAATTATTCCTTAAAGCGGAATTACTTTTAGCTTATATACAAACCTTCTTATTGTACACAATTTTTATTCAATTATGTAAAAATTGACATTGAGAGATACTTTCTGATCCCCCGAGGACCGCTTTTTGGTTCATAAAACAACCTTGTTTTACGGCAATCACCCTACTGATTACAGTTGATGAAGGGAAAACTGCAAATAATTGTACAATATTCTTCCCATACTCCGATTGCATGCAAATGCAAATCATTTTTATGATAAAAATAATATCGTCATGCGTTGAAAGAATTTTCGACAAAAATTCGAATTTACTAGCTAAAAAATTGATTTTTCAATTTTTCGATCACAATTATTCTCTTGTCCGTCTAAAAAAAATTGTGTAAGTACTTTTCAATTTCATCTCAGTCAATGTTTCCACGTATCTTCTTCCTATTCTAGGATTTGAAAAAAAAAACACATAAATGCCGTCAAATAGCGCTAAAAGCACATGAAAACTGTCAATCGCATACCTCAAGACTGTGTCAAAGTTGAAATAAAAATAAAACTGTGTGGGATGTGGCCAAGGTGAGTTTGAGACAAAGCGAAAACTTCACCTTATTCCACTTCTTTATGAAATGACCATTGAAGGTCATTCGGTATGTTCAACGCAAAATGAAATGCATATACATTTAACCTTTGGAAAAAAATCAAGATCAATCGTCATTTCATTTGATTGGTACAAAACGAATCAATGTTCTGTTTGAAATCTTCTTGATAGATGCAAATGTTTGTTTGGTATCTAAAAGGAATCCTCCCCTCTACGTCTGAACCTTGTATATGAGAAACAACTTTCCCCGCCCCCTTCCACCCTCAGGGAATTCAGTCTAACTCTTTCCTTTCTAAGTGAAAATACTTAGATTTCGCTTGATCAACGCGCTTAACTATGAGTTGAGAACGTCTCAGGCGTTGATTTCAAAATCACAACTTTCTTTTCGATAAATATTATTGTTGTTATTAATTTAAGATCCCAAAGTATAAATATATGAATGGACTTTGAGCTACGGCCAATCGTTAATTCGAATTCGCTCGAGGGTATATACGTATACGCGACGCGACCATGGCTCACATGTTATACCAAGCCGAATGTACTTGAGTGAGGTCAGTTCTCGACCGTCGACAACGACGACGGCAACGACGACTTATAAGCATTACTGACTTTCCACCCGACTTTACAATTCGATGTGTCTATGACGTTGTGATTGTTCCTGGATATCAATATGAAAGATGTAGAACATGCTTCAGGGATGTTTCATGTTCAGTGTTTGGGACTAATGGACCAAAAGAAGATTCAATAACTAGAGCAAGAGGGGTTCTTAGAAATGAATAAAGTGGGGTAGATGGGTGGATCGAACGAGCAAAGGGTACTTAGAGGTACAAGTTCAAGGCCGTATTGTCCTTCCTGAAAGAAAAGCAAAGAGCAAGTCTATTGGTATGCCAACCCAAAAACGATTTGATGTTCTCGAGGGGGAGAATTGCATAACTTTAACTTGATTCTCTGAGTTGGTAAATTCAGTTACCTGATATGATAATAATAGTTTGTTCCAGCTCAATGAAATTTTGGTTGAAATGAATGCAAAGAAACTTTCTGGTTGGCTGCACGGAGAGAATATTATATTCGAAATTACTATAAAAACATACCAACGAGGGATCAGACTAGCCACATTAGACGAAATTGTACGATCTTAGTTTAATTGACTATGAAAAATTTCGAAACAATTTTTACAATTTTTTCATAGTAATTTGAAACACAATATTTTTTTCGTGTGAAATAAAATTTATTTATCCGTAAGAAACTGTCAATTATTTTGGACCAAATTTTGTGCAGCCCAAACAAATTTTACTTCAGTCAATCAACAATTTTCTTTGCGTTCATTTCAACCAAAATTTTGTTCGACTGGAACAAACGTTTTCTCAGTGCATTTCATTATTAATTATATAAATGTTTCAAAAAAATCCTTTTTGAATATGATACCTACAAGGATACCAGCGGAAATGACACTGAACAAATCTCTCCAAGTATTGCTGGACAGAGCGATATTTTGACTTATTATACTTTTGAATAGTTTTGGAATAAATGATTTGGCTCGTACCAAGGTGCTCGTATGTTCTTAAATATTTTATTCTGACGTGATATCATTGAAATATACCGAGAAATTTCACAATAAATTGAATCATTCGATGAATATCAAAGCGAAGAGAGGAGTTTCATTTCGAAATCTTGCATGGATTCACGAGAAAGTAATATTCACAAACTTATTAATTAATAATTCTTATATTATATCTTTCGATATTCCAGCATGCGATTCTCGTCTCTAAAATACGACATGAAATTGAAGTATAACTTCGATGAATCTTATACCATGAATGAATATTGCATGCAAAAAAATGTACTATCGTAACCAGATATAATTGACGTAAAACACAGGATTTAGAAAACACAAAATATATATAAAAGCGAGTGATTTAGGCATGAAACTGACCATGTTACCATTGATACAATAGAATAGCTTTTGTGATAATTTCCATTTATAGGTATTCGTCTTCAGAGGTTGAATCTGATACACAAATTATAGAACAATTCGAATAACTGCATTTCAGTTAAAGACAGGGTTCAGAGATAGAAGAGCAACAACAAATTAATTAAAAAGTACAAGAATAACATATCGAACGTAACTGTATCTTCAGGTTCCACAATAATTCATTTCAAGGTTTTAGGGAAGTACTATAAATTTTCTTATAGCAAAAGTCCCATTAATAATCTTCACTTAGATGAATCTGTATTAATCAGTTGTACCAAGATGTACTCCTGAAGGTATATAGTATGACTTGACCTTTCTCCATCTCTTTCAACCAACCCTGGGAAATGGTATAGAAAACAATTGTGAACGACCTCGAGAGAGCAACAGAGAGGGGCACGGAGTATGCTGGTGGCTACGTATAACGGGTTGCCCGTGACCTGGGAGAACCTTGGCCATGGATATGTATGCACGAGAGGTTGCCGGCAACGCAGGCGTCAAATACACGAAGCGTGCGCATTGACTGTGGATATATTTATTGTCTACTTTATCTTCCCTCCTACCATTGCCTCATTATTGAATTCAACAACTTTAGCACAAGAAAATTCTTCAGCCAATGCGTATCTCATACCATACCAGCTGAGAGAAGTGTGAACCCTTTCTTGTAATTTATCCGTGAAAGCACGTTCAGCTGATTTATAAACGTTGAGTCTGCAAATGAATGTTGTAGAAAAATGGTAGAAAGAAGAGAAATATCCCAATGAGAGGTGGGTAATTTATGGAAATTGCAAAAATGTGGAAAACTGAGGAAAATAACAACTGAAAAGTACATAATAATGTGAAGATCGTGTATCAACCGATACGCGAACAATCCCTCTTACAGAATTTATGTATGCTGTAATCCCATTTACTACTCTTTTCCAGGGATGAACAGTCTCAAGTACATTTCGTATTTCAATTATTTTTTTCCCCACGAAGATGAGAATGTTTGACATCACAATATTATGGGAGTATGGTACTTGACAAAGAAAAGTACTTGAAGTGAAAATAGTAATCGAGGCTGCCAATCTCTCTCTGCTTTTCTCAATGTAAGAATAATCAAAATTCATTTTTGGAGTTCAATAATTTCCTGGTGAAAATAATATGTATGAAGGAAATAAAAACAAATCTAATTGAATGAATCTCTAAAAGTTTTAGAGATTTTCAAAGAACAGTTTTTCAAGTTTCTTCAGGTGAATTCTCAGCAAAAACAATATGTCCCATATAAGTAAGCGAGAGTTTTGTGTAATTTTTCAGAATTTTCAAACAAAATTGAGAGATTTTCAACGAGGACAAAATTAGAGTTTCTCATGTGGGAATGATTCAGTGTTTTGCAGCATAGGCCTCCGTAACCAGCACTGAGAGAACGTCTGTTCTAGTCGACGAAAATTTTGGATAAGGAGATACCGAAGTCCCAAGAAATCCCAAATCTCTCCTCACTTTTGTCGAAAACGACTGAATGAATTGAAGAATAATGAGTCGAGTTCTTCTTTCACGGAAAATGCAGCAACTCATTATTTTTCGATTCATTCAGTCGTTCTCGAGAAGAGTGGGAGGAGAGATTAGGAATTTCTTGGGATTTTGGTATTCCCTTGAAATGAACACAAAAAAACTTTTTGATTGGCTGAAAAAAGATTTGATTAGAATGAACAGATTAATAAATTTTATTTATCCTAAAGAAATTCCTAATGGGCGAATGGACAAGCTTGGGACATCCAAACTTTGTCTGAAAAGAGTCTATGATGTCCAAATATGTCTGAATATTGTCCAAAACATGTCCACGATGTCTGTTTATGTCCATTCATTCAAAATTCTAGACAAAGTCGAATTCAATGTCTATCGTTTGTCCAAAACGCGTCTGAACCTTCTTATCTGTATGTCCGAAAAGTGTCCATGATTTGTCTAGCGTGTCCTGGCATGTCTGAAACGCATCCAAAACTGTCTCGCAATGTCCAATCGTTGTCCAGTTGTTGTCCAACCGATGTCCACCTGCTTAAAATTTCGGACATTCATCCAATGTCCACCATTTGTCTCAGTAGCCCATCAGGGATTTTATTTCAACGTACCAAAAAGTTTCTCTGCGTTCATTTCAACTCGAATTTTGTTCCGCTGAGAAAAACAAACGTCTTTTCAGTGGCAGACCTGACCCATTTTTGTCGGAAGATCTTGGTACGCTGATCACAAATGCTCAAAATCACTCTATCTCTCCAGGTTTCGGGATATTTTCGCCGCAAAATGTCAAAATTACATTTTTTTTTGCTGAAGGTTTTCTGAGGGTTGGTTCTAAACAAGACAACCCCAAGGAACCTGTTTTGGTACACCTCCTGAAATATTTTTTCATTCTGTAACAACCAAAATTTTTTCTGGCATATCTAAAAATCGGCTCCCTGGACTAAAAGTGTTTCTTGGTGGGGTCTGTTTTGGTTTTTCGTTTTTTTCGCAGGGTCTGTTTTGTTGGAATAAACAAATTGTGGTTAAATGAAAAAATCTTGGGGGGGGGGGGGAGGTATATACCAACCAAATGTTCACTGAAAACACAGTTTGTCCCAGCCAAACGAAATTTTGGTTTGAATGAACGCAGAGAAACTTTTTGGTTGACTGAAATGAAATTGTTTTGAGTCAAATAAAAGTCATCTGTCCCTGAGAAACCCCTTATTCTGGAACAAATTTTGTTCAGCACAAACAAATTTGATTTCAGCTAAACAAAAATCTTCTTTACGTTCATTTCAACCAAAATTTTGTTCGGCTGGAACAAACGTTTTCTCAGTGTTGTTTCTCAGTGAAGTAAAAGGTAAATCAAAAATCTGGATAATGTAGTTGAAAATACTTGTCCCCCAACAAGCACAGTCAACGATTTCTACGTCACATCTCCGTGGACTTTACTTGAATAAATGGTGGACGTGGATAGAAGGTGGGTGAATAAAAATTCTACGTACAGGTAACGTAGAAATGTCTGGTAGCTGTACGGGCTCATTCTTCAAAAAAGCGTTGGAAAAATATAGGAAGTGGCCTACACTAGGAAAAATAATATGTTGGATCGACTTGCGCCTAACATTTCGCCAACTTCGTGTTAATTCAATGCATATACGTGTTTTTCCTATCACCAGGGATGGGCAGCCGGGAGTACTTTTAGTAGGGAGCACGTTTTGTCTTGTGTGAAACACTCTCAGAGAGTACTCCATACTGAACATACTCCGGGATTATGTACAAAAGTCCCCATTGCTGTATGTCACTTGAACTTAGCATCAATGTTAGATGAACTTGTTTCCAAGTCGATTCAAAATGTTCATTTTCCCAATGCATGAATGTTTGTCACTCATCAATCGCAAGAAGTGCGTTTATCGCATGTCGCATTGGAATAAGTGGAGAACTGTTGATCATCGTGGACCATATTTTGTTCATCCCAAACAAATTTTATTTCAGCAAACCAAAAAGTTTCTCACGTACATTTCAACCAAAATTTTGTTGGGCTGAAGCAAGTGTTTTCTTAGTGTACTGCCTATGTGATTATTGCCTCATTACATTGAGAGAACTGTTCAGTTGCGATAACTAAAAACGACATGGAACAGAACATTTAAATTGCCTGAACTGAACAAAAATTTTCAACTGAAGGAATTAGCATTTATTTAAAACAAATGAATTTTGTGTTTCAGGTTGTATTTCGGCCGCGACAACCCAGCAGTTTTCTCAATGTACCTTAGTGAACTACCTTTATCTAGAACCATACATAACTTCCATGTTCTTCATTACGTGCTTAGGGAAAATTACCAAAGAGTAAGGGTGATTTTTGTAGGTATTGCTATGTGAATAGTTGGTGATAGAATAAGTAACCAATCGGTTCAAAGGCCGGTCGCGAAGTTGGCAAACAAGACAGTAAGATAAGGAGGAGCTAAAAGGTTTGCGGGTAAAAAGGTCCGGTAAGGGCTGAATTCGCCGAACCGATACCAAAAGCTCCATCAGAGGTATAACGATAAACAGGGTGGGGGTGAATTTGCCGAATAGACATAATTTGACAATCGCTAGCCATTTTTTGGTTATAGCTAGCGATTGTGAAATTGTGTTTATTAGGCGAAATTTTTTTTCGGCAAATTCACTCCCTAAATATCGAAATGAAGTACTGCGAAGGCTAGGGGGTGAATTCGCCGAAAAGACGTAATTTGACAATCGCAGTCGTTTCTAGTGTAGGTTGAAATGACAGTACTGTTTACGTTCAAATGCTAGTACGGGCAAAATTGAACGCCAATAATGGGCCTTATGCAAGACATTGTCATCATCTCAGTTTTGGTTCAGTACTGTCAAACGACCTGGGCCGGTCATGACTTACAAATTCGACAGCACTAGCAACTCTGGCAGCGGTACTGAACCAATACTGGGCCGTTCGTCAATTTTTACATTGGAAGTTGTTGTAACATCGAATTTCGGGATGAACTTCTATAGAATCCACGCGATGTTAACTCTGACAGCGGTTTTCACCAGTTTATTTGAAGAAAGTTTCCGAATGTCCGCGTAGTTCGTCCCGAAAAAGTTTCAATTTATCCTCTCTCTGAAAAATTTCAGACCACTCCGGACGGTTTTCTGGTAATAAGTTCGGAGATTTTTAAAAAGATCCATAGTTTCATATGGAAGAAAAGTTCAGAGATTCCCACAAAAATTCAATATTCTATAAAAAAAAGGAGATTAGAATTTCTTAGAGGACACGCATGTCTAATAACTAAGATTTTTTCGGCCCTATTGAAACGTTTTTTAGATGTGCTCAGATTTTTTGTGAGAGATACTCATTGTTTTTGCAAAATGTTCAGAGATTTTCAACAGAATTCAGAGAAATTTTTCAGAATTTCACAAAATAAAACACGGAGAAGATTAATTTATGGGAATTTTTCATCCCGAAACAGAGATCCGTGATCGCAATTCTTCAACAACGACAAGGGATGTGCAACTTTAAGATTCGATACAGGGATAAATGAATGAACGTCTTCTTCTTGAATATTCGAAATGATAATAAAATTAATATGATGTAAACATGAAATACTTGTAGCAACAGTAAAATGTATCAATTGACATTTTTAAATTCTCACAAACATAAATCCTTCCATTTCCTTAAGGAACATGGAAGTGAAAATGCATCATAACTTCAGTTCTAGTCACGACACACAAAATAGCATTGAAGTGGTAATAAAAATCTATCGATTGATTCTGGTTACATGGTCTCCAAATATTGTCCACCTAATCTTTGTATTCAGTCGACAGTTTGCGAACTTGTATCATTGTATCATTGCATCATTGCTTGTGAGAAGTGTTGTACTCGAACTCCAAAGTGGTAAACGAGGAGATGTACGAATAGGGGAAACGAGTAAAGGACAGGAAGGGGAAATTGATTAACAGAGACAAGTCAGGTGTCAATGATGAAGCTCACCCTGGAGAAATTGTGCTCGTTGTGGACGTCCTCGACTTTCGCGGTCCAAACACAACGTTATAACGGTTTGCCCGTGACCAGCATAGACCTTGGCCGTGGCTTGCTTCGTGACGTTTCCACCTTGCTTACTCGTTTACAACGCGACGTCAGAGACAAGGGCATTGTAACGCATGCGTTATAAATTCTGCTAATATAAAAAAATTGCTTCAGATAACTCGTTGATGAATGAATACGAATACGTCTTTATGCATAATGAACTCTTTTTCCAATTTCAAATGCGATTAAATCCAGTTTTTTGTGCATGGAATTTCAATCGAACTTCGAATCTGAAACAGATGAATTAACTGCAGAAATTGATTGCAAGGATTAATAATTAACTGTTTCTTGAAATTAGAAACATTGCACCGAAAAGAGTAATTAGTTACCCTTAGTCCAAATTAGTTTCAACAACTAGATACAGTTGTTGATGTTTGGATAACTAAATCGGGCGTTGGCTCAACCAAATTCAAATGTAATTTCTCTGACTGTAGTTGCTGTTACTGATTTGAAGTTGCCTTTACTACAGATTTTATTACCGGCTTGTATCCTTTTATTACTCGGAACTAGTGTTGCCGCGATCTACAAAACGAGCTATCACGATCTTTGGATCCCAGCCTTGTTCAACTGGAAGCACATTCTTCCATAGGAACAACAATCGGGTGAAAATACAATCTTGAGAACAGTCAACTTGTTTTGGGAATCCAAATTGAAATATAAGTTTATGAAATCAAGTTTTGAATTAATCTGTATTCGATCTGGACACGATCTGAATTTCGATCTGGCTCGAACCGCTCGGAGTGTTAATTGAATAAAAATTAAGATTAACGGGATCGCAGCTCGATGTAAACTGACTCATAATCGAATTTCAGTTCTAATCTACATTTTAACCAATTTTTACTTCCCACCATTTTGAATGAAGAACATTGGAATGTCAAGATCGTGATAGCTCGTTTTCTGGATCGCGGCAACACTATTCATTCTACCGTTTGAAAGTTAGGAATTCATTCGTAGCCTCATACATGGTTACCACAATCTGAAAATTCCAATGAACCCCACCCAGCACAAATATCGCAGGAATATCGCTGCAATATTACTGCTGTTTTTGATAACTATATTCTGTGCACATTCTCAGAACATATTTTTCGAATTTATCAAAAACAGTCTCATCAGCATATTCTATGCATGATCACGGAATGAACGCAGAATATTTGAAATGTTCTTGTACTACTTGGGCTGTCATCGGAGGGAAATATTATTGACAGTGTAAAGAGGACTCAAATTTTTCTCCCTTCGTTTTCTTCTTTCTTTCTTCTCTTCCATTCTATGCCCGAACTAGTTACCATTCGATTATCTCAAACCACCTACGCGGAAGAAAATTTCAACTGAAACTAATCGATCACCCATATCGGATGAAACAGTTTCCACTATAGCATTGAGAAATTCATCCCATACTGGGTAAAACAGTTTTCTTATATTTTTCCCAATTCTCATTCCTATTCGAGACCCCGTTCAACGAGACTTGCAACGAAGTGCATGCCCCTTCATGCAGGCCGAACGTTCACGAAAATTTCCGATGCTTCTATGCGCCTCTGTCTATCGGAAAGACTTTGAGAACAAAGGCTCCGTAGATTCGAATAATGGGAACTGAATTGTCTGAACTCAAACAAACATGAATCGCAGAGTATAAATTTTTAATTAACAATAATCATTAAGAAATAAACTTTTTCCAATTTCAAACACCTCAATTGCATGGAAATTCACCTTATCAAACTCAACATGATTCAAATTTTCCATACACCCAATTAAATGAACATAGTCCAATATGACCCAACCCTATGTAACTCTCTTCCTAACTATCAACAATACTTTGGTTCCCATAAATTTCTTTCTCTCGACTCTAACGAACTTATCTTGGAGAAATTGAAGTATAACTAACTATACTCTCACACTTTAGAGATAAGAAATTTCATACTACTGTGGGCAAAAAGTAAGGTGAATTTTCAATTTAAACTTCGCGGGCTTGACATTACAGGCTAGTTCTTTTTTTCTCAAGTTGGCAGGACCGTTAATGACATCTGTGCCAAATTTCATGTCAATGTCATTATCGGCAATACATTTACGCTTGTGTTTACCAAGAGACCAAGAGTGCATTTTTCGATTTTTACAATGTCCGATTTAATTGAGCAGAGAAGTGCAATCAAATTTTGTTTGCGGAAACTTTGAGGATGTTGTGGAAAGCTTTTGGTGATTCTACCATGTTGCAGAAAAATGTTTATAAGTGGTACAAATAACCGAATGTTATAGAGAAAGTAATGGAAATACTTTTGACGTAACAATTCACACTTTCATTGTGAAAATCAAGATAGAAATGAAATTGTACAAGAACTTTGAGACATTTCCCATCAAAATTCTTTTTCGTTTCTATTCATAGAGAGAATTGGAAAACCATTACATAAAGTCTTACAAAGTACAAAAGGATTCTATGCCACGCAAAACCCTAGAATTTGTGCAAAATCAGGTAAAGCATGAAACTTTTCAATCGAACACGTTTTTTGTTTACATCAAAAGTTTCATTATCCAAACCTTCCTCAGATGCTCAAACCGATGAATCAAACACACCGTAACTTGATGTCGTAATTTCACCAAATTTTGCATTTGCTGAGGTGAATGAAAATTCAATCGGTTCATTTCTTCAGTGTATCTGAGAGGAGGAAACTACATTTTTCACTCTCACACAAATCCCAGAGAGATGCGAGTTTTCCAGAGAAGAAGATAAAATGGCTTATGGTTGAAATGAAGATCAATACATGTACGTACACTGTTCTCAAATGATTTATTGAAAATAAAAAAGTCATCAGAACTGTATATAAATGCATCGAGTATTCACCTAGCTCTTCAATCAGATTTTCACTATATCGTCTAACTTTTATACATAGCTGCTTGACATACACTTAGTTTTTATACATTCGCAAAATATCTGTGCACTGCATATACAAAAACTTCCTCACGTGCTCATATGTGCGTTTCGAAGTACATATATATATATATATATATATACATAGCACTTTTACGCAAGTTACATCAGAATTTGATATACAAGATACACTGAGAGAAATTTCTATAGTCACTGTCACTAAACATTTCTTATGAGAGCTACTAAAAATTTGGCTGATTCAACCAAAGGAGTGTAGGTGAATCATCACTCAATTAAGGGGGAATGGCCCCCTTATTTTTTTTCATTTTCCATTTTTTTTTTATTGGCTTTAAATATCCTTAAACATCCCAAGAATGAAAATTTACAACGTCCAAGTATAGATCTCAACTCTAAGTATCTTAAAATTGGTTTTTTCCGGAGCATCTGTGAGCTCCAAAATCACAATTTTGGCGATTTTCAGCGATATTTGCTTTTTTGAATTTCGCGGCTGTAAGAATTGGTAAAAGTTACCTGTGGTCGATACAGTACTTCAAATTTGAACTATAGAGGGCACTGTATAAAAAAAACCGTTATACTTTCTCTCTATTGAGTCCCTATAGCACGTGTTTACTCACTCTCTCGTACAACGACGGATTATCAGGTCTATTTGCCATGTACGACGCTCTTGGCCTAGTTGTTGGGCCCCGTATGTACGATTTTTGCTCGGAAACGGACTCCAATCGGATCAAAGCTGCTGAGCGCAAAATGTCCGATGTCGTAAAAGAGGCTCGGCGCGCCAGTACATCGGCCAAAAAAGAAGAAGAAGAGCAAAACAAGGCCTTGGAAGGACAATTATATGGTGCAGGAATAGCAGACTAATGGTAAAAAAATTATTATGCACTATTTTTTTACGCTACTTAAAATTTATAGAGTTTTGAAACTTCGAACGCGTTTATCTCGGGACCATGTTTTCAAAATCGGGTGCCAGCAGAACTCAACGAGTTTACATCCGATTGACTTGAAATTTTATCTGCAGCCTCTTAACTAAATTATCTAGTGCAAGGCACACGATTTTTGCGATTGGTTAATTAGAAAAAAAATTATTAACAATTTAGGTCGTTTTTTTTCGTCAAAAATCGATGTTTTCGTTCAAACAGTCGCCATTTTGCGAAAAATATGTTTATCAATATAATCGTGTGCCTTGCACTAGCAACACTCATGTAATTGATGAAAAAAATTTTTTTTTGTTCCAGGTGCAGTTGATCGGGACTTCTACTGGCACCCGCAAAAGACCTTTTAAAAATCGTGCTTTGCGGTAATGACCGTAGAGCCGCTATTTTGTAAAAAAATATCAATTAAAAATTTTTTTCCTAATCTTCAAGAGTTGCTTAATCAAATGATATATTGTTGTTTCGTCATTAACCTTTATTGTCCCAGCAAAAAAAATATTACAAAGGCCTTGTTTTTAGGGCAACAAGGGGGCCATTCCCCCTTAAGCGAATCTCCAGTCGCTTTTACTAAGAATATTTGGTTAAGACAATTCACTTACAGTAACCTCAAAAATTTCTCTCACTATAGATACGATTGTGTACATCCACGCTGAATCCAAACAAATAATACACATTCATTCAAGTTTGAATGAGACAGAAGAATATCGATTGATAATTGAGTGCATTCGTAACGCATCGAAACAGTTTAGTATTATACAATTTTGGATTTTATTGACACATATTAAATGAATCGAATAAAACATAAATGGTTTTTGATCGTGAGCACATATCGGATGGAATTTGAACTCATGATTGTTATGAATAAATTCTCAGCATAAGATTCTGATGTAAAAAGTAATAATCTCTTATAGAGTACATTCGCGAAGCAGGCACATTTAGTACGGCATTTCGTACAACTAAATCTCAATTATTGGCTACCACAGGGCAACTACGTATGACGCGATTTAATGCTGACAAAGCATCTTCATCCGAGCGCCCTGATGGATGGGATATCTTCTTTGGAGTTAGATGAAGTCGTTGAGGGCACTGTTACGGAATCGTTTCTTTTTGTACTTTGTAAATACGATTCCTAGTTCGAGAATATTCAATATTCATACGAACATCATATTCTTGTATTCTAAATATTCTTTTATATATAGATGTATATATATTTCTTTCTCGATACATGTTTCGAATACATTTTGTGCATATTCCTTTTATTATATTTTATATATATATATGAATATGAACTTCAAAATATTCAACATATAATATGTAACGTAAGCGTTACGAGGAGAGGAAGAGAGAAGAAGGGGGCGCCAACGAGGAGATAGAGGTGGTAGCGGAGGGAGACTCGTAATGAGCAAAGACGGCGTCAAGGACAGTTCCTCTCGTACACTCGTCACGCAACAATTCTGGCGACCCTTAGATCTTAGCCTGCCCTGAGCGGCAAACGTATCACTTTTTCACGGGTAATTGAGCCAGTGCAATATTAATTTGACGTCCATTATCAGACCCGGCGAAATTCGCTCATCACCTTCTTCTCGGCGAAAACCTCCAGCGAAGGCGACCTCGAAGCTCCGGCCGGACAAGGATTAGCGACACGACGGACAGACTGACAGGCACATCCATTTACACACCCACACTCACACGTTTAGTGGTACGCTTCGCATACATAGTAAATATTCTCAAGTTATTTTTGATTATATATTCACACTCCTCTTTTATAATATACCAACTTCATTCTTTCATACACCTATATTCTTTTTTTCGTTAGACCTTCACTCGCCCCTCACCCATCCTCACACATCCCATCATCACAGTGGCGCCCAACGAAAAAACTCACACACACACATAATCAAACATACAAACACAGTACAAGAAAAGTGAAGTAACACATAAAACATAGAGAATTTTCCTCTGCTACATCACAAGTCCTTATCCACCTATAGTGCATGGGAATACCCATATAGACAGAAAACAAAAACACAGATAATCATAAGCGAAAGGAAATCTAGTTTTAATTCACAACGTGATTGAAGAAGAAAAAATAATCAGAAACAGTAAAGACATAGCAGTGAGTAAAACCAAGTGAATTAAATCTAGAACCTGTCACGTCCCGCAATTTTTCGACCCTTCAATGATGTTTTAATACATTATTTCAGGGCGAATTGCGGGACTTTTGTCCGTCTTTTGCCCGACCACACGCTTTACGACCCCGGAAGCTAAATTTACTAAATGGTAAATTCCAACCATAACATGAATCGTGTTTTTATTGTAATTTCTATCTACAGAATGATTTCCAGAATATATTGAATATTCCATAAAGAATTTGTCTTAAACGATACTCATTCACGACCCTGTCCTCATCCACCCCCGGAGCGAGAAGCAAGGTATTCCGATGCCTCAGACGGTAAAAGCCAACAAACATATTAGCCTTGCCGCTCGGGTTAATATCAAAATTCCATTATCGAAAACGAAGTTACGGAGAGTCCAATTGACGTTTCGAACTCATCCGTAACAAACCAAACGAAAATTATTGTAAATATGCACACGCACATACACGCGAATAAGCTTGGAAGACCAAGCAAAGCATATACGTCGCACGGAACGATACTCTACGCGCAAGAAGAAGAATAACCTTGAGCGCGGAGTAGAGTATCGTTGACGCGATAAGACGTGATACAGAGACGTAAGACATAAACAACATTCCTGAGACGATACAAAGTATAAGAAAGTACATATGAACGAATCGAGTGAATAAATCGGAACCTAAGATTCCGCGTTAAATCCAAATTAAAGACGAATAACTCAAAAGTAATAGCACGGAATATTGAATCAATTCAACTTCAATTCCTCTACAGCTCAACAAGTGTTTGAAATCATTTTCCATTTCGAAGGTGTTTCGATATAAGTGTTAGAGTCCAATTCAATGTGTTATAAATAATCTCTACCTCAAGGTTTAGTGACTTTTTCTCAGTTGAACTTCAAGTGTTTCAACTATAAGTGCAAAATAATTGGTTATTTTGGATTATACTCATTCTATGCAGTATCAGCTGTAAGTGCAAATCGTTTGTCTCTACACTCTTTCCTAATTGAAGTAACTTTGTTGTGAATATATAAGAAAAATATATATATATATATATATATTTTGTCTTTGTCGAAACCCCAAAAGGACAAGTTGAACATAATCATCTTAGGGAATTCAGAGGGCTGGAACCCGACAGATGTTGATTAGGAACTTTGTCATTGATCAACTGAGAGAAATTCAGAGGGCTGGAACCCGACAGATGTTGATTGGAGACTTTGTCATTGATTAACTGAGAGAAATCCACAGGGCTGGAATCACTCAGATTTTCAATTACAAACCTTATTAAAGACGATATACATGTATTTTCGAATGAATAATGAATGAATTAATATCTCAAATTGATGTCACGTCCCGCAATTTTTCGACCTCAAAACAATACTTTTAGAGTGTTTTTCTACCCGTTATCCAGAAAGGCCAGGATTAAGATCAATCCCTTGTGGGGGCCGTTAGTTCCCTGACTGAATATCTGGGCGTAAAATCGGCCTCCATGCACATCCCTTTTTACGATGGGCGACGGATGGGGGGCATACATAGCCTTTGTCGAGAAACGGTGCGAGCCGAGCCTCCGCACTTTAAGCGAGTTCCTGCGGACACCCCGCTACGGCGGCAGACCCGGTGACAGCGTCTTCCCGGGTCCGCTCCATCTGCCGCTGCCGCAATCGCCTGCTGGGTTCGAGTCCGAGCCACCGCACGAGGTCCAGTGACCACCACCAGAGGCCAGTCCAGCCAACGCGGAGGAGAGCCCAGTGAACGGACCAGCCGAGACCAACACCACGACTGAACACAAGTAGTGAGGAAGAGATACCTTATTTGCGGAGCATTCCAGTTGGTGATTCCGACGCAATAAAGAACCTCAACTTCAATTGGAGTTCTGTTCCAACGGAATTTATCCTGGAAACTTAGATGGTCTTGTAATGGTAAATTCTTTGTTGCAGAGGGAATATGAATAATCAAAAAACAAATTTGATAATATTCGGGGTTCATTCTAAAGAACCTGTTCCTTCGTGGTGTCTGAATTTCCCTTCCAAAATTCAATCGTGATGATTTATTCATGTGATACTATCAAACGATAATTACACTCCCACTGGAGTCCAGCGGAGTAGGGATGTACCCCTTATGGCTCAATTCATTGGTGACAAAGAATTCGTAAATCCCAGAGAATGGGCTGATGATAAAGTAGTAGAGTACCTGACAAATACTGAACTATCATCACACTGACGGCGCACCCTTCATTGCGCGCTAAATTGGTAAAACAAAGAACAATGACAATCCCCGGAGACTGAAGGGATATCTTTTCTCGACGTGAGAAGACAAAGAATTTGATAGAGCATCATCAGAAACCACTGTGAATCGGTAGTATATACTGAATTCAATCTCGGTCAAAGGACGCATTTCAAGAACGCTGTCCGATTTCAATTCCAAAGAATTTGGTAGGGCAATGTGATGTTGCGTACAATAATATCAGACCAATTATTCCCAAGCTTTCATGATAAGGCGAACTGAGAACTCAACACTCTAAGCGACAGACAAGAAGTGATGAGATATTGCAAGGATGACCAAATAAGGAGCGGATTCCAAGATTGAAATCATCAAGAAACTGTCTCCTGCCACAGATATGTTATAGAGCTACACCACCAGTAACTCACAACATTCATGTTACAATCAATTCGAATTTTACTTTCAAAAGCATGAGAAAATACGTGACTTCTGCTTAATGAAATACGTGGTGTTGATATAAGATAACCTCGTCGCTTCATAATGCTTTTTTTGTTCGGGAAATATTCACTTCCATTTTCATCACATTTCAAAAGTATGACATCGAACCAAACGACATAAAATATCAGATCTATCAAATAATGCAAGTCGGGATCAATTTGATCTGTCAGTTACACAACTTCGACTGATATTGGACGTATTCACGTCAAGACCGTCGACTGAGGTCCCTTTACAACACATTGATACACGATACGAAATGATTGTTCTCAGGCAAACTTCTTCCCTGGACGATCAATTACACATTATCAGGAGGTATAATGAGACGCATGATTTCCCCAGGCACATTCAACAATCTAAAGAATGCATCGAAACTCATGGAGAACATAAACAAAATAGAAGCGGGTCAGTTTGTCAACAACGGTGCTAGAGTAGCGGAAGCAGCTAGTGCGAAACAGTCCATCAGAACCTCTGTAGGCTGTGATGAGTCCGCAGAGTATGTTCCTATGCGCCAACAGGAGTGCGATGTCAATGAGAAATAGGATTCAGAATGTCGGATATTCTGTGGAATAACTACTTCTTCACGACGCATGGGTACAGAAGGCAACCTATCCGTTATTTTGTCCGTCACTATACATTCCATGGTTGCATTGAACTCATTAAATCTGGATTGCAGTTTTAATTGGACTGTTTCGTGAGCTGATGTCGAGACTTGATTAATGCCGGAAATGATCATATTGAAAGGTTCAGAGCTAAGCTTCAAATAATTTACATGAGATCGCGATCGTGTTGGAATTCCGAGAAAAACTTGTGACTGGTATATTCAAAGTTGCTCTGAGTCCTGGTAATCGAATTCACAACAGTCATGCTTTCTGAAGCATTTCCAAGTGTTCCTTGAACAACTCGGGCATCATTTTTTTCCATCAACTCAACAACTAAGAATGTTAACTTATTTTGTATTGGTTTAAATGTAAGCTCGCCAGTTAAGTAGGACATTCCTTATATCCCTGTCACGTCCCGCAATTTTCCGCCCCTCTACGTTGCGTTTTTTTTTTTATGCAGCGTCGCGCGACTTCTGCTTCCCCCATCGTTGGACCATTCCCGCGACACTCTGTCTATTCACACAGAATATGGATGGCTGGCGGAAGATCCATGGGACTCCTAAAGCCCTTCAAGTCGGGCTATCCGAACATCAGGATCACCACAAAATTAGTTGACATGTTCCGGTACTATGAAGAATGCAGTGCCTGAAACTGGCAGTTCAGGAATAGACAGAAGAAGACCTAGTACTTCGAACATCAGTCATATCGACCGGATGAGAGCTATCAGGGCCACGGACGACCAGAATGGTCTGTCTACATATCAATAAGTCACGTCCGTTTTGACGGGGCTCCATTGATAGGACCGGAGGAGTAAGGAACTAGTAAAATTATCCACATCAACCGCACGTTACATGGGTTATTGTGGACATTCTTTGTACGATTTTCAGCTTAATAAGTGAATTTTGTATTATGAATGTTTGGCCATAATTCTTGATATTCAAATGTAACGCCATATTAAGTAACGCACACGTAGATTCGTGCGTTTTCGTTCTTCTTCGGCTATGTTCGACAACGACACTGTCGCTGCTATGTGGCTTCACGCCACTCTTTCGTGAACTCTCACCCGAAACACATCATTTTTGTACGCGTTCATATTATAATAAAGTTAGTGATATTTGTATATCACGCTTATACCTGACAAAGTGCCAATTTCATTTTGCTCACTTAGTTGAACGTAAAAAACGGTTAGAAGTTCTCTGGGATGAATATAACGACGTACAAACCAAGATCGAAATAATTGATGAAAACGAAGTACAAGATAGAGAAGGGTTTGAAAATACATATTATAATATAGCAGCTAGGTTGAGTTCCATTATCGCACTAAGAAACGCGAATAACATACAGGCAATTGTGCAACCGCCTAATAATCAACAAATCGCGGCGGGTCAAAATCCTGGATTACAAGTCAGATTGCCCAAGCTAGATTTACCTAAATTTTCAGGCAGATATGATGAATGGATACCATTCTTTAACGTTTTCAAATCAGTTATCCATGACAATGCCGCATTGGGGAAAGCACAGAAATTTCAATATCTCCAATCCGCACTTGTTGGTGAGGCATCTGACGTAATTCAATCGATTGAGTTATCAGATGAGAATTACGATACTGCGTTTGAGTTATTGCAAGAAAGATTCAATAATAATCGTGTAATAGTTTACACTCATATAAAGGGAATCCTCGAATTGCCGAATATACAAAAAGAAAATTCGCGAGAACTAAAACAATTAGTTGATACTACGCTGGAACATGCGATTCATGTTTAGAAAAAGTCATGATATTCGACAGTATTGCAGATTATCGATACACAGTGCATACCTTTGAACTAACTCCGACATAAGTTGATTCAATTCAACTATAAAATTGGGCGCCAGGAAGGCATAATTACTCTAATTGATTATTCAAGATCACAACAGATGAATCTTGAACTTTTCAATTCATAGTGCAAGTTTGTTCGTTACAAACGTCACATCCGGACTCATTTGATGCTTCAAATAACTCCCCTACCACAAATTCATAAATGATTGTGGTTGAATATCCAATGGTTATCGTGTTACCATTATATCATATAAAATCCAAAATATCATCGTATACGTATCAATCGCAATCGATATACTTCACACAAATATTCATAAACACATTGCGGTAGAGATCTGCGTCAATTTTGAATCATAAGTAGGATAATCAAAATTCAGGAATATCAGTCAATGTTTGGCCCGTGAAAATCAAATATTCCTGCTTTCCATAAATTTAAAAATCGAAAGAAATACGGATTGAAAGAGTTTTGACATTTTTGAAAATTCAATAAGGAGACAGATCCTATCGCGTACATTTGATGTAGACGTGAATTTTCATTCCCATTCACCCACAGTCACTTCCCACAATACCCACGGAGAATACGAATTGACATTGTTGAAGAAATATACACAAACACGTGCGGGTTATGATTTTTGAAACGAAATAACTTCAAATTCGAGTGCAATATTTTGAAAGCAATGATGTTTCGGAAAGAGAATAATCCGGAACAATTCTTCTCACATTCAACAATGTCTCATCAAATTCTGTTCTTCAATTATGAAAATATGATTGAAAGATATTGATTTTTGCTATCTCGCTCACCAAATAAAAATGTTCTCATTGTTGTGAATATATAAATTCAAATCATCAATCCAGATGATTTTTGGAGTGAACAAATTCTATCAACCCTCTTTGGAGAGTTTATTTGTACCGTTAGGGGGGGAGGAGATGATCTACCTCGCTTGACACATACAAATTTTCTTTAGGAAACATGACTTCTTTGGAAATGTTGGAATCGAATCATGGTACGTAGACGACTGCGGTCTTAGATTTTTCTCCACCCAGTTTCATCTTCTTTCATCCAATTGGACGGATTGCTTCTCACTCCAATCATAGAAAATTTTGCCTGCAATTAAAAAGCCATAATTGAATCAACTAGTGTCACAGATCAAAATTGAAATTACGGAATTAATATTCTTCTACTTTTTCACTTTGAATTGGCAAGTGCAAATTAGCATGCGACACCAACGGCCAGCGGGCAAAGTATTAAACATGGCGGCAACGGGGATACATATCATATGTTTATAACATGAAGAATAGAGGAAAGGAGTACGATCGCAGTACTTTTGAAGTGCCCCCGAAAACGTAGCCTAGATAGGCCTCGCGATTGGCGCTGTCGTACGTGTTTACCAGTATGTACTGCTGAGTAACCATGGAAACGAAGTGTTTAACCAATTAGTCTCCGGTTCTTACTGTGGCGAGCGCCATCAAATGTGAAAAAATTGAAACTACCTAGAGCCCAATTTTCGGCCACTTTCCGTTGCAGAAAATCAACCCCGATCGTACTCCTTTTCTCTATTCTCCATGGTTTATAACACGCAACGAAGTAGTATTTTCCATTTTTTCTTGCTATTAACATTTTCAATGTACATATGATCATTATATGAATTGTTCGCTTGGTAAGCTCGACATGGATTTATCCTCGCGTTAGTTCTGTCATCCTGCACAACACAATCATCTCAGAATTTGAAACATTTTCACCTTCAATCATATTGCGAGATGATGGGATGGCACCTGCATAATTGCATATGATATTCAACCGAACTGTCAACATTCTTTTCGTACTTGACACTCAATAATTCATAATTTTCAATATAACACATGTACCCCCGTTTCGGCTATATTTGTTTTGAAACACTAGCGCCGCTCTCACTTCGGTGGTATTTTCAGTTGCCAATTGATATGATTTTCCGTGTGAATTATAAAATAAATAGATATTGCGGAAGTTTGAATTGTTTATTGAAACGGATTGTCAATTGAATGACAAAATACTCAGCTTATGGAGACTTCAAATTGATCATTTGTGCTGGCTGGGTGAAAAATACACAAGTGGACAGTACTCTTTAAAAATTTTCTGTTCAAATCAAATGTTTCAATTTTCCCTGACTAAATGTCTGGGGGGACCCTGATGTGGCAGCGGAGAGGATATTCAATAAAACAAGCCGTGTGGATAGATAAAAGTTGCGTATCCCACCCAGTACAAATATTGCAGCAATATTACTGCGATGTTGGTGCTGATGAGTGGGATCGTTGTGGGACGGATACCAGATCGTTCTATCAATTGTATTACAGTTGTCTGAGCGTTACCGTTTATTGTTTCTTTCGAATACTTGTCTCAACCATACGGCGTCTTTGTAAGCACTAGACTTTTTTTGAGTGCATAATATTTGAATAAAACACTTTAATTCATTTATAGGATTTGAAAATGTATCAAATTTTTCATCAAAATTTCAAAAATTCTCAGAGTTGTTGCGGAGAAAATGCGATGTTTGTCAGAGATTATTCATAGTTATTTCTCTACGGAAATATCTCACTAAAGTGAAATGAAATTCGAGAATTCTTTTTTATGGAAAGTATATGTATAGTTTTTATTGATATTTGATTGAGAGCTATGGGAACTATATATTTTTCTATGAATATTCATATCTTGTATAAAAATAAATCTCAATATACTATAAAGGAACTAACAATGTATATTGGTTCGAAATAACTCGATATCCGCAACAAAAGCACTCCCTGACCAAATCTAATTGAATTTTCTTTGTCAGATTCAATGGATTCCTTTAACCAGGGCTATCATTCATAGGAAGAATCGAAAATTATATTTCAGTCCTGTGTTATCAATTTTTTGCAATAAACTATTCGAACTTCAACAATACACAAATCCATATATATATATGATAGCAGTTACCTTAAAAATGTGCCACTTTGTGCCCAGATGTTCCTCCATCTTGAATGTTTTTCTTCAATTACATATTTGAATCATCATTCCAGTATCATTGGTCCTTGAAACACGTCAATAACCTTTGGGCATGTGTTTGAATTCAGACATGCTGAAAATGGTGATCCACAATCTGGATTCATTTCTGCAATTTTCAAGGAATTATTTTTCAATTAATATGTTGCACAATATGAACATTGATACGATTAAAAGAAACTGAAACTGTGAAAAAACATTATATTCATCATCGTCAATGAACGTAATTCTTTTTACAAATCTATGTACATTTTGTACACCGAGGATAGAATGAATGCAATTCGTAAATACACATGCCCCAGATAGAAAAATGTCTCAATAATGCCATCATAATGGTGACATGCACACCAAGAAATGTTCGCATCATGGTACCAAGGTGTTTCCGCATAAGGCATTGTTATTGGTAGCAAAACGAGGTGATGGTACCATAATGAAGACATAATTTTTACATTTTATGCATCATCGCAAGCTGAGCGAAGTCTGTGATCGTATGTTTACGGCACATTATGCTACAAAATATTTAGGGCATGGTTTTCTATCTGGGTGCACAAATTTTGTATAAATTCCAACAGCAAAGTACGATTTTACATCCTCAAAGATACTCAGCATGGTAATCATAAAATATCTTCAGGGTTAGTTCTAACCAGAAAGTGAGTTCAATGCGTTATATATCAACTATATTGAATTATATATAAATTTGAAAATTCTTCCAATCGGGGTTGTTTTTTAGAAATTGAATATGTAATTACTCAGAAATATCGCCCTGTTATTAATAATACAACATTTAATCTGTAATAATACGATTAGAGAGTTTGTAAAATTCCCTAACAGGACACTTCGTCGCATCTCCGTGGTCTCCACGGGTCTTACTGAAATATATCAATGTAATCCTGAAAATTGTTGAAAAAGATATAATTATTAAATAGATGAGGAAAATTTTCCTTACCAGCAATGTGATGAGATGGTACAGATGATTTTTGCTTGATTCTGAAGTGATATTGAAATCCATCTATTGCGGAGCAGATAATGAAATACTGCCATTTTAATTTCGTATGAAATTAAAGGAAATTATTCGATTACAAATCGAAAAAGTGTATCAAATTGATGGTGATTTGCACTTTTGTTAAGCGCGACTATGGAGACGCGTGCTTTCCAAGCAAGCACCGGCAACGAATGGCATCCATAGGCAGTGGAAGAGGAAGTAACGGAAAGCACCGGAAATGACATGTTGAATACAATAGGTAACGGTGGAAAAGTCTTTTATATGACTACCGTAGTGTTGAAACCGACCACTCATGTATCTTCCTGTATTACAGTGATAGCATATTAAAGCGTGGTCCAAGTCGATTGGTTCAAAAGTTGATATTGACTCATGCGTATTTGTATGCACTTTGCGAATATGATTACAAATAGCTTCAACGATTTATGCTTTTGCTTATTATATTGCATAAAACTTTTATTTTTTCCATTCTTTTATACTGTCAAATCAAAATTCTTCACTCGTTTTTTCTGGATTTTGATAACCTTCCAAAAAGAACAAAGATTAAAACATTCGAGAAATGTTCCAGAATTCTTTGAACGTTAAAATGTCTATACAATTGTCGCATCTCCAGTAAAAGAATATTTATAATTGTATACTAATCGTAAATAATTCAATATAGTTTATATATAATTTATTGAATATTCTTCTTCTACTCTGTTGTTGATTGGATCTTGGACGAACATCTTATCTTGTCACAATTGCAATGACGGAATTTTTGTGATTTGAATACAGTACTTTTTGCGGATTCTTCAATTTTTTCCATGAAAAATAAAATTCTACATAAAGGTATCACAAACGTTCAATTCTCTGGATTCTAATTAAAAATTGTAATAAAATTCATGCAGTTTATTCAATGCAATACTGATTTGAAATAAACAGTCATTAACAAAATAATTAGATATCAACAAAAACTAATTCACAACGGTTCAACAGACGAAAAGTTCAATGAGACAGATGAAAATCTGTCAACAGCCTTCCAAAATCCCTGCAATAAAATAAACATCTATGGTTCATCCTTCATTATAGAAACCTATTGAATCAAGCCTCGTACAGTGTTTTGGACTATGTCCATGAAAACCTTATGGAATCTTGTCGAATTGTATTGAAACCCGAACAATATTCATACACCACATCCCATTTGATAAGATTTTATATGGACCATATTGGAGAGGATGTAAAAAAAATCAGAAATTTATTTAAAATGCTGTAATTTTAATGAAAAATGCGAAAATTATTACATTTAGTATGCTTACAATCCCACCCAAATCGTTGGTCATCCAATCGAAATTGGCTTTTCACGACTCCGACCGACATAGGCATGAATATGATTAGCATTCTGAAATATATACATACACAAATTGGACTCTATCATAATATTATAATAACCAATACAAAGTTATAATATTCACCAGCAACTGGCTATTATACTCAGTCAAAAACCCTAACACGCTTATACACAAATTTTGTAAAAATCTAATTTTCTATTGGACACAAAACTCTATATGTGGCTAATGAAATTATCTGAAAAATATTTTATGCGTTGTTGAACTGAACTGAAAATAATGTTATGCGTAGTACAAAGGATAATCATTTCACACCAGTATATTTCATAAATATATATAGAATATTTAAATGTTTCAATAATAGTTGGAACCTTTCATAAATTCATTTCTCTTTTTATTTATATAACGACTTCGTAAATACCCTTGGAGAAAAGTTGTTCGCAACAATAAATGTACAACTATTTATAATAAAAGAAAACGCTTAATAATTTGTATAATCGTTTAAAATAAACATAAGGAAAATAAAGACAATTGGAAGAATCAAATGAGTTGAACGTGAGGGTCCTTCCCTCACGTTTTACAATTAGAAAAACCCTCATCGCGATGCAATAGAAAAAGAAATGAAAAAAATCAAATTATCTTCGAATAATACCTTTCTTCATTTCGAAACAAATTATAACTAATTCATCGATATATGATACAACTATGAAAATATTACACGTCAATGTGATACTTACTGAAAAGTGTAATTAATTTGACAAATTTTCTTCGCAATCATGAAATTGATTTTCTTCGTCTGTCTTTGAAGTAGTCAATGTGCGTTAACGATCGAATCAAAGGATAAATTTGTATATCGGTATTCAAGTATTTATCAATCAAAATCATAAGAAGTGGTTGTTAAAAAATAGATATATATTTTTTATTACAATTTCCAGAAGGAAGAATTTCCAAAGCGCATTAACAATTCTCATTAGAAAACTCAATCAAGTTTTTCAAAAACACTCATTGATATAACAATTAATCATCATATCGTATTTGTTAAGCCTCTAAACGTTATTAGATACTCAATATATTTTAATTATAAAAAAAAGATAAACAATCCTGTTTGATACAATAGTATTCAACATCTTAGATAAGAAGTTTATTTCCCAATTATGCTTCTTTTTTTTTTCTTCTTCTTCCTCTTCTTACAAACGAATCTGTAATAATAATATTTTAGGAAAAATCTCTTCCCTCTTCATAATAATTTTCATGAGTTAAGAAAAATTTCCACCATCAAAACTGCCGGAATGAAAATATTGCGGTCATGTTTAAGCGAATTTCCCGATTCGTCTGATTCATCGTGTCTCCTTGTTCTTTGAAAAATGTAAAAAATTTCACCAATTTAATAGTATGAATGTCGTGTCATATATTAACGTTCAGAATTACCTAGCGTCCATTCATTTCTATTATCCATTATCCATAGGTACTTTATATAAATATCTTATAAACGGTGATTTAATGTTATACAATATTTACAAAAACATCAGAATCCATCAAGTTACTTTGTGATAATCAATCACGTGTTTTGCAAATTACAACACGTTCATTTCACTGGGAAATTACGCTAATCAAAGCATATTATCATTGATATAATAGGGCTTTTACTACTTGAATTCCAAATATTATCTTTCAACGGAAGATTTCACGAACATGAAGTAACTTTATGAATTCCGTGAGAAAGGATATAATCGGATTATTCAGTCTTTTTGAAACGAAAAAAAAAACTGAAATTTCAGACGAACTCTAACTATTGTTAGATTTCTCCTTCTTTTTACATTGTCGAATTGTCGAACTCTTAAATCAAATAACATATGTTCTTTTGCACTCGCTCTCACAAACTACATTTCCCTCGAAATTTCGTAGATATTGTTCTTCCCGTTGCAAATATAAATATGAAAAAGAAAAAATCAATGAATTTATGTTTTGTGTTTAAAAGTAATGCAGTAATGGTAAATTACAAGTATGTGATAGCATTTCGAATAATTTACAAGATAAAGCAAGCATATTGTTCTATCATTTTTATAAAATGTTTTTATTCGTGGAATTTTTATATTTAAATTTCTTCAAGTGCATCTATCGTATTATACCTTTTCAATTTAATGACCATAGTAAATGCTTTTATTCAATACTCAGGAATTATGTCAGAGGTTTAGCATGAGATACCTTTAATACTCCATGAAACATATCAGCGTTTTTCATTGTGGAAGACACTTCACTAATTCTCAAACTATGTTCAAAGAAACAAAATGAACGAACAATACGAATTCTCAAATGAAATCAATATGCTTTTGCAAGAGCTTAGAATAAAAACTTAATAATCAGAAATAACGAGTTCCAAATGTTATTTTTATACTTCAAGCGTCATTTGATTCACCAAAATTATCATAATTCAATCAAATGATTCAACTCGAAGTACGAAACTTATTCGAGGTTCCAAATTCTTGAACATAACGAGTTATCGAGTAGCTTATGCATAAGAATAATATTAATGATCATTCATCATTGTGGTCAACTGAACATGAGATATTGGAAATTTCTTGAAAAATTCTCTGAAGAATTCATTCGTGATATCTTAAATGCGATGTATTATGCTTAAAAAAAAACACTATGTACAAAACGATTCAAATCATATCATCATAAAATATTTTTGTCATGTTTCAATATTTTTCTATTCATTAAATTTAAAATGTATTACTTTTATAAGATTTGATTTATGATAATATGATGATTTTATGACCTATGTATCATTATAAGAAATTATTATTTATAATGCATACTTAGGGAAAAAATGATCTATGCCGTTTTATAATTGTTATTTCGAAAGAAATTTATCTCCAAGAAACATTCATTTATTGTGTAGAATTCTAAACCACATTGAATTAACTAGTTTCAGCGACTGGGAGCACAATTTGATTGAATATTTTGTAACAATTCCTCTCCTTTTCATTTCATAGATCAGAAAACATTGCACAGACAGGTCCGGTAAGAATACTGTTTCTCTACAATGAAATGCACGTCTGAAGTTTCAGTGAATTAATACACTTGACATCCATTGCATTCCGAGAAATGAAAAAATATTTGAATGGATATCAAGGAAACGTTCGGAACAGCTTCTTTGTTCAAACTTTTTGGAATTTCTAGAAACACGTTAGATATCATTGAAAAAAAGTTTAGTGCTGAACCTGTCAATTCAATGAAGCGCAGCAGCGTTCGTACACACGATTTGGCGCGGCTCGTTCACCGAATCCGGCGCAGGAGTTGCGCGCAAGTACGTAAAATTTCAATTACGTTCAACATCTGAGCCAGATTTGGCATAGGAAATGACAGATCAAGCACCAAACTTTTTTCAGTGATCAAACACTGGATCTTCGAAGACGATCATGGTTTAGACTTTGTATGAATTTTAAATATATATATATATATCTGTAATTACGTTCAAAAATCATGATATAAGCTCAAACAATTTATAGTTTTTGAAGTTGGGAACTACTCGACTGACCACAAGTATGTATCAGCTGTGCAAATGACACGCAAATTTTTCAATGCGACTACACTACTCCACATGGTTTCTTCAATATGTTTTTCAATTCTAACATAAAAGCGTGAAAAACATACTAGAATAATCATCAACAAAGGAACCACTTTAAAAACCCCTCGAAAGCTCATTTGAAAGAAAACACAATAATAAACGGTCATATTTCGAGAGAATTTTCCAAGGAATTTGCTCCTTATTCATGTTCAGTGATTGTTTGTACATTCAAAATGCTGTAGATACATTTATACATTGACTAAGCAATCACAATCACATTTTATCGTTCCATACTTTCACGCGCAGTATGGCTTCTCCAAATCATTATCATTATTCGTGTAAATTTTTCATGTGAATATATTATATTCACACGAAAATATATTTATATTATAAGTTTATAAAAGAGATAGTTCGTCTTCCGGTGTTGTCTCTTCCAACGTTATGGGTTCGGCAAAACCACGTGCTACTAATTCATCAGCCATGGATATCACCTATGAAATATTAAACATGTTTTAATAAAAACCACCTGAAACGCATGCCCGGGTGGAATCCACATTGTACAAAAACATATAAATGTGGACAAAAATCAAAGTCGAACTACTCAACAATTGTGCTTTCTGAAAAAAAAAACAAGTTATGAAAAATGTAAAAGCAACCACTTTTGACGCAAAATTTACTAATTCTCCAGAATTTTGTATCGATTCTTCCAAAAAATACGAATTTTCAAACCTTCCTTTTCTTTTCTTCACCTCATGTTTCCATACAGAAATTATTTTAGAATTTTTGTTTCAATTGCAGAAACCGTATCAATTCATCTTCAACTTTAATTCATGTCTTTGACAATTGCAAAATTTGAATTGAATTTGGAAACAATCAAACTGGCGGTTTAAATACGGAAAAAACATCAAAAACTTCAAAGATTGTTGATGAAAAAATGATAGATTTTAGAAATAGAAAGTTACCGAACAAAGTTCTTAGAATTTATCAAAGAATCCACTGCAATTGTTTCAGAATTTCTGAACAGGTTAGAATTTTCACATTTTCAATACAGTTGAAATCCTTGAAATTTTAGATGTTTTTTTTTGCGTTTAACCCGCCAGTTTGATTGTTTTCCTCATTGAATTTTGCAACTGTCAAAGACATAAATACAAGAAGTTCAAGAAAAATTGATGCGTTTTTTTGTAGTAGTGTTCACAAGAAATCTAAAATAATTTCAATGTGAAAACATAAGATAACCAAAAGATTTGGAAATTCGGATTTTTGGGAACAAAAAACTCCTACACGCAATGAAATTTTGTTATTGTAACGATCCGAAGTAATGTTAGAAGAAAATAACTGTAGTGGCAATACTGCATTATTTTGGTAACGACGATGACAATATTTTTTCCCGTGTAAATGGTTCATCATGGGTACATTTTTCGGAAAAATCGATACCAAATTCTGATAAGATAAGTCAATTTTACATCAAAAATAGATGTTTTCATAATTTTCTTCTTTGAAAAGTGCAATCGTTGGAAAATGCAACAAAAGAATGTAATTTTAGGACTCAAGGGGACTTGATTTAATCTTTCCATGATTGTAAAACGACGGATTCGTCATAACGCGGGCAAAATGAATGCGATGAAAATACTTACGCCATGTTTTTGAATGTTAATATATAGATTTACATAGACATTTGAGTTGATGTATCCTTCGATCTGAGCTTGAACAACAACTCCGGTACACACATGGGCTATCATATTGTAAGCCTCATCCTCCCATTCACCTTTAAAAATAATCAAATTCAAATATTTCTCTCGGTTTTCTCACATGCTATAATGAATTAAATGAAAAAATAAATCAATTCAGAGAAATCCTTTACCATATTTTGGTTTAACATTCGCAAGAAATACTTCGATCGCTTGGAAAGGTAGAGTAAGGAAATCGGATCTTATTTTTCTCATTTCGGCATTACTGAATGTCCAATAGCCCCCATGATCGACAAGACGGACTAAATTTCTTTCGCCATTTGGATCGGGACACTCAACGTACACTCGTACCCATTTTTCATACCATTTCGCTACTACTATCATTCCCTCTGTACAACAATAAAATTGATAAATGGATGAAGTTATAACTAAAGAACTCAATATAGACCAAAACTTACTTTGAAGTTCGTCTGGAACTGCAGGGGATTCTGTGGTATCGTACAATTGGGTCATTGTGGTGTCCAATATTCTCAAAGCGGGATAAGTAGGATGTGTAGGAAGTTGGACGAATAATCGATTTGGTTTATATATGTGACAGATAAGAACATCGTTATTGACTCCCTCGACCAGCGATAAACACATAAACTCTGGAGCCCATGGTATTTCTTCCGGTAACACGGAGAGTGCGATCTGTTCCAATGTCAGGTCAGGGTATCTTTTTTCAGGGAATTTTTTCCTAATCATCTCTAAAGCGGTATTTATTCCCTGGCTAGAACCTTGTATAACGCAGGTATTCAAATCTTTCGTTGATGAATGTCGTTTTATCGATATGGAGACACCTGCTTTTGCGCGGATAGCTTGAAGGGCGCTACCATTACGACCGATCATTCGTCCAACTGCATGTAGGGGTACGAAAAATTCATAAAGTAATATTTCTGAATTGTTGACGATATCTTTCGCGTGTCCATTTATACTTCCTCCTAGAAACAAATAAATAAATATATATATATATATGAATACATTAATCAATCTAGTCTTTTCCATGAAAAATTACAATCCTTACCTTTGCCGCTATCCGTACTGCCCTCGCTTCTCGCTTCATCTGTGACACTACCGTCCAATACTCCAGAAATCGGACTATGATTTGCCGAATCTCTTTCGGACAACTGTACGCCAACTTTGTTATCATTTTCCGAATTTTTACAGACGGATGGCTGTTCTACGCTTTCAACGCAAGTGTCGTTCTCTGGGTTCTGTTTTTTCATCTCGCACGACTGAGGATTGGAATCAGCATTTTCATTTTCACGTTCAACATGAACATCTTCAACTGGATTTTCTAATTTTTCATTCTCCTTAACATCCATATTCTCTTGTACGGTTTCAAAGGAAGGTACACCTCTCATTTTCACCATTGTATCGAAACTGCTAATTTTCGGATTACTGCCCAATTGAACTTCCTTGGTATCTGGAGGAGTCAAATCAACATCCTTGTACCAAGACTGGCTGTCATTCGACGATCTGCTCGATCTGATGGATATGGGAATCGATGACGAAGGTTTTCTTGATGGAATGTCCAAGTTTTCGCTGACTCTTCTCGGACTGCAGACAAATTCCGATACAGGTTGACTCGACGAATTCAATGACAATGAATCGTCCGTGTGAATTCCAGAATCAGAAAGATTTTTCTGTGAAATCAATGGATTACTCGCGGTCTCTGATTTCACGTTTGTCCTACTGTTATCTTTGAGGTCGCGTTTTTTTATTCCACCTGGGTCAACTCGGTCCATACGACGACGCTTGTACCACCAGATCCCAATGATCAGAGCGATCGTTGGAAAAGCGTACTTCACCACTTGTATTTGAGTGAGTGACATTTTTCAAGTCCACGGTAGCTACCTTTACTCCAAAACTGGATATGCTGGAAAACACAGAAAAAAATCGTTTCTATTAATAAACACTATCTTATATTTATGTTGAAAATATATTCTCTAACTACAAACTAAAATATATTTAGTTCTATTTTCTTTTCTCGATATAAAATCATCAATGAAATTTCATATGAAAATGCATGAAATGGTTTCGTATTGCTCAGATCGATACGTCAATCGGTATTCTCATCTTTTTTCATTACCGGAATAGTATGGGAATTGATAAATTGTTCGTTATATTCAAATCACAAGTGTTGGCCTTCATATCGTGGTGAACAAACAGCTTTTAAATTCGAAGGTTAGGGATCGTCCATAAACTACGTGGTCTTTTTTTCACTTCCTTCTCTATCGCACTCTTTATGTCTGAAGTTGGTGCGACAAGGAATGCAACAAATAAAAAGACCACGTGGTTTATGGACGATCCCTTATGGGATTTCATTCGTAAAAGCAGTTTAAAACACGAGGATCATAACAATCATTATATTATGAAAAATGAATAATTTTGATGAACGTAAGTGAAGGCTTTCATATCAAAATGTATGATTATTCAATTTCAATAATTGAACCTTAATTGTTGACTTTAACACTCAATGTGAAATGTACTATAGAATCTTATTTAGTGATATCTGATGATAAGATAACACAAGTTTGTATCAATTGAATTCTACTTTTTCAAGTTATTTCATGTTCAATAATCGCTCTTTGCAGCACAATTGTGAATTGTCGTATGAAGAATTCTAATTAAATTCAACACAATGAGATACAGTTGAATTTTCGATTGAAATATCTGGTATATGATAATTAAGTCTCATCAATCTAAAAGAATTCCAAATCTTACAAAAAAAATGATCGAACAAATTTTATTTTGTTAATACGCATTTGTTTCTTAAACGAATTGTCAAAGTTTTTTCGTTAATAGAGTCTACTACTACATAACAAACAGAATATTATTCTAGTAATACATAGAGCCCCAAAAATTCCACGAATGAAAACCGGTTGTACAGCTGTGAAGTAACAGTCGGTTACAGGTTCTTAAGATTTGCGTATTATCTGATTCAGAACTTAGAGTAAATACTGTATATACCATTTATGTAATGCCATTTCAATCTGATTGAATTTTCAATGAGAAATACAGTTTCTTCTCTCAAAATCATTTTCGACGAATTGATTCGTATCGAATTTTGTTTATGATTAATTATAAACAGGTTATTGAATAGTGAAGGAAATCATTCCGTACAACTGCGATGTTGTGATCAAGAAATTTAGTTGAGTTCATTCATTCTAGCTCAGGTTTAGCTCCGTTCCTATCATACAAATCTATCGCCAAGGATAAAACTCAAGTGCTCTTACGTGTATGCTGTTTCATATGGGGATAAAGGCAAGGAATGTTGGTATGTGATAATAGATAACAGTCGACTCCTGTATTTTCAGCATTTTCATTTACTGAATCTTGTACGAAAGCAGGAGCCAGAAAAAACGTAAAATAACATTTGTGCAATTGTTTTTCACGTTCAAGGTCACTTAGGTGATACCAGCGCGATGGTATGAGGAACCAAATCTCGTTCATTCCGAATTATTCAAAAGTGCTTTGATGAAATAAACATATCGTCTGTACAACAATTCTTTGATGCTTTCGATTTTTTTGAAAAAAGTCTCCCGTTTTTTACCCAAAAAAATCAACTCTGATTTGTTTATAAAAATCGTAATTGTTGATCAATCATGAAAATCGAATGTACTCCACTAGACAATGATGTATCTAAGAAGCTATAGTTGAAAATTCAAGTCAATCGGTTGAAAACTGTTTGAGATCTACTGCCTGCCAATTTTGGGAACATGATTTCGAGAAAATCGCGTTCAAAGTTTCAAAACTATTTATCAACCTAAACGCTTAACGTCAGGGCAATGCTACTGAACGACGATACATGACGCTACACTGTAAAAAAATTTTGCTGGTAATATTACCAAACGTCAATGGCAACAAGATTCACCTATACAGTATTGGTAAAATTACATGATATATGTTAATGTAAAAATTACCAACTACACATACCAGTGAATTCACACATCCACCCAAGGTAAATTTACACATACATCTTAACTGTAATTTTACATTCACATGCACATGTAATTCGATTTTACCAGTCCTAAGTATTTGTAAAATCACCAATGAAGTAGGTAATTTTACATTGACATGTGGGGATATAATTTCATTTTATCAGTACTAAGTACTTGTAAAATTACCATCTATTTCTCACAGTGTACCCGACTGGAAATTCAGTCACAATTGATCGGGTAAACCTGGTGTTTGATGAGGACCCGATCAGTTCCTGGTCGGGTCCTAATCAAACGCCGGGTTAACCCGATTAAATTTCTAATCGAGTATATGCTCGACGGTTCATAAGCGAGTCGCACCATTGTGAACAAATTCCAATATCTCCCTTATTTTCCACTCGATTGATCTGAAAATCCCAGGGAAACTTCTTCGAACATTGACGAACAATTTTGTCGCTTTGAATTTTTCCAACTCGAAAATTTCCTCGACACTTTTTTCCGTGGAAACTCGCAAGCGCGTGTTCTCAACAGCATGTGTTTATTATTAAATATACATTGGATGATGAAATTTTTTGACAATTTCAACTCACTAGTTGTCTTCGAGGATCATCATTCAAGCTATATACCAAATTTCAACCCATTCCAATGACTTCTCGTTGAGCAATCGCAAAATATAATTTGAATTCTATTGATTTTGAAGAAATCAAAATTTTCACTTTGGAATTTTTATGCCGGAAACTATTGATGATAGAGGAAAATTTTCCACAAGAAAAATGTGTGTTTTGATGAGTTCTAACAGGCTATATTTTTTATTTTCCATTCTGACAAATTTGTTTGTCCTCGTTCTATTGGGCTCCTAGATCAGATGCTGAGACGTGTTCGAACGCTCGGCGAGTTTTAATGATCCAACCGCTCAATTGGTATCAGTATTTTCGTTCCAGTTTTCTTCGGTAAAGACAAGATATTCATATTTCAATGATAGTGAAATGAACGTTTCGAAATAGTTTCGTTATGTCCATTTGTGCGGCTTATTCAATGATTCTGATTGCATTTGAAAAAATTTACTTCGTGAAGGACAGAAGTGGATAGTTGATTGAAATTCTAAAAAAAGTTCGGATACAATTGAAATATACACTTTAAAAAATGTGCGGAGTTATTCTTCACGCTATTGGTGGATTTCGTCCCCACATTGCGGAGGAATCGTTTTTTCATCGAAAATGAGGGATTTTTCCATCACTCTGAGGAATTATTTTGCGTTTTGGGTGTTGAATCCTCTACAAATGGAGAAAAGAAAGTCCACCAAATTATGGATTCCCCATCTGATGCCACCATTTTTTAGGGAAAATTCCACAACCATTTCTTACAGTGTACTATAAATACTTATAAATACTCAAGCGGAAAATAAACTGAGCTTAATAACGGCGAATAAATGTGGCAGCAGCCAAATCGTTTGTAACAAACTATGGACAAACACTTCACATTAATTAAAATATCGCTCTGTACAGCTTTTCTCTGATTCAAGTAGAAGTGCTGTACAGAGCGATATTTTAATCAATATGAAGTGTTTGTCCATAGTTTGTTACAAACGATTTGGCTGCTGCCACGCCGCTCGTATCCCCTTAATTTGGCTGCGTCTTGAATTTAGTCATGGAACAAGCTGAATTCAAAACTTCCTTTTTACAGTGAAATCATACCCAGATGATCAAATCTTGATTTTAAAAGTTCTAAAACATTACATTGATTGACATTTTTATGTTTATGGCAACGACTCATCGGCGCCTTGATTTCTATGCATGCCACCATGATCAAAGATTCCGTTTTTTTCGGTCTCTTTACCTCTTTTGTGTTGTACAGTAGCCATGCACATGGATATGCATGAGTAAACGCGCGTGTGTGTGTGTGTGTGTGTGTGTGTGTGCATGGCCGCTTGGAAGCACGTGCAAAGGAAATAACCAAATGTAAAAAGCCATGGTCAGGCCATTCGAAAGAGAACAAGAAAAGGAGAACAATTTTTCTCCCAACATAATTTTGTGTGTGACATTTTACAGGACCCTCAAAGCGAACGAAGGGGACGATAGTATTCAATCGAGACATACATTTTTACAGGAGGCTGAAGTTTTCATCAGTTCTTGAAACAATTATTGTTTCTGCGAAAGAAATCGGTTCAAAAATCATGCACAATGTATCCAAATTATTCTACACCAAGTTTATTAAACAAACGTGGCGAACAACATACTATTTTCTCAAAAAGTCAGAAGTTGATAAAATACCATCACACGTGCATGCAACACCGACAAAAATTTATATTTTGATTTATTTGGATGGACTAAACTTTGTTTGAGTTGACTGAATTTTTATTTAAATATGAACCTATTAGAGTTTTAATGGAATCAAATGAAAAATTTATTCTATCCCAATAATCTTTTATTCATTCCAAACAAAATTTACTTAAATCGAGTAAAATTCCATTGGATGCAATAAAATTGTCTAGTAAGTTCATATTCAAGTAAACTATTTATCTAGGTGAAATCCTTCGTATGCCTCACGGAAGTTTTGTATGCAAAACCTTGCGCGGAACACAGGCAGCATTATTGCACATTCTTCCTGAACAATTTCTCCCGAAAAAGTGATTTGAAAAGTAATTGTATGTTGTAGAGTTGAAGAGAGTTTTCAAATAATGATTATTCAAGCAATCTATGAAAAGCAAATTTTTTTCAAGAAAACTGACGTCTTTCTGAAAATATATCACAGCTCCCACACAATTTTTTGAAATTTTTCATGATGCTGCTATCGATATATTCCAATACAATCCCATGAATTTTTTGACAAACCCACATGGTTTTTCCAATAAAGATTCTTTTCTTACCCGTATTCATGAGATTTTATTGATTTTACCAACAAAAACCAATATTGGCTACTCCCACAGTGTGGAAGCCACACAAAATTAAATCGAACTCCTCACAGCGGCTATAATGAAACGACATGGAAAATTAGTGGAACCGATTGATTTTAACGAAACTACACCTATCGGTTTCTATTGAAACTGATCCCTGAGCATGGACTTTTATAATTTCATCAAGATGCTTCAATTCTCCAGTTAGAAAAATCACCGGAAAAGAAATTCACGTGAACCGCTCAGCATGCAAATAATTCCTTTTTAATTAATATTTTTTTCACAACTTGTACCCTTCTACCATTCCTTGCCCAAAATTCATTCTCGGTGATCAGAAGCATAACTCCATTTCCTCCATACATGCAGATTAGCTCTCCAAATGACTCTTCTTCAAACGATACATCCTCTATCTCTTCCCCGTCATTCACAACTACTGCGTCAGAGTGAAACCATGCGATTTCAACATCTAATCCTGGTATTGTTTCTTTTTCAATAATAAACAATGGGACCGTGAACAAATGTCATTCAATAATAATACATAAAAATTCCATAGAGCATATATGTGAACATACGTGTGATGGTATTTCATCGAAACATGATTTCTTATGATAACAGGGTTCAGACAAGTTTTGTTCAATCAATTTCCCTGAGTTTTCCCTGTGACTTCCCTGAGTAAAATTCTAATTTCCAGAAATCGTCGGATCATGAATGTGTCCCTAAACATTTTTTCCTCAGTGTATAATTTCTAAGATTCCACGATTACAAATTACACTGAAAAAAAAATTTATTCCAGTCAAATAAATATTTATTTGTCCTGTACCAAAGATATATTCATTAGAATTAACAAAGTATTCTTTGGAACCAAAATAATTTATTGGAATCAAATAAACGATTAAAACCATCTATTTAATTCAAATAAATATTTCTTTGGTACAGGACAAATAAATATTTACTTGACTGGAATAAATTTTTTTTTCAGTGTAAGAAAATATGTTGTAGAGAATGAAAAATAGAATAAATGAACAAATTTTTATTTTGATAAAATTTTAGTGATTTCCCTGAGATTTCCAGGTTTTTGGGAGTTTTTGATAATTTCCCTGAGAATTCCCGGTGTTTGGAGTCCAATTTTTATTTCCCTGAGTTTTCCCGAATTTCTCGGGATTCCAGTTCTGTCTGAACCCTGGATAAAAAATGAATTATATATCAATTGGTTGAACAATAATTGTTACTCGTCCCTGTGATAGGAATCGTTCAGAAATTATATACAGCGCGTTTATACTCTGCGTCCAGTCTGTTTTGTAAAAAGAAAGAACAATTGTTCAAACAATACTCATGAAATCAATTGTTCCATGAAAAATTGTATTTTGAAGAAATATCACCATGGAATTGTGACAAGTGATAATCGATGGGACTTGTTCTTAACAAAATTTGGAACATACAGAAGTATGAAAATTATTAGAATAATTGTTATTTCCAAAATAACTCCAACTTTTGCTTCAGATTATGCATTTATCTGTAGAGTAGTACTATTTCGTCTTGTTGATATAATAGTTTTCCATCCTTCCATTTCTGAGTTAATTATTATAAGAATTTTTCTTTCCAATCTTTTTTTCACTCCAATGATCTCAAACTAAACAGTATGTGACGATAGATCCCCGCTGGAAATTTACAATAGTTAACAACAAATTCCGACCGGGATTTTTATTGGTTTCATCGTAACTCAACTATCATTCCTTGTCGTGTATATAAATTTTATACAATGAAACCCCAGTTCTTAATATCAAAATATTGCACATTGTTAAGACATATGAAGATGCTCATAATGATATAGTAAGATTTTGATATAGTAATCATGGAATATTCTTTTGTTCAAAAATAAACGGAGGGCTTAAGAACTATTTATATCAAGAAATAAAACCAGTACTCCATAAATGATTGCATTCCCTTAGAGGAAAGTTGGAACAGTTTTGGAAATCACAATTATTCTAATAATTTTTACACCTCTGATTCCGCCACATCATGATTTTTCATAAATTCTTCCCGTAGAAACAAATGGCAGTTACTGGCAGTTTTTTCATACCGCATGTACGTTTTGATGAATGATCATATTCCAACAATGATTGCTCAAATAATTGATGAACATCCAACTTCCTTGCAAAAAGATACATCCCGATCAGGCGTCATCATTCAAATTGATTGAATTGAATGTTTTTATTCAAGGGTAGAGTTGACCCTTCTAAATACCTTCCCCGCCGATAAGAAAAGGATGAAAGTTGATTACTTCGCTTTCCCTGTACACTGACAAAGTTGTATTGAAAGCAGAATTTTTCGGAGAGCTTTCTTTGTTAGTTGAAATGATTAAACAATATCATTTGTACCTCTGGTACTGTTCAACTTTTATTACAAATGCTTTTTTATGCAATGAGTGGCATTTCATACTCAAACTTTGTGTATTCGGAGAATGATACAATTGAACGAGTCAATTGTTCAAAGAAGTAGACCTGAAAATTTTTTAATTCCCTCTTTTTCGATTAGCAAAAAGAGAATGTTGTTTGGAAAGAATGCAAAAAAATGGATCTCCTAAGCAGAATTACACCTGGCTTTTAAGCTAATGAACAATTGGGAAAGTATACTTGTTTTGAGGGAAAAAAAAAAAACGGGACTAATTCCGAAATAAGATGATTTTCTCGAACTTTTTTTCTTCAGAAGGGAGTAAATTACGAACTTGAGTTATTAGAAACTCATTAAATGGGTCTTAAAAAAGTACATGAACAAAAATTTTCTCAAGTTAAAGAATTCGTATCCCGAAACCTTTTCAAGGCGTTTTACTCGAAACCATGTTTTTCAAGTTTGGCTCCACGATGTCTCAAAAACTACTCAACGGATCGCTCTTTTTTTCTTTTGTATTCTGGAGCTGATTGAATTTATTGGAGGATGAACCTAAATGGAGATGACATTCGCCTTCTTTTATCTTTTTATAGCACTTTAAAGAGCGAAAAAAAGGTGAAAAAACGCTACCAAAAGTTTGCATATCTGTCATTTTTTTAATTTTGCACTTTTCATTGATTTTATTGGTGCAACCTCCAATATTGGTATATAATATATTTCATACAAATTTTTGGATTTTTGATTTCTGATCATTTTTGTAAGTGCTATAGTGGCGCCCGATTGATCACTATTTTGTTTTTTTAGATGATTATATTTCAACACGTATCAACAGTTCTCTTGGCATTATTTCTTACTGAAAGAAATTCTTTTATGTACTCAAAGACTCGATTAACAAGTGTAAAAACCCCCGAGTTCTTTATTCACTTCCTTCCATGAACAAAAAAAAAAATCTTTGGGGTCGCTAGATGAGAACCTCCCCTTAAATTGGCGAATATACGTTACACAATACCTTTCAGTGATTATTTGTGATTATTCCTGCGACCCGTATTCCAAGTCGTATCTCAAGTCGACTAATTTATTTTCCATCTTAATCTTTTCGACGCTTATACATCGAATACATTTATAAGCACGCGTTAATAAAATCGAATTAAAAGTTCGATGAAATAAAAAATGATTGATGTATGTATTATCATGTGTGTTCGTGAGGTGGAAGTCAGTGCTTGAATAAACAATGTGAATTTTCTGACTCGTATTTGAAGATATAATTACCGATATAACATCTAAACCGATGTTTTAGAAAAATATATGTTCTAAAATATCAATATGCTAATTGAACGATAAATTAGGAACAAAAATACTACCACTTAAAACACATGGTAGATATTCTTTTCAAATGACAAATTCCATCTTATAAAGATGTTTGTGTTATCAGTACATTTTGACACATGGCATTTTTCATGATGCGAACTTCATTTGCATGAAAGAACAATTAACAATGACAAATATGTATTGAAATATTTGTGCAACTGTGCAATTCGAAGATTAGATTTAAATCCATTAGGCATAATTATAAACACTTTCATAAAGAATAGGTTGAAAATTCAAATTAAAATGAGAGAAAGTGGCACAAGGGATTCTTATGACATTTTCAATTCTATATTTTACAAGGAATCATGAATTCATACACTCCGAGAAAATACTATTACATCACTAAATATAGTTGAAAATAAAATGGAAAGTTTTATATTCAAATTGATGTCATATATATGTTATTAGGCAATCATCTATGACATGTGTATGATGATTTATACCTATGCACTTGATGAAATTCCTACAAAAGCATTCTTCAAAGAGATACATTTTTCTATTTGTTATTTTCAGATCTTTTCTAAGATAATTAACATAAATATTCCTACACTTTTTTTTTTTTGGCAAATCAGTTTGTCTGGGATCAAATAAAAAACGCATTCGCACAAAAATGATTACATTTCTATACTTATTTTTCAGCTGATCGATTCATATATCGATTAGAAAGTTCTTAGAATACATGCTGATTCTAATTCTTCTCCTGATATCTGACAAAGAAATTCCACTATGATTTTCAGTATAAAAATTCAAGATCAAATATATGTATATACATTATTCACAGCAAAATAAGATTAATCTTAGATAACTATTTTTATGTTTATCGTCACTTTTTATCTCTATAGACACTTGTGGAAAATATTCATTCTCGCACGTGTTCACCTGTTTATAAAACAAAATATATATCTTTCTTGTGCTAATTTCATCAATTTAATTGTAAGATCATTTTTTCTCTACCATCAACAGTGACCAAACCAAGATTCAATGAAAAATGAAAACTAACCGTAATTTTACGAGCCATGCTTGAATTTGAACGTTCCAGCTGTTTGGCAGTTCTCGATAGTTCTCCTATCGGATATTCGAATTTTTTTATATATCCTGATCCGGAAAAAATATGCACCGCATAGAATTCGTTGGATCGATGAACATAAACTCACTGTCTCGTTAATTTATCATTCAATGCACTTTCAACAAGCAATTTCGCGAACAGTTGGTGGTTCACTTATCGTGAACGACCGCGAATTTTTACCACGTGGTTTAAAACACTCAAACGCCGGATGGGAGCTAGTTGTAGAAAGAACAGAGTGGAACGAAGAAGGAATGAGCAAAGAGAGAAGGGACTGAGAACGAATAGGGAAGGGAAATTCTACTGGGACTGGTTTGGAATGTATGCGCAAGCGCGGCCACGTTAAAAGCGGTCGTTTGTATTAAACTTGACAAACTGGATATGGGCGAGTGCGTTGCAGCACATCGAAGAAAAAAGTGGCGTGAAAATTTCCCAAGCGTAATGTGATGATCGTGCCGAAATCGGCCGCGTGTCACGTGTATATCACAAGAACGTGATAACTACTCGATTGGATGTTTAGCTCAACTGTTTTGAAGAAAACATCTATCATGGGAGTTCGATATTTGTCGATGAAATCAAGTTCGTTTCTTATACTTTGTTGAAATATCTGCCAAACCAAGGGTGGAGAGAACATTATCACGTGGAGAATGTAAACAATGCAATACGGTAGTTAGAATACCGGAACGTTTGTTTCAAATTTCGTAACTAGTTCAAACTGCTGCACTGTGGAAAATAGCCTGGGATTCGCTACACTGTCAGATATATCTGGAAGTTTTTTTTCAATTACTTACATGAAATCAGATTCATATACATTCTGCATTACGCTATAGTTTACATTAAATTTCATGTAAAATGTGCATGAAACTGAATTCATGTACCATAAAATCAAAGCACACTGTCAACAATAGTTTTATTCGAAATAACTAACTAAGTTTTCCCTGCTGCGGGTACAAATTATTGACATTATAGCGATATAACTCACGAAGAATAAAGATTTTTTGTAACTACTTCAGCTGTTTGACTAGAATTATTTTAGTTACAGAAAATTGCTGGGCTCATTTTTAGCTACGATTTGGAGTTGTGAGACTTGGAATAGATATTTCTTTCCATTTTCACTTGAGTAGGTACGATTCATGCAGTTTCAGTTACAAAACGGAGCCACAGTAGGAGAAAACATTCAGTTCCGAATATAGTAGCTATGATAACCATTTCCATTTTTCTCAGTGTGATTTACATGAATTCATATGAAATTTGGGCAGCAATGTTTTCAGTATGTATCAAATTTATAAACTCCTGAAAGGTTTCATTTTATAAGACCACAATGATTGTACATAAATACATCATTTGAATACTCTTATCAGGAAACAATGGTTACATTCTTTTGACTACAACATCCCCCGAAGTTAATGAAATTGGGGACAATGTCACAGAATTTGGTTACAAATCGAAAATAAAAAGCGACATTGAATGGTATGCTCTAATACAGGCTCTTGTTTCATGTCATCAACTTTATTGCGTAATTTACAGAAAATGGTTGTACTTTTGTTCAGTCTTTCACATCTGTTTACTGTGTTATCGAATCATACGTTATGCTCTTTATGATGCTCACAATTAAACTTCGATAAACACTGACAACAACACATCATGATGCGCACAATGCTTTTGCGAGTTGAAGAGAAAATTGAAAAAACATTTTTATTGAACGACTGCTACGCGTCTATACGTACTTCATTTTTTCAGAGTTCAATTTTGATCATTCACATTATTCTATTAGTTCTCAACGATTTTATATGAACTCTCTATGATCATCATATGGTAAAAACTTGATTATAGCCGAAAAAGCCCAATAAAATCCGATAAAACATGTTGCGGAGGTTTGAATCGTTTATCGAAACGAATCAATAATCAAATAACAAAATACTCAGCTGTTGAAGATCCAAAATTTCGCAGTACATTTTGTGATCGATGTTTTCAGTTGCAAAAAGATTTTGTGAGTTTGAATTTTCGATTCGTTTCGAAAAGGATTCAAATTTCAAAAGCATGATAAAACCTCATTCTACCCAGTGGGGCGAGTTTTTAAAGAAACAATCTGTTTTTCTTCCAACCCTGTTCAGAAGTGAGCTCAACCTTAATGAAAAATTCACTTGACAATTGAAACGATTTTGAATTTCTAACCTCAAGTCTTAGAGCATCACCCTGAAAAAGTGGAAAAGTCACTTGAAAAATGGACAGGCTCACTTCTGAATTGTTGAATAGTGAAATTTCGCTCTACAAATTTTAGAGTAGCATTCAGAACAAAGTTCCTCAGAATCGACTTTAAACATTTCTGACTTAAGACAAGTTCTAACCAGAGATCGGCAGGCTCAATTAATTTTTGTACTTGGAGTACTTTCTCCTGTCAAGTATTCATCTATTTCCATACACTGAAAAAAGGATTAATGGAATATTTAATCAAATCAAATAATGGAATACCTGCCCCAAATAAATTGGTCTTCTAAATAAACAATTTATTCGCCACAAGTAATCAGTTTTTGCACCCAATTGAATATTTAATTTCTACAAATGAATATTCTATGGAGAGAGGATAAATAAATATTTTTTCTAGTGTAAGATAAAGATATTGAACATAAAATTAGAAAGTACTTGAGGCTGCCCATCCCTGGTTCTAGCCGGTTAAATAATATATACATGAAAGATGTTTTTCAATTAATTTCTAATGCCCGATGTTGCACTTGAAAACATTCATTCTGCACGTATGCGAGTACACTAAGAACATCCCCCGCTATTCGCGATAATGTTGGAAATAATCCCGCTTGTTATTTAAACCAAACCAAAATGTTGGTATCCACCACTGCCCATGTGTGCACCAACATAGAGCCAACTTCAGCCCTCTTATGGCGCGAAATTAGCCAGTATTAGCCTCGAATGGCCTGAAATTAGCTCTATATTGATGCACACAGGGGTGTTCTCGGTTTATGAACTTATTCCTCGATTTCTTCTCTCCGCACGATTTTGCAATCATCTTTTCGAACTTGAACCGCATTGAGGTTACAACATCCCTATCCATTCCGTCTGAAATCTCATCTCCATGGAATTTACAGATGGGCGAATCTTTCGCATAAAATATTCATCAAGTTTTGATAGAAATTTCATAGAATTCGATACAAATTGAACATTTTTCCTATACAAAAGATTCGCCCACCTCTAATGGGATGAAGGATCACGATTAGCTCGAAAATCTTCTACATAATAGGTCATTATGTTTAAATATTTTTTTCGAATTTGCCAACATTTTCTAATTGAAAATTCCCGGGTGGACAATATGGCGAAATTCGCATGCGGATTCAGGTTCCTACTTGGGACTAGTCAATTCCCCATCTAGGACCCGCGTTACTCTTCAAAGTCCGGCCCGTAATCCCTCAGATTTCCACCTTGGATTTCTGTTCGGAACCTTCTATCAACTTGGAACCCGAGTGGGTCCGAACGGAAACCGAGGCTCCCGAGCGCACGCAGAGAACAATTCTTGCTGAAAAAGCGATTCCAAAAAATCTGCTTCGCTAAATTAGCAAAACGGTTGATGTTACAGCAAAAATATCTTTGTATTTCAGCAAGATATTTACTAATTCAGTAAAATTTTCTAGCCGTCTGTATATCTACAATTTCGAATTGCTGAATGGCAAGCGCTTGTTAAAAGAGCAAGATTTTTGCTGTAATAGCAAATTTTCGAGGTTTGCTGTTTCAGCAACTTTTTTCCTCCGAGTGCGGGGCCCCAAAGGGTAACACAGGTTCTGGATGGAGACTTATCTAGTCCCGGGTAGGAATCTGAATCTCCATGCCAATGTCGCCATCTTATCGATCTGGGAATTTTCAATTGGCGTGCTTTTTCAATACTTTATAATCAATTATATAATAATAAAAGGGTCATTCCATGTAATAAGTTGGAAAAATCGAATTTTCTTGCACAAGTTGATTCCTTCACGTATGTGGAATATGCTGGTGGTACCAGGTGTTCGGAGTGCTTTGTGACGCTTCGGTTTCTTACCTGAAACTTTTCAATGCGCATGTACACTCATATATACATGTACTATACATACAGCGTGGGCTGCATGTATAGAAACCTTCAAGAAGAAGGAGAAAGAATCCTCTATGGACCAGGCATGGCAGATTAATGGTGAGTAGAAATTCTATAGTTAAAAGCAGATTTGAAGGCATGTTTCTCAAAACTTTCTTCTTCAACAACTTAGTTCCCATAATATCTCGAGAACTATTGAACGGATTTCACTCAAATTTTGTTGGTATAGTCAGCACATTCATAGTTCTCAACCAACCTATCATATTTGTGATATCTACCATGTTTTTTCTACGCTGAAAAAGTTGGGGAAAAAATGAAGAGACTTGGAACTCAATTTTTAAAAGCCAAAAATTTATTTTCGTTCATTTTACTACTTCATTTGAGTTCCAGCAGTAACCTCAGGTCTGCAAACTGAGATGACATCTGATTTGTTGATTTCAGATCAGCAAAACCTCTGAAATCATAGCACTCGTCAACCAACTTGTTCTGTACACGAGTGTGTTTTGAACGATATCAAGTTGTTCTGATTCATTATTTTTATTAAATAAAATCATGAGATACTGTAACAATGTTGATGAATGTATGGCAAAAATGGTGTGGTTAAAAAAAAATCTCAAAAACAAAGAAAAAAGATAGCTTAAGGGGACACCAGCGCCGGGACATTAGCCAAATTTATTCTGACATTTCATGGCTTCATTTTCGAATAAAATGTCAGAATACATTTGGCTAATGTCCCGGCGCTGGTATCACCTTAAGGGGAAACTGGCGACGGTATCAAACCTCTCTTTTTATCGTATAGACGATTAGACCTTTTCTAACAAACGTGTTTGTATGGTAACCGCTAGTAATCCCTCAAAGGGTACAATAGTGTATGAAGGGGCATAATCAAAATATTCAAAATCAACTTACGATATTTACGATACGATATCCATACGATGTTTGTCTGAATATCATATCGGATTGATTCACGTACAGTCAGTGGATTTAATCCGTTCCCTCTCTATTTCATCAATTTAAGAACACCCACAAATGAATTTCGATTGTAATCATAATATTCAATTTAAAAACTCAAAACATATCATCGATCAACATGGATCGTTCTTTAAATGTATAGCTGGTTGAAGTTTTACCAAGAATTTGTAAATTATGACATAATTTCCCACAACTCAGCAAAGATGGGAGGGAACGGATTAAATCCATCGACTGTACATCCCTAAAAAAAATAATTGAGATTAAATAATTCAGTCATGGTGGAATTGTTATAATTTTTTCTAATCATCAAATACTAATACTTTTCTTGGTGTGAAAATGAAAACAGTAAAATTCGAATATAAAATACGATATTTCAAGAAACAATTGTTTTCCAGGTTTATAATTCCACGATCAAGTTATTGGAAAAAGAAAAACACATGAAAAACAAGAAGAGTACTGGACTATCTCAATTCAAAAATAAATTATCAATATAAATATCAAACATGTCGTTGAAAGAAGAAGTCATCTGATAGAACACACGGAAAAAATAATTTAGCTGCAGATGGCTGTCCGTGTCCGTGCTAGCTACTTAGCTGCTGCAGCTAAATTATTTTTTCCGTGCATGCGTTAAGATATGATGATTTATTGAACACAATATTAGAAGGAACAATGAATGGTAAAACTTGTAAAGGCGGACCTAGAGTAAGTTATCCTTCGGTCGGTCACCAGGGCAAGAAAGGCACATGACTTTTTTCTCAAACAAATTGTCACTCCTGCACCTTAAACATTTGGAACTTGTGGTTTTGTGCGTTATAAACTTCACTTATTCCTCCTTCGAAAATCAAAAGTCGCGTATTTATAATTCTGCTATAGTTTTGATGAATAATGACGAAAGATTCTCTCTGTTTTGAGGGTGACCCACGGAGGGTCAAATGAAGCAAATTACACAAGATAAGGGCTGTCGTAGGTATGTAAAAATTAAGCGTTCAGCAAATAATACACAAGGTTGGAGGATTTCATCAAACCAGTTATAAAGCCGATTCCTTCATGATAATGATAAATATTGAAAACTGAGTAGATGAAAATTCAAACGACTTAGGACTTTTAAATGTGCATATGATTTTAATTGCAACAGGAAATAATTTGAGGCCTTGCATTTGTTTGTTGTTTCAGGTGTTGAGAGTAATCAAGCAGATAGATGTGCAATCAAGCAAAATTTCCTTTGGACGAAGCATGTGCTATAAATAGACTGCGGAAGTTTATGCAATTATACATTTTTCATGTCACATATTTTCTATAGATTCCACTTGAACGATATGAATCAATATCCACCCTCAGGAAAATTTATGCCATTCCGTCAATTTTTTGCAGAAAAAATGAAGCGTTTTGGTCAGAATGAAGTAAATTTCTCTTTAAGGCGCATGAAGCTGAAACTGGTTGCCGTAAAGCTACCAACCGATTGTTGTAACTTTTTACACAAAATTTTTATGAAGGATTTGAGCATTTGAAAAGGATAGTGTGACTCTGCTCAATCGATATCTGGTATGAAAAAAGCTTCAACAACGTTTAATCACAAGTTACAACAATCGGCTGCTAGTTTCAGCTTCATTCAAAATCTCTAGATCGTAATTTCTCATTGCTTTACTACGGCAACTCGAAGAAGGGTTTTGAAATAACTTGCTTCATTTGTTATCAAACACCTTGACTTGGGAATCAATTTATATCAGCCACTCTTGTAACATATGCAAGAATATCATGAACCTCATTAAAAGTCATTCTTGTTTATTTAGTGCAAAGAGAACTGAAAAGTGCGTTAAACTTCACAATAATGTGAAAAAATCAGTCACAGAATCGAAGAAATTCTCTGAGAGCAATATTACCTTGATAAAAAAAGAAATCTTGTCACCTTGATGTTACAATCATGAAAATTTCAAATTGATCAATCGACGATACAGGAGAGAAGACTTCGAAAGTTCTGATGGAAAATGTGATTTATGACATTTTTACACTTCAAATATCAATGTGGTATCGTTTACGATGCAAAGACATGCATGACAGGTAACGTTCATAGTTCAACGTACTGTTGGAATGTTAAACTATGTATACACGTGCATGAAAATTTTATATTCGAAATACAGAACGATGAAGTAATAGCGTAGATAAAGCGTGTACCAAATGACACAGTTCTCGATCGGTAACTTTGAAACAAGAGATGTAAATATACCATAAGAAAAAGCAGCTGAATAAATTATTTCTCCATAACACAACTCGCATGATAGCAATGCCATTCGTTGTATCGAATGACGATTAAATTAAAATTTCTCATCAAATTTTCGTTTCGAAATTGAAACTTAGATACGTCAAGGACACTTGCTACATCGATACACGCGCAAAAGTATACAAATTTCTCAATTATCGTGTCAACTTTTTTCAATAAATCATTTCAAAAATTGCAAAGCAAATGTGGACCTACGAAATGAAAATATCATGTCAACGCCGAAAAGAAAAAATTAAAAAAAAAAAAATTCACGAAATCTCGGTTCTTCGATTTCTTTTCTTAAGCATAATGCCGAATGTCTCATATTTTATAAAAGAGTTGACTTCTGAAACGTGACAACGTTGATAGTCTCAACAAATTACGTGCATAATGAACTATGATGGGCAAATATTTTATTGCTACGAAGTGGCAAAATCGAATTATAAATACGTTGCAAATCTCATGCAGAAAGGATAACATGTATAAGGAGGCTTCACCCAGAAAAATGGTATACCTGGATTTATTTGATTCAACGAAATTTTGTTTGAATCAACTAAAATTTATTTGACTCAACTACAATGTCTATTTATATATGAACCTACTAGAGTTTTAGTTAGATCAAATAAACAATTTATTTCATCCGAATAAATTTTTATTCATTTTAAATAAAATTTACTTGAATCAAATAAAATTTTATTGGATACAATTAAATCTCTAGTAGGTTCATATTCAAGTAAACCATTTCTCTGGGTGTTGTATTCAAATTTTCGAGCTTCCTTTCACAATTACATAATATGAATTCGGTTCATTCATAAACCGATGAAATAGACGGAAAAGAATTTCAGCTAAATGAAAAAGCTTAGTTGAACCAGATCAATTTCATTTTCCGCAACTAAATTTTTCATTTCCCTCAAATAAATTATGTTATTCATATTTCAGGCAAATGGACTTTTATTTACGCCAGCTAAAATTTAACTGGGGCAACTAAATTCTCAGTGTTGTTTTTTGTGCTTACTTTACACTCAATATATACTTCTTTTGGCTGCGTCTTGAATTCAATCACGACACAATTTTCATTAAAAATCTTCTTTTTACAGTGTATGTTTTTATTCAAGTGCATTACGTGCCTATATGATGGGTTCAATACCACTTACGCTTTGAACAATTATTTGAAATATCTAGAATTTTATATAGAATTGCAGAAAACCCAACCCAACGCAGCTTTTTTTGAATTTTACTAGGTTTCAGAGAATTCATTCAGATTAAAATTGAGTTCCATGAATAAATCTCATCGGGATGAATTACTATTTTTGTAACGAGGGGCATTGAGAAATTCCAACTAAAAGTACGTGCGATTTTCAATCATTTGTACCATCAGTAATACACTGTAAAAAATACGGTCTCAACACAGTGTCAGAATTAATACGAATTCTGTACATGCACTGGAAAAAATATTTATTTGTAGAAATTAAATATCCAATTAGATGCAAGAAATAAATTATTTATTTAGTAGAACAATTAAGCATTCCATTATTTGATTCGATTGAATATTTCATTAATCCTAAGGAATATTTTATGGAGAGAGGACAAATAAACTATTTATTTGGTTGGAAGAAATTTTTTTCCAGCGTGTCCACCCCGAAATCGGTGTCAGAATAACACCAAAGAATTGGTGTTAGAATAACACTTTACGGTGTGAAATTTTCTTAACTCCGCCAATTTTTTTACAGTGTAGTAAAAGCTGCCAGATGTTGGTGGTTTCAGCGGTTTACTGTCACTGACGGTGGGAATTATTGAGAATCGGGAGTACTTATTCTTGTGAAAAAATGCATGGGAAATTATGGATTCCTCACACTGCAAAAACTGATCTGTGAGAAGTGTTTTAAAATATGTCATCAGTATCTTATGAGGAGACATTAACTGTGTTAGGATAAGTCGTTGACATTTCATACTCAGATATTAATGTCTCATTTTCAAAGACTTTTGATAGATCAGTTTTTGCAGTACGGAGTGTAAAGTTGCACAATACATCTCAACAATATTACATCATGAATCATGACAATTTTAGAATTTTATTGATAATATATGGATCATAATGCATATTACATGGTTGATAATCTTGGCATTTCTTTTTTTTCTTATGAGTTTTCCTATTCAACAGAAATGTGTGATTGGTCAATTCTGTTATCATTCAGAGCTCGCTATCGAACCTTTATCACAAATGATGTATTACGTAAATTCCTCAGATCTGGTACAATTACCATGAATTATAATGGAATTATACATAAAATCGTAAAATTATCATGATTCATGATGAAATATTGTTATGATTCATCGTGTAATATATTTTTTACAGTGTAGCTGGCATTTTTTAAAATCCCCAAATTACAAACAAAATAGTAATTTATTCACAAAAATTGTCAAAGTAGTTTTATTGTATAATTTTGTTGTCCAACTTCGGATGGATTCATCTGAAAGTATAACTGAAATTTAACGTAAACCACCCACCGATCTTAAGAGAAGTTACTTCACTATACTTCACCCCCTGCTGGAACAATGGAAAATATTTTAAAGAAAGGATTTGTTTTGCCAATGGTCTCTGGTGATAAATGTATCAATTAGCTAGTCAATAACATCAATAATGATACTTGATTGATCTTGACTCCAATGTTCCTTATACGTAAGGCAGGGTACTCAAAGTATAATGTAGAGAAACAAAAAAACACGAGTTCCAGCGTTGCCTACAAGAAGTCGGGACCCTAAAGCTCACACACACACACACAACTATACCACATACACGGATACACTCACATTAATGGGGTCATTATAGTTGTATGTGCACTTTAGTTCCCCGAATTCTTGTAGACGGCGCTGAAACTCATGTTGTTTCTTCTACATTACACCTTGGGTACCCTGATATAAGGGAATGAATATTAGAGTGTATTGAAAGACACTGTTTTTGGAAAATCGAAATTTCAAGTTGATAAAAAGTTGTCTCTTAGACCACACATTACCCAAAAAAAACTTGAATCAAATTCATCACCTTTTAAGTCTCCCGCACGAAGCTTCAATTTTTGATTGAATTTTAAATTCTTTTCTCTCAATGACACCAGTTTTTATTATTTCGTTGGACCCCTGATTGCTTAACCCGAAAACAAAGGGTGATTCGGTAACAGTTGTGGATTGCCAACCCTGAATACACGGAAAAATTCAGTGATCCAAATTTTCGTTGACTAGTATGTCACTTTTGGACGGAGCACAATTTGGAGAAGAATTCGTTGACTCTTTCCATTATTTCGATGATGAAAATAAAAAGTGGATTCCATTGTTCGAATAATGAACACAGTCAACGAATTATTAAAATCCAGTATACGAATTCTTTTCAAACTTGTGCTCCGTCCAAAATTGGTATATACCAGCCAACGAAAATTTGGACTACTTATTTTTTTCGTGTACGTTTCATAAATACAAGAATTTTATTCCACGCACTTGCGGCACACCACAGGTTCTGTGTGACTTTTCTTGCCGGCACATTTTTCACAAGATCATTCTTTATATCCACTGCTCTGAATCCATTGTTGCACAATTGTTGCATCTAAGTCTCATATGACTAAAAAAAAAAAACTCATAATCCAAATCGTGATCCGAATCACCCCATATACTATTTGGGAGAAAACATTCATCTGCTCATGAAGGACGTGATGATATTGTCTGAATGATTTACTCATCCAATTCAGTACATCACGAACTATACATATGAATCTTATTGGCATGATTTTCAACGTCTCTTGTCAATGAAAATTTCAAGAATCGCGATAGTGTTTTTACATTAGTGATAAAATTCTCCCTTATGCACTCGATGATACAACCTATATCATTGCCCAGAACTGAATGATGTGCATTATGATCATGTTGTCCTGTTATGCAAGTTCAAAACAACATTGAACTCGTATAGTCACACATTAAATCCAATAGTTCGGTGTGAAAGAGTGCGGCCCTGCGTCGAACTGCGAGAACTCAAGCGATCGGACTCTCAGAGTACGAAATCTCGTACTCTCCCGCACTCTCTCAAGCAAAACTACTGAATTTAATGGCCCGCATCGTGTGACTACGAATTCAATGTTGCTTTGAACTTTTACAATTCCATTTTTGGACCAAGGCAAATCAAAAAGTTGCACCGTTACTGTTCAAATTATGATTCAATCCTAAAATTTTTTCCGTGTAGTTGGTGAGATTATTCAAGCACTTACACGTTAAAAGGGTTTAATTGATAATAAAAATGATCGACAACAGCGAATTTGCTTATTTCGATCCGATTCGCCTCGGCCTACCGTAATATTCAAAACACACCCCGCACACACACACCCACACTTTAGGATGGTTCTTATTTGACTCAAAAAAGTTTCTTTTAGTTTGTTTTCATTCTCTATTGTCAACAAAAAAGTTTTTTTTGTATGGGACACCCTGTAATTTTGTTCTACATTATCAAGAAGTCCTACAATATTTTTTACATAATTTTCAAAAAAGATTTTGGGGTCGCTACCGACGTTTTCAATCAGCATTTTTGATCCCTATTTCAAACGTTGGTAGCGACCCCTGAATCTCTATTGAAATTTGTGTGAAAAATATTGTAGGACAAAATTAGAGGGTGTCCCGTACAAAAAAAAAACTTTTTGTTAATCACAGAAAATGAAAACAAAGTAAAAGAAACCATTTTGAGTGAAATAAGAACCACCCTAACACACTTCCCATTTGCGGTTTTAAAGAGTTGACCTTTGAAACTATATTTTTGTTCAAATCGATGCCATTCTGTGAAAAATGCATTTCTTTTAAAAAGGCTACGTATTTTACCAGCTTTTGGGCTACAGAAACCAATTCTTTAGGCACTCATTTTTCTTCTGAAGTAGTCCTGGACTAACTTATCGCTCCCACCGCACGCACGAGCATGAATTTTCGCAGTCTTTTGCGAAAAAAATTGAAAAAAAAAAAGTTGTTTTGTACTTGAATAGTACCATAACATCTCACTGCGCTACAATTTGAATAAAAACTTTGTAATTCTGAAAAAAAAGTCTTAAAAAGCGTAATTTTTGGAGCGTTGGAATTGGTGTTATCCCTGATTGAAATATTCGCAGTTTTTGAGCCATGATGCACATTGGATATAGTCATATGAAGCCTTTTGATCAATCTAATTTTTTTAATGAACATATAAAGAACCCCGAATTGTACAGTTTAAGATCAAAGTCCCTAACTTTTTGGTTTTATGAGAAGTATTCGAAGAAACGTTCCGTTACAAAACTTTGGATCAAGTCAATACGGATTGTGAGCATGTCTTACGAGTTCTTCATAAATTTTTCAGCTCCTGAACAATTTCTAATCAGTTTATGAGTTCTTGAGAATATTCTTCAAGGTTTAAGTAAGAAAGGTTCATGATCGGTTAAAAATAGGCCCTCTCACCCGCATTTCACTGTTTATGAAGAGACACATTGAGGATTGGATCGGGAATGAAACAGCTGATCCACTACCCTTCAGCACCCTCTCTTCTTGTGATTCGATACTTTTTGTGCTTGCCCATGCAAAAGAAAGATGGCTATCTACATTTCTTTACACAGATGTATTGAATTTCTCAATACAGTTTGTACTTTTCAAAACTGAATTAGTAAAGAGCATTGATCTGCGGGTATTGAATTTTTCATCAATCAAATTAAACGGTAAAATCAATGTTCATTGAAAACACAGTTCTAAAAATATTAATAGTTTTTGTTTTCAGGATTGACAATCTAAACGTATTCTGCGTCAATTTTGATTTCGGAACGAAATTTTAAAATAGTTTTGTTAAAACTGTTTCTTGTTTTTGTTTCGAGCAATGAATGGAATTAACATATTTTTCTCAATTTTGATTCAAACATTCCGTTTATACATATATATAAGTATATACGAGAAGAATTTTGCTTCTTTGGTTAAACAATCGCGTTAATTTCTGTAACCATATTCAATTAAGTAGGACACAGAATCAAATCTGATAATAAATATCTGATAGATGATACGATCCGATTTACGAATGTAAACAAGTCATACAAAATTCGTTATCGAAAATTATTATAAATATTGTTTAAAAAGACAGAAATATACTTTATTTCATCAGATTTGCATACCAAGAGGTCGAATGATTGGGCAAATTTTCTGTTTGTCAGTACTACTTTCTCGAAGCGTGGCTACAAAATTTTCTATCTTTCTGATCTGAATTTATTCCTCTTTGTTCCCAAAGCTTTTAATATCCAGACATTTGGTACTTCTATATTTAAAAGAACTAAAATATAACTTTGAATACCTATTATTTGATACCAGAATAAGAGGATGAGGTATTAATCTGAAAATATCATTCGTCATTTGAAAGTATTCACTTTTCCCAGAAAATGAAAATTAGATGATAATCAAAATAAGTTACGCAATAAATTCGAATTCATTGTTCAAGTAATGAAATTAAAAACATGTTTTTGTGAAATGATCGTGTATTCATTTATTTAATTATTCAGCTCATCGTATAGAATTGATTCGATTTTGTAAACAATGTATTTCGAAAAGCAAATAGAAAATATTTTGAGAATCGTTGAATGCCTAACAAATTTTCTGAATCAACACAACAAAACATCGTGTAAGAGTAACCCGTAAAATTGTTTTCAAATAGATATCGGTATTTGTGAACTATGAAGAAAATAGAGTATTCTTGTAATTGGATAGTACCGTATTGTAAATCATTCCATCTCGATAAGTAAAGAAAAAAAATCAACTGTACATAACGTAAAAGACTAATCTGTATTGAAGAGTGATGACAAAGAAAGTATACATTGAATACGAGTTCTAAACAGAAACAAATTCACGTCTTCAGGTATACACGAATACATTCGATGATCTTATGGAATGTTCCATAAGCATGTATACGAGTTATCTTTAGATACGAATATAAATATTGTACTTCTCGTCTTCGATGATTTTCGACAACCTTTTATATGAGAAAATAAAAACAAAAAAAGAAGAACGTCGAAAAATGTGTCAATGCATCGATTTGATGCATCTAAGATAATAATAACTCATATTTGAACAAATTCAAATACGATCTGATATATTTACAGAATATTCTATTATGAAACCGGTCGCAATATATTTATTCCAAGCGTGTGCCTCGTCCATATTGCGACCCTAAGGAATCCAGATTTTAATACATTTCACAGTCCGTTCAACGACTTTCGCGTACTCTTTTTGGCAAAAATATATGAATAGGATACAGAATGAATGATTGTTAATCCTCTCTGAACCCGATGATTCATACTAAATAACATAATAAAAAAATCCAGACGAAAGCCGCCACCTGAATTGAGCGAACACGAGGGTCGCGTGGCTAGCCAAGAATATATATTATACTCACCGGTAAAATTACTGCTAGATTAGTTTTGACGATTCAATCAATCCTTGAAAAAATTCTCACTGAGCTCACTGATACTTTTCTTCATTCACCAATCAATCAACTTTTGGAATATTCTTTTAGAAATTTCGCCACGTGATCACAATGTTTTTCCTGGATCTTACAAGAGAAAATATGGCGGATACATAACCAACTGTGATTGGATTTCATTCAAGCAGGGCAAGTGTAAATTTCACCGTTGCCAACGCTCTCTGGCGATTCATTCTGAAAAAATTGCGGGAATTTTAAAATCTATGAAATTTCATATTCATTTCAATATACAATGACACTTTATAAAATATATGTCTTACATTATTCGGTGATTGATTTCATTTCAACTCTGATTTATATGTTTTATTCCCAGAATTTACTCATCGTTGAATTCTTGCAATCAAAACTAAGGCATGCGAAGCAAAATATGAAATTTCCATATATAAAAAGAAAAACAAAAAACTGAGGAGAAATGATAAAAAAAGCCTGCGAATCTATTCCAACCTATTGCTATATATCCCCCTCCCCTGATCATTATTTTTCAAAAACAAAAATAGAATTCTTCAAGAACTCTTTTCGAACTAATGAATTTATAAAGAGCTCTGGAGGAGTTCAATGTTAACATTGACATTAACGAGTTCTCTGAGAGTACTAAAACAATACTTTCAGCATTCTCAAAGACCTCGTTAATGTCAATGTTAATATCGAACTCCTCCAGAGCTCTTTACAAATTCATTAGTTCGAAAAGAGTTATTGAAGAATTCTATTCTTGTTCTTGAAAAAGAATTCTTCGTGCGTTATTCGAGTCGACTCCCTCCACTCATTTGTGAATCCGGCACTGACAGACATTGAATAATAATAAACATATCGAATGAAAATTGAAACTGTTTCTCAATATTGCAATAATTATTAATTATTCGTACAATACATTTATTAATACCAAATAAAAGTTGCGATTATTCAAAGTTTTTACCAGAAAGAACAAGAATAACTTTCAAGCAATTACAAGAGATTTTCAATGAATTCATAAATCGATCATTAGCGAATTCATCACGCATCTTACATAAATGATTGCAAAAAAGAAAAATCTCGTACTATAAAAAACCAATGCGAAATTTCTTTGGTTTCATCGACGGCGCTGTTTGTATCATATAGTGTTTTTCCCATTCGATTTGATAAGACTGTTGATGACTTTGCACCTGTTTTGGTTTATCTTGTTGCGTATGAATAATAGAAAAGGGATTAAATTCTTCCCAGTCTCAAGCTTCAAATAACATTCAAATCAAATTCAAACAGCAACATCAAGTTCGATGTTCCAATGGATCCAACGACACGTACGAGACCGTCAGGAAATCAAAGAAACCGAAGGTCACACGTACTGTTGCCGGTTTTAATAAGTGCCTGTTCGATTCCCGTGTCAATGTTATTTTGGATAATAAATGTGATGTATTCGTTACTGTCGCCGGATTCCAAAACTCACAACGATGGTGAGAATATTTTGTAATCATCCAAACTGGTATTATATTCGATTTCAATTTGGAAACCTAACCTTTATACCGTGTTTTTAGAATATCCTGTAATTTCACCATGGAGATGGCTTGCCGCGGTTATCATTCCCCTGTTATTTGCCTTTTGGGGATTGAAAAGAAAGAGCTTGGATGTTAGCGGTGCTATTCTTGGTAACGATATGATTCTACAATTTTACAACGTAAGAAAGTATAACTGATAATCATCCTCACATTGTGCTTTGTACCAAAAATTAATGTGCATTCTTATCAGGTCTATTGAATCTATGGTGAAATATATTGTTTGTTTATATACGCATACTTTTACAGGATTATGTATGGGATTCATTCTGACCCTCACCAGTTTTGCTCATTTAGCCTGTCTGGTGGCATTTTTTGTAACCTCGTCGAAAGCTACCAAGTTCAGATCTAAAGAGAAAAAAAGATTTGAGGCGGATCACAAAGAAGGGGGTCAAAGAAATTGGATTCAAGTATTATGCAATGGAGGCATGGCTACTCAGTTGGCATTATTATATTTATTGGATGTTGGATGTGGAGAACGTCCTATAGACTTTGATAAAGATTATAGAAGTTCATGGTTATCCATAGGAATATTAGGTATTTATTCACAAATCGATTCAGAACTGAAGATTTTGTTGTATCTTACCATTTGAATATTATTTAAATACTGTAGGAGCTTTTGCGTGCTGTAATGGGGATACTTGGGCTTCCGAATTTGGTACTGTTATCGGTCACAGCGATCCATTTTTAATAACATCCAGAAAGCGAGTACCTAAAGGTAAAATAAAGTTTGAATCTGTAACATATATGAATTGATACATTATATTTCTTCTGAAACAATTCACTTTCCCCAGGTACCAATGGTGCTGTTTCGCTCGTTGGTTTGTTGGTTTCTGGATTAGGTGGTTTGGTAGTAGGATTGTTCCATTATGTTACCGTACTTTACACGGTGGATACCGCAGTTCTTCAAGCTGCAGCTCCACAATGGCCTATTATTCTCATTGGCGCTCTTGGAGGATTCTTCGGAAGTATTCTCGATTCAATTTTTGGAGCAACATTACAATACTCTGGTAGATTTTTATTTGTATGAAATATTAATTAATGATAATTCATCTGTTTTTTTATAACACAGAATATTTATATTCTTATAGGAATCGATGAAAAAGGAATTATAGTAGAACGTCCTGGAAAAGGAGTAAAACATATAAGTGGTAGACAGATTTTGGATAATCACAGTGTTAATTTATTATCGAGCATCAGTATTGCGCTCACTCTACCCCGAATAGCCAATCTCATTTGGCCAAAATGAGACCAATTGTAACGAATAAGGGTTTTCGTACACGATACATTCTGCATGGAGAGAGAATGATAGACAGGCAGAATAACATATTTTTCCAGAACATAAGGGTCATTTAGACTTTTTTCATTTATAATCACTAATTTACCTTTTTTTTTTTTTAAGAGAAATATCCATGTTGATCTCAATTTTTGGGTATAAACTTGCGTGAATGTGTAAAATTTATACTAAATGATTAACTTTTGAAAGTGTTTGATAAGATATTTATGAAGCAATCAAAGGGTTGTACATTTATTAAATAGAAAAGAAATACGAATGTAAAGGGAACGGGTTTTTAGAATTTTAGTAAAAAGGAGAAGATAGCGATAAGAAAATCATGTTAAATTTGAACTTATATAATTAGGATATAAAAATGCAAATTGAGGGAGAATAGATCATTGGTTCAAAACAAAAATGAATGTTGAATTCTGATGAGTGATGAGACAATCAATATTCGAATTTCTGTTATAAAATGTTGTCAGAACAGTCTGCCGCTCATAGAAAAGCATTCCCCATACTATATGGTGTTCTGTCAGACTAGCTTACCTAATTCAAAGGGATATCAATTACAAATTTCATATTTTTTTTTAATTATTACTCAATGATCTTTTAATATCATCTTCGTTGATCATAGAATCACGGCAAATCAACTTTCAATCATTACATTTATTCTCACATTACTTTAATATTGCAATATAAGATTTATATTCTTAATTAAATTTTATTTCAAACTCAGAAATGAAGAAAATGCTGAGTGGTTGCGTAAGTAATATAAACAATATAATATAAAATATAATTTAACTTGAATCCACGTAAAGTTCTGTAGTATTTAACATTCAATTAATCTCATAAAAAAATTTGGTTAATGTTCTGCAGCTCGAGCGTGTTTTTATAAACTTGTTTCATTTATACTTCGACAAAACTATGTTGTGAAATAGTCAATTAAGTACTTACAACAATATCCATATTTGCAATGCCTTTTGTATAAAGTAACAAATCATGAATATGACAAATCATTTCGTTTTGGTATAATTCTCTGTACTTTTTCATAATCATAAATGAATATTGGTAAAAACAATAACTGACGTTCAATCTACTTGTTTATCCCTAATTAATGTTTGAGTCCGTGTTATTTCACTGAAAATACATATATCACAGGTAATTTACTTTATTGCAAACAACTTTGATCGATTTGATTATTCGAATAAAAAGTAATGTTTAGTATGAAAATAGAATCATTCGGAATAATGAAAATATTTTGTTGCAAACATAAAAACATATAATCTTCCAGTTTGTGTAAAACCTAAGATTGTATAAAGAATAAGTGAAAAGGTGTCTGATGAAATGGAAATTATGGATGAACACAAATTAGTATGTTTCAATCATTCAATTGAAAATCAAAGGAAATAATTGAAATTTATGTTTGTGTGAGTGAAAAACGCTATAGAATTAAGAAATATGTATAAATTTGCGGGGAACATGCATGTAAACAAAAAAATTGTAAAAAATTAATCGCGTAGTGCGGCAACCGTACGTGTCGGGCCTCTGAATACAAAATTTCACACTATAATGTAATATGATGCATACAATAATCGACTTACTGGTAGAACCCTGTTCAAAAGAACCAATACAAATCGATAGTTCAAATCCTATCGGAATTAATGATATTTTATCGGTTTTTATGCGATTTTTGTCACAGCACCTATTGGAATTTATTGGAATCTATCAGACTTTTTGGACAGGGCTGGATTTAAGTTTGTTTAAAAGACAATGAATTTGTGAAATTCACAGTTCAAAGCCTCGAAGCGCAACGTTATTGTGCTACGTAATGAAATTTACAATTTTCTTTTTTTCCGTGTGGATAAAATATACAAACCCTAGCATGTATGTACTATGGGGCCCACCCCGGCCCATTATGGGCCCAAGAGTGGGCCAGAGTGCATACACGCTAGTTCAATAACAATCAATGCACGTTGTAGGGAATGATTCTTTCAATTCAGAGTATAATTTATATTTAATTATATATTATTTATCATTATATAAATTCATGCACAGCTGCTCATCTTTTATAAATCAACTGTATGTTCAACATATATGATTTGATTTTTAACATATCACAGTAGAATGAGAATTCTTATTCCTCCTGTATCAGTCGTTGAGCATGATTGTGGTAATCCAAGGGACGAAAGCCGATACTCTAGTATAAACTGAAGGAGCATTTTTCCCGCCGCAAGGAAAGACACCCCAAGAAACAATTCCCACAACTTCCGCTTGATCGAACTCATTCAATCTCACTAATGGTCCACCGGAATCTCCCTGCGAACAACAAACACATATATCTCCAACTTGATATATTTATTTCATTTTATGACTATTCAAATTTCCCCACGGATTATAAAAAATGTTTCATGCTTTTTCGATGGACGATTTTTCTTGGTGATTAAAACTCGTGTATAAAAGTTTCCTGATTGAAGAACCCCATTCAGTTTGAATGAACGTGCAGAATTCCAATTGAATTAGATTTGAATCGTAATTCTGCAGATCTGATAGGAATTAATCGGAATGAATAGAATTTTTTTTGACCAGAGTCCTGTGTTTTGTTACTTGTATAAAAACAAATCTTCCCTTCCTGAACATTTCAAATTCATCACCCTGTTGAAAAGATCTCATAAATTCGAATGAATTCCAGTTATTTCTAGGACAGAAACCGCATGAAATCTAGTACACATATTTGATTTTATACAGTTTTATGAGATTTTGCAAATGGTTCTAATTGAATCTCATAAAGTTCTCATATAATTTTTGCATTCTCATACGAAGTCATATAAAACCCATAAGTTCTAAGACAGAAACCGCATATAGGCTGATAAAAACTTGTTAAAATTCATATAAACTGATAAGATTTATATATGAGAATTGATGGGACTTTTTCAACAGGGCGGAATAAGTTCATCAAAATTCAACTGAATAATGAGTTTTTACACACGAGTACCGTTGTCATTTAGTATATCATAGTACGTTTCATTCACCTTACACGCGGAAAGACTCCCATTCAAAGGTCCCGTACATAAATTTGTAGGATGGAGGGGATTGCGACCTTCGTGTTTCAATGTGACATCCAATGTACGTTTGCATAAATCATAATCTAAAATTGGTACAACCGCAGCTTGTAAAATTTCTGGGGTTTCCGGTTTTCGAGTTCTTCCAACACTACCCCATCCTGTAAGCATGACATCTCCCTTAGGAATCGTTTCGGGATATGGCATGGCGACGGTCGATACAAACGGGTTCAAATCGAATGGTTCTTCCACCCTCATCAGTGCGATATCATAGGGTGCCACTGTACTAAAATTCAGAATACATAATTAAAAACGGGTTCACGCACAAGAGTAAAAATGATATACTTGAAGCATTCGATGATGACTTGTCTCTTACCGAATCAACATTTTTTCCTCCAACTTTTTCAATGTTTATTATTTATCCATGAGATCCAAATGATTTCTCATGTGCTTATTTTGGACATCCTCAACATTCCTTTCACACACGGAGAAAAATAATGAGCTATTATATATTGGATAGCTAAAAATTAGCTACGAGGGCTATTTTTTAGCTGCCACTCACTTAGCGGTAGTAGCAAGAAATGTATATAGCTGTCGCAGCGAAAATTCAACAGCTAAATTATTTAGCTACAGTGGTGAAAAAAGGTGCTAAAAAAGTGAATAGCTACCACAGCTATTTCTTTTTTTTTTCGTGCATATGTATATGTTCCAGAAGCTATTTGGAATTTTATGAAAACATTTTTAAAGTGCAAAAAATTGACCCATTGAAGATCATTTGAAACTCGTTCAAATCAGTTATCGAACATTCAAAATGGTCAGAGGAAAATGTTTTCGAGGAAGAAACTTGATCGAAACGAATTTTTACCCATTGTATTCAGGATGCACATAAGTCCTCACAACTTTCCTACTTTGCTCAGTCTCTTCGAAGGTCCCGAGTTTATATTTACCCGCTAAAATCAAAAACTCCCCTCTCCTTGGAGCAAAAGTTTTACAATGACCAGCTGTTAAAATCCATCCTGCAGTCAATAAACTTCCGCCACAGACGTGTCGTGGTCGTAGACTTCGAAGAGGATCTCCCCAATGAATGGAAATTTGCCAAGGATGTCTTCCTTTTTCAGCATCTTTTCCTCCTACTATTCTCGTCGGTCTTTGCGCGAGCATTGGTGATTTCAATGCCAAACCTTTCGCAGAAAAAAACACTGTATTTTACAATGTTATAATTTCTGAATAATGAGCTATTAGAGATAATAATTTAAAATATTTTTAAAAAATTTCCATTCAAAGACTCGAAACAATGCCTTGTCACTCTTCATGGTAAATTTTCTCATTTTCTTTTTCCTGTGAAAATTTTCCGAAGCACCTCATTGTTAATTTAAGATAACATCGGTTTCGCCTGAAAGATGTCCATGCGTGTTTCAATGTTCAATGTTTAAAAAATTGGGAAAAAATTGATCTTGAGGGGCGATTCGTCGTGTTTGAGGATAAAAGTGCCACTTCCTTGCATCAACTTACACTATGTTTTCACCAAGGGTACGACATCTGTATAGAATCGCATCAGTTTTAAACACTTTAAATTATATCCTCTATATACATATTTTGATAAAAATGACATGCGTGATGATAATATAAAATTCGATTACCGTACAATCCCATTTCCTCTCTTCCATAAACTTTTATCCACATCACGTGACACAACACAATTAGTGAAAGATTCATCTTTTCACCTAATAATTTTAATATTGAGCTCTCTTATCAATCTGATCACGATTCAAATGACAATGACTGAATGAGATTTCGTTCGTCTAGTTTCATCGATATAGAAACGCGAGATCGTTGTGCGGAAACGGAAAAAGATCCTGTGGTAGAACTGGGTAAATTTTTCTGACTTCCCCTTGAATCGAATACATTTATCCCGCCTGATCGACAACTGGTTCTTCCGTTTTCCATGAGCGAAATTTCACGACAGCTGAAAATGGTTCGACTCGTTCACAACCAGAACTTTATACGAGGAGGATGTAGAAAAAGTGAACGAGAAAACTCGATCGAGTTGAATACTGGAGCTAATAAGGTATAAACATATACGAATCACTATTACAATAGATTAATTTATTATCGTTACACGTATCAATAATGTCTACATTGAATCTTTATGGAGTTGAATTCTCTTCAAGATCCATATCGGTATTGAATGGTAGAACCTTATCGATCTTATTTTATAGAATTTATCATAGAATGTATGTGGTATTATCATAGAATTCCCAGGCAAAGAACTCAGATAAATTCGATATCAAATTGATATCTAGTTGATCAAGATTAACATCAACAAAATTTGGTTGGCAATTTCAAGATCGTTGAATATCAAGGTTCATTCAAAACTGTTGCAGTCTCGAAAGAGGTCTTGCCCATACAGCACACCAGTTCAGGAAGAACTCATTAAGAGTTCAACTGGGGCTCAAAGAATGCAGTATGAATTCTCAAGAATTCTTTTTGAACTCCTGTGCTGTGTGGGTGTCTTGTCTTGTCTTGTCTTAGTGTGGAGAGTGGATGAAAATTGCTTTATGTCCTGGATGCAATCAATATCAGCCTCCCAGATGTGTTATTTCCAACTAATACCTGCCCAAACTTGACTTGATGTAGAAATTTGTCTTCAAAGATCGTGGAATTGAATGATGTTTACTATTTTTAAATTTTGTTCAAGAGTCTCGAATCCACATCTATTCTCTATATTTGATGAAATTTTCATTCTATTTTTAACAAGTTGTTATGAATTCAAAGGTGATATGTCCCTACTTCGGAAAAAATTTTACATTGACAAACTACATTTCAGTATTATAAGTAGACTAAAGATCATTATCAGTGGTTCAATAATTCCTAAAGATTTGGCTAAATAGTTATAATGAACAAAATTACCCAGATCTATAGGGTAAAATGAATTGTTTTTCGATGTATATTTGTACCTATGAGTCACAGCACGATATTCTTTTTGTATGAGTAAGGTTAATTCATGATTTTTAAAAAAATTCTCTGGTCACAAAGGAAACATGCATTTAAAGTTGAAGAATTAAAAAACACGTTGAATTTTGATTCGCTTTACTCCGGTTTACGGTACTTTCTGTTTAGAAAGAGAATCGATTACACGAAACACTCGAAAGATATTAATATTCTTGTTGAATAGACGTACAATGGTACATCTAGCTCTGACATACACCTCTTCCTTCTATGGAATATATTAATAATTCCATAGCTATCGACTCTTCATCCTTTGACCAATCCAATCAAGATAAGATGATACTTTAGTGTAGACAGATGGAGTACGATTAGAACCACAAGGTTTAACAGCCCAAGATACCACTCCTATAACTATCGTCCCGTTATCTGTGCAATGTACCAAAGGCCCACCAGAATCTCCCTGAAATAATATTGCGAAGTTTGTGAGAATGTCTGGTAAAATATGGTTATTTTAAAAATTACAGATCAGTCTAATTACTCATTGTGTTGCATTATCAATGAAATATCAAGATTAGAAACTCATCTTACATTGCAAACTGTGTATCCAGGTTTGAAGGTACATATGTTGGTTTCAGGAATATTTATCGGTCCCGTTACCAATCCAAGCAAATTTTGACAAAGTGTTCGATTGATCAACGGGAGAGTAACCGTTTGCAATTTAGTGGGGAAAATGGGAATTTTTGTTCTCGATATTGAACCCCACCCAGACAATGTAACATCTCCAGTTGATATACTTCCCGGTGATGGAAGGGTTGCCGGTTGGACGGCTTTGTTGAACTTTAACGCTTTGGTAAGTTTGAGCAGAGCTATATCGTGCGGTCCTACACTTCTGTAACAAATAATGTAATATAGTTTTAACCAAATTTGTTTCTATAGAAAACAATTACTTGTAGTTTGATCACAAAAATGATTCCACGTAAAGGTCTCATTGGGTATTTGGTCACTTAAGAAGTAGGATTGGGGCTACAATATGATTCAATGTGATTTTATATAAGATTTGTATCAAGCTCGAGTTGATATTTTATACAAATTTTGGATGAAATCACATTCACTTACCCCTCATACGATTCATGAATGAAAGATTCAGCAACAGAAACTGTTTGTTCGGTATCTTCAATTGCATCTAATTGATGCTTTCCTGCTTTTATTACGAAAGTACCATCGTTGGGAATACCCCTAACACAATGACCGGCAGTGAGAATCCAGTTTTCATTCAGAATAGTACCACCGCAAAAATGAATAGGCACAACTTTGCCCCGTTGCAGAGATACTATATAAGAATGATTAAAACCATGGGCCGTAGTTCCTCCTGTGATACGCCCTTGTAATTCCGGTGATGATGCAGAAACCAGCAGATTTTCTGTAAAATATTGAACACAGAAATTGAACGAACATAATTCTTTCTTCATTTAGAAATAAATATAAACACATATAGTTAATGTTATAAATATAGTAATAATAATTTCTTTTCCTTTGAATTACCGGCCAGAGTCGTAAAAAACGAGCAGCAGGTAATAAAACGAATAAGGAACATTTTGACCACAATGGTTCATATTCTTATCCAACAATTGCTTTATATATCAAACTGTCAAGTACCTTGACCGTGAAATGAATGTGATTCATGCGTGTTCAATGGTAAAAGAAAACCTTGAATCCCTGTATTTTTCAATTTTATTATCACGAGTGTGATATCAAAGGAGAAATGGCTTATTCATTGTATCATGAATTCCTTGATAGCAATTAGAAATTATGATTTAACAGGCCAACAATAAATATGTACTGCATCAGAGAATTACAAGTATCACAATACTATCTCAATAAATATTCCGCTCTTACTACCGCACACAAACTAGGGTAGTGTAAGAGTACGCGGGAGATAAGAATGCCCCAACTAGAAATTGCTGTTCCTTCGAACTTGACCATCAAAGGCTTCGACACCTGGCCTAGATTGTGCCAACTTGGCCCAAAGTAGGACCTCCTGAGATGCCAAAGAATCACATTTCTTGCACGGGCGCGGGTTTTAAACAAAATGCTTCGAGCAACTTTATCTCATTATTTATCCAATCAACTTGCACGCTTATCTCTCGCGTACTGTTTTGTGTATGGATACTTTTGTGAACGATGTTAGCAAACACCCAGGTTTTAATTTCAACTTACTATGAGAGAATTGTAACAAAGAAAATTGTTTGAAAAATCACATTCCGAGAGCCCTGAAAAATCTCAGAGATTCGCGTTTATACGACTTACCCATCACCCCTCTATACAGGAAAAAAATTGTCTTGATCTAAGGATCTTTGGCTCATGCAAGAGAAAAATATTTCCTTCTTTCAGAAAAATCTTTTGGAGTAGAAGAAAATATTGTTTGAATTCAAATCAAGCTCCAGGTGTGCTTTTAAGTTGAAACAGCAGCATTTTCTCTATTCGAAGCAAAGAGTGATCGCAAAAAAGAGCATTTTTCCGCCTATTTTTTGGAACCGCGAGTTTCAGGTTGAAATACCTTCTAACAAATCCTCTATGTTGATCATTAACGAGGGGATACTATTTTCCGGTGAGCATAACACTGGTTTTGGAGGTGAAGTAGTATCAATTTTCGATCAAGATTATATAAAAATCTCTAAGTTTTCTATACAAAAGAATCGATTCTGTCAATTTCTGTATCTCAAATGATCGACATAGGGTATTTTTCAGAATGCATTTCAACCTGAAACTCGCGGTCCTAGAAAAACAGGCGATTTTTGCGCTTACTCTTTTCGTTATAAAGGTTGATCCGGGTCGAGTAGATTATATTTCAAGGGCATATTCTGCATCCAGAGTCCAACAATTTCTCGTATGAAAAAATTTTTTGGAGGCTTCATTCTTGAGATATGAGCATGTTTAGATTTTTTTGCAAATTCAAATCGCTCAAAAGCGTTGTGTGATATATATAAGTGAACTTGACACCATTTGCTGAGTTGGAACACGGTGGATCTCTGGGAAAAAGATTGAACGATCTTGTCATTCTCTGTTCCGGAGCTATGACAATTTAAAGTTCTTGATTTCAGATTGATTAAAAGCCAAAAAATTTCAAATCGTTATAACTTCGAATTGGAAAATGACAGGGTGGTTGAATTTTCTTGCGCGAATGATTTCATTTTCACAGGGTGATTGACGGAACATCGAGAAAGTTTCAGGGTTCCAAATTTCCCGAAGAATTGTTGCAATTTTTCAATTTTTCTTAAAAAATGATACAAGAGCAGTTCCTCATGAAGATACCGATTTCACCCTCATAGAGGGTGAAGGGTAGGTTGTGGACCGCAAATTCGGATTCAGCGGTCACAAAAACCCCCGACCACTAATTTACAAACGAATTCAGTCAGCTTTCATTTTTCTGTCGACATATCGGATCCGCCATTTTGAATTCCTAAAATCTGACTTCAAATTCTAAATTAGCGACCAGGAAAACCCCTCATTACCGACGCACTTCAACATTATGAGGGTCTTTGGTTGAATAATTTACTGCTTGATTTTTCCATGACCGTTCTCCGGTGACGTTTGGTGTCATACTTTTCAAAAAGGCCACTATTCAATGGAAAATGCCAAGCAGATCCTAGCAGTTCCTGGGACAAAAACCGACAGAACCAGACAGGTCTCTGGTTAAATAGCACATTTATGTTAAATAGCAACAACTTTTTAACAATAAATTATGAATTTAACAACGTTGACTGTCATATTTTTACGATGATTATTGTGGGTTGATATATAAAACAATTCTTATTGTCAATTCAACAATATTATTGCGGGTTTTTTCTCCGTGTAACCTCAGTGATGTATCAGAAACATCTTCGTTACGAAAGGAGAAATAGAAACGTGTTCTAAAGGTATTTGAAAACCTTCTGAAACTTTCCTATGTCCACTTTCATAACCAAAGCATTCCTGATACATTGCTGCAGAATTCGGTGCTGTATGGGTATATACCCAAGCAGCAACCCAAGTAGCACAACAGGTTAGACATGCTCAGAAGGTTCTTTGAAGTTCTGAGCATGTTTTATGAACATTCTTAGAATCTTCGAATGAGACCTTTCCAGATAAGTATATTCTATGCACATTCACAGAATGTAATTTTCGAATTCATCCAAAACAGTCTCATTTGTACATTTTAGGCATGATCAGTGCCCGAAGGGAACATGAAGCTCCGACAAATGTTCAGAATAGATCATGATAGATCAGACTGAAGCTCTGTTGGAGCTCAAGTTTAGATTCGTAAACGTTCGACGAAGGTCCGATGAACGTTGAAATGTCCACTTGAAAATAGTTTGAATGAACGTTCATAAAACGTTCATCGAACGTTTACTAAAGGTTCGTTCGAGTTGCAATTTTTCGAACAAAGTTTTTTTCAAAGTATATTTTTCCACGAAAAAATGAAAGATTGAGGCATTTCTAACTATAATTGTAATTCCGTCTGAAACATAAAAAACTGAAGGTTGAATGAATCTTCGTAGAATCTTTAATAAACGTTCTATGAACCTTCATTCAAGCTATTTTCAAGCGGACATTTCAACGTTCATCGGACCTTCGTCGAACGTTTTCGAATCTAAACTTAAGCTCCAACGGAGCTTCAGTCTGATCTATCATGATCTATTCTGAACGTTCGTCGGAGCTTCATGTTCCCTTCGGGTGCTATGCATATTCATCGAACGTATGTAATCGAATATACGACGGTACGTAAATCGAACGTCGATTGAATAAATATCGTACATTTCGGATGTGCTATGTTCTTCGTATCTCATTCGTACATTCTATGAACGTTCCTATTTCGTATATACTGTGAACTTTTGTTGCTGCTTGGGGAAGTTTAAAGTATATACGAAATATAGACTTGTTTATAGAATATACTATACATGTACGAAAAACATATAATGAACGGTTATAGAATATTCGACTGAGACTGTTTTAAACATACTTAGAACCTACATAGTACATTCGAAATGTACGAGATTCATTCAATCGAGATTAGATTGACGTACCGTCGTATATTCGATCACATACGTTCGATGAATATGCATAGCACCTATGAAACGGTCTCATTGGAATGTGGATAGAACATAATTCGTATATTCGAAGAACGCTCATAGCACTGGTCAACAGCCATTTTAGTGCCTGCAGAGGTTTGAGAACTGATCCCAAATAACACAAGAACTTCTCAAAGATGCTATGATGATACAGTGAATGTGAAAAGGATGTACAAATGAGACTATTTTGGATAAATTCGTCAAGAAGGTGCATAGCATATAATTATTCGAAACAGTCTCTTTTGGCGGTTCTAAGCGTGTTTGTAGGATTTTCCAAACACCTTCTTAGCATTCTTAATCTCTTGTGTTGCTTGGGATTGGGAATAATTTTAGGGCACTGAACACGAAAACATCAGATTTGTTTGATGAGCTCGTTTTTTATAATTTTTTATATATAAAATTAATCAATTATATAGATTATATATTCAGATTATGTATAAAAGATAAGAGAGAGTGAGCTGATCCAAGGAAACTGATATTGGTTTCGCATTCAACACACCACAAGCACTCCGAACCAGTTACCAGACCTCAGGCACTAGAGAAAAAAATTTTTTTGTTGCCCTCTGTAAGGTATTCTCGTGTTACTTGGATATCTACAACAACCCTTGAGTATTTGAGTATTTCATATTTGCCCGGAGATCTCTGTGGTTGCTTCTTTGTTCTGAATTAGAGGTGTATCGCTTTTGCTCGGAACTTTTGACGTTCCATTCTTGCTCTGAAAAGTTCCTGTCCTGTTTTTGTTTGACAACAATTTGAGTGTCACTTCTGCTCTCAGGGTATCATATAAAATTCTTGTTTTTCCATTTTCCACGCTATAACAGCAACAACAAAAATTTCGATCGAAGAACATGCATAATTGGAAAACATTGCGAATTTCTTACTTATCAATATCACAATAAAGAATATGTATTCCGTATCATTTTATCAGTATGTTCGTTGATTGTTGTACATCTCATCTCATCAAACGTGAAAAGCGAAAGATATTTTTGAATCAAAGAATCAGATAACATCATGCGATATAAATTTAAACCTACTCTTCAGACCTAAAAATAGACAAGATTATTAAAAAAAATGTGTTTATCATTGGAATAAATTACTTAATGAAATTCGGCTGTTTTCAAATTTTGTTTAATAAGTAGACCTCAAAGTTCATAAAATTGGATTTTCTACCATTCTTGAATACTGGGATTTTTTATGAGGATAATTTATTGTCAACACGAATGAAAATTAAATATTCACCCTGAAATTTGTTACAAAAATTCGAAACTATCACAAAGCTTCCCTCTAACGAGGAAGCAAAATTTGGTCAGTGTGATCCAAATTTGGCTGTGCTAAACAAATCATCTTACCGAATCATTTTTGCTCCCCTGAACTAAAAGTGACTCATTGGGATCTTTTTGGTTGGTCATATATCAACCATGCAAATCTTTTTCCCTGGTGTCTCTTATGAAATCTATTCGTGCGCGCTCTGAATATTTTAAAATATCTTAAAATACTTCATCTTTCTTCTTTAAATATCTTATCTTCAAGAAAAAAATCTCACATATAGACCTGCAAGAGATATGGTCTCGTATTTAGCAAGATTCGCTTAGAGTTCTTCAAGACATATTTTAGAATATTCAAAAAGCAATTTTCTCAAAATTGTTACCTAGGATAGTGTTGAAAAATTATTGGGTTGAAATGAGAATAACAGTGCATGAGATTGAAATTTTATTACAAAAATATATAAAAAATTTCTATGTACAACTAAATAAACAAATAAAAATTAATTCCTATACATAGTGCCGTGAATCCAATTGACGAAAGCTGAAACTCTAGTGTATACGGACGGAGCACCTGGTACACCACACATTCTACTGCCCCAAGATACGAGGCCTATAAGCTCCACATCACCGTTTTCATTCGTCCTCGTCAATGGGCCACCGGAATCTCCCTTGAAGAGAAGAAAACAGGAACGATTGATGAGCATAATTTACCAGAACTTCGGAGAACTTCATTTTTAATGATCATTCTATTGAAGAGAAGAGAAGCCATTTGGTAAAATCATATATTTTTTAATTACTTACTCTGCACGTGGCATAGCCCCCCGTGAGCGGTCCTGTACAGATATTGGTATCTGCCAAAGGCGTATCTAACATTCCATTCAGTTTTTGTAGAGCGCTTCTACACGTATGGACATCAATAATTGGCACATCCACTGTTTGTAACAGATTCGTTTTAACTGGACCGTCGATGTTCGAAATCAAGCCCCAACCGGACACAGTCGACGTACCTGACGGTATGCTATTGATTGGGGGTAAAGCAACTGGGGCCACAGCGTGGTTGAACTGCAAAGGGTTCGTCAGTTTCAACAGGGCGATGTCGTTAGGAGCCACTGCACTGACACTAAAAAAAATTAGACACGATAAGTTTTAGGAAATCAAAGATTCACATCATTGTGAAGAAACATAAGTTGGGGGTATTAAATCATCGTTTCGAATGTTTTATGAATCTACATAGAATATATAAACATGCTACGACCCCTGATAGAACAGATTTCGTAAGAAATCTTTCAGAAATTCCATTTGCACTCTACACAGAGAGAAATTTATCATCACAAATTCATGATTTTTGTCAGTAAACGAGGGAAACACTTGACATATGATGATTTCACGTAGAAAAAAATGGTTTGCCACTATAGCACCTACAAAGAAATTTGTTGCCTTTGCGAAAATATTCACTCCAGCAGCTAAGACGTTAGTTCTGTTAACAAATTTGTTTATGTCAGCAAAAAAATGTAGTTGTGTCAATCATTTTACTTGCTCTTTCAGCTAATTTCTTTTGTAGGTGCTATAGTAACAGACCTGCTTGTTATACTTTTTTATCTGTGTTGATGGGAAATACCAGTAATTTCATAACGTTATTTTAACCGACAAAAACACTTTCATCGTCATCAGCGTTGAACATTATTGTTTGTGATTACAACCCTTACTTCTTCCTCAGAAGAAGCCGCAGAAAATTCTGGAAAATGTTGTGGTTTTCCATTTATATCAATTTAACCAATTGAGAGTGTCTATTTTTCAAATTGTGTCATGAGAAATTATTATTTTCAACATGAATTCTCACTAATTTCACACACAGTATATCAAATTGTTATATCGACTATATCCCTCGCCTAATGGGAAAACCAGTAATTTTGAATCATGAATCACTCTTAGTGTAGAATTCTTAAACGACTCTCCAAAAATTCACCGATGAATTCTCCCCCAACCTAGAATATTTGAAACCTTCATAGTGCTCCTAGGATATGTTCCCGCACATAAAATTAGGTCATGACCCTAACAACACAATTTGTCCCTGGAACGTTTGTGAAACGTTTAGAAAACGTTCGTTATCGACTTCAAATAGCTTTTGTTCTCGTTTCACTTTGTTTCATGACTTTCAAAAAAAACATTCAACGAAGTATATCACATACGCTGACAATCCCTGAATACAAATTTGTGATGAAGGATGAGTTCGATAAAGTATTATTTTTAAACACTGAATTCTTCGTTTGAGAGACAAACGAGGCTTCCTATTTATCATAAAAAAATTCACAGATATTGGAGTCAACTATTCTCACTCACTCAGGATATTTCGGATGCCTAAATGTCTGTGCCACAGAAATCACTTGTTCATATTCTTCTTTAATACTCAGATCATGTTTGCCAGCTTTGACGTAAAAAGAGTCGGTGGAGGAAGGCAAACAATGAGCGGCAGTCAAAATCCACAGACTGTCGATAATCGCTCCACCGCATGACATTTTGTCCCTCAAATATAAAGTCACTTGATACGGGAATTGATGCTCCTCGGCTTCATGGCCTCCAATGATTCGTTCGTCCAACCTGGCATAAGGGAGGCCTAAAATGAACAAATGTAATGATCACTTTTAAATTTCTTGAATTGAGAGAATGTTTTGTATGTAAATTATTGACCCTCATCTTATTGAGAAAAATTCATTATAATTACATTTTAAATATTATGGGAAGTTTTTTCATTGCCAAAAGTTTCGTGGCGGTGGAGAAATTTCCCTATCACGGTTGATTTATCCTTATTACTTCTTATACATTTCAAGATAAATTTGACTGAACTTAGAAAAATTGAGTTGAATTTTTCTTATAACAGCTCAATAAACATTACCTTTTTTAAAATATCTTTACGAAGAGTCGAAGATGTTTAATACAACCCTTTCAGATATCTTATATATTTCTTAAACTCTTCTCACATCTAGGTCTACGTATAAGACATCTGAGAAAATGTTCTTCTCTTCGTAAAGATATCTTAAGAAACGGAATGTTTATTGGAAAGATGTCCAACGATGAAAGAATTGAAACGAAATGGTCCAATTTTACGTAGCTTGTTTGGACAGAATAACCAATAAAAAGATGACAGGATTTCAGGTCTGGATACGCTGAATAAGGATCAGATTCTAAAAACCTATACATCTTCATAAGAACCCAACTGAAATTATTCGTGGTATTCTCTAACTTTTTTAGGACTTAAGCTTTTCTTGTCCAAGACCTGATGAGACCTGAAGAAGGCTCGTCCAGCCCTCACCAGGATCTAATGCGACCTAGGATGCCACAAATCAGTCAATCAAATGAAATAAAGTTTCTTGTTACAAATAAATTTGTAAAAAAATATTACAAATTCAGTAACATAAAGTAATTGTCAGCCGACATTATTTTCCAGTAATGTTTTTATGAATATTATCCAATCAATTGTACGTATAGTCTCTTAAATTGCAATAAAGATCATTTTTGAACTCACCGCTTCCGATTTGGATCAGGACCGTTGTCAAAACGATGGTCAGGAAGAACATTGTGATGCTGTTCATAACGGGTCCGAAGCACAAACTCCTTTTTATATGTAATTCTTTAAGTTTATCAGAGAAATAATGATGCTGATAAAATGATGATAAAATGTTAAACAGATCATTATTATCTGCTAGGATTAGCAAATCTTATCTACATAACTTATATAATTGATAATTAAATATATGATAGATGGATGAGGATTTATTCTACCTTAATTGACAGATACAATCAGTGAACGTGAATGTATGGAATTGAATTTCAAAATCATAATATTAACGAAAAAAAGGTACCGGAAAGACTGATTTTTTGCCCATCTTGTAGTGGAGTTGGAAAAATTTCACACCAAATAGTGTTGTTTCAATCCCGCATGGTGTCATTCTTATACCGTAAAGTGTGATTTCCGGTTGAAGAAATCCATTGCATCTGACATCATGAAACTTCATGAGATTTGGACAGAACATTGATTGACGATTGATCAGACGCGATTTAACGAGATCTTTGTTTGCTGCAGCTATTCCGACACCGGGATTTTGGAATGTACTTTAATAGAATACGCGTAATTCCTATTGAAAAACTCTCATATGTGCTAATACATTCTGGTAGATACTTGGACAAAAACACATCAGAATCTCATTGGAAATTTTCAATTTATATACGTATTTATAAGATTCTCCAAAATGGCTTGTAAAGTCTGATAAAATCTGATCGAAAGTTAATCAGTTTCCAAACGGATTCCATATAGCAAAAATCGTTTGAAGCCTCACAATAATTTTTTCCCCGCTTCTGCCTGGCATTTTTAGCAGGTATTCGAATCATTTTTCATTCAATTCATCAATCGGTTTGAATCAAATCTTTGTTTTGGGATTTTCTTATTCAATTTGATCCCATAATAATCAAATCCGAAATATCCTGGTCAACCTGATCTGAAATCTCATACTGATTTGAATAGGCCCTGGTAGAAATATCACGAGTCTTTCCCGATCACCCATGAGGAGCTAGCAAGGAAAAACTAGTTGGGATAAACTGGAGAGTTATTAGCGAATACTTGGTGAGGTGGGCCCGATGAATTACAGATGGATAAAACTGGTCAGAATTTCACAAATTTTCCCCAATCCATACTAGTTAGAAATAGCTTAAGGTCCTTTTTGGAAATCGACAAGAAAAGAGGTTAGTGAAAAATCTTTTTGATTTTTTATTGATATTTATGTGTGTACTAACAAGTGCCTTGTGAAATACTAGAGAGCAACTGGTTTTCAGTTTTTCCAACTAGTATCTGACGAGTTGGAGCGTTACATTCCTCACTAGCTACTCGTGAATATTCCTCACTAGTTCCTCACAAGTTGAACGGGCAAACTCGTGAGTGCCTTATGATTAACTGAAGAAAATGTCTACCAGGGGGATGATTCACATAAATTTGGAATGAGAGCAAATGAGTTGTGCTAGAAAACATTTTCGTGAAAATCTGTAAGAGTTTCTCTGAAATCAATTGCATGAAATGAAAAATTTCTGAAAAGCTTTTTTTGTCAGAAGAAATTATGGTTTATTTTATTATTATTTTTTTTTAAGGTGTATGGTTTTATTTATTCTTAGTCGTAAGATCATGGCTTCACCGCGGATTAGTGTTTCGAAAAAGAGAGTACATCAGCTTGAATCTCGTTTGTTTCTTATGTCGTTGTCATGTGACTTTCGACTTCTATTATATCAGCATAAAGGCGCCGAATAATTTCGAACTCCCAGGTAACAGCAGTCGTTGCGATGCGTTTGGAGTAACGAGAGCAAGGCGGATACCACTGTATCTTCGCAAAATAGTTGTGCGCGCTTTCCTAAGATTTTCTGTGCGAATTATTTCGATCTTCCGATCAAGATATCACCTTTCTGTTCCTGCACTTCTGTGCTCGATTTGTGGTGCACTTCGCATTGTTTTTTTTTTCAAATTATTCTTTTCGGGTCGTGCGGCTCCTTTGTCCGTTCACGAAGCAACAGCTCTCTCTCTCTCTCTCTCTCTCTCTCTCTTTCGAAATGCACGCATATTTTGTACATGAGTTCGGTTGAGTTGGTGATTGTTTAGTTATAAGGGAGTAAATTGCGAACCGAAGAAACTATGTGCAAAAGACAGCTGTAATGCTTAGATTGAAATGATAGCTGATGTTGAACCGTTTTAATGTGTACGAAATTTATCAAAGAGCCTAATCCGAAGCCCTGATTCCTATCAATTCGTTGATCAAAACTCAATCAACCACGGTTATTCGCATTGATAGAGTAGAGTTCTTTTCTTGTTCATGTTTTCCATGATAACGATTTTACACGGAAAAAATAATTTAGCTGCAGCAGCTAAGTAGCTAGCACGGACACGGACAGTCACTAAATTAGCTCCTGCAGCTAAATTTTAGCTGTTACCGCAAATAAATTAGCTACAAATGCAAATTTTTTTGCGGTAACAGCTAAAATTTAGCTGCAGGAGCTCATTTAATGGCTGTCCGTGTCCGTGCTAGCTACTTAGCTGCTGCAGCTAAATTATTTTTTCCGTGTATCTTGTTCTAGTTTTTTTAACTCTTTTTTTATTGCAAATTTTTCAAGTCTAAGGATAAGAACAGTTTATTTTGTGTTTTGAAACTTTCATCGTTTCCCGTAGAAAAGTTTTTCCTGTCCATTTCCATGAACTTCTAAAAGACCCCGTATCAGAACCATGGGGAAAACAGTCTCGGCCAAAATGCCTGGGGTTTGGATATGTTTTAGTTCTAGATGTGCTGAATAAACCATGTAATAAGGGAAACCGTTTCATATGCGTAGTTTAGCCACCCCAGGCTAATTAATAATAATTATAGGATAATTCTCTTCTCAATCAAACTCGAAATTTCTTCTCTTGGAGCCTGGGGCGGCTAAACTACACATAGGAAACCACCTTCCTCATTATATATTTTCATGATATCTAGAATTACGATATATCCAAACCCCAATCATTTTGGTCGAGACTTTTTTCCCCATAGTTCTGGTACGGTGTCCTTCCCATATTCCTTCCACGTTCTTAGAAGAAAATGAGCAAGAGATGAGGAAATTTTGCAAGGACTCAAGACTCTCGAGTGAAACCAACAAAACTTAATTTTACCAGTTCTAATGCAAAATTCGTTGGTTCAATGTACAAATATTCAAAGGATAAAATGGGAGAAAATTTTTGAAAGTATCTTTTCGATTTTGAACACTGAGGTTGATTCAAAACTGTTGTAGTCTCGAAGAAGGTCTTGTCTTGTCTTGTCTTGTCTTGGTCTTGAGTGGAAAAAAATTGCTCTGTATTCTGATTGCAATCAATTTCAGCCACTCAGACGTGTTATTTTTAACTATTACATGCCCACACTTGACTTGATGTAGAAATTTGCTTTCGAAGATCGTAGAATTGAATGATATTTACCATTTTTGAATTTTGCTCGAGAGTCTCGAGTCCACCTCTAGTGTCATGAGATTTCGGAAGTGATTCGGAGTGATTTTAAAATTATTTACATATAATTTTGATACAATTGATGACTTTTATATATAAAACATTAGAAACCAACAAATTTAACAATCTTACGTTATTTTCATATTCAGTACATCATTCTCACTTCGAATCAATTTCCGAACCTTGAGATACTAAATAACTGTTTACCAGAAGTAAAAAATCTTGTTGTTTCGGGTTCATCGTCAATGTTGGGTAAAGTTCTCTCCGATTTTCCTTAAAAATGCCTAGCATCTGAGAGAATCTTTGGAGGCTGTGAAAACAGAATTAGTGATGCCACGAGACGAGACGAGAATAGGCTTTTTCTGGTCTCGTCTCGATTTTTTGGTACGCGATCTCGTCTCCCCTCGACTTTTCTAACACCCAATCATTCTCGTCTCATTTCGTCTCGACATTCTGACTTTTTTCTTGTCATATCATTGAATTGAATTTTTTGGTCCATCACGAACTACCCCACTTACTCATTTTCTCAACCAAGATAGAGCGTGAACTATCATTTTTGAATTAAGAAACTTGTTTTTCCTTCACTGTTTTTCTGAGAATGATACCCAACTTACTATCGAATGGATTCTCCACATCTTCGCAAAGAGAAAAAATACGACCTCCTAATCGGAAATTCATTTTTCATTTAGAATTTTGTGTAATCAAATTCATTGAAAGAATTATACCTCATCCAATCACTGGCTGTCATAAAATTCTTATAATGGGATATACGTCGCTATTAGTCATATGCTGCATCAAACGATATTCGTATCATATAATTACATTTTCATCTATCTCTACTGAGTATTCTTAATAAATCAATGTCTTTTATTGCAACGAATTCTTGATAATAAATGTCCGATATCCCAAGATATAAATAATCAGGCGTCGTGTGTCGTCAGTATGCCGTCTCGTCGCCCTCTCCACTCACGATATTGTCCTCAAGATATGAAATCAACGTTGAAGTTAAATAGAAATTTATCAATGCACCGTAAATATGAATTTATCGTTCAAGTATCTAGACGCCTTTAAACCGACGAAGCTTTTTAAAATAATTCTTCTTTGAATAAAATCTGCTGAACATTTACTGTTTGAAAGTTCTTCGGTTGATTGATTATGAATCTTCACTGATAACACTCGTCAACAAATTATACAAATTTGTCTGTGATATTTATATTATCGAGTAACTTTTTGGCAAGATTTTTCTTCCACGTATAGATTTTTAGGGTATATACATTGTATAGGGATACTGGAATTTATTGTTTGAATTTTATTTCCATTCCAAATAAAAAAACAAAGGTATGCTTTAGAATTTAATCACAAATTGGATATACCCACTTCAATGTGATGACAAAATATAATGTGATGATTTCAATTGTTCTCTATAGTTTTCTGAATCCAATTTACGTAATCCCAGACTTTGGTGTATACGGATGGAGCGCCGCGGATACCACAGAATATAGCGCACCAAGATGTAATACCAATAACTTCACGCCTGCCATCCAGTTTGGAGGAAATGAGTGGACCCCCCGAATCACCCTAAAATAATCAAAACGTGCGATATAAACATAATAGTAAGACCAGCTGAAAATATAATACTATAAACAAAATTTTGCCAATAAAGTTGAGGTGATATTTTCGAACCTTACAAGGGAATAAAATTCGGAATCTGTGAGAAACTAGAATAGATTGTGAAATTTATCCTTATAAACAAAAATGAGATATATCTCGTACGGGTAATTCCACGTTGTTTTTACACCCAAATTTCAGAATTTAATGAAGTAATTTTTTGTCGATTCTTGGTCAAAAAATATCCGATACGTATTTTTGGATTCTTTGATAATCTGACGTTCTTGGAATCTCTCAATTTTTAAACGCTTGTTACTTGAAATCTTTCAGACAAAGATCTTACTGGTGAGAAACTTGTGTGTGTAGGATTTCATATTGGAATTAATGCTTCATGTAACAGAATGTTCAACTAATGACTGCTCTTTAAATAATAAACGTCAAGAAAACTTGTTACAACAACTGAATTACCCTGCATGTAGAGTAACCTCCGCTCAGTGGTCCAGTACAAATATTTGTATCCACCACCAAGTCCTTTCGAGTCAGTTGTATAGTTGCATTTTTGCAAGTTTCTAAGTCCAAAACTGGAAAATCCCCAGTTTGAAGAGTATTAGACGGGATTAAAAAGCTAATTTGCATCAAATTTTCTTTTGTGCCGAACAGCGGGAAATCGACATCGTCCTTGGCTTTTAATCCCCATCCTGATACTGTGGCTACATCAGGAATGTCTTCACTACTCGGTAAATCGATTGACGATATCATTTTACCGAATTTCATCGTCCGATTCAGTTTCAGAAGAGCGATATCGAACTCTAATGGTTTGCTTAGAAGTAAGATGTCCAATAGAGTCCTGTGGAATTGAAATTATTTTAATCGATCAGTCTATTTTTGTTGTAATCCACAACTGTTTGGATCAGTAGATTTAATTTTTTGTTCATTTTCGCGGATTCACATTTTTTGCTTGAGATTTTCCGTGTTGTACATGGTTAAAAATAATCAACATAAAATATACCTGTTGTTTTGGCATTCGAGTAATTTCAACTAATTACAGTACAACTCTTCAATAAGGCCATTCACCCTCTTCTTTATTCGAACGGTTTTTACATTGCGTCAAAAAAAGAGAATGCGCGGCTTGACTGAAAGCTCGCATTGTAACATGGTTTGGAACTTGGTTCAAATATAATTTCATATCACTTTCACACCTCATATCCGGTGGACCATTTTCAACACTTATGGATAAATTTCTTCCAACCCAGACAGCACAAGAATCCCCGCAAAGAGCTCCCGTGATGCGAATAATAATGAGTTCAAAATGAATTCAAAGAACTCATATCGAGACTTAATGATGAATTCTTCGGGCATCCAATACGTTTTCAATTTGAATTCATTGTTAGTCACATAACGGGGACTGTTCAAGAGGTCTTTAAGAAATCTTCATGAATTCAAACTGAACATTTGTACTGGCTGGGAACTATGTCATGCGATGATTCAACTATTATAAGCAGAAATTGTGAATTTTCCTGTGGTTTTCTTACTCTTGTCTAATTTTTCTATTATTTATTGCTCATCGTAGACAAAAAAGTAGTAAAAAATATAGAAATTTCCCGAGCGGAAAAGAAATAAAAGGAAACGTTTCTCTATGTAGTTAAAATGAAGAATAATCAAAAGTTATTTAGCTATCTAGGGTAGGCCGAGGCGAATCGGATCGTTTGTCTTCTTCAATGAATGGGAATGCTGAAAAGGAGAGTCCTTTCAGTGGGTCTGTGAATGAATTCTGATTCTTTACATCTTTAGCTTGAGATTTATGCAAGAAAAGAATATTCGAATCCGCGGTTCTTTGTTTTCACACACGGAGAAAAAGGAAGAGTTGCAGTAACTACTTAAATAGTCTATTTTCGACAGTCTACTTGAATAGTTGCTGCAACTACTTAGTAGCCAGGACAAGTATCACGTTAGCTGCCTCAACTAACTCTAAATACTTGGCAACTTACGGAGTACTTGTCCTGACTACTAAGTAGTTGCAGCAACTATTTAAGGAAATCGTCGAAAATCGACTATTTAAGTAGATGCTACAACGATTCCTTTTTCTCCGTGCAACGGAATAAATATGAATTGGAAAATATCCGATTAACCCCAGAATTGGGGGAGAAAAGGATCATTAATAAACATGGAACGTATATCGATGAAAAATAAATTCACCCTTCGACACTGTCTTTTGAAACCCAAATACGTTGAATAAATGAATGAATTTTCATGCACTGCACTGAATCCAGTCTTCGTTGAGTCTATGGACGAATTTTTCAAACGAACAAATACCACCCTTAGGAAAATTCACGCCATTTCGACTGAAACGCGTCATTTTTCCTCCAAAAAATGGGCGCAAAAATGAAGTGTTTTGGCCAGAATGGAGTAAATTTTCCTAAGGGTAGGTAGTGCCAGTTGTTGCTTTTAATTTTCATATGACTCAAACAAATTTCTGATCCAAATCACACCATATACCATTCAGAAGAGAACATTGATTGCTCATGGAGGGCGTGATAATATTGTCTGAAAAATTTACTTATCTATAACTCAGCACATTCCGAACTATACATATGAATTAGACTGGCCTGATTTCCAATGTATCTTAACATTGAGTTTCAAGAATCGCGATAATGTTTTCACATCAGCGAAAAAATTCTTTTTTATACACACGATGCTACATCTTGTATCATTGCCCAGACCTAAATGATGTGCCTTATATCGGAAATATCGGTATATACTATATATGTGGTGAGATTATGGTGAGAAAACAGCCATTATATGCTCATTTTGATCCGATTCGCCTCGGTCTACCCGGCTGAAAATGCGGATCAATATTATTTCCACGTGATTTATCCATTGATCTCACTTATTGAAATTCTCATGTAAAATTATCTTCTCAATGCCAATTATTTGTTCACTGTCTTCGGTAAGATTGAGTTGATGTTTTCCAGCTTTGACCAAATAAGTAATGTTGGTAGGACGATTTCGCCAAGTGACAAAACAATGAGCTGCTGTAAGAACCCAACGATCGTTCAGAATACTCCCTCCGCAAATGTGTTCTGTGGTATTTGTCCCCATTTGGATCGATACTTGAAAAGGAAATTCTCCTTTTTTTGCATCGTGTCCCCCAACAACTCGATGATTGGAAAACAATCCATCGTAATCCAAATTATCTGAAAATGTAATTGATTAATCCAACGATGCATTTCGTATATAAAATTGTTTTTGTACTAAAAACAAGATTTGTTCGGATGTATCAGGAGATTCAACTCGGGACGATACATCAGCCGGCGCACCTGTCAAGTTAGTCCAGTCCGGTACAACAGTCAATTTGTATTGGCTAATTTATCATGTTGCTGAAGTTTGAATCGTTTATTGGAACGAATTTGTGCTCGAACAACCCGATATTCAGCTATCAGAGACTAAAAATCTTACATTACATCCTTCAAACGATGTCTCCAGTTGCAGGGAGTTGATTCAAGGTGAAAAATAACAATGATTCATCGAATTATGTGAGTTTAAATTCTCGTTTCGTTTCTACAAACAATTTAAACTTCGAAAGAATAATGTATTTGAATAATACCTGAGTAGAAATGATTCCTATAAGATGAAATATAAATCATACACACTGTTAAAAATTTCCGCATGAATTTTAACGTAGATCTACTGGAAGTTTTTTTCAAGTACGTAACTGAAAATTCATGTACAGATTCCAGAAAGTTCAAGTCTATATACATTAAATTTAATGTACATGGATTTGAAATTTAATGTATGAATACATGAAATTTGTATATGAATTTTCATTCGCGTCCCAGAAAAAAACTTCCAGTAAATTTTCTTTGAAACTCATTGAGGACCTAAAAATTAAGGACCTTCAAGCGACAGACGAAACATATGACATTTTCCGCATCCTTCTTTTATAAAATATGTAAGAATTCCAAATTTCAAATATGTGATAATAAAATACATACATGGGATTGCGCACTGTGAATGCAAATTCTCATTCCATGTTGGTTCTGAGATATAGGAAGCCAAATTTTCCGAATTATAACCTTCAATCGTAAGAATTTTCCATCGATCCCATAATGTTTCAGAACCACTATGAAATTAAAATCCTCAATCCCAAGCATGTATTTTATCATCTTATTCATAAAATTTTTATTTCTCACGTGCTTCACGAAAATATTTCGCGCGAAATTTCGTACTCTTCCCCAACAGAACCTAAAATTTGTGTACGTCCAGGAAATGTCCAAACACGTTTCTCAGACGTCCTTCGGAGGTTTCCTGGACGTACACAAATTTTAGGTTCTGTTGGGGTTCAGTGTCGTTCGAGCACTCCCAACGACAAGACTCGTAGAGTGTAACCTAATGCGATTGAGAATAATAATTTCAAAATTTATAATCACAAACAGATTATAATTATTCAATTTATTCACTCAATTCCAAACATTATTGATGGTTATGTTATTTTCTCAAATCTCTATCGATTTAGTCTAAGTTAATTTTTAATGTCCTGATACTTGAAATTGTAATTCAATTCCACATGATTTGAAAATTAATGTCATAATAATTGAATATTATTTCATGTACCTTCAAGTTGAAATTTCATGTACACTGGTACATTGAGAGTGCATTGAAATTCAAGAAATTTTTAACAATGCATGGTCATACATGGATTGGGGTTTCATATATGAACACATTTAACCCGTACACGGAAAGAATAATTTAGCTGCAGCAGCTAAGTAGCTAGCACGGACACGGACAGCCATTAAATTAGCTCCTGCAGCTAAATTTTAGCTGTTACCGCAAATAAATTGACTACAAATGCAAATTTTTTTGCTGTAACAGTTAAAATTTAGCTGCAGGAGCCAATTTAATGGCTGTCCGTGTGCGTGCTAGCTACTTAGCTGCTGCAGCTAAATTATATTTTCCGTGTACAGCATAACCACCGATCCTCCACCTAGGACTTCGGTGGACTGGAGGTGGAGAATTGGTGGAGAAATGGGAGCCGTGGAAATAAGGGAGAAATAAGGGAGAGTCTCCGTTGAGGCAACGGAGAGGCGACGGAGAAATGTCCACCCCCTGTATTTTCGATATAATTCTTATTGGTGCATTTACGTAACCAAATCTGAATGTATGAATTCACGAATTTCAGTTTTACTGAAAATACAGGGAGCGGACATTTCTCCGGCGCCTCTCCGTTGCCTCAACGGAGACTCTCCCTTATTTCCACGGCTCCCAATTCTCCACCAATTCTCCACCTCTGGTCCACCGGAGTCTTAGATGGAGGATCGGTGGTTGTGCTGTACGGGAATTCACGTTTAATCCACATTTAATTCATAAATGGTGCATATACGGGCATGTGCGGCCCATGTATGGTATGTCAACCTTGATGGATATACGGACCGGATATGAAACCGAAACCTCTATTCATGATATGATCGTATATGGTTTATACCCCTAGTAGCACAAGGATGTTTGGAATATCCTACAGATGTCCATAGAACATTCAAATATGCGAAAATACCCTGTCACGAAAATCCAGCTGCGATTCGACGTGGATTCCAGCTCCGAAATTCACCAGCTTTTCCAGCTGGAATTCCTATTTCCAGCTCCAACGTGAGATTTCAGTTGGAATTTCCGATCCCAGGTGGGATTCTTGTTTCCACGTGGAATCCCAACTGGATTTTTGTAACAGGGTATTCTACGGATGTTCATAGGACATTCGAAACGTATCAATATATTCTGTGCATGTTCATATAATATTCCATACATTCTTGTGTTACTGGGGATGCGGTTTTATATGAATCATTTTTACTAGGGTTTTAAATGAATTCGTTTGAATTTAATTTTTAAAAAATCTGACGAAGCTGAAACTGGCAGCCATAGAGCTAGCATTCGATTGGCCTAACTTTTTACATAAAACGTTTAGTAAGGATTTGAGCATTTGAAACGTTTATTGAAATACTACTTAACCGATTTCTGATATTAACAAAGCTTCAACAAGGTTTAATCAAGAGTTACAACAACGGGCAGCTAATTTCAGCTTCATAAAATCTGTGAGCCACAAAGAATCTTCAGAAACGTACTTGTTCTACGTTTATTTAGTATTTACAGCTCAACTGGCGAATACAGTGAATCCTTTCAGTAGTGACGCAGAACCTCTTTCTCACTCAAATGTCTTTCTTTGATAGAGCGAGAAAGGCTTTATTTCATACTATTAAGAGGGTTCACCGAACAAAGCGTCCTAGCATTGGTTAGCCATTTAGTCATGACAGTTTCTGATAAAAAATGAATGTGGCTTATTATTTTACTCTCTCGTTTAATGCAACTATAAATGTAGGAAAAGGGCTTGCCAAGTCAATTAACAAAATATAAAGAATTTGGAAGACGTACGCTTTAAAGCGCGCACAAAACGTTTTTACCAAAATGTGCTTCCAAATGAGTTTCTAGAACGTTGACAAGCAGATAAATTTTCATATCAAAGTCATATATAATTCATACATAATTCGATATAGTTTTGTATAAGTTATGAATGAATTATATATAATTTTGGTATTTCTCCATTCGGGCAACAATATACTTATACACGGGCGATCTTTTGTAAATTTATATCACTTACCCGCCAAGCTTATCTTGAGAATCATTCCAAAAATTGCAATAACTTTGACAAACATTGCGAATTGATAATTGAAAAAAATTCAAATCTCCACAATGAAATAATAAAGGATGAAAAAATAAGAACTTCACAAATATGTCACGAAAATTCGCTGTGGTTCAAAGTTTTCATATTTTCTTCTTGAATCATAAGTAGACAATGAATGAGCAAGAATGCGGGTCTACTTGAACTCTTATATGGAAACAGATGTTGCTGTAGTTCTTGTATCCTCAACGTGTGAAAAGCAAATTGCATATGTTTATCATTTACATTTGAATCTTTTAATGATGGATTTCATTGAAATTTCGAAATACGTTTTAACGATGACCCAGTTGGAACTTATCATATACACAGATTAATCGTAAGACTTAATTACGTCCCACATCCTATGAGAAGAACTGGGAAATTAGTATCATTTGTCAATTGAGAACACATTGTTTCATTTAATCAGATAAGTATGAAAATTCTACTTAAACTTGTTTTGTTTTTCCAGTGTATATCATTTTCTTAATAAACTATTCCCAATAATGCTACCACCAGATAATATGTGTGTAATGGAGATTCTTTAGATTATATTGAAGAAAAAAAACAGGTCATAGGAAAAAAGTGTACTTTTGTCAATGTTGTTGGAGTTCGAGTCGTTTATTGAGATGAATTTGTCATCAAATAACTAAATACTCAGATGTTACAGATCCAGAATCTTACATTTGTTGATGGAATTTTCGTTTCATTTCTGTAAACGATTCAAACTCCAAGAACATTTTTGTTACTTCAGCGAGTACCGTAAAATGGGGTGAATAGAAACATCCTTAGAAAATGAAAACACATGATGAATACTGTTTTTAAGGGTATTTCTATCCACCCCATTTTAAAGTTGACCAAATCTCATTGAATAAATGCGGGGTACTTCAAAGCATCGATGGGTTACGATTGATCACCAATCGGATCCGATTATTTTTAATAGTAATCAATAGTATCCAATAAGCAATATGATAAGTGACCCGCATTTATAGGAAAATATGGAGAAGAAATTAAATCTAAAGCGATGCGGTGTACATAGAATTTCATAGTATTCAATGAGTGTCTTACTGATTGTAATCCAATCGGAATCACTTGCGGAATCAAAGCATGAAAACGAATTAGCATTTGATAGGGAATGATGAAACGGAATGGGCAATGGATTCCATAAGAGAAACACCACTATGAATGGGAATAGTAACAATGAGAATTGAATGAGATTAATTCAGAACGTTGTGCACTCGATATCTCGAGTGAGTGTAATGAGTTGATCACTCAGAATAAATAAGCAAGTTACATATAAGGATCAAATGAGATCCGATTAGTACTATGCCAAATCGGAGTGTTATCGAAAATTGTCGACAGTTCGAACAGTAAATTTCAATCAACTGCATTGCGGAAATGATTGATTGGAATCTGTGGGATTAAATACGTCATGTGCCAAATCCCTACCACTTCCGTGCAGTGAGAAAAATCCACATCAGTTAGGTAAATTAACAAAATCAAGACAAACGTATCATTTTAGTTGGAATAACCGAAAAATTACATTCAGAGAAAAGTCTGGTTTCCATAATCAGGTGACGCACAGTGGGGGCAAATGCTAAAAGGCTGGCCAAAACGCCATAAAGTTTGTAGTTTGAGATATTTGACTGTTAAAGTACACTGTAAAAAATTTTATCGGAAAATTCCTATATATTTATGTGAAGTAATTAACACATACATGCGTTAGGAATTTCCCCAACTTGTCCGGAAATTTACTATGAAATGTTGGGAAAAATCCCATAAAGTTTGGAATTTTCATATAAATGTACCGGAAATTGATTTCCTAATCAGTGATTGGAATTTTCCGGTTGATGTACACAGGAAAATTCCGATTATTTTTTACAGTGTAAGTAAAGTATTATCCGAGGGACTATTCACTGGTGAGTCAAAGAATTTCAACCCAAATAATCACTTTTGAATAAAGAACTGAATCAAAGAGAGTCATCATTCAACGGTGGGAGTCACATAGAAATCCCTAGCGAGTCAGTGCGAGTCACTTGAGAGTCAATGGGAGTCAGTGTAAGTCAGTGCGAGTCAGTGGGAGTCACTTAACTCTCAAGTGACTCGCATTGACTCGCAAGTGATTCCAACTGCGGAATCATTGAGATTCACTCTTTAACGCAGAGAATCATCGAATGAAATGACATGACTTCAATGCATTAGTTTTATGACTCGCAGTGAACAGCCCCTCGATAATATCCCAAAGGTCAGAATTCATATATAACGAGGTATGATCTCCTCTTCCTACCCTTATATATCAGTTCAAAAGTATCCTTTTTCGAGATATCATCTGCGTAACTGAGAGATAATGAAATGATGTCCATGTTCTGAAAGACGCTGTGTCTTGAAAAGTGAGTCGATTGAACTTTTCCAAAATGGAATCTACTGCTGAAAGTATAAAGAAAATACTCAAAATTAGTGGAATACCAATTTGATGAGTGGCAAATACTGACAGTGCAATCCCTGTTGAAAAATTCCAATAGAAATCGATAGGTGTAATTTTTTCGAAATCAATGGGTTTTTATCGATTTTTCTTGTCGTTTTGTCACAGCCGTAATAAGTTTCTATTGGATTTCATGTGAAAGTCAATATTCTGTTGGTTTTTATTGGTATGATTGGTGAAACCTCAAAAAGACCGATGAAAAATAATTTCATATTGGAAAACCATGTCGTTTTGTCACAGGATCTACGGGAATCTATTAAAATTTTTCAACAGGTATGATTGGATGTGATTTTTATATCTCTAGATTTTTTTTTAAGTAAAAGTTGGGTGATCCCACTAGATCCTGTCACTTCACTTATTGCCGATCGTAGATGAAAGTCTTGCCTACAAAATGAAAAAAAAAAACACAGCTGCTCATGTCTGCTTCTAAGGAATCCCATTGTTTTTTGTAAAGGATGTGTTTCTCTGACCACTTAGTGCAATCACAAAAAATTGAGTAGAATGATGAAGAGTTCTCATACTCGTCGGAAATTCGGTCCCAGGAGTTTCCGGAGTCGCTGATTACAAATCTCTTGTACAAATTTTCAAAACTCAGAATGGCGGATCCAATATGGCAGACAAAAATTCTAAAATTCATCGGTCTTCCTGTAAATTCCGTACTTGAGGATTTTTAGGGTTGCCAATTACAAATCCGTTGTAAAAATTTCCAAATTAGAAATGACAGATCAAAATTTGTAAAACTGCCCTGGTTAGAAGAATCTATTGAATCTGACAAATGAAATTCAATGAGATTTGGTCAGAACATTGTCCACGTTTAATTGTAATTTGATGAGAATTGGTCAGAATCAATTGGTTCTTTTAACCAGGGTGAGGAAAGTTATCATTTAAATTACTGTTGGAGAGATTCACACTCGAGTCAATCGTTTTTTGAACCATGACTCTCTGGTTATCAGATTTCACCTGGAGTCCTACTTGAGCTCTTGAATTCTGGTCAAATGACCAGATTCTGTCCGAATTCTCTTGTCCAATCTGGAATTCTATGTGCCGCTTGGGTTCTCCTTTTCGCTACAGTTTTTAAACGGGATTCACAAGTGGTTACCCTCACAGCACTACAGTCCCAGAAGAATGCTTGAAGAATTCATGAACCAATCAATTCAACAAGAATTCTATATGAATTTTTCTGGAACTGTGGTGCTGTGTGGGTAATTTCCTGCTCGGGAAGCTTGGTGGTAATTTTTGAGTCGGTTGTACGGTGACAGGTCTTGGGAAGTGTAATAATGCACTGTACGATGACTGGGTTTTTCAAAGAAATTGGGACCATAATCAGTCGATATGAGAATGAAATTATCAGAAAGGATTGGTGATTTTTCATTTGATATATTTATAATAACATTCAATTTACATTTCAAACACATCAAGTCACGTGATCATTCTAAGAGATCGAATCATTTTGTTCTTAACAAAAAATTCTACGACAAGCTTAAAATTTAAATCTAAATATATAAAGAAAGTTACAGTAACTCTCACCGCTACATAGTCAAGCTTATACACATATTTATAATTTTAATAGTGCAATACAACATATGATTTCCAATATTGGGAACATATAAGAAAATATATCATTTTATTCTAACATAGAATAATACACAATATATGACAAAATGTTGAAAGTGATTAATAAGTTCTCCTATTACGAAGAATATCGTAAGTGTTTCTTTGACTATGAATTCTAGCAACTTACGTTACAATTCTTACATTTAATTCACGAATTGATACTGAATTAAAATGTTTAATATAGCACAATGAAGTATTGACATTGATCAATTTTAAAATTATATCACTTTTTAATCATTAAATTAGGCTTTTTTACAAGCTTCTGTAATTACTTCAACCGCTGCTAATGCTTCCTTAGCTGTAGGTATGATATATTGCGCGGGTAGTACGAAACCATGTTTTCCCATATCACGCAATTCGATGGTATAAGTATATTTGATCTTCAGCATAGCTTTGGCCCAATCATCAGAACCTCCAGCTGCGGCATAAAGGGTTGACGCACTGTTGCCGACTGTGTAGACGCTGTTAATCCCCCCTGCACGTTTCATGGCCGTGGCCGCTTGTCTACCAACTCTCTCAAGATCGGCATAATCAGGGGGGACTTTACGATCGTAGCCCCATGGGTATAAAATGTATTGGCCATAGCTATGGAATGTTAGATACGCCTGGAGAAGAAATTCAAAAACTTGAATGATTTTCATTGAACCTAATGAACGATCAACGTGATAATTTTGTAAAAAGGAGGGGAAAATTAACAAAGGAATTAATATTTTATTGTGAATTTTGATATACAATTTGAGAAATTATCTTAAAACTTACCTTGAAATTAGCATCGATAGCATCGAAAAAGGTATGAATCGCATTGGTTTCTGGTTCTGAAAAAGCTCTACTGCCAGCGTAAATTTCTTTACATGGATTTTTACTGGTACCTAATCCACCCCATCGATAACCGAAATTTCGATTTAGATCAACCCCGATGCATACTCCACCCTTGTCAGGACCACTTCGATTTTTACGCCACAAACGATCTCCCCGGAATGTGTATTCATACCTTAATAATAAAAAAACAAACATTAACGATCAATCTTTTCAACATTGTTTCAGTTGAGAATTTTTGGGTGGACGGAATTTCCAAATTTGCAGTTTGAGGTCTCTTAAATTCCTGCCTGGAATAACTTGGGTTACGCTTTAGTCACATGATCATATCTGAGCCCAAGTAATCTCCAGAGGGAACTTGAGAAGTCAAGTGGATTCTGCACCGCAAACAAAATTTCTTCTGAAAATTCCAAAAATCTGACGTAATTTTTTTAGTCATTTTCTTATGGATTTTCAGATAAATTTTATTGAATTTTGAAAAACTTGAACTAAATTTCGGAACGTTTTTTGAAAATTCAGTCAAACTTCGGCAAAATGTTTCTGAAAGTTCAAAAGATTACAATCACCTTTTTTGAATTTTCAGATGGAATTTTTTTACAGTGTGGGTCCGTATAAGAATTCAGGAATTCTATTTGAGAGTTTGTTATGTAGCTGAAAAGTGTTCACCCTTTCTTACCCGGGACTAGCAATCCACCTTCTCCCCCTCCCATGTAAACAAATTTTCAAAATTATATATAATTTTTATATATCTCAATATAGTTTATATAAAAGTTATATATAATCGTACATGAATTGTATATAATTCTGAAAATTCTTCCACATGGGGTCCTGATTTCAAAATTTTTATTCTGTTGGTTATGATTCAACACTGAGAAAAAAAGTCATTTAGACAAAGAAACCATTCCTCCCAACAGTGACGAAGAAATATTTTTTTGATTTGATGAATATAACTATTTAATTGTATTGATGAGGCACATTTTGAAATGAAGAAATAAACATTTGAATGAAAGAAATATTTCTTTGTCACTATTATGGAAGAAATGGTTTCTTTGTCCGAATGTGAGTTTTTCTCTCAGTGAATGTTTGACAATTTAATTTGAAATCTAAAAGGTTGCCTAGTAAAAATTCTAGAGATTTTCAGTACAGAGTTGTTCAGGGTATTTCATAGCTTCTCCAAAGGTTTCAGTGATTTTCAGACACATTCAGACTCTTTCAAAGATATTTATAGATATTCAAAGAAATTTTCAGTGAAAAAACATGTCCAATAACGTGTGTTTTTCCTAAATTTTCAGAATTTTTCACAGTAAGATTCTGAGTTTTTCAGTGAAATTTAGAGAATTTTTATGAGATTTGCAAAGAAATTTTTTCCACCTGTATTGTTTTGATGGTGTGTATATTAAAATTCGATATAACGTAGTTTATTACATTTTACGAATATTCTGATTGCAAGAATGGAATGTGAATAATTGAAAAAAAAACGAATGTATTCGAGAAGTAATGAGGGTAACAAAGAATTGATCCAAAGTAAAGGAAAAAAAAGAGTACCTCTAAAAAAAATGTCATTGTGCTGAAAAGTGTTTCAAGGATGTGTTTGAGGGTGAAAAATTTCTCGCCGTATATTTTATACGTGGAAGGTTTCCATTCTTTACTTACCCATCAGGATTGATAACAGGAAGAATGTAATAATCGGCTTCGAGTTGATCACTGTTTTCGACCAGATGATTGATGATGTAAGTTACCACTGCTGGAGAAATCCATTCTCTTGCGTGTATTCCACCGTCGATCCAAAGTGCTGGTGCTCCAGGTTTGCCATTACTGATCCGAAGTACCTAGGTTCGTAACATAATAATGATAACTCAATCGTTATTACGTGTGGTTATGTCTATGAAAATCTGTAATGTCATGATTTAAGGTTTCAGGTTAAAGGAGGAAATCTTCTCACCTATAAATCAATCATATTCAACCAAACCTTTGTCCATACGTAATGTCAATTGAATCCAGTAAGATCACTAATCAGAGGATTCAGTCAATCGTAAAGGGAAGGACAAATAGCATACAACTGAGATAGTTCAACCCTTCTGAAAATACCAGGCAGATCCGGATAAAAAATAATTGTCAAGATTTGATCGGTTTCCATCCCAGGAAATCCAGTCAAGAACTGACGAAATTTCTACCTGATTTTGTCCGGAATCGCCAAATTGTAAAATCCTGTCAAAACCTGGCAGACAAATTTTTGTCAGTTTTTGACAGCATATTCCAATTTGGTGATTCCGAACGAAACCGGGTAGAAATTTTGTCAGTTTTTGACCGGATTTCCTGGCACAAAAACCGATCAAAACCTGACAAATATTTTTCATTTTTGGCATCTTTAGCAGGGGAAGGATGGAGTGGGATTGAATAAGCAGAACACGGATAAATTTGAAGGGATTCGATGGATAATCATACAAAATCCCAGTGGAACCTTTTTGAACAAAATTCAACGGTTCAATTGGCGAATATAACCATTGAATGCGGTAGACGTGGTTCAACATGGTGGACTCGTATCGAACCTTGAATGTGATCACCGGATTCCGAAACTCTTCCAAACCAATTGGAAGTTGATTGTCATGATTTTTTTTATTCAGTTTTTCTTAACCCGGTCTCTTTACGCTGCCAAGGCCAATTGCACGGAAAAAATAATTTAGCTGCAGCAGCTAAATGACTAGCACGGACATGGACAGCCATTAAATTAGCTCCTGCAGCTAAATTTTAGCTACCACCGCAAATAAATTAGCTACAAATGCAAATATTTTGCTATAACAGCTAAAATTTAGCTGCAGCTAAATTATTCTTTCCGTGTGGACCGGGGGAAGCGTACTTCCAACCTGAACTTACGCGGCAGGGGTAAGATTCCCTGACTTATCAACCGTCGTTCCCCTATTACGGTGGTAGTCGCTTTCGGGATAAACTTTGGTTAACGCACCAACCGCCATTTCCCCTTTCGCGGCATTACCGTTAGGGAGGAAGGCGGATTGATTAGTTAGGGATTCGAACCCCCAAGCCTGCGTTAACCGTTCAGCCATGAAGTCGGTTATAACAGTCATAATAGCTCATTATTAGGTTATCATAGTATGTTTGTCCGTGATGGCTTTTTTGTTTCCATAAAATTGAACCTATATTCAGTTACATTTCAAGAGTCCCTTGAACTTGTTCACAGTACAATTTTTCTCAATGCACCTTTCAGAACATTGTTTGAATCTAACATCTCAAAGATGTCTGACGCTACACTTTTAGACAAGTTTGAGATCCCATATTCATTGGTTTGTCAGGTATATTCGAAACAGTTAATGAAATATAGACTTAATTCCCGTATTATTTTGAAAATCATTTCCATACCTTCAGGGGTCGGTTTTCCACAGAATGACCGATCGTCATCACTGAACACACATTAGGATAAGTCTGAGCTAAATAATCAAGATATCCGATAATATCTTCAAAACGATGATAGCTGCTCCATTCCATTCGATGACCTGGTAGTCAAAATTGTTGTTGAATCATTAAAATATTCTTCTAAAAATATTAATGTAAGTTTGATTGTTAATTGTTCTCAAAAGCAATACCAGAGCTTCATCCATGTGATGTATATTCTAAAGCGATAGTGAATAAATTGAGTGAAGTAGATTTTGATCTGATTTCGTATTAAATTGAATTTTCCCGATGAATAGCCAATTTCCTAACTTGCAGACAGTACGTATGAGATCGCGTATCTTCGATACGAGTCGAAGCAAATTAATTACAATAGATAAGATATTTGTACTTCATAAATGAACTTAGATCAAAAGATTAGATATTTTGGAATTGAAAAAGTGTTATTGGACCATTGAACTGTCGACAGTTATTTCATTGTACGTGATTTATGATTGCCTTATTATATTTTGGGTCCTTAAAGCGAATTACATGAAATCAGGCCGAAGCTCACCCCTTAAATGCCAAGGATCACCTACACCGTTGTATACGTAACTAGCTACAGGAGAGTGTAGATGATAAGGATGTTTACGTCGTACCCCTACGAATACTGTTTTCCGCCACCAAGCGTAACGAGCTAGAAAATCACTTATAAAATCCTTCAATTAGCAAAAATGTAGTATTCGAAATTTCTCATTTCACGGTTTTTTTTTTTTGATGAAGTGGAAAAGAAGTAAATTATTGCTATTCTATTCTCTTGTTTTTAGATCGTTGCGTTCTGGCATTTTGTATGCTACTTTTCCCTAACTCGGCAGCACAACCCAATCAGAAAAATCCGAATAATGCCAATGTTGACAACAGGTGCAGTACAGTGCCAGTATTGAGTCTTCAAGACTTGGTCAACACGTACGGGGTTAGTACTGGATACATAAAAATGCAGTATCATGCCTGTACTGATAAACCAATACTGAGAGTTTAATGCCGGCCAGGTACTGATCCAGTACAGGCACTGCACTGATTGTGAATAATAGTATTAGTACTCAAGCTCCAGTACAGAAGAGCGTTATCATCCCACACCAATGCCAGTACCCTGCCAGTCTTGGGAAGTACTGGTGCAGTACTGCACCTGTTTCCCGACTAGAAATTTCGTGGGGTAAAAGTAGGGGCCTTATAAGGTAACATAAGGCCCTGAGGTTTGCCCGACCAAATTTCTAGTCGGGTTCAAATTTCTGGTTGGAAATTCATGAAACTGTTTGGGTCCTCACATGAACCTCACCAGGGGCTAGCGAGAGTCTAGCCGCTGACGAGGAGCTTGGCAGACCTGGCGAGTGCTGATATAACGCTTCCTTAGAGAAAAAACTATAACTGGAGATGAGCCCAAGTGCAGTTTCTAGTCTGAATAGCTATTCTCACTATCACAGCGATTCTCATAGCTACTTGAATGGAAAATATGGCTCCTGTCACTAAAAAAGTGTAATTGGCTCATTTTCAGCTACATTTTTTTCTCAGTATAGAAATCCTGTAGTGATTCATGAGGCTTAAACCGATCTATTCAGATAAACCGGTTTTACTTCAATTTTTCCTGTATATCAGCGCTACAAGTCTCGTCGATTACTATCAACACGCGCATTTCTAGCTGAAAATTCCCAGATGGATGAGATTCCCAAATTCGCATGCGAACTCTAATTCCCGCTCGAGATCGCTCTGGTTTCTATCAGACGGGAACTTGAGTGATTTCGAACGAAAACCTAAAAGTAGGTCTTGGCGAAACTCATTTTCCGATAAACATTCCGTATTCTGTGATATCCTCGAAACAAGTGAAAGATATCTCTTAAACGTGAGAAGAAGTGCACATATCCAAAAGAAATCTGCAAACGTCTCAAACTTGTTTAGAGAATATTACAAGACACGGAATGGAATTTCCATTAGGTTCGATCTTTATTTCTCCATACAGAATATTTTCATTAAAAATTCTACTTTTATTATAGAAAAATAACTGATGTAACTGTGATATCATCTTTTCCACGATTTCAACAGTTGAAGTAAAAATGAGGATGTCTTTATAATATTATAACAAAGATCCTCACAACTCAGCTTTTTGTGAATGACTGCGATCATTACTTTTCTTGAATCTCTAACAAGCTACATTAATTAATTATGTATGTTATACTCGATACAATGAAAGGTATATCGAATCAGTTTTACCTTTGATGTTGTATCATTCAGAAGCATGAGACACGAGTGATCATAATCAGAAATGAAATCACTCTCAACTACGTACTCGATGAACAAAAGACATTCATTTGTTTGCCTCAACTCGCATTTCGACGTGACTTGATTCATTAAATGCATAGAATCACTTTTCATCATAGATTAGTGTCAGTGGAACAATGAATTTATAATAGGACCTTAATTCGAAATTTGGATTCCAACTGTACAGAAAGTTTTTCAACCTTGGACACAGTATCCGAAATGATTAATTCCAAGTTTGTTATATCAGTCCTAAGTACTACAGTCTTTGAAGAATTCTTTGATATTGACGAAAGAGAAGTGATACAGTTGTAGCAGAGCAAAAAGAATACAGCAAATAAGTTTAGGAAAAAGTATAGCGAATTATTGCAAAAGAGAATTGATTTATTCGAAGATAGAAGTTCCAACCTTTACGTCCTTCAAGTTCATCAAGAAGTTCCTGAGAAGGCATCGGATTTTCCTCTTCGATAGCTTTTTGCAAGTTCGGAATAACGATATCCCAATCAACGTGTCTTTCACTCAAAAATCTCTCCACTTTTGGAATGGCTTCCGATCGGACCATAACATCAACCGTAGTAGCATTTCCTGTCCACTTAGAAACATCTGTAATCAATCAAACATTAAAAAATCAATACAAATGATATGATAGGTTTCGTCAATAACTCGTATGGATATGTCCCATATCCAGCAATATCTCTACAAAAGTTTTTCTTGTCGTTGGAAGGATTATAACAGTATTTGAACAAAATCATTCGAATTACATTACATATAACGGAATAATAATAATAAAAAAAAATTGTATTCTCAATCATTATTGATCATTTTTTCACGGGATTTAATTATTTACTGATAACATTTTCTAAATTTTCAATGAAATTATCATCATTGAATCATTGGATCGTTTATCGTGACGAAGTTCAAATCAAATATAAAAACATTCAATTCGGAATTGATAAGAGGGGAAATTTAGATTTGGATTTATTTGGATTGACTAAACTTGATTTGAATCCACTAAATTCCTATTTAAATATGAACCTACTAGAGTTTTAGTTGAATTCATTGAAAAATTGATTTCATTCAAATAAAATTCACTTGAATCAAGTAAAATTTATTGGATGCAATGAAATGTCCAGTAGGTTCATATTCGAATAAATCATTTTTCTGAGTGCAAAATTATGAGAAAAAATAAAAACATGTGGATTCTCACGTTTGATTAGAAATTTGTTTCGATAAGTGATTCAAACTTCAACGACATATAAAATTATCGATAAATTTTCGGGAATTGTCATTTTACAAAAAGAAATTTTATTCTTTATCTGAAATTGATGTATGAGCATTATTGATACAAAGAGATATCAAAAATATCTTCAATCAGAGATTAATATGTTCAAAATTCACACGATAACTCTTGAGGCTTCAATTTGAACATTTTTACACAATTTGAATATCTAAAGCATGAGAATACTTCTTCATAATCAAGGAGATAGTACAAAAGAAGAATGAATGCAGAAGAATAATTCATTTCAATAATTTCAATTGACGTTAATTCAATATTTAGAATGAATAACTGGACTGATCTGGGGTAGAGACAAAGCGTATGACAATGTGACAAGAACAAACAAGAAGAAATGGGACAGCTCGAATTGACATGAATACATTTTTTATACAAATTTTATATAAAGTTTGATGAAATCATTTTTTTTTATGGAAGATTTATAACAGATTCTTGTGCGAAAAGATAGTCTTTGATGTTCTGGACATTTTTCATGCATACTATTATTCATCGTTTTATGATAAAATGTTTTTTTTTAATTATTAATTCAAGTTTTGAATGTATACAGAGCACATAAACGTGAATTTATCCCCGTTGAGAATATTCTAAACCGTTGAAGTCACTTTGTATTCATCTTGCACATGGGAAAGAAGATTACTGGAACAGGGAGATGTCCGTTGCATTGACAATCATGATTCGATATTGAATAGGAAACAAGGAAACTTACTAACCCAGTAAAAATTCTTGTCAGTCATGCAACGGCAAAACCGTTATCAACCATTTAACTTCTATATAATTTGAGTTGGGGATTAATATGATCAATTTTTCTCTAGGTTAAATGTTTCATGTTTCTTGAGGACTTTTTACACAAATAACAAATTTAATAATTTTTATATACCTTCATCTAGTAAACATTTGTAAAATGAAATCCATTCAGAATTCTTAAAAAAGATCGTTTTTTTGAAGTATAATACTCCAAAAATATTCTGTAAGAATTTGAAGTCAATCCAATGAATAGTTTCCGGGATATCCTAAAATTGCTAAAGTGATTTCGAATCCCCGATGAAGAAAATCAGAGCTGTGAAATGGAATTAAACACCGAATTGTATCAATTCGATTCTAAGTGGAGTCATTTCAGCATCACAGCCCGGAACATTTTTGGTGTTGTTTTCATGCCATACTTTTTGAAATGTAGCGCGTTTTTCTCGAAACTAAATTTTTCAAGTCAGTGACCACTATAAGTCAAAAACCATTCGATGGATTTCAATGAAATTTCCACAGCTTAAACATAACAGTAATAAACTAGTCTTTAATCGGCGGATTTCAATTTTACAATGAACAATGATAATGCTTTTTTTGCTCGGAAACCTGAGAGTGCACTGTAAAAAGCCATCATTCCCCCAAAGGGAACATGAAGGTCCGACAAACATTCAGAATAGACCAACATAGATCAGCTTAAAGGTCCGTTGGAACCAACTTTTAGGTTCGTAAACGTTCTACGAAGTTTCGATGAACATTGGAATGTCCGCTTGAGAATGGTTCCAAAAAAGGTTCATAGAACGTTCATTAAAGATCCTCCTGACCATATTCCAGAGGAAATTATAATTATGATTATAATTTCTTAAAACTTATATTGAAAAAATTGAAACTCAAGTGAATCTTCGGTGAACCTTCAATGAACATTCTTTAAACCTTTCTTGAAATTATTTACAAGCGGACATTGTAATGTTCATCAGACCTTTGTCGAATGTTTATGAATCCAAACTTGAGCTCCAACGGAGCTTTAGTTTGATCTATGTTCATCTATTTTGAACGTTTGTCGGAGCTTTATGTTCTCTTCGGGCCCCGAATCTAAAAAACAAATAAAATATATAGCTTTTTTATTTATTTAATTTGTTTTATTCATTTTATTGATTTCAAATGATTGAGTGAGATGCTGTGATGGCTACCACGAAGTACTACTTGCAGAAGAGGATTCCAAAAAGATACCAATATTTTTATGAACAATTAATTTTGTTCTTGTTGAAATTTGTGGAAGTCAAATTGAAATATAATACATAAATTTTGCGTAATAAGTTTCATAAATCAAATTAATTAGGGTATAAGAAATGATTAAAAATATTCATTTTTCACGCCACTGACTGGATTTTACCCCTTAAGGGGAGGTTCTCATCTAGCAACCCCAAAATAAGATGATTTTCTCGAAGTTTTTTTCATGGAAGGAAGTAGATAAAGAACTCGGGGGGTTTCAACACTTGTTGATTGAGTCTTTGAGTACATAAAAAAATTTGTTTCAGTAAAAAAAAATGCCATGGGAATTGTTGATACACGTTGAAATATAACCACCTAAAAAGACAGTGACAATCGAGCGCCACCATGGCACTTAAAAAATTATCAGGAATCAAAAATCCAAAAATTTTCATTAAATATATTACGCTGGTCAACAGAGGTTTGAGAACTGATTCGGAATAGTTTTAGGGCACTGAACGCGAAAAGAACATCAGATTTGTTGGGTCAACTCGTTTTTAATAATCTTTTATATATAAAATTCATGAATTATGTAGATTATATATGCAAATTATGTATAAAAGATAATAGAGAGTGAGCTGATCCAAGAAATCTGATATTCGTTTCGCATTCAACACATCGCAAGCACTCTGAATCAGTTGCCAGACCTTGGGCACCAGAGAACAATTTTTTTCTGTTGACCTGTGTTATATTTGTTGGAGGTTGTACCAATAAAACCATTGAAAAGTCCAAGATTAAAAAAATGACAGACATGCAAACTTTTGGTAGCGTTCTTTCACCTTTTTCTCGCTCTTTAAAGTACTATAAAAAGAAAAAAAGGCAAATATCATCTCCATTTAGATTCATCCTCCAATAAATTCAATCAGCTCCAAAGTAAAAAAAAAAGAGCGATCCGTTCAGTAGTTTTTGAGATATCGTGGAGCCAAACTTGAAGAACATGGTTTCGAGAAAAACGCCTTCAAAGTTTCAAGATACGAATCCTTTAACTTGAGAAAATTTTTTTTCATGCACTTTAAGACCCATCTAATCAGTTTCAAATAACTCGAGTGTTTAATTTACTTCCTTTTTAAGAAAAAAATTCGAGAATACCAATTTATTTTGGAATTCACTTGATGAGAACCTCCCCTTGAGGCACGTTTCAGATATCTGAAAAATATCTTCAACAAGTTTCAGAGATCTTGGATAGCAATTTTAGGTAAGTTTTAGACGAATTCTTGTCCGAAACCTATTTAAAAGGTATCGCGAAACACAAAATGTTTATTGGCGAAGGTATTGAAAGAAGATGTTTCACAACGTTGCGTAAAATGTCTTCTATACATCTTCCAAAGCGTCCCGAAAAAATTCCACAAAAAGTTTATTTTGGATCGAGTGTGTTTAATTATGAAAGTAGAAATGAACCCTTATTAAAGATAAGTCAAAAGACAAAGGCGTTTGCATTCCACATCAAGGGTGACATTGATTTATCAATCAAAGTCTCAATGATAGCACTCGATTTGCTTCTCTTTGAGAATTGTGAAAAACTTCTTTGTTTTGTATTCTTGGAAAAGTCGTATCCAGAAATTTTTCTCTGTAATATTTGGTTAATCTTCGATAAAATACACTATTGTTGTGTAAAAAGAAATTAATAGGAGATCTGAAATTTTTCCCATGTTAGTTCTGGTGCAATAAATTTGCTATCCCAAATTAAAGAATAAAGGATATTTCCTTGACTTTTGCTTGTAGTTTGAATTTATTATCATACAGTCCACGTGCATATTCCGTTAAATATACACGAGGAAAAAATTTACCGCTACAGCAAATCCGGGCATCAATTTTTCCTCCCTACATTTATTTGAAAAAACACATTCGAACATCCACGGTGTTCATCTTTGAAAATAATCGACGAATCACAATCGGGTCGTTTTGTTCTCCAGGATGGAAATAAGAACATAAAATTACACGATTCAATGAAATCTCATAACAATTTCGGAATCATTGAAGTCATATACGTACCCCCAGTTTCTTGAAGATAAGACACATATTCAGCCTTCTCCCCAACGGCACGAACTCTCCAAACTTGAGCCCCATCGTAAGAAACTTTTTCTTCGGGTATATCGATGCTTTTCAAAATTACAGAATCCACGATTTCGGTCTCTTCTTCAGACGTTGGTCCCACGATCGGTATTTCATCGACACCATCATCTTCTCTATGTTCGAGTTTAAGAACCGCTGCATCGATGTAGGTGACAGCGTGAAAGATGACAAGAAACGTGAACCACCAGTATACGTAACGAGGGAGGCGATCAATGCTGACGCACCGAGATGAAGAACCGGGCCTCAGTACGGTCATCGTGCACAAAACTCTCTTACGGTCCCCAACTGGTTCACCTTTTATAATATTGGTTATGCCCGGTCGACGATCGGGAATAACGGGACTTGACGATTCGAGCGTGCGCGTTAGTCGATTTTATATTACCTTTGTAAATATATATGTATATATACATTTAAGTACACACTCGGAGCACCAAACCCGCGAATTCTCCTCTGAAGATCTTTGACCCCTGTGATCATGGCGCTGCGCCAGAAATTCGAGGTTCAAAAACCCTAACAGAAAAAGGGACTTCATCAGAACGATACTCAATTACAGTTTTGAAATACACATTAGTATTCGATCATTAGCGATGATTGATCTATCGTCTACGAATACCGATAATGGAACAATGAATCATTCAAATGAATGGAGTGTTTGATGGAAAGTTTCAAATTGAATGATATATGAGTTCAGAGCTAACTTTACCCAAGCAGCAACAGAATTTCAAAGTATATGCGGAATAGAAACGTTCGTAGAATGTAAGAATGAGATACGAAGAACATGTTCGAATGAAACTGCCCTAGTAAAAAGTAAATATCTATGACCCATACATAATTCATACATAATACATATATAATCCATATATGGTCCATATATAATGCATATATAATCCATGTATGAAGAATATTCCATATATATGGCAGAATTTTTTTACATATGTGGAAAAATCTTGCATTCATAGGTCATATATGGATTACATATAAATTATATATGGGTCATATACCATACACCATGGTTATATACCATGGGCCATACACGGAAAAAATAATTGAACTGCAGCAGCTAACCCGTACAGCACGTGGACATTTCTCCGTCGCCTCCACGTCGCTTCTCCGTTCTTTCCACCTTGTATCCACGTCTCCCTTTCTTCCACCTCGCCTCCACGGTGATGCGACGTGGACATCGGTGGATGTGCTGTGTGAGAAGTAGCTACCCAAGTAGCACAAGAGGTTAGAAATGCTAAGAAGGTTCTTGGAAGTTCTGAGCATGTTTTATGAACATTCTTAGAATCTTCGAATGAGACTGTTTTGGATAAGTATATTCTGTGCGCATTCTCAGAACATATTTTTCGAATTTATCCAAAACAGTCTCATCTGCATATTCTATGCATGATCACGGAATGAACGCAGAATATTTGAAATGTTCTTGTGCTACTTGGGTAGCACGGACACGGACAGCCATTAAATTGGCTCCTGCAGCTAAATTTTAGCTGTGACAGCAAAAAAATTTGCATTTGTAGTTAATTTATTTGCGGTAACAGCTAAAATTTAGCTGCAGGAGCTAATTTAATGGCTGTCCGTGTCCGTGCTAGCTACTCAGCTGCTGCAGCTAAATTATTTTTCCCGTGTACATGGATTCAATATGGATTATATATGGATCACATAGGGGAGAGTCGGGTACAGTGGAGATAAGTTCGCATTTGATTCCATACAAGGTATAAAAGTTAAAATTTGTGAAAACTTGAATGTGTTATCTTGAAGAACAGGAATTCAACTTAATTTTCAGATACATGAACGTACATGAACCTCAAACTAATGCGCTAGTTTCCCATACAGCACAAGAGTTCCCGCAAAAAGCTCCCGTTATGCTAATCAATATGTATTCATTATGGATATTTTCAATTCAAAATGAACTCCTAATGGACAACTTAATGTTCAGAAAGAATTTATATCGAGACTTCATGATGAATCCTGCGAGCATCCAATATGTTTTCATTTTAAATTCAAAATATTCATAACTATTCAAGAGGTATTTAGGAGGTCTTTATCACTGTAAAAAGAAACTCTTAAATTCAGCTCATTTCTTGACTGAATCTATGAAGCAAACAAATTAAGCCGAAAAAACAATCGCCGACATAATGGAAAAAGCATTGTCTGAAATTATGATGCAAACAGATTAAGACTTTCTTTTTACAGTGATGAATTCAAATTGATCATTTGCGCTGGCTGGGTTATCAATTCTTCGAAAACCGAAAAGTTCGGCTAAAGTGGGAAATTGTCAGGTAAATTGGGAAATGTACTGAATTTGTTGAAAACAAATATAGATTGAAATTCAAATAACGATATTCATTTATTTTGAGTTTATAACTCACAAATATATCACTCTAAGCATTTCAAACTCTGTCCATTCAAAACTGAAAAAAAAATTGTTGATCTCCCAATCGTTTATTAAGTTTCACATAAGCATACACCTAAATTTCCAGTAAAGTTCATATTTTACCCTGGTGAAAATTTCCATTCGTGAAAAGCGGATGTTGGAACGCATGAAGCGTAAAAACTTTTCAATATCCGTTTCTTTCGCGTTTAGATGTTCCCTAGCGAAAAAACGGCGTGCACATAAAGTTCAAACAGCGTACCAATAACGTGATTCTGGCCAATATACGTTCAATGCATGCTTACCGCAATATAAGCGTGAGTACAGCGTGCATGAACGCTTTTCTTCACGCTCTATCCACGCTCAACTGCGCCAATTGACTCTTAATACACTCTCATGTGACGGTAATAACACTCCTATGCGACGCTCCAAATGCACGCTTTATTTTCACCAGGGTTGCTTCGCTGACTCTTCCGTATCGCTCCATATGCTGATGTTCACCACAGTATCCTTTCATCTATGATGAAACACCGAAAATACGCATTAATGCGTACCTACTTTTCCGATAACGATGCTCACTTCACCTGACAAGTGATTTCCCGCATTACTCGACTAACATCTCACACGTGTACATGCATACCTGTGGAACCATAATGAATTATTGCATTATCCTTTTGGATTTCGAAAGGTGAAGTCTGGAGGATGAACGATAAAGTACTGCTTATCTTGATCATGACGCAAAGAATGTTACAAAACACACCCAAAACAAAATTCCGAAAAAAATTTCAAGAATTTCCTTTTCACTTCTTTTGTGAAAACAATAGAGCGATACATGACGATGTGTCTATGATTCATAACAAATGATTCGGCATTAAAAACTACATGTCACATGAATCAGACCACTTCTGAATACACGACTAATAGAAATAATTGACATTTCCCATCTTATCCAACTCTCCCTTATGGTTTTGATATGTTTTTATATGATTAATTTTTACTGGAGGAGGAGAAGAACGTCCCAAACGGCACCATATATTTTTATATTTAAATATTTCATACACATGGTATGCATGTAAATAATATCGTATACATATTTTATAGATATATGAAATATTTTGTGCTGTGTGGGGTATGACGGGTAATCAACGAAAGGCGAGATAAACCCAGCAAACACGACTGCAGGCGTTTCAAACGGCCAGTAATGACTCTTGATTGGCATTGCGGGGCTATTAGCGGCCCATCGAAACGCCAGTAATCATTGTTTGTACAGGAAATTCCATTTGTTCAGTGTTTCATAAAATCATTGGAGATAGAAGAATTTGAATTCAATCGAATAATAATGTAAAAAAATAAAAGAAATATAAAAACAATAATACAAAGAATAAAAAAATAAAATATTAAAATATATGAAAAAAACACAAATGAAAAATAAAGAGAAAAAATAAGAACAATAAATCCTTCTGTTTCGATTAATAGTTCTTTTCTATAAAGTGGCATAACCGGTTTGTGAAAAAATTTCTGTAGGGAGAAGCGTTTTGTACCCCAATAAACATACGTACGTTGAGAGCAATGTCAAAAACTGTTGCTGAAAATCAGCCCAAGTACAGTTTTTAGTCACAGTAACTATATTTCCACTATCACAGCGATTCTCATAGCTACTTCAATGAACTATATGGCTATTGTAATTACAAGAATTTACTTGCGGGCTTGTTTTCAGCTACAGTTTTTTAACCAGGATAAAGACCCGGAAAGTCCTATCCGGTTGTTTTAACAGCAAAAAGTATTTTACCACCTCTCGAAGGACCGCGAAATCTTCGAAGTTTCATACCTCGGCCAGAAATTGTCGCGGGAATAAAACTGAGCAATCATTTCGAAGGGTGAGGTGTGCTCTTCGGAAAAATTTTAGCCTTAGTCACCCGACTGAAGTTCATTATTAGCTGCGTTGAGTTGGACTCGTGATACTTTTCGATTTTTTTGTCGACGTTTCAAACCTTTGCGTTCCCTCAGGTGACTATGACGCGGAGAAACCAAAGTATACATTCGATCGAGCACAGACTTCGCTCCAGAGTTATGTCATTTCTTGTGGAAGAACTCGTAAAAGAAGTGCATTTTCAGACAAAGAGTTGTGACTTTGGAAATACCGTTTCAATCAAATTCCCTCAATCTCAAAACTTCTTTAAATATTTTTGCATGTGGAAAACAGTGGGACGCAACTTTTTCCTTGTACCAGGCTTTGATTGGAACGGCAGTCCCAGAGTTACAGCACCTTGTTTGAAATTTCATTCCTCCCACAACCCAAGCAACACAAGAGGTGAAAAATGCTAAGAACGTGTTTTGAAATGAGACTGTTCGAATAATTATCTACTATGCACCTTCATAGAATATCTTGATGAATTTATCCAAAATAGTCTCATTTGCGCATTCTCTTCACATTCACTGAATAATCATAGCATATTTGAGAAGTTCTTGTGTTATCTGGGAAGAAATGACATAACTCTGGAAGAAATCAAGATCAAAGCGAGGAAAACTAAAAAGCATTTTGAGGCTCAATATATGCTCTAATGAACGAAGTATACGCTCAGTTTTCCACGCAATCATCATCTGGAAATCATAAGAAAACATTCACTTGTCTTCTGATTCAGAATATAATTATAAATCTATACTTACATAAAAACTTACTGCAAAATCCACAAATCTAAGGTATTCTATATGTTAGTACTTTTCTCTATTTATCTATTTTGGTAACTGCATAAATGATTAGGATTTTGATTTTTGACAACAATCTTGTATTGATCGATCTCTTTGTTACATGAAAGAGAATATCAGATTTGTTCATTGCATTGTTCACAATATTCACAATATAAAAATAAAAATCATTTTTCACTTCCTACAACTAAATATACTATATTGTTTGAATTGATTTCAACATCCCCACAATTATCTTGGGGGAAAAAGAGTTATTTCATTTCTAAAAATTGTCCTATGAATTCACAAATTCATATGAGTAAAATCAAAAATCTACTCCATGCAATGGCATACAACTAGGACTTCTACCCTCGATACTCTCGAGGATTCCATTTGGAGCGCACAACCATGGATCGTTGGTAGATTTTTGCCAATTAAACAATCTTTCTTTCAATTGGACAAATATAGACTAAAAATAAAATTGCACAATCATTAATTCATTTATCATTTGAATCGTATTTCTAAAAATAATCAGCAACATACATACCTTCATGGAATCTTTCAAAGCTATATTGTTTGTTTCTTCAGGATCTTTTCTGAGATCGTAAAGCTCCCATTCTGGTCTTTCGTAATATGACTTTAGATTGTACTTATACCAGTTGAGAGGTTGATTGTTACGAGTTCTGTTCAAGAGGTCCTGCAATGAATTGAAATTATGTTTTATTATTCTTCTAATGAAAGTTTGATAAATATTCTTTCGTTACTTGAAACGATGGAGACAAATAGAAATCTTGATCGATTGGGAAGGGCATTTTGTAATGAAGATTGTGTATGAGTTTGTATCGCTTTGTTCTGATAACTCGCATTGGATAATACATTGTTACTTCGTGATGCGTTTGACTAGCAAAAATAGCCTCATCCTTGTCGTGCTTTGGTTCTACAATCAAAAAACGGATATAAAAATATGAATTTGAAGATGATTGAATAACGATTGATTTTTGTTATACCTTCCGTGAGAATTGGCATCAATGATTTGCCTGTTAATTGATATTGTTCGTTCGTGTAAGATACATTGTACCAATCTAATATGGTTGGTACAATGTCTAAAAGAGATGTCAAGGTGTAAGACACTTGATTTTTTCTCTGGTGAATGGGAGAGGAAACTAACAGTGGTTCTGCCATACCTTGAACATGGGAACAAAAATATTACATTTTTTTAACTGCATTCAAAGCATTTGTGAAGCTCTTATTAGCTTGAATACGAAATGATTAAGCTTTACTTTGAAAGCCAAGGCGAAAATAATTCTTCTGAGAATAATAATAAACAGCAGAAGAAAATCAATTTTGTTTGAATCTGGAAGATTCACATCTGCTTTCGAAGTACTAAATTCCTTTGGAATACAAAATCTGTACCTGAATCGTATAAATTTGTACGTCCGCTGGGAAATGGTATTCCATTATCCGATGTATAAATAATCAAAGTATCGTTTCTCACTCCAGCATTCTCCAATTCTTTCAAAATCAAACCTACTCCTGTAAATTACGAATTATTTTCATGAATAAAAGATAAAATATTCTATGCCTAGATTTATTGTATTTCCTAATTGTTGCACTCCGAAAGAAACAAAACAATTTTATCAATCAACTTGATTCCTGGAGTTTTCAAATTTTTTCTTTTCACTTTGGAGAGAATTTAATCCCACCCTAAAAGTCTGCAAGTTTTTTGGGTTAATCAACTTTGAGTGAAATAAGTAGAAAAATCTAGTAGTTCACAATCAAAAATTCAAATCGAACCTTGATCTAGACGAGAAATCGTTGTATATTGAGCAGCAATATCTCGCCTTGCAGCCTTGGTATTTTGAACGAAGTAAGGAACTTTAACTTGGTCCCATTGATAGTATATAGGATTCCAGTCAGGAATGGTACCCATTCCCTCATCTCCATTTCCGAATTTCTCACAGAAGTTGCCATATTCTGGATAAGAATGACCACATCTATGTGGATCGTGGAAACCAACGTGCAAAAAGAAAGGTCTGAAAGAAAATGAATAGAGAATTTATTAATTCAAAGGAAAACAAACTTTGCTTTCACACAAATAAAACATGACTTACTGAGTTCTGTTTTGAGAAAGAAACTCTCTCACTAAAAGTTTAATATTTGTAATATTACGTCCCACTTGGAGGATAGAGTGCTTCTCTTCTGTGTACTCAAAATCGAATGGATAAACTTCACTTGGACCTACATGTTTCTTCCCAATAATACCTGAGAGAAATGAATAAATTTGCAGTCAATTGTTTTGACAGTTACTTTGGATTTATTATCTTCATTTTACCTGTCCTTATATTATGTTTCTTCAAAATTTTTGGTAAACTTTGAACGTTATCAAATGAATTGAAATGATGAACCCCGTGATGAAGACCGTACATTCCATTTTGATGACTTGGTAAACCAGTTAAAAGTGCTGAACGGCTGATGAAAATTATAAGTTTTTTTGATGAAATGTTGAAATGTTACTACAAGTTTCTTGATAGTTGATGAAAATTTGTCGTAAGGAAGCTTTTAGAGAAAGTTTAAGGAAGGATATAAATTCTAATGTGTTTTTATATTACAAAATTTTTTCAAATTAGTTTCTGTGAAATTCCTTAGAATCTTCCAGTTCTAAACAGCCTCGGTGATGTTTTTCAAATAATTTCCTTGAAATTGCAAATGAGAAATTCAAAAAATCGATAAAATAATAAATAAATGTAGATACCTCGGGGAACAGCTGCTCACTGAAGTATATGCATTGTTGAATATCAAACTTTGTTTTGCCAACTTATCCAAATTTGGTGTTTGACAAATTTTATTTAAATAAGTTCGCATTTCAAAACCCGCATCGTCGGCTTGGAAAAAAAAAACAATAATAGAATATTAATTTTTCAAATTTCAATTTTGAATTGTGTTTTTTGAAAAAAGAAAAAAATGTATAATTCGTTTTACGTATTACCTAAAAGTAACAGCACGTTTTTAAAATTCAAATCCAGATCACAATACACATTGTGTAAACACAACAGCAGAATGAAAAAAGTGGTGGGCCGAAATTTGACGAACATACTCGCTTTGATGTAAGATGATAAAAAGTATTATTCAGCGCTCTGGTAAATATCAACCTTTAACGTCTCGTCACTTTTGATAAAATGATACGGTGAATCTTTGGCTTTGGCCACGTAGTGTATTAGCATTAGACATAAACTGGTTTGCCAAACTTTCGAAATTAGAAATTCTATCAAAGAAAACAGCAAATTATCATTTCTGTGAGTTGTTATTTAACGAGTTGAATCATTTATTGACTCAACATGCTATACAATTGTAATTCGTTTTGTTTGAAATTTATTGAGTGATTATTGCAAATGTTTCTTTTCTTTTAGACATGTCAGATAACAGTAGGATATATACATATGTACATCAATTTGATAGGTTATGTATCAACATGCCACCGGATAATATCGTAATACTACTTTCTCTTTGAGTGCTTTGACGTTTACATGTAACGTGTATAGGTATTACAACATACATAAACGAGAAAAAATATTGATATTGTTTTGAAATTTTATAAATTTTGATTTTACTTAAAATCATGCAACTGTTTTGCAATTTCAGTAATACATAGCAGCTTTTTCTTCTCTCAAAACAACATTTTTAATTACCAATTACATTTAATTACATTCATGTGACAGACATGTGACCAGAGATGTATCAAAAACTACAATTCCATACCCAATTGTTTCAAACTAAACTTTTCTTTGCTCTGATTCCAGGTTGCTAAAAGAGGTTTTTCATCATGTCGAAGAAAATAATTTGTTTGTTTGATATGGATGGTACGCTTACAGATCCTAGACAAGTAAGAAAATAATGTCAATTTCCCAACTCTCAGTCACCTTCTGTTCTATATATTTATATTTATTCTTCTTTTAGCCTATAAAGCCAAATGTTGAAAAATTCCTTTTGAATACCGTGAAGAAGGAATTTGACATAGCTGTGGTAGGAGGATCTGATTTAGATAAAATTAAAGAACAGCTGGGTGGTGAAGATATTTTTGTGAAGTACAAATATATATTCGCCGAGAATGGTCTCATAGCGTATAGAGATGGCAAGCAGCTACCTTCGCAGGTATCAACTGTTTTTTCATAAAGCCAAAGTACGAGAGCGTTTGTAGTGAAATATGACGAAGTTGTAAGATTTTTGCAATTATCGTTGTGCGTTCTGCCATCCAAAGCGAGAAGACCGTAAGACCCTTTTTTTACAAAAATGAGTTTTGCATATTTCAATTATGAAAAAATTCTGCATTCTACTGTGTTTTTCATTTTGAAAAAAATGTATTACTTTTTTAATAACAGTGGTTCAAAGTAGGAAAAAATTAATCAAATTTGAAACATTTATAGAAAAAAAAAAAAAAAACTGTAACTAACACAAAAATGGGAATTCTATAGTACTTCAATAGTCTATATACCTCAATGGTATATTATACCCTAGAAATGGTTTGCCATTGAAAAATGATTTGTTCTAATGACTTTAAAAGAAAACAGTTTATCTTGATTTTCTCGAATTCAAGTTAGGTGCACTTACGGTCCACTTGCTTTGGACGGCAGCGTTGATTACATCTCAGTCGTAAGACACTACGACCAAATCCGTGCCACGGCCTATGTTATAAATATATATGAATTATTCTAAGTTTTCTGTAACTTGAATAACACCAACCAGAAAGTAAATATTCATCTCTTAAATAATTTGGAGCAGTAATAATGAAAAATTAGTAAAATTTTCAGTAATTTACATGGACAAAATTCCATTTACAGAACATCCAAAATATAATAGGCGAGGAAGCGTTACAAGAGTTGATAAACTTTTGTTTGAAGTACATATCAGAATTAAGATTACCATTCAAACGTGGAACCTTCATAGAATTCAGAACTGGCATGCTAAACGTTTGTCCAGTAGGTCGTAATTGTACTATGCAAGAACGTCGTCAGTTTTACGAATATGATGTGGAGAATCAAATTCGTCAGAAGTTCGTCGAAGCTTTGAAGAAGGAATTTCCAAATTTAGCTTTGACGTATTCCATTGGTGAGTACAAAATTTCCACATGCTTGTCGTTATATTCCAGCATATGCATTTTGTAATTTGAATTTAACAGTTACAAGATATTAATGATAATAATCTAATTTCGTATTTTACAGTTTGTATCGAAGCCACACATTGTAGAATATATGGTACAATACAGGTGTCATAGGGTGTCCCAGAATTCATCATTCGCATTTCTGTGGCATATTCTAAAGCCGAAATGCAATAATTTCCCATTTGAAAAGATTTTTTTCGAAGTTTGGTTTGTTTTTTTCTGTGAGTCTACTAAAAATTCTTAGTCGATGTATTAACAATTGATAGTTTCACATTGAAAAATACCAATGCAACTATCAACTGTTAATATTTTGACTACGAATTTTTAGTAGACTCACTAGGAATATTTTTCAACGATCCCCTTTTTCCGTAAATTGACAGTCATTTTTCTAAACGTTGATAAATTCTTTCTAAATATCAATAGACCCGGTCTTTCCGTGCAGCCAATCAGAGTTCAACAAATTCAAATCATTATAGCTCCAAAACGAACAATGATAGAATAGTTCAATTTTTTTTTGAATGATTTTGATTTGAAAAAAAAACAAACCAAACTTCGAAAACAATCTTTTCAAACGGGAAATTATTGCATTTTGGCTTTAGAATATGCCACAGAAATGCGAATGATGAATTCTGGCACACCCTGTATATGACACCTGTATATATATATTCTACAATGTGTGGCTTCGATACAAACTGTAAAATACGAAATTAGAATTCGAATATGATTGAAAACACTTTTATTATTTTACAAACCAATTAAATTGAATGGAAAGCCAGTGAACGGACAAAGTTTTTCATGAATTTTTTTTGGAATTCTAAATATATTTGAAAAGTTGCAAGAAAACTATCTACTACAGTATTCTATACATTATCAAATTCATTTACCGATTTATTTTCCAATCCACGTATTTTTAATCGAACAACCTTTCAAGATGAAAATTATAAGAATTAATGGTGAATATGTATCACGACTTAACTTCGCTTGCAATCGAAGGATCAACACATCTCAAAGATCAACGCTTATCAATACTTTCGTCAAGCAAAATTCATTGTCTTATCATAAATATCACGCGAATGATATTATTCTGATACTTCATTCTTGTTTCACATTTTAAATTGCTTTCACCAATCGTTCATCAACAATGTAGTATGCTTGCAGCTCCAGCGACTTTGAATAAGAAATGATAACTCGATCAAAATTCAAAATAATACCATACTTGAAGTATTCAAGAACCAATTACCGAGAAATAAAAAATTCAAAATGTGGCTTCTAACATTCGTGAATTTCAGGAAAGATTTTCGAGGGTTTAGAAAACAAAATCTTCACGAAAAACCTTGAAACATATAGATTTTTTTAAGAGATCTGAATGGCTGGAATAAAAACATGAGTTAGCGATCAGATAACATAAAAAATCATGATTGAGTGCCCTGGTAGAGATATGCTATTGAATCACATTACGAATGGTGAAGTTCCTGATTAGATATCATTGAATTTCATCGAAATCTATTCATTTTCCCATTCGTCAATGAGATTTTGTAGAATATTTCTAACAGGGTGGGTGCTACTCTCTAAATTCAAATCAGGGAATTCCACTGGTTGAATAAGTGCTTTTCACCAATTCGAATTCACAGAATGGGATGCTAAATAAAGAAGCCATGTGAGCCATGAAGAATTCTTGGAAACTCAGTCCGTAGAAATTTAAACATAGTAGCAGAGATGAATTGCAGAGATTGCCGCTAACGCAATGTCAAAATTATGGTCCGTTTCACGTGTTTTTCTTTAAATTATGTGATTCTTCTTCTGAGCCAATCGGTATGAAAGGATAAAAGGAAAACGTGATACCACCAATCAGAAACTGAACCATAGTTTTCATATATGATTAGCAATCTCTCCAATTCATATCTGATAATAAGTTTTGAATAAACTGATCAATACGAAATGGTTCCTTAAGGGGATACCAGCGGCTCCTGACGATGCAACCCGACCTAAATCTTTTCTGACAAATTATTCGAAAATGAAGCAATGAAAGGAAAATATCGTTCTATACAGACCATCTTTATTGATCGAAGAAGGTCTGTACAGAGCGATATTTTCAATTCATTCCTTCGTTTTCGAGTAATTTGTCAGAATAGTTTGAGTTGTGTCCTTTTCCAACCAATGGTTCTGGTGACATCTTCAGGGGTCGTTGGTATCACCTTAAAGTACATTAAAAGTATTGAAAATTCAGGCCTTGAGAGATATACTTACTTTCTTTAATACTTTCATCATTGGAGCATTTCTGAATGCATTTTGTTCGAACATAGTTTTAGATATTTTATCGTAAAATATATTCATTCATTTTTTTTTATATGCTATGCCTTATTATTAAAAAATTCAATTGATCAAACCTTTTATCTGTCGAAAGGAGGTCAAATATCTTTCGATGTCTTCCCCGATGGATGGGATAAAACATACTGTTTAAGGCACGTCGAAGGATACGATGAAATTCACTTTTTTGGTGACAAAACCACCGAGGGTGGCAACGATTATGAAATTTATGAAAGTGATTTGACTGTTGGTCATCGCGTAACTGGTCCGGAAGATACGATCAGTCAGCTTAAGATTCTTATGTCTATGACCAAGGAACATGCAGCTAAAGATCAGCTCGATATTCCTATGAGTTTTGTTTAATTCTCAAATGCCATTCAAATATTTTGAAAAAATATCAAAATTCACAAACAGGAGGAATGAGGATTTCAGTGATGAATTGCCGTTGAGGAGTTATCAGGCTAGTTATTATCTATATTGAAAAAAACAAACCGTCATCAGTGATGATTTATTCGTAAGGATTTGAATTCAGAATATGAAATCCTCATTCCATTCTTAAACTATTGAATGCACAACACTCAATCTCAAGGTATTCCAGTTACAACATACCTGGATTCAGACTTCTAACTGTGAGAAATTAATTTGATTTGAGATTTTATTTTTCAAGTTATTTCCAACATAACTGATACTTGATTGAACGTTTCGAAATATGAATTGAGGATGAATAAATATGAGGTATTATGAATTTTCAGTTCACATCATTGGATACGCAAATTGTCGATGATCAATCAATTTGTTTCAATAAACGATTCGACAGCAACAATATCTACAATATTTTAGATTGCAATGCTTCCTTACTGTCAAATAATTTCGTATACAATTTGAGTCGTTATAATATGATATAATATCAATGCTGAATGAAACTTGTTCAACGGAAAAGCTTTTCCTTTTTTATTCTTTCTGCAATTAAGTGCATCACTGCCTTTGTTTTTACTCCGATTTATAGTAGTTTCTGACTTCTCTAAAAATTAAGATTTAAGCTCTGAAAGCAATTCTCAGTGTGAGTCAGGGAGTCTGCAGGAGTCATTAGATCTCTTCTCCCAGGGTCCTTAACCCTCTATTACGCCATGTATTTTTGCGTATTCTCGTTAATCTTTCGTTGTGCGTTGCAATCCACTAAATAAAGCTTCCCCGATAATAAAAAATGTACTAAGGTCCTGAAACTTGATCCCTTTCCTTGTTTCACATCGTACGTCTATCAAATAAATTCCAATTGAAAAAAAAAATGTGTGAAAGAAGATGTATCTACTAATTTTGTCCATCTTTGCTAGGAAGTACCCTTTTATACGGTGTTGTTTTTATCTTATTTTCAAAAGTGATCCCTCTTTTGCTATGTTATGTCAAACTTAACGCATAATCTATTACTACTTTTGATCAGAATTTCATATTTTGAATTCATTATTTTATTTATGTTTTGAAAACTTTATCTTCCAAAAATAATGTTTTGTTGATTATTACAAGGTTTATTGGAGAGTGTATTATTTTATCCACAAAATATCCTTTCCCGTTATCAGAGTATCGTTTCCTGTACCTTCAATTAAAAAGTGTATACATTTGTATATACACAAATAGTCACAGTTATAAGTATGGAAATTTACTTGATAAATAAAAATATCAAATTTTATAAAAATGGGAAGATACGGGAATAATTTGATATATTGTTTGAAAATCTTTATAATCATTCCGACGAGTTTTACGACAAAAATTCATGAATTGTGAATGTATTTTTATGATGAGGGTGAAATAGTATTCGATAGTTTGTATAAGATGATATAATGAATCCCTCATCATCGTAGAAATGTAAATATGTTTTACAATTTCTTATCAAAAGTTATATTATATAAAACACAAATGTATTTTATATTGTGAAGGATCACGGATCACGTATTAATCATACAACTTTTACCAAATCAGATGAATATTTAATATAATGATTTTATAATTAAATGAAAATATATATTATAGGTTTATTATATTTTAAATGGATGTAAGAAGTTTAAATAAATTTCCGTTTACTCTCAAAAGTGTGTACATGTATATTTTTAAAAGAAAAAAAAATAATGAACATTTGATAAAAAACGAAGTAAATCTAAATATTATAAGTATTATTGTACTGACCTTAGCAAAAGAATTAACATTCACAGAATACATTAACGAATAATCAACTGTTGCCCCTTATTGAATTTGTTTACAATTAGTAGAAACGAAGTGAATAAAAATTCAATATTAATAACGTAAAAATTTTATTTCTCTACCACGCAGTTTTTGTATCTTATCCAATCAATTTTTATAACAAAGATTATTCAAAACAATAACTGATTATCACTTCGAATTGTTCAAATTCATTGCTGGAATTACGATAATATTCAAATACAACAATAAATGCATTCAAAACAATAAAAAATCAACAAAAGCAAATACAATGATATGCATACATATGGATCAACACGCATAAACTAATAATGATTTAAAAATACATGTTTTACAAAGTATTAGGGGTAATATGTACTAATTTACGGTAGATGTGTGTTTGTGTAGAATTGAACTCTCGCAAAAATACAATTTGTATATGGTTTAATATAAACCATTTACAATTTTTCAGACTAGTTGACAAAATTTAAAATGTATTTTTACATGAATCAAGATCAATATTCTTTCTCAGGACATTAATCGAGAAGAAAAATTAACAATACATATACATTATAATTAGAACATTTTGGATAACATAATCATAACCGAATTCTCAAAGATTTTTTCTTACGTATAAGCGCATTTTATATTTTTATATTTTTTTTTTCAGATTCATATTTTCTTTCCTCTGCTCACAAAAAAATGCATCATCATCATCATCAAATTATCTACAGTGATGCGATTCATTCATTGAAAATTAATATTTATTTATTTAAAAGATAAGTATTGAACGAACTGGTGAATATTCAATTCACTTGAAATCAGTTCTTTTTAACTTTGAATAAAATTCCTGAAATTTAAGTAGAGTTGAATTCAACTCAAAGGTTACAGAACAGAATGAAAATGATAGCAAATCTTATCGTACATCTTTGATACAAGATTCAACGATTTACATTCCTCGATAGATCGGTGCACGTTTCGCAACGAACGCCGCTAATCCTTCGATCCTGTCTTTGGTGTCGATTAATTGAGAGTAACATTGTTTTTCCATTTCTAGCGCATCTTCCATAGGTACCTCAACGCCTCTCGATATCGCCACTTTCGCCAACCTAAATATGAAAAGAAACATGAATTTTATTTGATTTGTAATACGAATATTGTTGTAGCTAGTTCGAACGAGTCTAGTTTGACGTCCGTAAAGATAACGGTGGTGTGATATTCGTGTGACGCAATTTGTGGCAAGGAGACTTTTCCGTGTATCACATTTCGACACCGATTATCGAAACCTTGAGTATTTTAATTGAGCACTAGGCTAGTATAACAAAATCGTTGGCTGACGATCGTTTCTATTCAATTTTAAGTTTATTTTCGGGAGATTATGGTTTAAAACGTCCCAGGTAGCAGGAAAAGTTCACTATTCAAGTTTTCAAGAGTATTGGATTCGTTGAAAAGTCAGGAATATTCATCCCTGAAATTTTCAAACATTCTTATGAGTTCAGTTACGAATATGTTTGTCTGAAGCGTCATTTCTCTCGTCACTTTTCTTGAAAATGTCTGAACAAAACAAAGAATAAGTAGTTTATCCATCTTCTTTATGGACCTAAGAAGGTGCATCGAGTGATTGTTTCTTAGTTTATTTAGTAATTTGCGAGAAAAATCGGGAAAGAGATTCTGGATTTTATTCTGACCAAAACGCTTCATTTTTTCTCCAATTTTTTGGAAGAAAAATGGAGCGTTTCAGTAAAATGGCGTCAATTTTCTCAAGGGAATGATCTCAAGGCGATTCACCACAAGCCAGTAGGTGCATCTTCTTAGGCTATTGAAAAAAAATGCAGCTACTCATTATTATTCATTTTATGTGGTCGTTTCTGAGGAAACTGGGGGGAGAAATTTGGAATCTAGTAACTTTTGCTGGGAGTAATGAATCCCCTCAAGAGATCGTATACTCTTGAAATTCTCAAAGCATTGGTTTTCAAAAACATCATAAAGAGCACGAACATACACGGAGAAAAATAATAGTTCGGAAATGACTACATTTTCTAGTGAATTGGCAGGATAAGAAAAAACACCACTGTTATTGTTAGGCAATGTAGTAAAAATAAATGATTTAACACTCTTTAGTATCAGCGTGCTACCGTATGCATGATAAACTACACACTTTTACTACGCTATCTATCGATAACAGTGGTATTTTCTGTTGTCCTGCCAATTCAGTGAAAATGTATTAAGTTTTGAAACTTCATTTTTCTCCGTGTACGTAATGGAAAATTTTTATTCTTTTATTATTCATTATTAAAGCGATGGAAAATTCTTATTCCTTTATTATTCATTATTGAAGTTATGCAAAATATTCATAGACTATATTGACATTTTTTCTCAATGGATACTGCGGTGAGTGAAAATTCTCATTCCAGAGATAAGCAGATTCCGAAATTGCTCATGAAAAAATCATTATTACCGATCTCTGATCCAACTAAACAACGTCATGAAGCAAGTCTCTCCTGGAGATTATATAGCCATTTATAATCCAACACATAACTGATTTAAAACAACGATAGTTGAAATGTGAAAAGAATTCAGATACTTATTTTTCACATATTGAAATTTCAAAAAAACATCTCACTGTTTTCTTAGAGGCTTTTGAATAATGATGACACGTGTGTGACACTTGAACAAACGAATTCATAAGATTTACGTTGATATATTAGAACGTTCATCTTGAATATCTCTTCCTTCATTGAAGAATTCATCAAAGAATTTTGTGTGACATTTCAAAACAAAGTTGGGCAATTTTTTGTATGTAGTTTCTAAAGTTTTGAAATCTCATTTAAAATAACTTGTATTTTATCCTTGAGGTTGTTGATCTTTCATTCGAAACTCTAGTGAGTAATATATTGAATACACAGTCAATGGGATTCCAATTCATTTTAATAAGTTTAAGATTCATCGATGTCTCAAGTGATTGCTGTTGTTATTTACTTTCTTATGTACTTGGCAGTGATTGGCCTTGTTGAAGCATGAGATTTCTTTTTTAGATATATCTTCATTATTATTCTCCATATCGTTCACCGACTGTGTTTGTTTACGTTTCATATGTTAACATTCGGATTTTATTCATTAGATTTTCGAATAAGAATATTTTTTTTTCCAACACTCGTGAGACGATGGAATGACTTTCAATTTTTTTAGAAATAGGTTTCAAATTCGAGTCATTTTATGCTCGAATATGATCATTGATCAGCATGAAAAATGTTGAGATAGAATTTAGTATAATCTTCTGATGTCCAGATCGATATGTGATTATGGAAATTGCAAAAGTTCTAGAATTTTTGAAAATTCAATCAACATCCTATATCGCCAATATAGCCTTCATAAAAACTGCAGTAAAAGAATCTAATCGAATTTCTTTTAGATCGTTTCATTATATTCTTGATGGCAGAAGATTTATGTTTTCTAACTTTCAAATTCAAGACCCAGGGGAATTTTCGAATTTTATGTGGACTGTGGACACAGTGAATCTTTTATGGACCCGCGAGATTTTCCGTGTCTCGAATTTGGAAAGATCGTGACGCGTGAAAGTTATTTCCTGGCTCAAAGTTTTGAAACGAGAGACGTGAACGTGAGAAGTTTCTTCCATAAACAATTTATTCAACAGAACTCATAATAAAATTATCAATTCAATGATATTATTTTTAATCCTAAGAATTTTATTCCTAATGTTGAGAATTTTCTTCTTGATTTTAATAACACATTCGTGAAATTTAACGAATCATTATTACGTCTCAGTAAGAAATTGTGAAATTACATCACTCATATTGAATTTAAGAATCAGTATTAAATTTAATAAGAAAATATGATATTTCATAAACAATTTCGGAATAAATTTAAAAACTTCTCTAACAGTATATTCACGAGAATTTTAAGATTGAAGACAGGTTAGCGTGGCTTCTCTTCATACAAAGCCATAATTAATATACCTCGTGAGTTCATACATGGAAATTAATCACTTGTGAGAATGTTGATTCAGTACTAAATAACATTTTATTGTTTTATCTATCAAATAAACTTTGTTTAACAAAATAGTCGTTTCGCAGATAAAACATAATTAGATAGTTTAGAGAAGACTTTATTCTTCATCTTTATTTCATTGAAGAGATTAAGAATCTATTTACATATATATGATTCATTATTCTTACTAATTTCTTGAAGAACAAGAATTATCGCATGTAATAGACGATTGTCAATTAGAGATCAAATTTTATATTTCATTTATACTTCTCGTTAGTTGTTTATTCTAGAACACGTGATGTTATTAGAAACGATTGAACTATTGTTTAAATTATAATAAACAGATTTCATAACGTAAAATCATTTTACCAATTCTCTATCATTCTTACCTACAGTATCACTTGAAAATTTCAGTAAACCTTTAGAAAAGTTTTCAAGTATCATATCTCAATGAAAATTGGTAGCAGAAGAGGAATAAAAAAACCATTTTGAAGGGCAAAGTATGACTTTTGAAAAATGAATTCAACTTTGTTCCTCTATCGTGATTTCTTGAGACGCAACATCAATTTGAATATATATGTATTGAAAAAATCTTTTTCCGATTTGATTCATATTTCATTGTTTCGATGACTATTCACCAACCGAGTAAACATTTGCTTGGTAAGAATTCTTTGAACTGAATTAAAGGAAAGGCTTTATCTGTCGCGGTACAGATCCCAAATTTCGAAAAATATTTTTCTAAATATTGAAGTGATAACAATTTTTATCTATACTTTCCGGAAGGAATATACTCTTTCATCTTCAGAACATTTCCACAATGAAATGAATCACAGAGGTTTACATTATCAAATGTCTTTCGCATATCACAATTTGATATAGTAATTCCAAGGACCAATTAGTACATTATCTTCACTTATATTGAACTATAATTTTTAAACCTTACAATCAAATATATTTCACGAGTACCATGAAATATAGTGATCTGTGATATAAACTTTTCTTTGTCCTAAGAAAATTATATAATAGATTTCCCCATGTTTTCAGGATCAAAAGGACACATGAGTATTTTTGATGAATTATAGAATTATTTTGTATTTCCCATTTAAATGGATTCAACCATTAATAAGTGAAAGCTTATACCTGCAAATAGTAGCAAAAGTTGTGTAATTCTTCATATATCCTTTATGCACCAGAAAAACAATAGAAATTTGCACTGTAAAGTTCACTGTTAGAAAAGTCAGTACAAAACTTCATAACACTGATGCGAAGTTTTTTACGTATCAGTGTTACGACATTTCGTATTATGTCAACACAGGTGGTCATATCTGTTTGTACCACTCTGTTACAAAATTTAGAATCAGTTTTGAAATAAAATTTCATATCATAGGTTGTTACGGAATTGAATATCATTTTTGATACAAGATTTCGTATTATTTTCAACAAAGTGGTTTCCGCGCGTTCAGAAGTATTGAAAAAAGATTAGAAGTTATGAATTATGTTACACAAAATCAAATTTCAAAGTGAATTTAAAAGTCTATACTTTTCTTCACGTTTCACTGAAATATTATTCAAACTTTCATTGAAAATGTTATATTAGGTTATATTAGGTGTGAAATATATATACAGCGTGTCAAAACTGAACAACTTTGCCATTTGACATTTTCCGATCCGAAGCTTAGTTTTCGAGTTATAAAAAAAATTAGTTGACCATTCACGTGGCAAGTACATCAGCTAGTCCGATCATCGAAGAACAAATACTTTGTTCTGGGACACCCTGTATATTTTTTTTTCATTCAGGAATGTAATTCCTCGATTTAGGGTTAAAATCTCAAAATTTTTCAATAATTTTGCGAGATAATCAGCGAGATTGTTAGTGAAACTATTAGCAAGATTTCATTCAATTCTCGGATTGTTTCATAACCGAGACTATTTGCAAGATCTTTTCCAAGTCTATTCGAGATTATTCACAAGACTGTTTACGGGACTATGCGAGATCGTGTGCGAGATGCTGAATTTTCGCGCGGAGTATGTCAAAATTTGGACTTTTCGAGATGCCAACAAGAAATTTGATCACATAAAAACGCCGTGATGTCTGAATCAGGTTTTCACATAATTCTCAATAATGTAAAGATTTTTCGAATTGAAACACACATAAAAAGCTTATTCGAATATGAATATATTAAAAAAAAAACAGCAACTTAGGACGGCAGTGTAGTTCTTTCTTTTCACCGCGCATGAAAATATTATCACAAACTTGACTCATAAATCTTTCTTACGCACAACAATATTTAATCAATGAATGATTTGTACAGAAATTTTTCAATCGCTCATCCCTCTCAACGCCGAGCCACAATAAATCTCAAACAATGAGTTTACCAGAACCCAGAGTCTTCACTCGGAAGGTTGCACAAATATGTACTCTTTTATCGTAATTTTATCGTTGATTTCATCAAAGTGCCTCGTTATATTTACTATTGTCTTCAATGTTCATCGTGGAGACACCGTACTTTGACAGTGAAGGTGATTCTTTTATTTGCCTTTGAGAAACAAGGAATTGTCGTTCTTTCCCTCTCTTTCGTTGCCTTAACGATGATCTATGCAAATGAAAATGTATGTATGCGTCCGTCCCATGCAATAGACTTTGATTTCAACGCGATAGGTGATGCTTCTGCTTATTATAATTGTAGAAAAGGATGAAAAGAAAAAAACAACAAATACATCAATGATTGATCTATTCTTATCGTGTCGAATAATCAATGATAGTATTTCATTAAATGCGCACAAAAAACAAATGGATATTATTGACGATAATCGATGAATTTCAATATAACCTTGTTTTTCTTGTATAGTTCTTCGTTGAAATGATACAACGTTGAGATTAGATATGGAATTCTCGACGAGGCGTGATTGGAGTTGGTTAAACTTTTTTTTTCAGATTTAATTTTAACGGAGAAGAAATTATGTTTATAAAAGTGGTCTTTGACACTCTTCACTTAGTCGACCAGTTCGTCAATAACCGATCACAATAAGTGATGCATCTGTATTTTCATTTGAAGAATGGGAAAACGAATTGTGATTAGCTTGTCAATCTAACTGAATATTATTGGATCTGAATAATTGTCATCCAGGCCTGGATTAAGAAGAGGGCTAAGGGCGGGGGGCTGTAACCCCGGGCCTCTGAAGGACATTTCCTTTCCCGCTTTTCACCTTGAAGAAGTCTCGAATACTCTCATAATCCCCCCTGCTGAAAATTCCAGGCAGATCTGGCCAAAAAAGATCTAGTCAAAAACTGACAGAAAAAATTTTGTTAGGTTTTCATAAGATATTCGAATTTGGTAATCCCGGACAAAACCAGGTAGAAATTTTGTCAGTTTTTGACTGGATTTCCTGGGACGAAGACTATTCAAAGCCTGGCAACTATTTTTCGTCCGGATCTGCCTGACATTTTCAGCAGGGCTAGGTCTAAACAAAATTTTTCATTCGGGCCCGCTTTCATCAAATTTTATCCCGTGATTTTTCAACAAAACTCCATCAAATTCCCTTCCATTTGATTCAATTTTATAATCCATGTCGTTATAAATTGAGTAGTTTTTGAGATTTCCTAATTAGACCACCCAGGACAAAAAATAACACCAAGCAAATAAAATCTCTCTGTTGTGATTATTTGAATTGCGTTCTAATTCACAAAAAAACTGTTTTTCGTGTAGTCTGACATGAAATAAAATTTGAAAAACATGGGGTGGACGGATTTTTAATTTTATCAAATGATGAGTGTATCCCCTCGTAAGTCATCCACACGCAGAGAAAAATGACTTCCAAAATTACTACACTTTACAATAAAGTAGGGACAAAATCAAATCGTAAGGGTATATAGTAGAGATTAGAAATGCCCGAATGAAGTTTTGTCAATGAACTACGTAGACAACCCTTTTTACGGGCAAGCGAAGTGGCAATTTATTCCTCACACTTCCCGACGTTTCGCCCAGCTTCTGGCATTTTCGAGGGGAATTTTATAAATCGCAGGTCCGATAGAGAGTCCGTCTCATGTGCGTTGATGTGCGGATATGGTAGAATCATAGAAGAGAATAGAAATGCTCGAATGACGTCGGGAAGTGTGAGGAATAAATCGCCACTTCGCTTGCCCGTAAAAAGGATTGTTTACTCAGTTTATTTAAAAACATTCATTCGGGGATTTCTATTCTCTCCCTAGTAGGAATTTGATCAGGCGTTCCCTATTTTTAATAAAGTCCTGATCAGGTTAGAATCCGGAAACCGTAATTAAGGAAAATCTTATTGGGCCCTTACAAGGGACTCATCTGATTCCCCTAATAGGATTCAAATAGGGTTGTAACGCAGGGGTACAATAGGGTTCGGATGAGATTTCCATAAAATCGAGCGAAATAGGGAATACGGTAACGAAACCTGATAAGGACCTGATAAGAAATCAGGCATGCCTCGTCAGGCCCTGGTATTTTCCCATCAAAAATTTTCTACTATGATTGCACCTAATCCGGACGTCAACGGGTTATTCATGGAGACGGACTTTCCGTCGAACCTACGATTTATAAAATTTCCCTCGAGAGTGCCCAGAAGCTTGGCGTAACGTCGGGGAATGTGAGGAATAAATCGCCACTTCGCTTTCGCTTGCCCGTAAAAAGGATTGTCTGCTCAGTGTAAGAGTATATATTATATTTTGTCATTAAAATTACTATACTTTCTATCAATAAATAACAGAATTCCGTCACTCTTCACTACAAAGTATAATAATTTTAATGAAAAAATATAATAAATAACTTCACCATGTGATTTTGTCCCTACTTCACTGTAAAGTGTAGTACTAATTGAGGGTCCGGATGCAAAAACTCATCAAGCGTATATTTTCAGTTCACTTTTCATCATGATCTGGTATTCCACCAAATGGCTACTGAATTTATATCGATTGTAAATCATATGAAAATTATACTAACAGAATAATGGAAATTAATAGAACGCTTGGCGAATTTTTGCATCCGGACCCTCAATTGTTTAGGTAACTTTTCTCTGCGTGCAGTATTTGTTTTCACCAGAAAGGTAATTTTGCTGTGAATTAAAGGATGAAAGATGAGGCAGAATTTTTACACTCTACTCCAATACCTGGTGACTATGATGATATAGGGATTATAGGGTTCAGAGAAAAGTAACCAGACTCTCTTGCGTCAGGGACCGACTGAGGATTAAATGCAATTCCTAGCAATATCACTGCACCGATCTGTAGATATGTTGTCTTTCCATTCCAATAGACATTCTAAATATGGAGCTGAAACTAGCAGATTTGAGATAGCAAACTTGAACTCCAGCTTATCGTAGAATTGTCGTAGAATGATGAAACCGACACCGATGACACTTTTGAATCATAATCTTAAAAAATATGTATTAAAAAAAAATTTAAATTTACATGAGCTCAGTTTATAAACACGGCCTGCGAGTTTCAGCTTCATACTCCGAATGATTGAAGAATATCACAGATTTGAGTCATAACGTTCTACTTTCGAAATGAGAATCAGAAAGTTCACTCACCTCACTCCGAGAGGTCCATTAGGTAAAATTTCCCTGGCAACCGAAAGCGCCGTTTGATACGCAGCATCGCCGTTTTTGTTCTGTGGTACCACTTGATTCACGAGCCCTAACCTCATAGCTTCTTCGCCGTCAAAGACACGCCCCGTGTATATTAGTTCTTTGGCTTTAGCTGGTCCAATGATACGAGGAAGTCTCTGAGTACCCCCGGCGCCTGGAATTATAGCCAGCTTCGTTTCGACGAGTCCCATTTTGGCTTCCGCCGTCGCAATTCTGATATCCGTTGCCAGCGCTAATTCTAAACCACCTCCCAACGCTACCCCATCGATCGCGGATATGACAGGAGCAGGTATAGTTTCGACGTCGTTCATCAAGCTTCTCAAACCAGAAACGAATTGTGATACTTCCTTACTGTCCATCCTAGCTCTTTCGCGTAAATCGGCGCCAGCGCAAAATACCGAGGGAACGAGACTTCGAACTATCAAGACTCGTAATTTGTTGTCTTGTCTGAGGTTACTGAGAGCTTCGGAGATTTGAGATACCAATTTCTTGCTGAAAGCATTTCGTGCCGCGGGACGATTCAATGCCAATATCGTGATTCCGTTGTCCTTGCCATCCAAGTATTTGAGTTGTACTTCTTTTGGTTCGTCCTTTGGATTTAACATTACGTTCGTTGATAATGCTCGAACGAAGTACGCCCCCAAGTGATGGGAGGGAAAGTTGGATAGTTTAGCGGTGATTTGTATCAACGAAGAAGTCATCCTGAAATTAGAACACTGAATTCAGTACTTCAATCACGGGAGAAACTTTCCAGTTTGTGAAGTCATCATTGTGGAAAGCCAAATGCCAAAAAGTTAATCGAGTGTATTGAGAACTTTATATTTTTGTCACAAACTTGCTAAGGATGCCTGATAAACATTGACTAGAATGAACAAAAACGATTGTTAATGTCAGGCATTTTCAGCAGGAAACGCACACGTTTAAAAGTTTCTTGCTCTTGTGACCGTTAACAATCGAATACATAGCTCGATGGATTTAAAGATTCATATAGAGTCAATATAAATATCCACACATAACAAAATGAGATTCCAATATTTGCCCCGCTAAAAATGTCGGAAAGATTGGGAAGAAAGTGGAACAAAACCCGCCATGACACGGAAAGAAACGGATATTTTTGGTACGGTTGCTTTCCGAATTATTCCGAACACCCTGGTCGAAAAGTGATTCCTCCTTTATCCCTACGTATGAGGAAGATCAGGAAATTTCTGCCACTTTGAGCAGCAAAGGAGGGGGATATAATTTCCCTTCCGCTCCTCAAAGTGACAGAAATTTCATGATCCATCATACGAAGGGGGAAAGGAGAAATCATTTTTCAATTCGGGCATTTACGACATTTTCAATAGGATATTGCATCGATGTTGATGCGATCTCGAAAGTACCTGTTATGAGAACTACAACAGTAATATTACAACATCCAATTACAAGTAAATTGCAGCAATGTTACGTTGTCATGTGATATTTCAACGATATTTTTGCAAGTTACTTTTGTAATATTGCATTTGTAAATTGAAAGACAAGTACTTTCAAGATCGCATCAATATCGCTGCAATGTTAATGCAAGGTTCTAACGGAAATGCTCAGTGCGCCAATATGGATTAAATGCAATAGATTGGTGTTGTGCCAAGTATTGGCAATAGCTAGGTTCAGTTATAAAACCATTTTAATGGAGAAACGTCACGAAATGTCCGTCGTCGATTTTGTGCAAACTAAGATATGTTGTGAAACTCACAATTTCAAGACCCGCATTTTCTCATATCGGTGCAATCGCGTATTAAGGTGGTGAAACATCCTTGCAAAAAATCACGTGAAGATTGAAAAATTCAGAATTTTACACAAATAATTCCATTTGAATTACTTACAGTTTTGCATGTATACAGAATTCAAAAAGAGAAAATGTAGTAGGTGATTCCCGTGTGACAAAAGGCCCTCCCCCCCCCCTCCCGGGAGGGGGGGGGGGAGATATACCTTGGGAGGTATATTTTTTCAACCTACGCAAATTGTTTTTTTTTGCAATTGATACTGTTGCACTTGTTGAACCATTTATTATCCAACAGTTTGAATCATCGAATGCTGATGGCTCTGATCAAAGTGAATTTCAAATGGAAGTGCGTTCAAAAGAACATTATTGGCACCACGAGGAACCAAAAACATTGAAATGGCAGCATAATTGGCCATATCTACTACGCATACTTATGCGCTTCGACCTATGATTAGCTGCGGTGGCAAGCTCCTGTCACCTCTGCTTTGGGAAAAATTTACATGAAATACAGATGAAAAAAAATTTATCCGTTTATTATGCGTGACGTTGGATTGTAATTTGCAACAAAAACAAACATAATTCAGTTCGTCTGTTGTTGCTAATGTATGCAGATCGGAGTAACATCCGTTTTTCGTGAAGAGTGTTTATCACAGAATGTTCACATTGCAGGTCAATGCCAGCAGAACCAAACATAGATTATGTTATTCTTGGATCGAAAACATGATCCAGTGTGTCTGCATTTTGAGTTGGAGACGCGCTACTTCCTCTCTATCATGTAGTTCGTCTCAATGGATTGAAACGAACTTCATTTCTTTCCGCAAGTTTGATCTGAAACGGAATCAACTCCGTGCATAATAATACTTATAAAAAAGAAACCGTCATCTCTGGAGTTGATATTTCTAGTTGTCCAGAGACTACTTGCTTTGAATTATTCAGGTTTTTAGAACAAATTGATATACACTTCATTCCCTTCTGTCAATTTGACCTAAAATGCAAGTCACATAACAATGGGAGTTATGCAGTTCCAAAATTATTCTAAAATATATATTCACGATGTCTTATGCGACATAAGAAGTATGTTACAATTTGAGAAAGATCCTTTCTCGAGAACGACTCATTCTCAAATCATTCTTTTCATGTTGTATAAGACATCTTAATAATATCTTTTAGAATACTTTTGGAACACCATACCTTCTATCGATATGTGGGAATCGACTATGTAGATAATAATTAGGAAACAAAATCATTATCATTCGTGTCTGCGTTTCCAATTGCAAACAAACCACTTCTCCCCTAGTAAAAATAATTATAGCGGTTGTCTAGCACCTCTCAAGGCACTAGCAGTGGAGCTAGTTACTAGAAAGGGCCTTGACATTAACTATGAGATAGCTAGAGTCATTTTTGGTAGGATCTATGTATCTTATAGCTCGTCCAAATGACTCGTAAAGTGATTTACTTTTTTCCGCCCATCTAACCATGCCCGAAATCAACTCGGCGGATCATCAAAACAAATCATCTTTGTCTTCATCAGATAACCTGTCAAAACGGATTGGAACGCAATCCATTCAATCCTATTCCATTCCATTCCATTCCGTACACTGAGAAAAATTTGGCGCACAGATTATACTCGGCTCAGAGCGCCCAGCAGCACCCATCAGTAAAGACGGTCTACGCGCTGAAACGGAGTAGTTACTGCGTTTTACCTGCCCCACTGCTATATACACCAAACACTCCGCGTATAAGCTATACTTGTTATCGGAGTAGGAGCTACGCCGCATTGCGCACAATGTACACTGATCGGAGTAGCTGCCACTCTACTCCGATGTCATGCACAGGCGCTGAAAGGCTAAAACGCGCAGCCAGTAAACCTCAAGTATAGAGGGAGCGCCAAATTTCTCTCAGTATACCCATACAACAAAAGTTGCTGTGCAATCGTTGCTCTTACGTTGTTTATCAAGTTTCCGTGAAGGTCGCTGGGACTTTGCTACGCATGTGATTGAGAGTTTCATTGAAAACCAAGCAACTTCCATGCAACACGATAACAACTCAAGCTAAAATCCTAGATTTACAGCATATTGTTGCGCATTTGGTGCCACAACGTCCCTCAAAACTGCTGTAACCTGTTGGTGTACGTTTTCGACAATTCGCTGCATATTTGTTCAGCATTTTGCTATTAGGGTAAAGCCGACCAGAAACGGAATCAGTCAAGGAGATGATACATCCATATTTGAATTGTAATGTCAAATATAAACAATGAGATTCCATGAAAATTGCTATTCCGAATGAAACCGAATTCATTTATTTTCTGCAGATCCATACGAATTTTTTGTCTGACAATGCGAAATGAATACGAAGAACAGCAGATCTTTTTTCTAAGTTTTCCTAACTGTCGTACCCAACTGTCGTGCGTAGTTTAGTCCATTATCTTTTTTTCGCAGCGCAGCTAAAAAATATGTCACTCAAGCAAAAGTTACTCAAAACAATTAGATTTCGCTGTCCCTGCGGATTGTTTTTCTTCGTGTGTGTGACGAAGTATTGATACCTATTCGGAAGAACAATCTTTCTAATATACAAAACTGTGCTAATCAATGTCTCACAGTTGTTTTTGTGTCTTGTAGGCGTAGAAATGGAATATTCAGGAGAGGAAACTTATCATTTCCGACACTGACATGGTGAAAAAATTTTTGGCGAATTTACTGAAAATTGTCAGGAAGCGATGAATCCGATCACAGTGATCGGATAAAAATACGGAGTAACTAACTGCTATTCCAATCGCGGTAGCTCTTACTCCAGCGCCCAGTCAGTATATGGATGACTACACGGGAAAAAATAATTAGCTATTATTTGGATAGCTGAAAATTAGCTACGGGAGTTATTTTTTAGCTGTCACGGCTACTCACCTAGCGGTAGCAGCAAGAAATTCAGCTGCCACAGCAAAAATTCAACAGCTAAATTATTTGACTATCCAAATATCAACCACAAAACCTGTGCATTTGTAGCTACGATTTTCTACCGTGGTAACTAAAAAATAGCTACAACTGCGATTATTGTCTCTTGAGCGGTGAAAAAGGATGCTAAAAAAGTGGATAGCTGCCACAGCTATTTCCTTTTTTCCGTGTATTTTCGGAGTAGAAGTTACTCCATTTGAGTACTCTGTACCAACGTTCAAGAAAGATTTACTTCGTAAGGCATAAGCCATACTGAAAATACCGAGAGAGCTACCAAAAAATGTTGACTAATTGTTCTTCGGTGAAAATACCAAAAAATCGGTACAGTCACCACATTTTTTGATAGAATTACCGGAAAATTGGTATATTAACTAAATTTTTTGGCATGTTTCCCAAACACTTAGTAATTTTCCCGAGTTCCTCTTCGGGTTAATTGTGCCAGAATTACTGAGGAATTTTCCGATGAATTTGCCGTTGTTTTTTATAATGCACTTTCTTCGCTTTTCATCGAGATCAAAAGGCTGCTGGAGTAGCCTGGGACGTTTGCGACGTGTACGGAGACGGTGTCACAGGTGAATCTATGGCGCGAAAATGACTTGCGAAGTTTAAAAAGAAAAGCGAAGAAAAGCAGGTGTCGAAAATGATGACTTCTTATTCCCTGAATATTCGATTTCTACACCTGCAAAACACAAAAACAAAAGCTGTGTAACAATGATTAGCACAGTTTTGTATGGCCAAAAGATTGTTCTTCCGAATACATATCCACAGTTTGTGACATAGCAAACAAAAGAAAGTAGGAGGACAACAGCCAACATGAAACGCTACGAATTTATTCCTCAACCCAACACACATCCCGATTGCTGACTTCGAAACCCCTGGAACTCCGGGTTTCAGACGTGTCCGCTCGATTTTCTATATTGGGGTCGCCATATTGAATCCACCCTTTTGAATTAAATTTTCTTCGTATCTGATTTGTAATCAGTGTCTATTTTTGGAATTAGATTTCATTCTCTAGTCATCCAAAAGTGCGCTCGTCGAGTAAAATTTCCACTTTTTTAGAGCGATAGTCCAAGGTTTGAGGTTGAAAATTCTGCCGTACCAGGCAAAAAAGTTGTTAACTCAATTTTTCTCAAAAATGAGTTTTTTAAATCATTCGATTCAGGGAAGCAAGGTGCGTTTAACTGTGTTAATATATTATAAATTAGTTATCGCTCCTAATTTTTGCGTAATAAACATTTTTCTTCTCTGAAAACGAGTTGAAAATTAGACAATCATCAGAAAAAAGCCGTAACTCACATCAAAATGAGAAGAACCATCGAATACGTCACCACTTTGCCAGACGAAAAGATCGTAATTTGAGTTACGGTCTTTTCGTTCGGTAAAATCAGTGTGGAGCAAATATCTCGTAATATTTGAAAAAAATCTGTTGAATGGAAAAAAACCGTAACTCGAGTTACGGTTCTTTTGATAGGTATTTTCATTCACCAAACAACCTTAACTTATTTTTTCATGTGTTGTTATTAAAAATATTGATTTTTTTTTTTGAATAATCGAAAACAGCACCCCTTATTTGCTTTAGAACCGCTTTAATATTGTTAAAATATGAGTTACATCATACAATTTGGATGTGCAATAGTTTTTCTCGGTTTCCTCCGTTCGAACGAATTTGGAGTTAACAACTTTTTTGCCTGGGACGGCAGAATTCACAGTCACTCTAAAAGAGTGAGAGTTCACTTGAAACGAGTGAAAATCCCACTTGATGCGGGTTGGTTTACTTCTGAGTCTTAGTGGATTGGAATTGATTGTGATTTTCCACTCCTCCAGATTGAAAGAGTAGAGCTTTTCAATTTCATCGAAAATCTTTTCTTCATCCCTTTGAAGTTTGAGGGTGTTGCCCTCTCAATGTAAAATGAAAGCAATATAAGAGAACACCTGTTGCTTTACTTTCTGGGTTCTACAAAATAACGCAATATCAATAATCTCTGCTCCAAAATTCATTTGTATAGATGAACAACATACACAGGCAGGGGTATTTTGTACCAATACCAAAATCACCTAGTACGTTCCTCTTGTTGAATACTATATGCAAACCGTCAATAGATCGAATGGAACTATTATGAATGTCAAATTCTGAATTTGAGTGACCATTCTTTATAAGAATATCTTTTCTAATAGTTCCACAAAATTTCAAAGTTCAAAAATTTCGACTGTTCTACTCGATGCAATCACTATTTGAACAAAAGAATTTACGATCTGATCATCGATAATAACAGATATATCGATTGTGTGTGTAATAATTCAAGGCTCAATAATTTTTCATAATTCACAGTCATTTGTGGTATTTCGCAATGTCTTATCACTTCAGTTAATTGGGAATCGATATCAACATTCAACTTTCACGTTATCGATATCAACACATTTTCATGATGTGAACTACCGATAATTACCATACATCTCTACAGTAAACGACAAAATATTAGAATAAACATTCACATTCATATTGTATTTGAATGTAGAGTTCAAGAACAACGTCTAACAATTTAGGGGATCCCAAAAATCAATTGAAAATCGTGAATTTTGTGTTATATTACGCACCAAAGGCCCCTTAAGGGGATTTACTTCGATTTTTTATATGGATGCATGTGTTTGTAAAACAATAAGGTGGCAATGATTCATCTCCGTTTATGGTAATGACTCTATCAATGGGTTTCCTCTTCCGCGCTACTCCGTTCTCCAAGGTTCTTGTCTTTTCTGTCCATCTTTGTCGCTTCTACTTGTCAAAGATTTTACACGAACGTAATGTAATCAAATTATCATTTTTTGCGCTTAATCCACTTGGTTGAGAATTTTTGTAATTGAAGATTAGCTTGATCGTAAGTTAATGTCTTCCGTTCATGTTTTTATGATTTTTTTCCTAACGCTTTGTCCTTGCGGTCTATAATAAATGATGTAGACAGAAATGATCTCATGTGAATAGCGTATAAAAAATACTTGATTTATTCGATATATGAAGTAATCGAGCGATCTGATAATTGAAAATAAGAGTTCTTATATCGCTTTTTGTTTTACAAATTCTTCATTTTCTTAGACTCTGTATTCAGCTGGTTTTGTAAGTTTATTGATTTCAATGTATACGCAGTATATCGTCTGATCATTTTTCGCTCTTGAAAGTGCAACTCGATTTCATTGGTAGTTTTCATTTACACGGATCGCGTAACTTGATAGATATGAGAATAAATGTGGATCATCGTTTATCATTAGTCATTCAATCGAAGGGTAAAAATATTTTACTGTGAATCATCAGTATTTATTTACATCCACAAAAAGTGTCGAATTCTGAACAAATATTCATAGAATATTTTTATTCAAAATTTTGTATACACACGGAAAGGATTTGAATCCTAAAAGTTTGTCTAGAATCTCTGAAAGGTTGTTAATATCTCTCCTTTGGAATTTTTTACAAAATATATCTGAAGCGTGACAAAAACGTGTTCAACTTCTTCAAGGTTCAAAACCTTCTTCTCAGGAAAAAATGTGGATAATTCTCATGTTGCGTAACAACGCTATATTGGGCTTTCAAAAATAACCTTTATCTAGAATTATTTTGTAATACCTTTCATACGATTATCAATTTTATCACATTGTCTCATCGATTCAATTATGATTTGGAAAAATTTCACTGAGATAGGAAACGCTTTGAATCTTGATCAACATCAAGATCGAGTCATTGACACGCACTAGAACCAAGTGAATCATTGCAAAATCGATAAAGTTTGTAAGCAGTTACAAGAAATATTTACTTGTCTTGGATTTTTCTTTCTGTATTTATTGATATCTTTAGTTCTCTTCTTATGCTCGAAAGTATTCAAGGATCGTTGGTTAACTATGACTCGTTGTGTGAGTTCGTATGGAAAATGATTTCCTTTTTTGTTACCTTGAAAAATCTTATGTCTCGTCCGAGGAAGAATTATTCTCACACAATCTGCAAAGAAAATCCAATATCGTCATTAGTATAAAATAGAAAATTTTGAAACATTAAAAGCAGAACAACAACAACAACAATATTATTCATTGAAAAATGCTTACATCCTTCCGACTCCAGAACAGATCTTGGCGTTTTTTTTTCACTCTTTACCGTGCCTGTCAGCCTTGATCCGCTTCTGGGTAAAAGTATATAGAATATGCGTTAGTGATGATGATAAATAATCATACTTAGTTTTTTTTCTTTGATTTTGTTCTGATTTAAACTTGAACTCAACTCATAAATATATGTATATATATTTATAAGGCATACATAAAAATCTGTTGAAGATAATTTCATTAAAAAAAGAGAAAAAAAACAGATTAATACGATCTCGTTTCAAATTTTCCATCCGATGGAATACCATTATCAGGAATTTAAAACAGTTCTTTTCGTTTGAATTTTTATATTTACACAAGTAACAGTCGAAGAACAACACAGAACATGTACGCAGTTTTTTGTGCTTGCACATGCATATATATCTCTGATGTGTCACGATTTATTTTTATAGCATTTTTTCGTAAGTATATAATGCGTATAATACACTTTCATTTGACTGATTACACTTTTTAATTCGACTCGGTGAAATCTGCCTGATTGTGCAGTCAAACGTCAACTGCTAATCAAATACATCAAACGTTACCGCGTAATTGTCGTACGATTGAAAGTTTTATACAATGATTGGATATATTTTTATAAGACAGACGAAATATTTTATATAATATATATATAAACTATATACAAATTTTATATACTGTATTCAAAATTTAGTGTGAATATTTTATAGAAATTGCCATATAAAACAGAGATTTCTTCAATTTTTCTTATAAAAAGGAACAAAAATAAGTAATTTAAGACTTCCCACGAAATAGGATGGAAATTTTAAAAAGAAACTTACTGAGTGATTTCTGTTCCATGCTATATTACGAACACTCGATGCGATAGCCTCTGAGGACTTTCGTGCACTGTTTTGTACCGCGATTTGCTGACCAAACAACATTACGAGGCAACGAGTGTACGCGACTTACGTACTCAACGAGCGCCAATAATATCGACAGGGAAGGGGAATCGAAGAAAGTTCAAACGCACAGAACAACGTTATTATAACCAAACCCCTACTTGTTGTTTTGATGCCGACGACTCGTCAATTCTTGTAGTTTGTTGTCGTTGGTCCCACAATGCCACAGGTCCGCAAGCGGAATATATCATGTACTTTGCCTCCTTGTTTTGACGAGGGAAACGAAAGTCAAATGAGGCTTCTTTATCGACACTGCGCAAGCGTACACTATACGCGTGGTATGATATTTATCTCGATATGATACAACCGATATTGTCTCATTCGTTTACATATCTTTTAAAATATCAAATTGTGGAGTTGATTGATAAGATAGTTCGAGAGAAACGCTTTTCTCAATCAGAGAACGTGATTCCAATGAAGAGTTCCGAACGTGGATCTCCAAATTCTGAGAGAAGAGATAGATATTTTCTATTCGAAGTTACAAACGAAGAATGGTGAAGAATCCAAGATCTATGGATTATAATGATGTTGCATTTGAGTATAGTTTTGCTTGTGAGATTGTGTAAAATTCTAGAAAAGAATGAGAAAAGCAGTTAAAGTTTGCATCCCATCCGGATTTTTGTTCATTGGAAACTTAATAAATAATAAGAAAACTCAAGATAAACCCAGATAGCAATTTAACCTTGCTGCAATGTTGTCAGGCAAGCTTGTGACAAGGTTGATATAAGCCTCCTAGTTGACACACGACAACGGTACAAGCTTACAAAACCCTTGCAGCAGGGCTGTAGCAACCTTACACTGACAAGCTTGTCAATAACAAGCCAAAAACAATCGAATGACAAGTGTGACAGGGTTATGACAAGCCTACATATTATCTGGGAACCGAATCTACTTTTTTGGATCTGATCAGATTCGTATTTTGTCTGGATCCGATCGGATCTAATCGAAACCAATCGGATGTATACACCCGGATAGCATCGGGAGGTTTTCTGAAAGTTCATAAAACGGACTTGCTCTCACAGAAAACGTCCAAATAAAATCTCAGGACGTTCTAAAAACGTCGCATGTACGTCCCAGGGACATACAAATGTTCTGTGATGTTCAATTTATGTCCACCATGCGACGTTCTGGGGACGTGTTCAATGAAGATGTCAATGACGGTATGTTTGTATAAGTTAGTTTTCATGAAAGTACGTTTGGGAAACGTAACGAGAACGTCCCGTGGTAGATGAAAAAGACGTACTAGGAACGTATTCAGGTGCGTCAAAAATGAACGTTCTCTGAACGTATTTAAACCTACCCCACGGAGATGAAGCGCGCAAAACTAAGGTTATGTTTCTAAAACGTCCACAGGACATTCAATGCTGTCTGGGCACAACATACCAAAACGGAGAGAAAAGATTCGATCTGATCATAAGAGTGGGTCGAAAATCCGCTTTTTTCACGAAGCGAATTCCAGTAGGAAAAAAACTTGATTTTTCCACGTCGAAAACATCCGTGAGGTCATCCATGAATTCAAAACGATTTGATTAGTTTGACAAACACTCAAATACAAATTAGTCATCATCCTTGCTAAAAATATATACAAAATGTCATATATAATCAGATAGAGCCAAATTTCGAATCTGACCATATGTGATCAGATTTGATGAGGTATGATCAGATCTAAACCTTTTTTCCCGAGAATATACCAAAAGATGAATATTCTTGGAACAAAGTTCATATCCCATAATCAGATCTAGTCCCTGGTGGAAATGAAGCATTGTAGCGCGACAGAAGCGTAAGCTACACGGAGAAAAAAGATCATGGAATGATCGCTAGAAAAGATAGTAAATTGGTGACAACTACAAATTTCTGTCCACAGTCGCTAACAGAGACGAGTAATGATTCCTATTTTATATAGGAATCGTTCCTCGTCTTTGTTAGCAACTGTGTACAGAAATTCGTAGTTGTCACCAGTGTACTATCTTTTCTAGCGATCATTCCATGATCTTTCTTCTCCATGTGAGAATCATCTGTTAACGAAGAATCAGCTAAGCCTAATGTAGGGATAATTGGAAAATGTTCACGCTTTATTTGTTTCAATACCTGCGTCCTTCACTTCCGGATGTTCACCAGAGGTCGGATCTATCCATACGAAGAGATGAATATTTGTGGAACTGAGTACATATCCTGTCAGATCAGATCTGATGTCCGATCCAATTGGATCCTATTGAATCTGATCGGATCTAGTGGGATCCATTCATACCAAGGAATGAATATTTGTGGAACTAACGAGAAAAGAGCCCCAGTGGTTTCATCAATTCCGGCAGGTATACAGACGTGTACACGGAGGAAATCCTACAATACTGAATGCTGTAGCCGACACGACTGGCTCGTGTTATGGAAAATAGTACATTACGATACGAGTGCAGGATGACCTACGTGTGCACGAGTATCGTATACTATTTTTCCTAACAGCGTGTGCAAAATTCAGTTTTCCAAGCTTGTGTTGCGTGCGCAAAGTGAGCGATTCCCACACCCACACGGCAGTCAGACCAGTGCGGGAATCACTCACTTTGCGCACGCAACACAAGCTTGGAAAACCGACCCTATTGAAAATGTCCGACAGATCCTGACAGATTCCGGTCAAAAATCTGTCAGGTTCCGTCGGAAATCATCATGCCTGGACAAAAACCGACCAAATCCTGCACAGACTGGAATGCCAGACAAAGCCAAACAAAACCTGACGGATTACGATCAAAATTCTGTCTGGTTCTGTCGGAAATCATCATGTCTGGGACAAAAACCGACCAAATCCTGACAGAAAATTATCTGTCGGACATTTGGAATAGGGGAATTTTGCACACGCTGTTAGGAAAAAATGATTTCAACACTGCTGGTTATTCTAATAACACGGATCAGTCGTGTCTCCGCAGTAGAGAATAGTGTAGAAAAACCACTCTCTACTGCGAAGATACGAATGGTTCGTGTTACTACAGGAACCAGCAGTGTTGAAATGGTTTTTGTCCATAACACGAGTCAGTCGTGTCGGCTACAGTACTCACCCGAGTCGAAAAATTGAAACCTGATTTCGACCTATTCAAAGACTGATCTTACCCTTTTGAACAGTATGAGATGAGGATTAATGAGAACCTGTTTTGATCCGTAATACGCAACAAATACGCATTCTGTCAGGTCCAATTTTAAAACCTGATATAGCTCTATTTTTCCTTCACCCTTATTTTGACCTTGTTATGGAATTTTGTGAATTCTATTCAGATAATACCAGCAGCGAGATACCTGCTAAATCTAATTTTGAAAATTATTAAAAAATAATGATATATAATTAAACTCTCGAGATGTACAATTGTAGATTTGTAAAATTTCCTTGTTTAAAATGAAAACGATAAATTCTTTCTCTCTTTTGTGATGTGATTTTTGAATCGTTAATTTCATACAACAATCAGGGTAATTTATTGTTTTTTATGGAAGATTTTTAGCAAGGTAATATACGTTTACAATTTGTACATCCCGATGATTCAATTATATTGCATTAATTTCTTATAATTTGTAAAATTAGATTTAGCTAGTATCTCGTTGCTGGCATTTTCTGAATAAAATTTACAAACAAATTATTATTATCATAGTCTTCAAAATATGAGTGTGAATGAAATTGTTACACCTGAAATATATTATTGAATTAAAATAGCAAGTTTCAAAAATTGAGGAATTTTGAATGGATATCGAAATTCTTATTTTCTCATGAAATTCATTCAATTTTATGTTCATTATACTTTTTCAAGTCTCATGTTATAGAATTTATTGACATTTCATTATTCTCAGAAATTATCAAAGTTCCAAATGCGATTAAATTTACGTTATGTTCATTTAGTGTGATTTTTCAATAATAAAATTATATTGATTAGTTAATACTCAACTTTATCATCCATAAATGATACATACATTTGAATTTCATTATACTTTTGCAAACCAGGTCAGAATCAAGATGAAAAAAACATTATCAGGTTGAAACAGTTGTGAGCAGGAATCATAATTTTTCCTTCAAATTCCAACAGATCGAGATCAGGTTGTGACCTGAATTTGAATCACTATGTATAGAACAATATCAGGCCCAAAAGGAATGAAATCAGGTTGAACTGAATCAAATCAGGTCGAATACAATATTAGATCAGGTTAAACAGACCAAGATCAGCTCTTAATTTTTCGACTCGGGCAGTATTGTAGGATTTTCTCCGTATAGGAAACCATGCCAAAAGCACATCACAAAAATTATATGCCCTATCATTGCCTTGACGAAAAAAGCCAGGTGATGAAGTTTGAAAAAGTATCGAAAATCGACATCGGAGAACTGAGATACCACAGGATTACAACTAACATGATTATTTTTTAAAGAACTTTTATACATGTTATTCACCGAAGTACGTTGACCTCAGCTATTCGAAACAAGCTCTTATCCTCCTGGTTTCTACACCACGACATCGCACCTGCATATCGCGCGGCTGCTACACTGTAAAAAAATTTCACCGGAAAATTCCAGTACATGTACTGGAAGTCATTAACCTGTACATGTACCGGAAAATTTCAGCACATTTGTACTGCAAAAATTCAGTGCAAACGTTATGGAATTTCCGCATCAAAACTGGAAATTTTCTGAGCCTCGGTACTGGAATTTTTCAGTACACGAGCTGGACTTTTCCAGGACATGTACTGGAAAATTAATGCTGAAAATATCCATGAAAATTGAAAAAAAATTGCTCAGGCAAAGTGATTTTGCAGGGTCCTTGTGTTCCAAGATGATTGAGAAACTTTTGATCGTTCATTTGGATGGACAGAAACTCATGTCTACCTAACAGGATTTGAACCCACACTTTTCTACCTGCCTACCAACTGAAACCTAAGACCTAACCGATGAGCTATAGCGCGACATGTTGGAAGGCCAGCTTGGGTTACTACATATGCTTCATATCTAGAACACAAGAGGATAAGTCTTGGAAAAACCTCATATATCAATTTCATTGGCTACAATTACAATTATTATTCAAAATCTCAATCAGGAAATTTTTAATATAAAGACTTGAAATTTTTCCTGCCAGAAATGACGAAGTCCAATAGAAGTGGAAAATTTCAGTGCAACAGTGATTAAATTCCGTTGCATAGCAACTGGAAAATTCCATCACACGACCTGAAAATTGCAGTTCAAAACCTGTATAATTCAATTGCATAGTAACTGGAAAATTCCATCACAAAACCTGAGAATTGCAGTTAAAAACCTGTATAATTCCAGTATACCAACGATTAGGTTTTTTTTTCTAAATTCCAAATTTTTTCTCAAGTCCTTTTTGAGGGAATATTTTTTTTTGGTGCACAAGAACTATAAAATTGTAGTACGATCCGGTAAAATTTTCGCGAAATCATGGCAAAATTTCAGTACATCATCTCAAACTTGAAAATTCCAGTACAATGACTGAATTTTCAGTTATGCTTGGTAAATTTTCAGTAACGTAACAACAAAATCTCTGTACATGTACTGGAATATCCATATTCCAGTACTAGCACTGGAAATTTCCAGTCCAGTTGCACAGTAAATTTCCAGTTTTTTTTTACAGTGTACCCAGGATATCTAAGAGAATTCGAACGGAAAATTAATGAATCACCCTCTTTATAGTTCGAACTTCGCACCTTGTGCCATAGATTTGTTTTCCTTCATAAAACTCCACATGAGAGGTCAATGTTTTTCATCAGATGAGGTGCTGATCCGTACTTTTGAAAAGAACAGTGTAATTTAGTGACAAGAAATGTGGGAAAAGTGATTTGACGAGTGTTCTTACAGTACGAAGAAGTGTATTGACATTATTGAAATTCATTTCGAGAAAATGTGAAAAATACCCTAGTTCGGCGTACAAGCGATCATTAAATAAAAAATCCTACACCGCATCCTGAATTTGTTTGTTTCTCGTGGAATGATGAATCTCACACTCCCAATCAACTGCCTAATGGGTATTATGTTGACCCGGCAAACTCGCCTTTTACTTTGAGATTGAACAGGTCTTCGAAGTGAGTATTGCCGCACACGTTTGGTAATTCGTTTCGAGGCACGTGTGTAAAATACCAGTTTTTTTTCATTGTGCAAAAAGTCTTGCAAAAATTTGTGAGCATTCTTCGGCGTCCTACCTTACAATCTTCTTTGACCTGAGAAAATGTGTTCCGAGTTCATATCCTGGTTGAACACTCAAACGGTTGTCATTGTGGTTTCATGAATTATCAATTCAAGATTTTTTGAATTCTTCAGAAAAATGTGAAAGTTTCATCAATAAACCTTTCGATTACGAACTTCTAAACAGAGTCTTGCACACTCATTCAAAAATTCATTCACTCATTCTCTATAATCGAGTTTTGAAATTTTTTAGATTTTGAATTGTGTTGAAGATCGTTTCAGATTTCATAAGCGAAGCAAATTATTTGCAAATCGCACAAAATTCTCCCTTTCTCTTTTGAAAGCTTCGGTTGGAAGGCCAATCGCCGAGTGATTTGACACTGAATATCGAACTTTGAAAAATTCCAAATCACTTAATTTGAAAAACGAAGATTCAATTTAGAATACGATCGAGTGAGAATTCATAATAAATTAAAATAATAAGGGAACAAGATCTGTTCGAGGAATAATCGAAAAGCGGATTTCAGATCATATGAAATTCGCTTGCAAAGGATCTGAATTCCGATTTACAATGAAAACATTCACTGTAGAAAAAAGTTGGTGAATTACAAACTACAACGCTTGAGAATTTACAACCTTGTTTTGGAAAAATAATTTTCCAACTTTGTTTGTGGATTGACAAACAAAAGTTTGGGAAATTTCTAAAATTTTCGTAAAATCATAGTACTTTTTGGATATTTATAAACTTTTTTACGATAATTTCCAAAGAAAGTTTGTGTAAAAAACAGCCGACCTTTTTTTTACAGTGTTCATGCTTTGTAAATAAATTTGAAATGTTTTGCGTAAACTTAAAAAAAGTGCTTAAGAAGGATTCTTTTGGAGACAAATGTTATATTATAAATTATCATATTTTTAGCGTATTCAGGACAGACTTGCTTCGTAATGTTATTTGATTGTACACTTTTTCAAAATTACTAGATCTGATGGGACAATGCACTCACATTGCATTATATGATCATCCAGAATGCTGCAATTTCGAGGAGATGCAACTTCCCTATTTATGTGTAGAAATTGGCAATACCCTAGCGTGTGTGAGCTCTGGCCTAGTCTTGGGCCCATATTGGCAGGATGGGGCCCATGGTAAATACATGTTCGGTCCTTCCTTTCTATCGTACAGGCGTCTCTTTTTTTAACCAACCTACTCAGCTGGTAGCATTGGTATCCTCTTAATAATAGAACACCAGCGTCCGAACCAAATAAACTTCTCTTTTCTATTTTTGCAGTTTTTTTAGATGAATCTCCAATATTTTATAAACGTTGGTATAGAGCCCAAATTTTGGATTTTCAAGAACATCTTCTTCTCAATTTTGGTTTGTTTGGAAATTCAAAATTTTGACTCAGCACAAACGTTTATAAAGTATCGAAGATTCGTCTCACACTGAAAAAATCGTACAGTAGAATTGAGAATATTCCTCTAAAATATGAGGCTAGTACATATTCCTCTGAGTTTTAGAGGATTGACGTGGGAGCTCCTCCGAACGTTAGAAGAATTACCTCTGATGTACTCGCACCATTGGTTAGACAGAACCAGAATCATTAGATACAAAGAGAGGTTCCACACCGACATTAGTATCTCCATAATACTAGAACAACGGGGTGGATTTTATCTTCTGATAAACCCTTCGAAATCTCGAGCGCCTAACGTAATTTCAGAAAATAATATCTTGTAACTTTATAATTGATTCATGAACTTTCAGAAAACGTAAGCACTCAACGCCTGTTAGTTCAACTACATGTATAAAATCAGATATGAAAAAAGGCTTAGCAGTAAACTTATCTTCGTTCTAGTGTTAAAATGATACTTGTTCACCATCAGAGCACGTTTTTCCTGAGTGAAATACTAAAAGAAAATCATGGAACAATTCATCAAAAATAATTCCAAATTCATAAGAAGAAATCTGGAATTCCCAGGGATAAGTCTTCTGAACTTCATCCATGTTGTACAAATCCCGGGTTTCTAATTTCCAAAACGAAGTTAGTAATCAATATAAGCTCAATAATTCCAGTATTATATACAGAATAGTAAGCAAATTCAGCTGCAAAAGTGGACATTCTTCGCCGTAAACAGCTGAAAAAATCACTGTCGCGGCTGACAAGATGACTGTGACAACAGATAAATTGCTGTTACGGGAAACGTTCATCACAGTTCTAGCAAAAGGTATCAAGTGGAATCAGATTTTGCTGTTAGAATGAACTTCTTCTCCGTGAAACTGCAATTCTATGTAGCTTGCTGGAAAACTCAAACGGGAGTTCTAAACGTCATACTTCGATCTTCAATTTCCTATCTAGATTCCTTTGCTACGACAATTTCTCATTGCGTTAATTAACTATTTTTGTCATTCAAAAACTTTTAGACAAAAGTGAATGTATATCAAAGTGACAAATACAGATGTATATACTGATAATTGTTTATATTTTAAAAAATGGTTGGAAAAGAAGAGATATTGAAACAAAATAAACCTGTCATGAGATATTTTATCTTGAAATATGACATTTCCAGTAAAATATTTATATTGGTCGAGGCCATGGAATGTTCAATTGAACTTCATAATTGTTTTCTTCGAACTTATTTTTCAGTAATAAGCCAATATTCTCGTGAAACGTAATAATATCAAAATACTTGATAATATATATCAATCTTGAAATGTTGACGATAATAACATTCTCTCAGAAACGTGAGTGATTATTCAAGCAGTGCGAAATTAAAAAAAAAACTAACCTTTCCAAAAATCTTGTGGAATTTTGAAAATTATGTAATTATGCATGAATAATTTTTCAAAGCATTTTCTATACGTGTATATAGAATTTATTCACGACGGCATCCAAAAGCCTCACTTAGACGTTGTAGATTTCTATGAGGATTTTTATGAGTGAATGAACAGTTGAGCATTCGTATTTTCATGACTGGATTTTTTCAAAAGGAAGGTTGTGTCATGAATCGCTTACGCGTTCTATAGTTCATCTACAAAGTTTTGACAATTTTAGTATCCCATTCTTACTTGTGGTGAAAGAATGAATAGAATTATAAAAATGTTTTCAAATCATCATTCAGTAAACATGAAAAGTTTTCTGTAATTGACATCCATCAAGTGATTTCTCACTCATAATGGGATCGAAAAATCAAAATAAAGCCACTTTTTAATTACTGAAATCTTGTCCTCTGGATTCACCAAACAATGACTAGTCAAACTATACTCTCTAAATTTCACTGATTGCGGTGGAAAGTTGACCACTGCACGGAGAAAAAGGTATCTTAAAAAGTACCATAATTTATGGATTTTCTGCGCTGGTCTGACCGAGTCTAAATATTTACCTGAGAAAAGCTCTAAAAGTACCATAATGTCTTGGACTTTTATACGGAAGGTACCATACTTATTTCAAAAAGTCCAAGAAATTATGGTACTTTTAGAGATTCATGCAAGTGAATATTCCGACTCGGGTCAGACCAGCGCTGAAAATCCATAAATTATGGTATTTTTCAAGATATCTGTTTTCTCAGTGTGCGAATCAGTGCATATACAATGTACAATCAGTGAATATTAATTGATCTTTGCAACGAAAGCAGATTCAATTAGTCAAAAACACTTTCAATTGCATAACCAGTGGCTATTCACTGATATTTCACTGATTCCATTCAGTGGTTGACTTTTACCTGCAGAAATAGTGAGATTTCACTGATTTGAATTTGGAGAGTAGGATGCCATTCTTCAGTCATTATAAAGTGACAATTCTTACGTCATTTCAACTGATTTTTTCGAATCGAATAATTACTTGAAGAAATTCACCCCAATCCCATCAAAACCCTTCATTCGTTTCAAATTTTTCGGAGAAAAAAAGAGCCGTCCTTGCAAAAATGCACGGTCAAAAAACTAACAATAATATTGCTGAATTGACAATAAAGTATTGTTATTCATTAACCCACAATATTTATTATTAACAATATTATATTGTGATATTATTGACAATTCAAATATTGAATTTTGCAGTATGACAGCAATATGGTAAAGTTGTTATCGATGCTCTGAGATTCTATAAATAAACACGACAAAGTATGTATAAAAAATATCCTCACTGTGGAACATCATGCACCTATACTTTTCACCGAGGAAAACAAATTTTCCATTCGAATTTATCTCTGCAAACATTCTATATCGTTTACTTTGATTCATTTGTGACAGAAAGGCAATTTTTAGTTCTAATGTTGGAAAATTGCCTCAGGTAGATTCGAACCTGGGTCCCACAAGTGAGATCACATCAGCAAATCTGCAAGTTGACAATGGAGTACTTGAATTGCCATTTATGGTGGTGTCTCGGCTTTGTTCAGAGTTTACGATAAAAATATACTCAAGACAAACATAAAATTGTATGAAAAAAACAAATTGTATGACAAATTGAATGAATCAATTAGAATTTGAATCACGGAAATCTTTTTCGACATGATTGAAAATTGTCAAAATTGTTCATCCAACTCCCCATGAGGAAATTGTTAGAATTGTAAAACAGCTAGTGTTGCCGCGATCTTCGAGCCAATCTCAATAATTTCAAACGATCCGATCTTCGAGCAGAGCTGAAAAAATTTCAATCGATCCGAGTTTCGAGCTATTATCGTCTTTTTATATTGGTTATTAGGTATGAATTTTACGACTCAATTATGCAGAAAGGACGTATAGAAAATTGTATTTCGTTGGGAATCGAAATGTAAACATTCTTATGCAAAATTGTGAAACATGTGTTAACTACAATCGTTCTTACGTAATGAAAGTTACTTCCATCACTCATAATTATTTAATTTTCCAACTATTCGAAAATGCAACAACGTAACACACAAGTAATTGACATGATCACGTAAGAAGAACAACAGATCCAGGAATTCGGTTTTTTATATCCATTGGATTATTGGTTTCAATACATTTCACGTTCAGAATCGTAAAATCGAGCGTGTGATTTGTCGCCTGTTGCCGTATTACCAGACTTGCTTCAAGATACACTTTGTTGTCTGGAGTGTAGGCTACACGATCCTTTTATTTCGGTATTTCTTATAGGCAACGGAAGTATTGTAATAGAGGGAAAAATCCATTATGCAGAAGGAGGCATTTTGTCTTGGCCAAACGCTTGAAAACGTTGAAAAATGGGATTTCCAAAAATGTGTGTGTGTTTGTGTGTGTATCGTCCGTCTGTTGCTTGTCTGTGTAGATTTTTTGGTTTACGATAACTCTTCACAGGATGCACCGATTCGAATGAATTTTTTGCGATTTGTTAGTTTAGTTTTTTGGACAAATGAAATCTAGAAGCACTCTCTAAAATTTTTAGAGTGAGATTTCATTCTTCAGGCAGCCAGAAGTTAGTTTGTCAAAATTTCCAGCGAAATTCCCACTCTTTCAGAGCGGAAGTCTAAGGTTTGAGGTTAGAAACTCTCAGCCACTCCAATTTTATAGTGAATTTTTCACTATTAAAGAGTGAGAGTTCACTCGAAACGAGTGAGAATTCCACTCGAAGCGGACTAGCTCACTTCTGAGACTTGGTGGAGTGAACCGCGTGATTTTTCATTCTTTCACATGTACCCTAACAGCACAATGTATCTCTGGGACGTTTTCTGAACGTTCTGAAAACCTCTCCTACGTTGTATAAACCTTCCATAAACGTTCCAGTGGCACGTTGTGCTGTCTGGGTAGGGGTGCACACGATATTCTCGTCGAGACTGAAAAAGAATACATCATCTTAATTCCGCACAGAATTCCGACTTCGTATCTAATGAAACGGAATAATCGATCATTCCGATTTCATAAACAAGATCAACCAAGATATGCTTCCGGTATCGTTTGTCAGGATCGCCTTGTCTCGGTGCAACGCTCAATGCAGATCTCGATATAGATCTTGATCATTTTCGTTTGCAAGATCAAAACCTGTCACGAATTTGTTCCGTCTGATGCGAAGCTTCAATTGAGTTTAGTAAACCATGTCTTACTAACAGTAGAATGATGAATATACATCATTTTCCAAGTTCTTGACGCGAGTCTCGTGTGCACCCCTATTCACATGTAGAGAGCTGTCAGATTGAAAATTTTCTAGGGAGACAATTGATAAGAACGGAGGAAAAGATAGAATAATGGATTAATTTATCAGAAGATCTGTATAAAGGAAACGATAATATATAGAACTCTCAGAGAGGGAGGGTGATTTTGATGAAGAAGAATTGGAAGATTCGATTTTGAGATCAAAATAGGCCTTCAAAAGAATTGAAGAATAATAAAGTGTCAGGAGTAGATGGCATAACTGCGGATCTCAATGCCTCCATTAAAAGGACTCCTGACGCCTTATTTGAATTGATCAGGGATATGTACGAAAATGGGGAAGTACCGAAAGATTTCCAAAAGAATAAAATTGTTGCCATTCCAAAAAAACAAGAAGCAGACAAATGTGAGAACTACAGAACGATTAGTTTAACTCCACATGTCTCGAAAATACTGACAAAAATTATGTACAGGGAAATAGTGAATAAAATAGAGTGTAGATTAGCGGAAGATCATTCCGGTTTTAGGAAAAATAGGGGAACGCGAGAAGCAATTTTAGCACTCAGAACACACCGGAAAAAAAGTTTTATTGAAATGTGAACAACCAAAAACTTTAGTTATGCTAACCAAATTTAGTAGATACATATTTGTATTCGTTATTAATTTTCAAAGTATAATTCCACAGACGAAAAAGTATTGCTGGCATAGCAAATTACTTTGAACTACATTGCCTGCAAGAAAAAATTGTTGAAAAAACACAAAAAAAATGATTGAAGCAACTAAACTTGTTTGCTCACGTAAAAAATTTTGCTAGTAGAACTAAGCTGTCTTCCAGCTGTGGTAGTGAATATTTATGCAAGTACAATAAATTTCTCTCTCACTTGCGTTATAATAATAACGAACTCTTTTTTCCGGATTGTTTTCGTATTATTTCATTTATGAGCTAAGTATTCCAAAACTTATTCGATTTGTATAATTTTTAAATTCGTTGATCATGAAAATGCTTTTTACAGCGAATGCGAAGCACTGCAATGTGAACAAGGATAAATGAACGAATTAAACAAATTGAAGTGTAGATAATGTAAATAAGTTTGACTTGGTTTATCATACATCATCTTTTCACGTTCATTCATGATTATGACTATTTCGTTGTTTCTGTTGATTCAGCGATCATACGCTTAAGTGTGCAAATGGCCACAGTGACGTGTGTATTTTAATGACAGCAATTTGTTTTCTATTGATCGATTATCGTGTTCAAGCGAACATGGAAAATTCTGTGCACACCCAGAAAATCAGTATACTCGAATATTATATGGATCTAATAGACATTTCATTGCATCGACTGCAATTTTACTTGATTCATGAATGAAAATTCATTAGAATGGAATCACTTTTTCATTTGATCCAATTCAAATTATGCTAGGTTCATATTCAAGTAAAAATCTACATGATTTCAATAAGATAAAAATGTACAATTTACTTTGATATACTGATAAATAGATGGAAACGAAGTTATGGTACGCTGAGAGAAATTTTTATTATATGTATAATACAAATAGCTATAATTCATAATAAGAGAGATTATATATTTAGTTGATCCTCTGAGTGCCAACCCGTGAAAAGCAGATGAGGGAAAATGTTTTTCTTTGCCTTCTCACTTCAAAAATGCTGTAAGAAATCTAAAATCGGTGGAAACAAAATTTTCAAACTTTTCCTCTTTTCAATTGTCTTAAGTCCCCAAAGCTTCAATCAAGCATGAAAGAGTCGCTGACGCATCGAATGGAATCCAGGAGAATTTCTCATCATCGTGTTTGCAACCAAATGATCTTGGGATTTGTGAAAAAGGGAATTTAGTAAACGCAGCAAATTTGCAAATCTTTTTTGACAAATTATTCGAAAATAAAGCAATAAAAGGAGGTATCGCTCCATCTCCATTGAGATATTTTCATTTCGTTCTTTCGTTTTCGAGTAATTTGTCAGAATAGTTTTTGTCGTGTCCTCTTCCAACCAATGCTTCTGGTTGCATTTTCAGGGGTCGCTGGTATCACCTTAATTGTCAATAGGTTTCAGTAGAAAATTTTCAAAAGTTCATCCTATTGGAAGAAATGGGACAATGCTAGAATTTAGGGGTTGAATAAGTTTTCTGAATGTAATGGACAGTAGCAAATTCAATTAGCAATCTCCTATATGGACTCTTTCAACGTTGATTCTTGAAATCTTCTCGTTTTTTATTTCACATTCGACGTTTGTCTTCTGGAATTTTTCCATTCTTTCCTATTGAAACAAATGTGGAAAATCCCCAATTGCTACATGAGATTTTTTCTGTGTAACCATTAAGTATTTATATGAAAGTGGCCAAAAATCAACGAGTGAATATTCCTTAAAAAAATTCGTTCATTCATGCTTGTAATATGATGAATGGTTAGGAATTTCCAATCGGAATCGATTAATCTTTCACACTGAGAGAAGAGTTTATTTGTATTTGATAAAGCTTACTTTGGATACAGCGAAATAAATATTTCTTCCACGTGAACTTGGCTTAATAACTATAAATGAAGTTTATCAACTGTTACAAAACTGCATATGACATTTTTTAACTGTTATTAAACCTTATCTGAGAATAGTGAGTCATGTTTGTATGTAATAAATATTTATTTCGCCGTATCCAAAACCAGATTCATTAAATACAAATAAACTCTTCTCTCAGTGCATTCGAAAAACAGCTGTAGAATTTATCGAGATTTCCCAATGAAACTTATTGAAATTTCTGTAGTTTAGAATGCTTTTATTGAGACCAATAAATTTTTGTATGTATTCAATGGGCGATTATTCATTTTCACTCATTTTGAATAGATATCCGCAAACGTCTTATTCGTACCGTTGAAATCCATTACGTTCCAATTGAATACCTATCGGTTTCTATTGGATTCAATAGGATTTTTCAACCAGGGTTTAGACATGGAATCAATTGCATAAATCTATGGGAATTGCTTGAAATATTTAGTTCTTAAACTATTGATAAGCATGCTTGAATCAAAAGAACCTGTATGAATTATATTGATTCGGTATATAATTTTATTTAAAACATAAATTCACCTACAAATTTGTATAAAATTTCATTTCTCTTACTTATTTGGCGTTCTTACATCTATTCGTACACTTATGTATATTATACAGTTTTATTGTAGTTCAGAGTTCAAACTCGTATCAGACTTTTCTAAAAATCTTTATAGTTCCGAGCAACCTGACATGTCATATGGATGTACTTTTGAAATGATGAATCGAAGAATAAATAATGAAAAAATAAATAAATAAATAAAGTACTTATAATTCTTATAAATATGTAATATATGGATTCAGAAAGAAATCATGAAATTTCTTCAACTCGAATACTGAATTTTATGAATTTCGAATTTCTTTCTTCGCATTTCAATTTCATTCCAAGGAAAAATAATGACTCCACTATTTCAGCTAAGTGGTAAATTCCGATGCGATGAAGTCGTTGCAGTTAAATTTTAACTGTCATAGCGAAAAATTGAACTATCTCAGGTAAATGAATTTCAGTGGATAAAGCGAGAATAATGGAATCTTTTGTTGTTTCTTTGTTGAAAACACAAAGGGAATTTCTTTACTAGTATGAGATGTTGTTTCATTTTCATGATTTTTCTCTTATGAATCCAAGTCAAATGAAAAACTCACTTCTTCAACGATTACTTGACGAATTTGAGCAAATATTCAAAGTACCATATAAATGCAATCTTCAGACATTAATTCGAAACTTGTTAATTTGTAAAATGGAATGTATCAATTACAATGCGCATGTATATATTATATATTATGTTAATACTTTATGCCGCTTCTACCGCAGATGGTGGTCGAAGCATCGATCTTGTCGCGGAAGAAAGTTTTCGCGAGACTAAATGTGCAATGTGAGACGATCTTCTCCATACGAATTCACGAGTTCTATCATGATCGTCGACACTGTCCACTCGAACCTGGAATGAAAAGAGTTTATGATATGAGACAATTTCAAATAGGTTGAAAATCTTGCGTTGCTGGGTAAATTCAACTTTGGCATGAGGCTAAGATTTTATTGATCAAAGTTTCTTTTGAGTTTGTATATAAAATTCAATCTTTATCGATGCACAAGAGGATCGGGGGATCCCTCATTACTGTACGATGCGTGTGTTTTCATGCTACATAGATTCATTATTCACATTATTACGCACATTCGTGCGAATCTATTACAAAATACACGGAAAACAAGGAAGTAGCTGTGACATCTACTCATTTTTTCAGCACCCTTTTTTCACCACTGTAGCTAAAATTATTGCAGCTGTAGCTATTTTTTAGCTACCACAGTAGGAAATCGTAGTTGTAACTGCACAGGTTTTGTGGTTGATATTCGGATAGCCAAATAATTGAGCTGTTGAATTTTAGCTACATTTCTTGCTGAAGGAGCTAGGTCCCGTAGCTAATCTTTAGCTATCCAAATAATAGCTGATTATTTTTTTCCGTGTAAATTTATACTAACCAAGAGTATAACACGAGAGTTCTGAAAGAATTCTACATAAATTCAGTGTATTCATCATGAATTCTTTCCAAATTCATGTGCTATCTGGATAATTATTTTACTTCACATATTTGTACTGCAGAAATTCATCGTACATAGATTTCTTAAGACATGAAAATAAAAATATTTTACAGCAGATAAAATTTATATGTAAACTAAGAAATAAATGAATTTCTCTCGAGATCTACGTAGCGGTTCACGTCTACGTTCTCCGTTTTTTTTGTCTGATTAGACAGACTTTGAAGAAGACCTAACGTCGCTGCAGAAAACTTTCAGTATAAAATCGTTGTAAGTGGAAAAAATTCCATTGGAATTTCGGACGAGACGATTCTGGGCTTTGGCGATCCCAAGTTGAGTGGTGGGTGGTGGTCACCCTTCATCTTTTGGACAATTTATTTGAAAAACGGTGTGGGTGGTGCTACCAGGGCCACGTCGTCAATGAATCCGTCGTCCCCTTTCTTTCTCTTTTCGAGTTTTACTCTGAGAAAATTGTAAAGTCTGCTCCCCGAATGTTTTTTATATATCCTCTCTTCTGTCACTTGGATTACTTTTCATTCATTTTGTATCTAGAATTTAACTTCTTCCGGGAAGCGGGTTTTTTTTGTTATTGAATCCAGCCTATTAGACCCTATGATTCTCCTTTTGGTTCTTTAAACAATACCTAGACCATTCCCTCTTCCCCTAGCTAGCTAACCGAACCCCTTCTTGTTGGTTAATTTGTGTTTTCAGGTACGCACTGTTCCGAGGCAGGGTCCATCGAAATTGTACCTCGGATGGCGCCTTCTTCAAAAAAGCGCCTGGAACTAGCTACACGGAGAGAAATTTATCTTGAAAGATTACCATTTTATTCGTAAACTAGAACTATTCGGAAAAATCAGACAATAACTTATAACATACCTTCTAATCATTGCCAGTTGTGATAGTGAAAGTCCAAATTAATCTCGATTTTCACTATCACAGCTGGGAAAGATTAAGAGTTGAGTTAGAAGTCATTGTCTGATTTTTCCGAATAGGTCTAGTTTACGAATAAAATGGTAATCTTTCCAAATAAATTTCTCTCCGTGGAAGTAATTTCCTTGCAAACTGAACCAAATACAGCCATCAAAACGACCCAATTCCTGGTTGATTACCAAGGAGAATTACTCATTTGCCAGCCATAATTCACCTATTGAAACTAGAGGAAACACCGTCTTCAAACTCAGACTCAATTAATCCTGAACCAACTTGTCAGTGTGGAGTGGTTGATTGAGCGTTATATGACCGTTCAGAAAGCAGTCGTCATCATCAGTTAATTCCTGGCCAAATTCAGTGGCTAGTTCTTGGCTAATAATTGTTTATTTCTTCCATTAGGGAACAGATGAGTTACATTTAGAATTCTCGAGTACTATATATTTTGTAGCAATCGCAATAGTTGTGACCAATATTTGTGGGATGGTTACCTAACAGAAGTAAAATCATCTTCTCATAGCTCACCTGTTTTGGTTGTAATACTCTGATCGAATGAAGAGTTGCGGCTCCACCATTCAATACTTTGAGGCTTAGTTTCCCCGACATTTCTGCGGTTGTGGCTGTGGCACTTCTGAGTTCTTTCTTCGCTGCTCTACCAAATTCTCTCTCGACTTTGAGCACTAGTGGACCGAGGGTGAATTTGGTTTTGATCGTTGTATGATTGCTCATCAAATTCACGGATACGTCTCCGGATCTTTGAAGACTCGCTAATCCGTAAAGAGTCGCTCTGGCTTTCGGTTTGCTTCTCGTTGTCTTTTTGGTGACCTGTCAAAATCATACATTTTGATACAATCTCATTATCAAGCTCCTGGCTCGCGGAAAATAATCATGGAAAAACTCAGTTTTTGACGCAAAAATGATTAAACTGACATCTTTACTCATTACACGGGTCGCAAAAAAACTTTCTTCTGGTGCTCGAGATCTGGTAAATGATTCGAAGGGCTTTTGTGTGTGTGTTAAACGTGGAACGTATATCAAATTTCTTAGATTCACTTACTTTCTATATCTTTCATACTTAATTTTCATATATAATCTATAGAATTTTATATATAGTATAAAATTATAAAATAACCAGCTACTCCATCAAATCTGATATTATTTTCGTGTTCAGTGTTCGAATCGAATGGTATTCTGATTAAAATTTTGCTGTTTGAGCCCTCCAAGGGATACCAGCGTACCATCCGAGTAAAGAATTTCTCTGCAAAATTCCTCCGGACTGAACTTATGAAACAGTCTGAAATTTTCAGGGTCTTAATCTTTGAAACTTTACAAATTGCAGTCCCCATACAACAAAAATTGCTGTGCAACCATTGCTCTTTGTTGTTTCTTGAATTTACGCAAAGTTGCTAAGAATTTGCTACGCATGTGATGGAGAGTTTCATGAAACCGAGCAACTTCCCAGCAACGCGACAACAACTTAACCCAAAAGCGACGCAACGTCCCTGCTTTGTTTCGAGTGTTTTCAACAATTGGCCGCATATTTGCTCAGCACTTTGCTGTTCCATACAGCACCACACATTTCAGTAAAGGTCTTTCACCTTCATTACATTCACTCACATGAGACATTACAATGTCTCAAATATATTACGAGAGAAACATTATAATGGAATATTTCATAAATATTCTCGAAACTTTGCAGAAATGATTCAGAAATGTTGCATTGAAATGTAAGATTAGCGGACATTGCGATATTTCTGAAGGGACTCTGAAACCTCAGTGTGACATACAGCAGTGTCATAGAAATATTCTAATGTTCCAAATGTTACACTTCTGCAATCTCAATTAAATCTTCGGTGCTGTATGGGGTACATAGCCGGAATTTCAAATTTTCTGAAAAAAGTTTTTTTTCTCAGTCGGTGAAAGAGAATTTTTCTTGAGATTTGAAATGCGGACTATGTACCGCAATTTGTGAAGTATCGAAGGTTATACCCTGAAAATCTCAGACTGTTTCGTAAGGTTAGTTCGAAGAAATTGCAGACAAATTCTTTATTCTGATGGTACGCTGGTACCCTAGTAACACACAATCTTCGTCAAACGTTCTGAGAATGTTTGCAGGACGTTTAAATATTCTAGGAACGTTCGGAGAATATTTGACGCACATTGGTGTGACTTGGCATCTCCTTAAGAAAATTCATCTCATTTTGACTGAAACACACAATTTGTCCTATCTTTCTTCTCCTTTTTTTGGTCAAAATATGAGGCAAATTTTTCTAATAGAGAGTGAAAAATTCACAAAATATTGAATCTGTTATGAGATTCTAACCTCAAACTATCCCGGGTCGAAAAATTTGAACGGTTTTTGTTTTCTCATTCCATGTTTAGGTTGATTTCGTCCCGATTGTTGAATAAGGCGGACAAAAACAGTACTTTTGTAAAATCTCAGTTCGAATTTCTCCTCCAACGAATGGAAGTGATCGAAGAGAAGTTAAGACTAAAATTTTACAAAAGTACTGTTTTCGTCCGCATTATTCAACAATCAGGACAAAACTACAGTCTAAAAACGAAATATGAGCTCGGTTTGGCCTGTCGTTCTAAACAAGTGAGACTTTCACTCGGAAAATTGACAAGTTTACTTCTGTTTGACTAAATAATGGAATCTCACTCTACATATTCCAGAGAATGTAGTTTAAGGAGAACAAATTTGAAAGAATTTCTTGATTCAGGGAATATATATACCTTATTTTTATTGTTGTTGGTGGTATTAGGGGTAGCTTTGTTGACTTTAGTCCTGTTCTTCGTCCTCTTGCGATTTTTGTTCGATTTCTTATGAGAATTGCTGCGGCTAACTGATTTCGTAGTACTCTCTGTAACCACTATATTGTTGTCGGCGACGTTACCGGTAATCATAGCTGAGGATACTGTCGTGGAAACCTCTTTTTTGTCGTCAACGATGTTTGACATCAATGAATTTTCCGTCGACGGTGTCTTTTGCAACTGCAACACAAATTGTAGGGAATAAAATATATTGATGAACTAGAAAAGTTTGTTTCGATATAAAAGATTGTTCATGGTACTCAAACATTCGTCTGACGTGTTTTAAAAATGATAAGAATTATTGTTAATATACTATCTGGCTAACAGTTAATTCCCCAAGAGTGGAAAATGTGAAAACGGGCAATCCAACGATCAGTGAATATTCGTGAAATGTTGAAGATTGCATTAATGTTCAAGAAGGTTAAGTTCATCTCCAATTCACCCATTAAAACCTATGGCTGAACCAGCACTGTTATTGAAAGCAAGATTATTGAATATAGCACAACATCCTCTCATCATGAGAGAAGATTTACCATGAAAAAGTTTGAAAAATAATTGTTTATACAATTCAACATATATGAAATTCTATTATTACTAAAACAGCTTTATGTTTCGTTTCTTCAGTCATTTTTCTGGTATAGAATCGAATGACGCTATCGATTTCTACACTGTTAGGAAAATCTACCTGAAAATTCATAAGAATATTATGAAGCTTTTTACATAAATAGTTCATTAAATTTCATTATAAAATATTGAATTCAATAATACAATTCCTCATGTTAAAATTTTTTTTCGATGTTGAGAATTTTCTTCTTAATTTTAATAACATATTTATGAAATTCAATGAACAATTGTTAAATTCCAGAAAGAAACTCTGAAATTTCATCATCAATATCAAATTCAACAACTATTATTAAATTCAATTAAATATATAGAGTAATATAATACTTCATGGGAGAATAAATATTTATTTCGCTGTATTTAATTAAAAATTCATTAAAGACCAATAAACTCTCCTCTCACTATAGGGATATTTTCGATAAATATTGGAAAATGTTTGTAGATATCCATTCATATTAGGTGATGTACCTATGAAATGAAATTTCGTGTATAGTTCATAATGCGTTTTCATGAATAATCGAACCTAAATCCAAACGATCAGATATTTCATTGACGAATGCTAGAGAAAATAATCTCTCAACGCACATTAAAGAAGAATAAATAACTAATTGATTTACTAAAAATGAAAATATCATACACATTCAACACGTCGGTGATGATTTGCGTGGAATGAGAAAAAAATACATGAAGGAACTCACCTTGTTGTCAGACAACTGTTGATTTGGGTCGTTTCCTTCGCTCGCTTTCTCGATCGTTGTTCCGGAAGTACTCTTTCTGGATCCATTCTTACCACTGACTTTCCTCCTTTTCGACTTATTCTTCTTCTTGCCTTTGGTCGATTTTGTACTGGAACTCGAATTCGATAATTGTACTGTGACTGGATCGTAATTCTTTCTTAAAATTCCATTGATTCTCTCCAGGATGTTGTCCACGAAACGATTATATTTGGCCACGTAGATGGCTGGAACGTGTTGGCTCGGAATTGTTTCCATGGCGCCTGAATTAAAGAATTATCACATCTTTTAGTGCTCTCGTGGGACCGTTTGCTTGCTTAATAACTTTGAGGAACGCAAAAAATTATCATCGATGGGATTGTTTTTTTTTCATCAAATTATTTTGTAATACTTAGTTTTTGATTGAGTTTTTTTGTCATTTTTTTCTCACTCGTGATACTATGTGAATTATAATGGTGTACTTGAATATGAACCTGATAGATATTTCATTGCATCTACTGAAATTTTCCTAGATTTCAATAGTTAGTTGATCCTGGTGGAAATGAAATGTCAACAATTCAATGGGGTGTGGCAGAAGTTGGAAGCGAATTTACACTATATTTTTACCAGATAATTCACTTTACTGCCAAATTGATCATAAATAAAGAGAGTTGATTCGAGTGAATTTTATTTGATCCAATCAAAAGTCTGTTAAGTTCATATTTGAGTGAAAATTTTCTTGATTCAAGTAAATTTAGTTTTACAATTTTCCTCAGTGCATTATTATTCATTGTGGAACGAAGGAGAGAGTATGTTGTTTCAAAAGTATATATCACGCGATGAGGTGTTGTTTTTCAAATAATTTTCAATATCAAAATTGTGATGGTTTTGACGAATCAAAATAGCGGTATATTTTTCATACACTTTTTTTCCACGATCAGTTCAGTGCGGTTAAAGGCACTGAAGCGTCAGAAGAATCCATACACTGAGAACTCGATTTCTTCGACTGAAAGAAAATTTTCAGTTCAATGGAGAAATATTTTCTTTCTTAAATTCGAAAAACATAGAAAAATTCATGAATTGGACTGAATTATTTTGTCTATTCAAAATAAGATTTATCAGGATGTTAGTAGGCAAATAAATTTTATTTCAGTCGAAGAAATCGAACTCTCAGTGCAATGATTAAATCCGCAACTGAGATTACATTATAAATACGATTTTGGAATTTATGTGAAAATTTTTGACATTTAGAGGCTATTACTTTTAAAATTGTCTCATAATTACTAGGCGTCGTGCTATCCTAATCCTGATTGTGAATTTTATTATTCTCATGTTTATTTTGATGCTTTAGGTCCTTCAAGGAATAATAATTTTTATTCTTCACGTTATGCTCGTGGATACATTTTAAGAAATATGTTTACATTCTATACGCATGGAAAATTATTCGTTTTTTTTCCTTGTATTCATTACGCGATCAAAAACAGGGTGGAAGTTGGTCATGTTGAAGTAATTTTGCTACCACCAAAGAGAAAAATGAGTGATTTTATGAATGTTAAAGAATATGAAAGCATACGATTAGGAAAAAAATTGGGGCTGAAATTTAAATTATTAACTCTATGTCGTTGAGGTGACAGATTTTTGTGTCGATGAGTATTGAACGATACCATTAAAATATTCAATGAGGTACATAATAACGTCGCGTGGAAACAACGATGGAAATAGAAATCGCTGATTGGTATTGAAATGGGCGATCAATTTATTCAAAGGCTCTTGTAATTAAGTGTTGACCAATAGACGCGACAAATGTTTTATAACGGTATACGAGAAGCCATTCGTGGTCTCGTTGGTCTGGATAACAAAAAGGGAGGATCTCCGTCTCTCTTTCCTTCACCGATAAACTGGTCCACGATCTAGGTCATGGCCTTGTTTTTCATGCTCACCTACAGACCTACCTATCAAACTCTCGACACCTGCCTACGACCTTCCTCGTACGCCACTCCAAAACTCTCCTCCCATTTTAGCCGTTTCTACTTTCCTTGATAATTCATGGGGGGTAAGGTATTCATTTCTCTCAATTTCTTTCCGTTGAATTTTATTCCAAACTGTATAGATATACGTGTTCAATAATTCTCATAGATTATAATCAATAAAAATTTGCTTATTCGAAAGGATTCTTTAGTTCCCATAATTACTGGCCTATTTTCTCTGATTCCACTGTAATTTTGTTAATTATTCCCTTCGATTAGAAATTTTTACCGGATTTTTATATGAAGAAGTTTTGTTTTTGTTTTTCCATCAAATTCAATGATGAAAAATTCCTTTCCTTGTAAGTATACTCATAGTATTTATGAATAAAACTCAATTCACCGTTCAAGTTCATCTATTTGTTCCGCAACTAAGCGATCGCGAATTTTTATAAGAAAATTCATAGATAAAAAAACTCGCGCTTGCTTGGTTTCCAACCTGATGAAAACCTTCTAGAACTATGATGGGAAAGTTGAGAACGTGGAATCAAATTTGAATAAGTCCGAAATTAGAACACTTGGTCGCAAAGTTTTCTTTTCGTTAGTTCGTGTCAAATATTATCGCTGGCGGCTATAGAAAGCTAATCATCCTCATAATTCGAAAATGAAAGTTTCATGTCATACAAAAATCCGAATATCATGAATTAAATCTAAATTTCTTTTGAATTTGGTCATTGGATCACTTCGGATTGTATCTAATGATATATCAAATATCATATGCACGGTTCCATTCACAGTTCATACGAGGAAAGGAGTTCCTATTGAAAACTGTCCAGTAATCAAGGAATAAGTTGAAATTCTTCAAAAAATTACTATACAGCGTTTGAAATTGAATATAAAATATTTTGTACAAATTTTATAGAACGCATAGTAATTTTTTGAAGAATTCTCACTTGTTCCTCGACTACTGGAATTTCTCAGTCATTTTTCAAGTAAAATTCTTTCAGTTTGGAAGAATTATATGTGTATGAAATGTCATTTTCCTACAATTATTTCAATTATATAGAACACTGAATAAACGAATTATATTTCTGGTTTGTAGCCTTCAAGTGCGATTAGAATAAAAATAATAATTTCTATCCGTAGAAATTTGAAGGCACTTCCAAAACGATTGTTTTCAAAATTTCAAACATTATAAGTAGACATCGGATTATATGCATTTGCATATGTGCATATGCAAAACGCATATAATGATATTTTTTCGTTGATAGTGCATATTTTAGTGTAAAAAAGGTATCATCAAATTCTTTTCCTAAGAGATTCTTCATAGTTGTATTCTGGAAACTTTACTGTCGGACCCCAAGGTTTTAATACAGCAGGGTCTTTAACTGAATTATCGTAATAAAAATAATAGAAGAAGTTGCACAATTGATACGCGCACTTCCAGAATCATTCTCGATTGAAATCTGAGATAAATTAAACACTGTGTTTTCAAAAAATCCAAGTTTCAAAGGACTCGAACGAGTGAATTCTTATATTAACGAGACAAATCAAATTCTGCCTGAAATGATTTCTATGGAAATGCCACCATATTTTCAATTCTGTCTGATGAGATCGGTAGATGTAGACCGCTCATTTTCGGCTTATAAATTGATACTTAACGACAAACGTCACAAATTTCAAATAGAAAACTTTGAAAGATACATAGTAGTATATTTTTATATGAATTTTATATTCAATATAATTCATAATTTGGGATTGATGCTCTGGAAACAATTGTATTGTTGAATTTTTATTTTTCAAAGTATATTGTGCAATTTGTGGAGATTTATTTGATTTATAAAGCTTAGGTTTAATATTTGAGCAATAAAATGTTGATTTCAAACCAAATTGTGACTTTTTCATTAGTGCATATTTTGGCATTTTGATAGTGCATATAATCCGATGTCTGATTATAAGCAATATTAGTAGCATCCTTTGAAAATTCCAAATATCATTGAAAGACTTTAAAAGTGAAAATCACTGCTACTCCCTCTTCAAAAATATCGAAGATAATCTTGCGATGGATAGTAACAAACAATTATCGACAGATTATTTCTATTATCGTTAAAAAAATGTTTCCTACTGAAAAATAATTCCCCATGTCACTTTCCCCGATGAACGATAAGAAATTATAACGTATAATTCATCGATTTACGATGAATTTTTGTTCCTCCATTCAACAGACCGAAATCCTCGCCTCCCTCTCCCTTTCGAAAAAGTCTGTATTCTCAAGGTGTGGGTCAGGGTCGTCGCATATCGATAGATCAAAGAGGAGAGGACAACGCACACCCGTGGTACTCCGGGTCACTGGCCTCATTCTTGGCCTTTTCGGGTCGTTGTCAACGGCTTTGAAACCGGCTCCGCGGTGAAAGCCGGGTAAAAAAAATTTTCAACCCGGTCACATACAACGCTATGCTCTGCTTTTATTGGTTTTGAAGTGGTAGTCGTCGCATAGAAAGTTAATTGGCCACAGGCTATATGAAGTATCGGATGTGCTTTCGATTATATCTTTCTCATCCGTTATTATTATTCCGTCGAGATAAGAAAAAAAGATAATTATAATGATAAAACGAATTTGGTTGCCGTTTGTAGATCGGTGAGTTCGTTTCGAAAATATCGTCATCGATTCTAGGTATTCGAGATTTTTGATTATATACGCGCGTTTGGATCTTTCTCTCGTAGAAAGTGATTTACGTCCTCGTGAGATACCGGTTCACCATTCACGATTCTATCCACGCGTTTCGCCGATGCGAATTTATGCAGAGTACAAAGAAGTCAACAAAACAACGATATTGAATGTATTTCAATGCTATGGATCTATTCCCATCGATGGTAATTCATTTGAAATTGAATGACACTCAAAGTTCTTGAAATGGTGATGAGGATGGTGATAAGATACATTAAGAGAAATCGTCTTCCCCTTTTTCTGGGTACAATGTTCTAGTTTTTTTAATTTGTATGCTGGATTTGTTGAAATTTCTTCTCACGCGATAAGTGTAATTATATACAGTCTGTATTTAAGAAATGATTAATTCTCCTCGATGAACGATATTCTCTCTACTGCAGGAGCATTCAAATTTATTTACCTAGATCGAAAGACTGTCCGAATCATATCAAATCTTTTGTAAATAGGCCATCTTACGGCATATATATAATTATTTTTTATGATTTTCATACGCTCACGCACATTATATACAAGGAAAAAAATAAATAGCTACACTGAAAGAGGAGCAATTCGGAGGTTTGGTGAATAGTGATACTATACATGTGATCGATAAATCTAAAACTATTGAACTTTCAGTGATGTTTCATGAAATTTCAAGAAATATTACTGAAATTTTCTGTTACATTGATCAATGTTCTTCAATCGTTATTATATAATACAATATTCATATCTAAACTCACTATGTGTCACTCAATTACTAAAAGTAGGGAGTTTGGCACTGAGTAATGCAACGCAAACAATGTCGACCCTTCCAACAAAATTTGTTTGCCATTCTGTATATAACACTGAAAATGTTGCTAGTTCACACCGAAAGACAATTTTTCTAAATATTAATAATAGGATCGCTGAAAAATATTCCTAGTGAATCTACTAAAAATTCGTAGCCGATGTATTAACAATTGATAGATTCACTGTGAAAAATACCAATGAAACTATCAACTGTTAATATTTTTCAGCGATCCTCTTTTTCTCTCTGAATATTAATAGACCCGGTCTTTCCGTGCAGTAAAGAATTTGGTGCTTTAGTTATTCATGCTGCTGTCTCAGCAATCCAGTTACCTGAGACAGGGAATTTTTAGCTAGGTGAGTAAAAATATCAGCTATTTTATATTTAATTCCACGATTTGCTGGGTCAGTAGAATTTTTTTTCCTTTATCATACATTAACTGCTTTAATGTTTTTGTAGATATTAGAGCTCCTCATTCGAGTACAACAGCAAGACAGCTGCTTTGACAGCTACACTTTAAAAGAAACGGTGAGGAAGTGACATCATTGGGTATTGAGAGAACAATTCGGTATTAACTGCTTTAACACCGTGAATTTTTCACAGTGCATCAATTCTTATTGTGGCAGCTAATAAATAACACAGGTCAACCAGAATAATTTTATTCTCTGTTGCCCAAGGTCTGGTAATTGATTCAGAGTTGCTTGCGATGTGTTGAATGCGAAAAGAATATCAGATTTCTTGAATCAACTCACTCTTTTTTATCTTCCATACATAATTTGCATATATAATCTATATAATTGATGAATTTGATATATAAAAAATGATAAAAAACGAGCTGACCCAACAAATCTGATGTTGTTTTCGTGTATACAGAAATACTACATATAGAATAGCAGTTTTTCTGTCAGTCTGACTAAAAATTTGCTGCCATAGCTGATGGGACTGCTGAGAGAGTAACGTGATCAACTGAAACAGCAAATTTTGCGCTAGACTAGCAAAGAAAATTTGCTGTGAAAAATTTACGATAGGCTGCAAATACCATTCAAAATTTAACTCTAGACATTTTTTTCAGAGTATATGAAATAATTCAGAATACATTTGTTGCTTGAAATGATTCGAATCCAATAAGTATACACAAACGGGTGTCAATCCAATATTTTTGCGAGTCTAAAATACTATGCTATAAATTCAAAGAAGCAAATGATTAACCACGAATCACGATACCCATGATTACATCGTTGCTCAAAGAGGAAACCTAAGAATCAATATTTAATTCAACGATTTAGATTTCTCTCAATCTATAATCTCTCATATGAAATTTATCATACATAAAATGACGCATCATGACGATAAAATACGTTGTTCAATGATGAACCCCAGGCACAAAGATGATCGAGTATTATTTTGATTGTTTGATAATTAAATTTTTTTCCTGTCTCTCATTAATCAGCAAGATCAAAAGCATAGTACGTGTACCGTTACTCGTGAGAACAAAACTCATTTTCAAATGAGGTTAACGTTGATAAAGTTCTAATGTTTTTATATGGACATTCCTTCTCGAAATTAATGCGTTATCTTTCAAATGTTCTTCATGTTTCATAAATGTCAAGAAACATCCCATCGATCCGAGTAGAAAAATTTTCAAAATTTTATATAATCTGAATCGTGTATAAATTATATATAATTTTGAAAATTTTCCCCCTCGAGGACATTCAACAATTTCCCAAAACATACCCTGTGTAATAATACGGGCTATTCCAGCAAAATTGTATTGAAACATGATTTTTATATGAGGGGAATCCTACTACTATGAACATAAAATCGTAATACAATTTACAACTCATTGGTTTATTCGTAACGAGAATATGTAATCCCAGTATAAGAGGGGGGAAGAATTTTGCTGCAACAATCAAATCTGATTTCGCTGGATATCTTACGATAGAACAGCAATCTGTTAGCTATGGCAACAATTTCTCAGCTGGTACAGTAAAAATGTCGACGTATCCAGTTGAATTTTCTTTCTATTCCATACAAAATACTGAAAATTCGACTGCCCTGAGAGAAGAATTAACTTAATCCTGAGAGCATATTTTCTTGGTCTGAGAATATATACATTTTTTCTTATCTGAAAGAGATATCACGGAAAAAAATAATTAGCTATTATTTGGATAGCTGAAAATCAGCTACGGCAGCTATTTTTCAGCTGTCACAGGTATTCATTTAGCGGTAGCAGCAAGAAATGTACCTTCCGCAGCGAGAATTGAACAACTCAATTATTTGGCTGTTCAAATATCAACCATAAAACCTGTGCAGTGACAACTACGATTCCCTACTGCGGCGGCTGAAAAATAGCTACAGCTGCAATTATTTTAGCTACAGCGGTTGGAAAAAGGTGCTAAAAAAGTGAGTAGCTGCCACAGCGATTTCCTTTTTTCCAATGATGTACTCACGGTGTATAGCTTCAAACTAAGGTAATGTTTTGTTCGTTTGAAAAAAGTTTTCTTGACTCAAGACAATATCGGATTAGACTCGGTCAATTCAATATTTTCTTGGTTTGAGATTTCTTTTTTCTCAGTGTGCTTCAGTCAGTGTTGCCAGAAGGTTACATTTGTTACATTTTACGTAACTTTCGACCCTTTCATGTAACATGGATGTAACACTTTAACGCAAGAATGCAAGGCTGAATATTGCCGCAAAATATCATGTAACTTTTTTCTAATCTACATGTAATATTTGATCAAGGTGCTCTGGCAACACTGGCTCCAGTAGACAATCCGAAGCTGTGGTCTAATAATTCCCTGACGTAGCGATTTTGTTTTTTCCGTGTATGTTTTTTCATTCTTGGATATAAAGATGGATGATTTTTGCAGATATCAATGCTTTCGTACCTAGTTTCGGTTGAAATTCATAAAATATCCATAAAAACTAGTTCTTTTTTCTTTATAAAAATACATCGCTCATCATTTCTTGAATCTGAAATTAAGAGTCCCCAATTCTCTAATCGTTTCATTTTTAATTTGAAATTCATACACTGAGAGAAATTTATAGTTAAATTTACAATGGCATAACAATAGAAACCTGATCAAATTTACAATGTTTTACAATAAATTTCATTAGAAGTTATCCCCATTGATGTTCCCCCATTCCTATAATTCCATAGTAAATTGAACTATGAATTTCTTTCCGTGTATATTTCGAGGTCGAGATAAGCGTTTTAGACAAAAGTTGTAGGATCCCAAAGGAGATAGCTTTGACCTCGGACTCCACGTACAAGGTCATTTAAAGGTGAACTTTTGGTTTTTGGCCTGGAGAGACCCTGGTTTGATTGTCTAGAATCTACAAACACAACGTCCCGTTTAGAATTTTCCACATTGTCATCGTGACCAGTCCATCTCTAAATGACTCATGTTTTTCTCATGAGAAACATCATTTCGGAATGCAGATTCTGAAAGGGTGTGGAATTCCCCGTCCAGAAACGTTTTCATGTCACGAATCACAGCGATCTCAACAAGTTATTCGCAGAAGATTATTTCCAGAGAAAATGACACGGATAGAATCCCTGATCTCGAAGGGAAACATTTGACGTGGCCTTGAACCCAAGCCACCTTCAAGACTATTTGAAAATCAACTCTGTACGGTGAATGCGAATCGGTATTTTTGTCGACATGAATGCTAAACAGAGTACAGCTCACGTTACAAAGGTATTGAACAAATGATGGTATCAACTCGTCACCTGAAAAGAGAACAGAGAGTTTGTTTCTCTTTGCGCAAGAATCTTTGTAATTAATTAATTGAGATTTTAATATGCCGAATACCTTCCTGAACGCGACCCCTTTGATGAACATTTTGGTTTTTGATTTATACCTCTTTTCATTTAGTGCTTCAATCTCATGCAAACATCACTGACTAGATACTAAATGAACCATTGATATGTAAATAAATCCAGAATAATAAATCGTACACCGAGAAAAATTTGTAGCAGAGATCTCCATAATATTGGCAGTTTTGGGACACATGAGCGTTTACGAACATTTATAATTATTTGTGGTAATTTTTTTAAAACTTATAGTAATATATATCAGATGCAAAATTATTCCCACCGAAATGAGGTATGGATTGCCATAATTAAAGCAAAAGTGTAAATAAATGCTCATGTGTCCCAAAACTGCCATTATTATGGTAAATCGTGCTACACACTTCCCATATATTTTCCTCAGTGCAGGGGAAATATAATGAATATCAACGATTGTTAAACGACTTTTGAAAAGTTGATACTTTTTCTTATTTTTTTTCAAGTATTGATAATTTCCCATTCTTTTTCAAGTTAAATTCAACAAAAATGTGAACTGTTTTATCTTTATTACAAATTTTAAGAAATCTTCTCCAATATTGTATCAAACATCGCTATATTCTCGATCTGAATTTTCCTCCGTGTAACTTGTAAAGGTCCATTGTCATTGATAACATGGAAACCTTTCCGGGTGTGAAATTCCACGCTCTTTCGAAATCTCCAGTTTAAAATAGTGGTACCATTGAGAAAAACATGAGTCACCCAAAAGTGGACTGGCCACGTGAAGAATGTGGAACATTCCATATGGGCCGTTGTATTTTTAGATTTTGGGCCACTGGCTTTTTATATCTTGGACCGTTTCACTTTTATTTGTCAAGGGCCGGTTAGTATGTTTTTCAGACGAGCATTCCGGAATCAGTCTGCTTCTGACCTGACCTCGAAATGATTTCGAAGGTGCAGTTCAAGTTCAAAACCGAGATCCCGAGTGGAAAAGTAGAACTCGATACAAGAAGAAGAACTTTTCTTACAAGGGTGGTTCATTTACACGTCTGGAATCTTTTTCTGTTTTTTTTCTTGAGACCTTCATGTATTATATATACTTCACGAGATATTTTCGTCTTCGAAACAAAAGAAGAAACTCTTCTCGGAAGGTCTATTGATTACATTTATTCATTTGATCATAAAATTTTCAACAATTATTTTTATATTATCATTCAATTCCCTTATTCGACATTATGTTCTGTGAACATCTTTTTTTCATTATTTTAGGACCTCATATTTGAGGTTCATGATGTTATCTGAACCATCTTGCTTGAGTTGAACTGTGGACCACCCACTGTTACATCACTATGGGGTGCCCACAAAAGGGCAACTGGAGGGGATTCCCCATGGAGGTGTATAACTACTAACATACCCGGCCTAAAATTTCGCGCGTTTTAGTGTTCAAATTCGCATAGGCTTTTTTCGCCCATTTTGGATCCCAAGTAACCCACATTAGTTTTATTTGTATTGAATACAGTGAATCTGGATTTGAATGTGGTGACATTAGTATATATATTGTTTACCAAGGGGTGGGGGGAGGGGGGGTGGAAAGTCTCCACTTCTACCCGAGGTAAATGTACTATTTTTTCCTATAACTGCAATGAAAATGCAAACTGTTTGTACAATTGCATATGAAATATTCATATGTATATCTCAAAGCGAGAGAACAGTTGGTGTTTTCTTTCTACTTTGCACTGAAAACAAATTTTCTCCCAGTCAAACTTATTGTGGTTATTTGTCCTGTACCAAAGAAATATTTACCAGGATCAGCAGAATATTCTGTAAAACCAGAATAATTCATTCGAATCAAATAAATGATCATAACCGGTTAATTTGATTCAAATGAATGATTTTGTTTACAAAGAATATTCTATTGATTCTAATAAATATTTATTTGGTAGAGGACAAATGAAGGATAAATATATTTCGCTGCAAGAAAGTTTTTTCCAGTGTGCTCTGACACGATCGCTCGGAATTCAGCACTTTCCCCTCTGAAAATAGGTTAAAAAACATCAACTTTGCGTGCAGGTGTAAAAAAAGAAAATATTTATTCCACATCAACATGGCTCATCACCCTCAAATAGAGTTCATTGACAGGTACGGAACGACATAATGAGGTTTATTAACTGTTGAAACACTTTATTCATTAGTGAATATGTGGAAAAAAATCTATCTTCCCACATCTGCGCGTAAAGCTGCTCTTTATCAACTGGTTTTTTTTTGGAGAGGGCGAAGTGATTAATTCCAGATCTCTAAACTGTTCCATAAGACCGTAAGCAGCGGGTCGAAATTTTTCCTTTCTGCGAAACGGCACGAAAATTGCTACTTTCGTTCCTATACAGATACGGAAATAAATAACATCTTCATTTCGAGGGAAGAGTGTGATTTTGACTCGTCTGAAATTGCGTACTTTCTCTCCTTGATGAAGAATATACTACTCCCACACCTGCTTGGAAAATGTCTATTTTCTGAACTATTTTGTACGAAAGGAAGTGATGGATTCCAGACGAATGTACCAGGGCGGGACGAAAATGCTTAGTTTCGTCTCGCTGCAGTGAAATAAACCTACTTTAGATGCCTACTGTTGCCGGCTCTTGAATATGCACGGAGAAAAACCACACAATAAAAATTCCAACATTCTCTAGTGAATTAATACTATATGTCTAATGTCTTGATGAGTACTCCTCAAATGTGGAATAGAATACTACAACTGCGATAATTTTAACTGCATTCTGTAAGAAATCCTCTGCGGCCGTCAGATAATTATGATTGGGGCTGGACTCAAGACTCTCGAGTACAACCAACAAAACTTAATTTTATCAGTTCTAATGCGAGATTCATTGGGATTCAATGTACAAATATTTGAAGAATGAAATGGGAGAATATTTTGAGATATTTTTTTGATTCTGAACATTCAGGTTTATTCAAAACTGCTGCGGTCTCGAAAAAGGTCTGGTTTTGAGTGGAGACAAATGGCTTTATGTCCTGGATGCAATCAATTTTATTCTCTCAGATACTTGACTTGATGTAGAGAGAGTGACCGCAAAATCCGCCTGTTTTTTTGGGGCCGCGAGTTTCGGGTTAGATTGAGATCTGAAAAATACCTCATGTAGTTCACGGAATCGATAGATTCTTGACAAAATGGATTATTTTCTATAAAAAAACCTATCGAGGTTTATTGATTTTTATAAAATCTTGATCAAAATCTGATACTACTTTACTTGTGAAACCAGTGTTATGCTCACCAGGAAATTGTATACCCTCGCAAATGATCAACATGAAGTATGTTTTAGAATGCATGCTAACCATGAAACCCGTGGTCCCAGAGAATAGGCAGAAAGATACGCATTTTTGCGGTCACTCCTTGTCTTCGAAGGTCATAAAATTGAATTGTGCTCACGAGTTTCGAGTCCACCTTCAATTGTGACGACATTTGACGGAATAATACTATCTTACTACATTATTTTTCTCCGTGCACGGAAAAAAATGAACTGTTAATTTTACCAGAATTCCGGTTACTATATGGACAGCAAGGAATATCTGTGACTTTCACTGGAATTCTTGTTAAATTTACCGGGCCCCTTGTTAAATTTGCCGGAGACTTGATTCATTTAACTAGAATTCCGGTTAAAATGGCAGTAATTCTTGCTGTCCATATATTAACCGGAGTATTTTTTTCAGTGTGTGTAAATATCAAGTTTATAGCCAAAAGTATTAACAAGTTGTTGGAAATTGTACATAGATGCAAAGCCCTTGTGAGCATAACCATCGGTTCAGTGCTGGCAGGCTTCACCCAAGCTTGTCTCCATATTGATCCACACAGGGGCAGTGTTCACTTTCCATACAGATATAGGAAGAAGTAGTGTGTTCACCTCAGGAGAAAAGAACGATTAATATTCGTGTGATGCTTACCCTCGCCTTTGGTTCGAAAAAACAAACCTCACACCCGATGGAAATTGCTTATCACACTCTTGGTGAACAATGCACTGTTATTTCCACGTATCCAAGTATAAGTTTATTAACTCACTAAATTTCTAAGAATGAAAATATTGCAAGTTCAACAAAAGTGACAATTCACTCCTAAACTGTGAATTTTAACTCCATAAGATTGAATGCAGTGAGAATTTTACCTTTATGAAAGGGCAGAATTCCACTTTTCAAGGCGAGTTAAGGTTCCACTTTTATGGAGTGAAAACTCACTCTTGTTGGACTTGCAATATTTTCACTCTTCAAGAGTGAGTTTTTCACTACAAGAAATTTAGAGAAATATAAAAGTAATAGTAAGCGTACCTGAAAATTCAACAAAGCTGCGAATCATTCGCTGAGGCAACTGAATTTTCAGTATTATAAATGAATAGCAAAATAATTTAGTTGGAGGAATCGACATTCTTCGCTGTGACAAGTGAAAAATCGCTGTCGTAGCCAAAAAGATTGCCGTAAACTATTTGCTACGGCAGCGATTTTCCAGCTGCGGCAGCAAGAAATCTCCGTATTTTATATAGGATAGCAAATAAATATTGCTGGAGAAGTCAACAATTTTTGCTGGCATAGGTAAAAAAGTCACTGTCACATAGCTAACAAGATTGATGTTATAGCAAATGGATTGCTGTCCCAGCAAAAAATCCTCGACTCTAGTAAAAGGTACCCAGCAAAATCATATTTCGCTGTCACAGCGAATTTTTTTTTTGCGTGTAAAAGTTGATCCTCACACCTTTGAATCCCTGTTTTTATTTTTTTCGCCACAATTCCTCATTGTGGGTATGAAATTTTCCACAGTTGATGGTCTTTGTGGTCATTTGTTTGGGAATCTATTGCAAGAATCTAGGTGACAATCCACACAGAAATCCAGAGCGATTCCCATGTTTTCCTGTAGGAAACTCGGATAGTTCCTCAGATGAATTCACAGGAGTTACAATTCAATTTTCAGGTTTTCTATAAGGATTTTGAATAGGTACCTGGATTCGCACCTATATTTTTGCAATAGAGAATCTGTATCACAATTATTTGCATACTATACTCACCAAACCGCTCTTAATTCCATTCGATTTCAAAGAAGAAAACTGAAATTTATACACGGAAACAAATGATTCGCTATGTTAACTTAGAACTAGCTGTGGTCGCTACTTCGTGCATTTGATGTTTGTATAGTCACAAACATTGCTGTAACAGCTAAATTTGAGCTACTTATAGAAATCACTTTTGTTGCCACAGCTGAAGATCATAGCCACCATAGCTAATCTTTAGGTATCCAAATATCACCAACATCATTTTTTTCCGTGTCTAAGCCTGGAAAATGATATTGATATATCATTATGTCGTATGTATAGCAATTGGCTACATGTTTACGATGAGATCCGGAAGAAACTGTCCACCGCGTTGTTCGGTACACAAGGAAAAATGGTTTGTTACTATAGCGCCTGCAAAGAAATTTGTCGTTCTCGCAAAAATATTCACTCCAGCAGCTAAAACGTTAGTTCTCTTAACAAATTCCTTTTATGGCAACCAAGAGATTCAGTCGTGTCAATCATCTTTTTGCTTCTTTACCAATCTTCTCTTTTGTAAACGCTATAGTAACAGATCAGTTTGTTATACCAGCAAAACTTTTTTCTCCGTGTAACTATATATGTAATAAATTGTGTAAGAAAATTTTTCTAATCATATTTAATATTACGCTACGGAAGGATTAGGAAAGCACAGGATCTGCAACGACGTTTTACTGTTTGTCTCGTGGTTCTGTCCAGTTACACACGTTTAGTCAATTCCGTATTGTTATGCGTATAAACATTAGCCAAAGAGAAGAAGTTAAAAAGTGTAACGAAGCGATAGTTGCAAAGATCTACCAACAAGCGATACAAAAAAAAATCATGAAGAAAGAAAATTTGTACAAGCACTGAGATAGCTATTTATGAATGGTTACGACACGTCACGTTACTATTCTCTTTGACGTTTATCCAAAAAGGAAATATATCCTAACATTTCAACGTTTCTTAAATAAAATAAAAAAAAAACAGAAAAAAAATCACACAGAACGAGAGAGAACTTTTATCCTCTGGATGACGTTGACAAACGATTTCAAAGTAACGTCGAGTATCTGGACATGAACGCACACAAACACATTCTGCAGTGCGGATAAATGGTAACGAGCGAGAGTATGAATTATAATAATAATAATAATAAACTCAACAACAATTTTTCTTTTTTGTTTTTGTTTCTATTTTTCATTTTTTCATCGAAAAAACAATCAAAATTATATCTGTATTTTGCAATCCAGATTGGACAACGTCTCTGTACACACTCTCTTATTTTTTTCTTTCTAAATATATTATAAATATGTTTTATAAACTCAACGAATATATCTATATGTATCTAGAGAATACGTGTAATGCAGGATCTAAGACTTTGAGACCGTAATCACGTCGTCGATCAATCATATTATCGTTACACTTTTATCTTCGATATATCGCGAGATATATCGTAGATTGATTACACGATTCGTCAATCTAAAAATTCTTCTTCTCACTCTGACAATCAATAATCGTTTTTTTTTCTCTCGTCGTTGATTTGAATTTCGATTATGATAATTGATATAACGTAACGTTAATTAATGAATTAACGTGACGTGACGTCACCAAACTGAAAGCATTTTAATACCATTCATTCCTTCTTTCTCTCACAATCAAACAACACACTCTCATTCCACCCCGAGTGAAAATTTGGAAAAAGTTCGAAAGAGAAAGGTTAATTCGAAAAATTCCATTCAAAATTCCAACTCGGGGAGTAGTGATTTTTTTTTTTTTTTAGGGACTTATGCGGTAGAGATATTTCTTTCCTCTCCGTTTAATAATAGTTATAATAATAATAGTAAAGTATTTACACTAAAGTCGGCGGAACATGCAAGAACACTATTTATATTTACATCAATACAATTTCGCGATGTTGGAAAATTTGGAAACACGATTTTGAGGTGACGATGGTTACGAAGAAAAAAGGAATATCCTAACGAGACGCGACGAGAACGTCTTTTGGAGGTATTGTCGTTAATAAATAATAATGAAATAAATAATTATCGATATTTATACGTAGATGCATTAAAAGCTAAAGGCATTTTCTCTTCTGCTTGGCAACATATTTTTTCTCGAATCGGCAGATTTTAATTATGAATTCTTTTTTCGGCGAGAAGAGTGGGGAAAGAAAAATGGTTCAAAAGTTTTTCATATTTTTCTAAGTCATTCAGTACTTGACTCTTTGCGTTGAAAGGAGAATTTGTGTTCAAGAGTTCTGATAAATCAAACAGTGCCGGTCTGAAAAATATTACCGTCCGGCGCGAGAATTTCGTAGGCGCCTCCCAATTTTTGGCACCCAGCGCAGCCCCGCCGATGGCACTGACCTGGAATCCGCACTGGAATCAAAGATCTGGAGAGGGATTTCGGAAAAGTCGTTCAATTGAGCTTCTGCACGGAAAAAAATGTGTCATAAGATTTACTAATGCGTTCAGTAAAATACGGCACTATTAGAATTTCTCGTAATATTTATAAGAGTTCTAGTAAAATCTACGATGGTCGCAGTTAAAATTACTGCCGCAGTAGTAGATTTGACTACAGTTCTAGTAAATATTAACAGAAATTCTAATAGTGCCGTATTTTACCACCCTCGTTGGTGAATTCTATTAAACAGTTTTTTCCGTGTGATTTGAGCATCGGAATGTTCTTCTTTCGAAAATTAAGGCACAAGTACTGATTTATTTACTCTAAATTAATTGTCTCTGAAAGAATTAGTACCGTAGGTGTCTAGATTTTAAGATCGAGCTCTGTGAAATTGATTAAGTGTGATAGACTCTCTTGAAAATAACCACTTTCCACACGACCGTTTCGCTTGGAATACTTGGAACTCTCCCTCTTTGCACTCTCTCAGCCGAATATTTGAACCAAATCCTATTATAAATTTGCATATTTCGAAACGAACTCTCAATCAATTGTCAACGTTTTATTCCTGCTCAATTGTAACATATGCAAATGGGGAAATTTATAACTACAGCCTCAACTTTAGCCTGGAACATGATTTTGGAAAGGCCTTCGCTAATGCGATGCACAAAGATTTCTAGTTTTTGTACTGATCAGTTTTGTCACTGATCGTACCGTGTACTCTTTGCTGAAGTAGCGAATTATTTCCGCCGTTTCATTCAGTGGAAGTAATTGAATTTTTTTGACAGTAGTAGATGAAAATTCACTGTCACGACCAATAAAATTGCTGTTATAACCAATTTTCTCTCCCCCTGTGTCTGTCCCAGGCAATTTAATGGAAAATCCTGGTGTCGTGAATTTTGTATTTTTTGGAAATTTGTTCGATATTGAAATAAAATGATCGTCTCGAAATATACTACAGTGTCCTCACTTTTCAAGCTAATGAATCGCATGTTACAGTATTTTAACAATAATGGTTTAACAATGTCCACCCCTGAGAAGTAACATTTCTATTCAAACTTCTACTAAAGATTTGCACTCTAAAATTTTACTATTGAACTTTGAAATAAGTTCTTCAGACATTGAAATCAATTTGATAGCAAAACAGCTGCCCTCCCATCATCCACGCAAAGTTTCCAACCGAATTGAAAGAGAATCAATCACGATTCTGGATTTGGGGCTCAAATGATTTACAGTTGCTTTTGAAATCAACGGAATAGAAAATCGGAAACTTTTTGTCCCAAAGGAAGAATGAAGAATAAATACAATAAATATATAAATAAAATCTTCCGCTCGTACCGATTCACTCTCATCACTCGATATATACCTTAAATTACTCTCTTCCTCCTCCCACCCATTCTTTTCTCTTTGATTCAAACTCTATTCGAAGAAATGATTGATTTTTGAGATTTTTTGTCACGCCGATGTGACGATTTATGATGGGAATGTTTCCTTCCGTTAGGATGTTTCTTGTTCTTGCCCTTCAACTCACGTGCGTTCCTTGCGATCGTATCACTGACGATGTCTCCAGCGTCGTCATCGTCGTCATCGTCGTCGTCTTCGTCGTCGTCATCGTCATCCTCGTCGTCGTCGTCGTCGTCGTCGTCATCATCATCTTCGACTCCGGCCGTTAGATCATCTACTACGTCGTCGTCGTCATCGTCATCGTCGTCGTCATCGTCGTCGTCGTCGCCGTCACTCGGCACGGCAGGAACCTGAGCTTGTTGAGCAACAGCCGACGGTTGAACGACTGCGTTCGCTTGGGATTCCGCGACGTCTAATTCTTGAATGTTGACGGCCGCTTGACCCTCAATCGCTTCATCCGCGGCTTCATCCGCATCCCCTTCGTCGTCTGCAACGTCCCCGGCCGATGAATCGTCAAAATTGTTTTCTTCGTTTTCTACGAGCGACTCACTGTGTAAATTGGTGCCCTCTGCCACCTGCGATTCTTCTTGAACTGCGATAGCGGCAGCCACTGGGGTCACCGGCGCTGCAGGTACTTGAGGTTTCTCCACGATTTGAGGTTTGGATTCATCTTCATCTTCGTCGTCGTCGTCATCGTCGTCGTCTTCGACTGGAAAAAATATATCAGTGTTGAATTCATAAATGTCATCTGTGAGTTTCGCAAGCAAAGTTCGTTTGGAATATGCACGGAGAAAAATGCAAGTCGAGAATATATAGTAATCTTTGATAGAAAATCTGAGAATTTTTCTTTTTTTTTTGTAGAATTTTATTTGAAAAATAATGAAAAATTATCAACACTTTTACCAAAAAATAGAAAAAAATTTGAACTTTCCAAAAGTCGCGCATGAAATTTTACAAAGTGGATAACAACATTTCGAAATTTTATTACTCATTTTGTAAAATTTCATAAGTGACTTATGGGAAGTTCAAATTTTTCCCTATTTTTTGTTGAAGTATTGATAATTTTTTATTGTCTCGCGAATAAAATTCAACAAAAATGTCAACCGCTTTATCTTCATTACAGATTCGAGAAAAACTCTCAGATTTCAAGAAATATGCTGAGATTTCCTATCACAAATTACCACACGGAAGAAAGAAAATGAAGAAATTTACCATGTAGGATGACAATGCGTCGCTTTGAATTTTTAGATGGAAATTTTTACACAGAAAAAAGTGGTTCTTTGAATCTAAAAAATTGTTATTTGAATAGGTCCAAGTAGATATTCCTTTGACAGAAATAAATATTTTGTTCATGTGAAAGGATTTATCATTTGGTCTATGAAATAAATATTCATTTGCACCTATTCAAATAACAATTCCTTAGATTCGAAGAAATACTTTGTTCTTTGTACAAAATATATTGTCAAATATTTCACATTATAAGATGAAAATAGATTGTTCTCTTATGACGTGAATCATTTGACAATATATTTTGTCAAAATTCCCATTTAAAGGTTCGAAGCGACGCGTTGTAAATTTCTCCATTTTCTTTTTTCCGGGTATGTTTTTGACTTGCATTTCTCTCCATGTGGAGGATATTATTTTCTTTAGATATGAGACCATTGATGGAGAATCAAGACAATATTTCTTCTGATTTTACGCGTCTAAGAAGAAATCATAGAATTTTGCTGTGCCATTTGACGGAATTATACTTTATTTATCAAGAAATTTCTTTTGAAGAGGGGAAAATTTAACACGCTGAGTGAATTTCATTCGAGAACTTATCATGAATTTCCTGTAATCGAGGAACAAGTGGGAATATGGAAAATTAGAGTGCATCTTGTTGAGGATTTCCCATGAGGAAAGTTTTCCTCTAAACTCACGCAACCTGAAATTCCCAATCAACCCAATGTCCATTCCCGAGTCGAAAAATTGTAATACCATTTGAAACCTGATTATCTTCGTGATACGCAACGATGCAGAGTTAAATCAAAACGAGAAAAGGTTAAATTCAGGTTCAATGAGAATTTTGAAAGCCACATCAGGTGGAGAACAGGACAAGATCAGGGCGAAAAATAAAACCCAGCCTGATTCACTTTGTAATATACAACAAAACAGAGCTGAATTAGGTTTCATTCTTCGAGCCGGGTTGCCCAAGGCAATTTAAATTTCAGGACCTCTGGAGATCTTTCCGATATCATCCTTTCTACCTGGTCCTATCAACTCGTAGATCTCAGATAATTGTATTTTTTGTTTTTAATATAATTCATTCATCATTTCTTCACTTACTGGGAGTTCCCGGTCAATCTTAAAGCAAAATTCTTCCAGTACAAGATAAATAACTTAGTGATATTCATACTTAGGGCTGCCAACCGTCCGGATTCCTTCAGATTCGTTCCAATTTGGCCGAAGAAAAAAAGTAGTAAAATTCACATCTTGTGAAGTCAATATTCGGACGATTTCCACAAATAGTTCGAGCTACCACAATTTTAGTTGATTTTACACCGGGGAATGTGAGATTTCCATCAGCTGTATTATATCTTACATTCGCTGTTGTAAAATCAATTTAAATTGTGGTACCTCGAACTATTTGTGAAATCCTCCAAATATTGACTTCACCAGATGTAAATTTTGCAACTTTTTTTTCTCAGTGTATAGAGTGCGTCATAAGATTAGAATTTTCAATTCTAACAGTGAAGATATTTCACTATATATCCGGATTTCAAGCCGAGATGAGTTTGTAGACGGCAGCCCTATTTAAACTATTTTGCGCATCTAAAAAACAATTCGGTTCAATTCTAAATACTCCTTCAAATGTACTGAATGATGTACAAAATACGTGCCAATTGACTCCTTCGGAATTTCAAAAATAAAATTCCCTGATATGGCGAGACATTTTGATACGCATAAAAGAAGAATTGGGTTCTAATAACCAGAGCACGTAGTTTACTGTGGCTTTGATCATTTTATATTTACTCTAGACTTGTTTTTATAGTCATCGTGATAACCGAGTTCAAAATCCCTTCCAACATATTTTAAAGTTTGAAGATGAATGCGCGGAGATTCTATTTCATCTTCTAACAATGTCAAATAAATCCCTTAACTTGTATCCTATCGTCTCGGGACCTCTTTGGAGACAAAAAAAAAGAAAGAAAAAATTGTACGTGACGTATCATGTTTGAAGAACAGATTGAAATCCAATAGATTTTATCGATACTGTTCTTGTTTCTTGTTTTTCTCATTATTTGAGGTTTGGAGAGAAGCACGAGGAAGGGGATAGGGTGTTCCCTCGAATTCTTGAGACAGGATTACATCTGTTGTTGGGGAGAAGGAGATCATTCGACGATCGGAATCCGGGTCAATGAGAAAGAAGTAGCGCGTAGAAATTTATCGTTATGGAGGGCCGACAACGTCTTCGTTGTGTCGTTGGTTTATGGTAATTCGGACAGGTTTGAGTGAGTAGACCTGTACCGTTACACCTGGTGATGCGTGGAAACAGATGTTAGGATCGCGTATACGTATATACATACTCGCGCATATATCTTGATCCATGCTAGAGTTTGCGCTTGCAATTATAATATTCCCCTCCACCAATGAAAAACAGTTTGCATAACGGTGCACTATATATTTCAAATTCATTCGTTTGTTCAATTCAATGATGAAGAAAGTTGGATGGTCTGTATTCTCCACATTTGTAGAGTTGACATTTTTTGTTTATTAAATATACTTGTTGAATGAAACCTTTGGTATCAAAAATCTGTTCGATTGCCCTATCATCGAAGAATTTCTTGATAGATTTATTTCTATTGACTCGTGTATTATATCTGAAGGAGAAGGTCCCTAAAATATTGTTACACTTTGTAGTCCAAATTTGAGATGTATTTGGGAATCTCGTGGGTCTAGGATTTTCGAGGTCATCGATTTTAAATCCAATCTAGGAATTCCAAGATTTCAAAACTCAATTCAGTATCGAAAGTTTTTAATTGAAATTTCTTCAAAAGTGGAACAGATTTCATCATTTCTCATGCGTAAGAGAACTCTCCGCCAAACGCAGGCTGTTTCAGCGATCTAAATCTTCAGGCTATCGTGTTTTTTTTTTTGATTATCTAAAGCGGTATAGTTTAATTTTTAGCATTTGAAATTATCATTCTATCCAGCAAAACTCCATAGATTCGTATATATCGATATTCCATCCAAGATCCTAATATTTCATGCTGAACACGCTCGATGTTGGACCAAGCGTGGCTGAGTATCTACTTTCAACCGAAAAGGGCCTTTTTTTACTTTTTCTAATCTTAATCCTGATTCAGAATTTATTAGGTCCCGAGCAGAACTTGATATAAGATCCTCATCAAGTCACAACAAGTCTTGATAGGGAGTAAAATAATTTTTTATAGTTTTGAAAAGATGCCCATAGTTTTCCATACCTCCGAAGATACGTTCAAAAATATCATAATCCTCATCATCGTCATCGTCGTCATCATCGTCGTCGTCTCCTTCATCTAGGACATCCAGTTCTGGAAGCTCGTCATCGTCGTCGTCGTCGTCGTCATCATCGTCCTCCGTAGGTGCTGGGGCAGCGACCGGCGTGGACTGTGCCGGAGCTTGTCTACCGGTAGCCACTGCCGTTTTCTCGACGGAATTTGTAGTCTCGCTGCCCTTCTCGATCGTCGGCACCGGCGTAGCTAGTGCTCCGATCGTGAAACAATATATCAACGCTAGCGCCGCCACGAACTTCATGGCTCTATATAAAATCAACAAAAAACAAAATTTCATTAAAATTCAATTTTCTTCCTTTACAAATATACATTCAATTCTTGATGAATTAGCTTTCGGTGTATGTTCATAAAATAACGGTATATTCCTTTATCGTTGTCCTTAAATGCTGAAATATCTTTTGAAAGGAACAATAAGAATAACGATGTATGAATCTGGAGATTCAGAAGACAGTTGGTCGTAGTTCACACGTTTTAAAAGAAAACGAGGAGGCGAATTCCGTATTTCGTGAGAATTTCAGGAATAACGATTATAATATTGGAGATTACAATTGAAGGTGATTTATAAGGTAATGATGATGATAAATAAAATTCTTCAACGGGTAAAGAAAATCCGAAAATTATATTATGCGGTTTGAGTTCACGTTTAGTTCCGATACTAGCCGAGGCCTCATCAGCCTCTCATCAGGCTCTAAAATAAGACTTAGGGGATAGCTGAGTAATAACAAAATGTGAGATCACGTGACGTGTGAGTACGATCGTTTTTTTTCTGCTCTCTCGCTTTCGCTGTATTTTCTAATTATTTTGTTACTTTGAGACTTCCAGGCTTTGTCAGTGAGTTTTTCTGCTCAGTCATGAGAAATCGAACAGTGATCCACTGATTTATCCTTTCACGATAATGGAGAACTCAAGTTCAATCATCGTACTCTCTCGGCTGAGGTCCTTTGTACAACGGACCTCTTCTACCTGCCACTTTAAACGGGAATAACAAAATGTTAACATCTTTTTCCGCAAATGATTTTAAATTCAAGTTCCAATATCTGTGCTTACGAGAACAGAATTGTAATTCAATTATAATTTTCATTAGTTTTGCATCAAAGTCTGTAATTTTGTGTGGTGCACTTTTGCTTCAAGGTGTCTTCAATTTAAGTTAAATAACAGTAAGAAAGATGAGATATTTCACGGAGAAATTTGTCTCAATAAAGCGTCGAGAATCGATGACGATAATGATAGTTGATGGAGTCTGGAAATTACGTTGACATTCGTTCGAAGAGAATGCAGGAGAAATAAAAAGAAAATAAAGATAAGAATCAAGTTTGGAACTATTTCAGCATCTTCAGTCTCTCCATTGGAAGACGCCCTAGTTCTTGAGATGGTCTGAGTATAAATGTCATTACTACTTGCTTTTCGTTACCGCGCGAGACTCGAAAGATTTTTTAATAATTTAAATTGTTCAATTTGTTCAATGATTCAACCTAATGATTTCAAATTGATGCATTTTCGTCAAGAAGTTCAATTAAATGGACTTATTTTCGAAACGAAGATTTATTCACACTCATTCATTTATTGTTACATTTTACTATATTTTATTATTCGCGATAAACTTTCGAAGAGTTGTTTATGCGTCAAATCTTGGAAAAATCTTTCCAGCTTATCTTTATTCGGGATTGAAATAACCCAATCAGTTTATAAATTTCAAATTTTCTATCAGATTCTGATTAGAATCACTCAATGAGATTAATTTTGAAGAGGTTCCAACAGGAATACCAAGTTAGATGATTAAATTATAAGTTGTCAGACTTGATTAGGGCTAGTTACGAAAAGAAATTATGAATTTTATTTTTGATGAGATAAAAATTGTATAAAATTTTGTTGACATATCTTACTTATAAAATCTAAATGAATTTCATAAATTTATAGAATCTACGGACAAACCTTGCATATGAGGTATCAATCCGAGAAATATCCTTTTTTTTTACCTTGAAATTTGTTATATTTATGTATACGACGTCTGAGGGTACAAAACAACTCTCAATTACTTCAACAATTGTTCTGAAGTTTTAAAACTGCTCTTAATAACGTAGAATATATTTTCTAATACGCAATTTCTTAATACCCACACTGAAATATTAATATCGAATTAAATCTTTGTGATATAAATAATCAGTATATTGATTAATTTCCTATCTTAAGCCAACTTTATTGTTATCTTTCAATTCTAAGGAATCTGACACTACCGTTCGGTTATCTAATCAATAGTGAGCCAATTATCATTCCATCGAATCACAGATTGCCCGGTATAAATGAAGTATCGAATAATTTAAACAAATTATTATCATCTCGAGGAAGAAATTGAGGGAAAATTACTTCGTGGAATTTGGAAACACAAAAGAAAGAAAGAAATGAGGAAAGATGTGATAATATAATTTTAATAGACTCTCAATTTTCTCTTAAAGCAGGAAAAAAACGGTACCCTTCGATTCTCTCAAGATCTTGGGAGTGAATGTGATGCGTTTACGATGCACGTGATGAAACGAGTTTCTCACGACTTTGTATTTTCTTCCGTTACAGTTCAGGAGTTGCTGGTGTCAGTTCTGTAATAATGATAGAGTCCTATACGAGTGACGATAATTATCCTCTTTGGTAAAGACTGCGTGAAGAATATATATTGGAAGTAAAATATTTTAAAAAAGGACCGCAGTGTTGTTCATACTTGGTATTTATTGCAGTCATTTTAGCGTTGCGTCGAAGAGAAGAAAGGAGCTTTAAAATTCTATCGAAATCTGTGAAAATCAATATTATATAGAGAGAGAAAAGATCCACTACTGTCACGGTAGAATCTAATTTTGTTGTGTACCATTTGCTGAGCAATTTCATTAGTCGTGACGGTGCAAGGAGAAAAAAAATTTGCTGACGTAACAAACCGAGGTATTATATACAGAATAACGAATCTTTTTGCTAACTTAGCAAAATGATTACTGTTTCTTTTTCCCCCGTGTGAATTTTTAGGTGTTACAGTCAAAAAATTTGACTACAACAGCGAAATTTGTTTACCATGTCATATAAAAAATAACTGAAATTCAGCTTCATTTGCAAATAATTCGCAACTGCAGCTTATTAAATCGCTGAAACACACAAGTATTTCGCCATGGTGAGCTAGCATTTTGCTGAGCTAGCAAAAAATTCGTTGCTCTAGCAAAAACTAAATTTCGTTGTTACTACAACTTTCTTTTTCCTCCACGTACTTTTCGAGAAATAAGGGATTCATGTCTAAAAAACTTCATATATCTGCTTGAAAAGGAATAAAAAGGTGCCAATGTGGATATTTCCAAATCTACTAAGTTCCCTTGAAATTTTTAATAAAGTAGAACACTACAAGCATGAAATTCTCAAGATTTTGTCAGAATCATTCTAAAATATACAAGTTTTACTTTCTTCAGGAAAAAATTTCAATTCCTCTAGTTAGATGTGTTCGCTATTCTGTTTATAATGCTCAGAATTCAGCTAACTCGGCAAATAATTGCCAGCTCCGGCTAAAAATTGGCTGACGTAGCAAATTATTTGTTGCACTAGCAAAAACTTTACGCGCAATGAAAATATAAAATTTCCCAACGATAATTTCGTGAATCTTGTTTGAAGATATAACATAACTGAATCCTCTCATCAATAAGAAATATGGTAATATTTTCTTGCATAAGAATTTGTGAATTGTTCATTAAACTTGTTGTTGTGCTTGTGTTTCATTGAAAGAATTCATATGAAATGAAGTATAAAAAATAATGACTTTGCGTGAAGCCTGAAGGTAATTCAGTTGACAATGAATACATATTCAACCATTTGTGCCTCTCATAGTCTGTTGAAAATTAGCTTCTTCATCTACGTAAATAAAAATACAATTAAAATTGCGTAGAGACTCGAAGAAAAATACAAAGAAACATGAACATATTTTAATGCTTTGTTGTTTTTGCCTTTCATTATTCTTTACGATTTGAATTGAAAAAGGAAAACTGAATCGTTAAAGTACTGTGTAAAAAACGCGGTTGATTTAGCGGAGAATTCTTTGGTAATTCAGGCACTGATTAATCCGAAGAAAAATTCGAGAAGAATATCGGAATTTTGATTACCATTGAAAACAAACTTGTGGCGATTTCAACTAAATTGGAATAGATTTAATGGAAGTTGCAATACTTTATATCCCAAAACTGTCCCTATTTCAAATTTCATTCCATACTTTGAAAAAGTGACAAGCAATTATATAACGTAAAATGCGATAAATCAAAAGAAAAAAAAAAGGTATCAAAAATCATTTGGAAAAAGAATTTGTTAATATTTGCATAGCTAGAAATCAGCTATGAGAGATATTATTTATCTCTCACAACTACTCACTCAATTGTAACAGTGAGAGATGTAGCTGCTACAGTAAATGGGTTAACAACAAAGTGTAAACAAACAAATACATTAGTTAGAAATTCAGCATTTTAGTTTGATATTTATATCCAAATTCGTATTTTAAAAAATAATATCGAAATTTCTTTTTGAAAGTAACAACGACATTTCTTACGATTAAGAAATTTTTCTCCAACCAGATTGGGGTACACGTCGAAGAAAATAATGTTCATTTTAAGAAACTATATTGTTTCTTTATTTCTGTGTAGGTTCTCTATTTTGAAAAAGTTGATATAAAAGTTTTCTTCACACTTGAATGATTCATCAATTCTACTTCAGAAAAATTCACGAAATCCTGCCTTTCCAATTGTTATAGGCACCTTAAAGAATGTACTTTGAAATTTTAAGCTACTAACACTAGAGTATTTTGTTATTTGATCACCGATTTGTTTCAATAAACGATTTAAACTCCAGCAACATCTCATTTTAAGAATCTCGTAATTAAAAAATCCCTCGCTAGACGGAACGAGGCTTGCTTTTATGTAAATTCGGCACTCGTCTCGGATCTTCCGATTTCAAACTTCGAGTTTTGATCAACATCATAAGATTGGAAAATATTGAATTTAGAATAAATATAACGACGTCAGAGATTTTTATCCATCATGGGACATTCGCTGTTTTGAGTTTGCATGCAAAAAGGATGGTTTCAAATGTTAAGGGAATATTAGTATCCCAGCGTTAGTCTTTCTTTGAGTAAAAATATAACGAAGCTACACAAGGTTTGAAAAAAAGCCTACCTTGCTGAAAATTGACCCTAGCGATTCCTGGGACAAAAACCGAGTAGAACCGGGCAGATCAGGACAATTTCTTGCCCGGATTTGCCTGTCATCTTCAGCAGAGGAATGAAGCGCCAAACGATGAAGAGTGGCAATTGATAAATGAAATTTTGCTAATAATGCAAAATCGAAATTCAAAATATCATTAATCATAGAAAATGTGTACGTGACGCACAGAGAAAAATGGAACTCGGAAATATAATAATTTTTGTAAAAATCTAAGACTTTTTCTTAGTTTTTCAATAGACCAGAAACGATGAAGTATAGAAAATGGATTTTCATATGAAGACAGGAAAGATTACGAATACTGTACAAAAAGTAGGAGTCACGATTGAAATTTACAATATTCTATAAAGTATCTAGTAAAATTCAACTGTTCAGCAGTCTGAATTTCAATCGCGTTTGTTACTTTTCACTTCCTATTCATAATCTATCATAGTTTGGGATAAAAATCCATTTGCCAAATCCCACGGTTTCAGGTGTATTGAAAAATGGAAAAAAAGGTCTCAAATTTTTATAAAAATTATGATCCATATATGGGCCATATCAACCCCTTTTTTCGAGCTAAAATGTTCTTTTAGGTTGTCCAAACGGACCTGGTGTAAACGTATTTCAACAGTGCCGCACAAAAAACTGATCGGTCGCAATTCCTGCACGGCAAAAAAATAATCCACCATGGAAGCTGCGAATTAATTGTGATAGCTGTTTCGTACTATAAAAGCTAGATTCAAGCTCTTATAGCAATCAATTCTATTCTAATCAAGCTATTCAAATATCGATCACAATATTTTTTTCTGTGCGATTGAAAAAACCCTATGAATTACAATTAGTTCCTGCTGAACTTGCAAATTTTCCATTCAAGTCCAAGGAGTATGAATTTGTTACGATTGGGATGCCGTACGTTTAATCGGAATAAATGAGATCTTCTAATCAGAGACACGTCTGCACCAGGTCCATTTGGCGAACCGATATTAATATTTTAACGAGGGATACACGTCGTTCGTCATTTTCACGAAGGGAGTATTTTCGTTATATCAATCCTCAATTGACTTTTCAACAGCTACTTTTTTTTCATCCCGAACACAATATTCTACACAGAAAGACCAAGGTTTTTGATGTTTCGAAAAATATAATATGAAAAAAATGTCGGTGAACTCATCGAAATTACGGAAAAAATAATTGAATGAAACGAACCTTTTGGAGTATATTCGTGTATGTTCCAAGTTGATAAAAAAAGTTTTTTCCAATGAGAAATAATGAGGGAAAGTGCGTTTTCTTCATTTTTCAGTTTTACAACCATTATTAACTGGTGGGAGTGATTGCAAAAAAACTAGACATCCGATTGAAATGAACCAAAGCTTGTTATCTTCAGTTTCATATCCTCTTCTATTTGAACTTGAGAAGTTTATGGAAAATTATGTCTAAGCAATGTTTATAGCAAATTTAAGTGATTATTCTTCCTCCAAAAAGAACTGTTTTTTTTTTCAAACCCCGAGTAAATTTTGAATTCCACGATTTCTTCTGGGCTTTCTTGGACCTGTATCTTTCCCACCGATAGAAGACTTGAATTGCGAGGTGATTCTTACATATATGATCTTTTCACGCTGGAAAAAATTTGTTTATTTACTTGAAAAATATATGAAAACACCTTGAAAAGTTCGTTGGATAAAATTATTGTTTTGGTACCTAAAAGAATTCTCAAACAAACCCTATTTTGAGGTCTCCTAAAGCAGGATCCCTCCTTAATTGTTAGGGACCACTGGTGCGTACAATGGAGTTACATATTCTGTATAAATACATAGGCACTTTCAAGTAGAGTCAACACTAACAGCATGCACGCAGGTACATTGAATGAAGAAGGATAGTACACCGAGAAAAAAAGGTGGTAAAATTTACATCTTGCGAATCCAATATTTGGACGATTTCAAAAGTTAATTGAAGCTACCACATTTTCTGTCGATTTTACATCGGGGAATGTGAGATTCACCTCAGCTGTAGTATATCTCACATTCGCTGTTGTGGAATCAACTTAGATTGTGGTAGCTCGAACTATTTTTGAAATCGTCCTAAGATTGGATTCGCAACATGTAAATTTGACAACTTCTTTTTTCTCAGTTACAGCATGATGAATTTGCAACATAAATTTTCCTCGTGATCACAATTATAAACAAAATGAGCAGAAATGTAACTCGATGACAGTAGATAAAAATCTTCAAATATTTGGTGAAATTACCGAAAACTCGGTACATTTGCCACATTTTCCAATATAATTACCAAAATCTCGCGACTTCTTCCGAATTTGACTTTGACGAGTCGATTGCTGCTTGAATTACCGAAGAATTCCCCAGTAAATTTACCTATTTTGTTCACTATATGACTGTCAATTCAGGAAAAAACAGCATTGTTGGAGAACATGTCGTAGTGAGTTTACCAAAAATTTTATAATGAGGCTTATTTGATATGTAATGGAGATTATCATTCAAATTGTATCCGTAAAATCCATATAATATACTCTTCACTGTACAATAATATTATTGCTGCACTGTAAAAAATATTCGTGAATTTCCAAGCAGAAAAGTATGATGAAAAACTCACAAGATCGGTGAATTTCCAAATTGTTTGGAAATTCACAAATTTTCTATAAATTTCCAAACAATTTTTGTGATTTTCCTGAAAAGACTTGTCAATTGACAACAATTGTTTGTAATTTCACCCACTATGTTTGCAAACTTATCAAAAAATGTTTGGTAAGAAACTTCGAAACCTTTTTTTGGAAGTTTTTTTTACAGTGTGTCCCTATTTTTATTATACATTTTGTCTGCTCGTATCAAGTTACGATGGATTCATTACGAATTTCTAGTGAATTGACAGTCATTCTTCTGAATATCAACAATTACAGTCTCTCCGTGTATAGAATATATATCATTGACACATAAGAAATTGAATGATTTGCAATGAAATTTAATAGTATTTAATCAAAGCGTTAGCCATTTCCAATGAGATTTTATGAGATATTTTCTCCAATTAAGGAAGAATTCTTTGAAACTAATGGAATCCAGTCAACTATATTCTAATAGAAATCCCACATGGTTTGTTTTTGATACGTGTAGAAAGAGAAGTGCATTATTTAATTCATTGGTATAATTACTTTGGATATCATGGTAACCAAGAAACAAATTATTGAATTTTTCAATCAATTTTCATGCAAAACATTGAAACTTGATGAAAATTCAAATACGTTATATGGAAATTGCACTGTTCAAAAAATCGGTAAGTGTATTAAGGAATTCTTCGGTACTCCTCCGAAAAAAGTGTTTTTAAAATTTAAATTAAAATTTTTAAAATTTAGTAGAAAACTAATTTTGGTGGAACAAAAAAAACTTGGTTCAAAATCAGAATATTTTGTTGTTTGAACAAAACACTTTCCTCGGTGCAAAAAATTTAATAAATTCCTGGTAATTATCCGAGGTTTTCTTTCTTTCAATACATTCCCTACTTGAATTCTCTGTTTTTTTTTACAGTGTAGACGTATCACAATTTTTCCAACACAGTGATAGAATTTTTAGCAAGAAAAGATTCTTAATTTGGAATCACAAGTTCAGACCATTCTAAGAAGAATAAATATTTCATTACGTACCTCCGGAATGTTTGGAAAATTGGATCGGAATGCCGACGAATAATTGAACCTTCTATCCCTCCCAAATGTATTTTATTCTAACTGAATAATCTGATAAACACCGGAAAGAAATATGAATAGAACATCGATAGAACTTGCCGAAAATTCATACAGATGAAATGAAATTTCGAAATATATCCTCAAAGGAATATCACCTTCCGAACTTGAAGCATATATTTCAAAATTGGAGAATTTTGCCAAAGGATCGTACATAAAAACCGTAAAGAAAATATTTCGTGAATAATTACACCATGTATGTTAAAAAAAACCATGTACAATTGGAGAATGTCAAAAGTGAATATCGATGCCGGATGTTATAGAGTTTGAGGTCGAATGCACAACGGTATTTCCAATTAAGAAACAAACACAACTTTTTCCTCTTCCATTTCACTGATGAAGAACAAGGTGTATAGCATACTTCGCGTACGGAGAACGATTGAAAACATTTGACATTGAGGACAAAAAATTCAAAGAGCAAAAATCAGGCAAATAATCACGATATCGAACTATTTCGATGATCCACTTATTACGATACCGCTTTTGCCGTTCGTATTAGGAAGATAATACGATGCTCATCACCAACCATCATCATCATCATCATCATCACGAAACCTCTAAACTGTGTACAACAATTTTTCTATTTCACCGATTTTAGAGCACACCATATAAAATAATCCATACGTACGTAGATTTACTGTTAACGTTAATTTTTACATGCGTGTCACGCGCGCCCGCGATCTATCACTATGCGTGTTACGTGTTATCGGATATCCTCAAGAGGGATAACAAGCGGGATCGTGTTATTTTCTTCCTCTTCCTCTTCCCTTTTCCCTCCCTTTCTTCTTCATCCTAATCATTATCATTATTATTATTTTTACACGCACCTTTGGAATTCGTTTTGTCTTCTTAATTAATTAGCGGCACCCCGATGGTCGAGCGATTTTATTTATTTAAATATTATTGTTATTATTATTGTTGCGATCCACCGAACGATGAGTTATATACAACGTGTGTGAAAGAGTGTGAAACAGAGACGAGGCGCCGTGGATACGAACCCTTTTATACCAATTGCCTCCACCATTCTCTTCGTTCTCCTTCGTAAAAGCCGCGTGTCCTCCTTCTCTTCTCTCCCAGGGGGGTTCCTCTTCTGTGTTCCGCCTGGCATATAGACACTCGCCTCCTCGAGCTCTCATCCTCTTCCTCCTCTCTTCCTCGTGTATTATATTCATCTTTCGATAAGGAGGCTCTCCTCCACGTGGCCGTTCGAATAATCAAATAATGAAACCTTCCATCACCTCGTTGTGGGTTTTCTCTCCCTTTTCTTTCTTTTTCTACCAAGACATCGATAACGACACGAAAACTTCTCTCGAAGAATTCTCTTTCGATTCCCTACTTCTTTGACAAGAGCAGAAGAGACATGGTCGTCGATCGATGATGGCGATGATGATGATCATGATGGAGATGATGATAATGATAACGATAACGATAACGGACGTTGAAATTATGAAAAATTTTCTTATGGAGAACCCGTTGGACAAGAATATTTATTCGTGGAACAACTGGTTGTGGTGCATCCAAAGGTGCAATGGAGTTTATATTGATATACGTATTTCAGGATCCAGATAATACTGGAATGCAACGAATGAGAGAGTCTTTCGATTCTCATTTTAGATGATAAATTAATCGAATGTGATTTGAGTCAGATGAAATTTTATTCATTCGTTTGAAGCAATTGTCGTTTTTTATATTTATGAAAATTCATGTCCATCTGTAATCCATTCGTCAAAGATTCTTGATATTGGAACTATTTTTGCAGCATTATCAAATCTAAAATTTTGTGTATAATTTATTGAATTATGAATTTTTAATCCTCTGGGTATCTCAAGGGGATACGCGGGCCAAATCTTTCGTGTTTGAGATTCCTCAAAGATACTTCAAAAACACAATGAAAATGCATGGAAAAAGTAGTTATGGCGAATACTTACACTGAGAAAACGTATATATCTTGAAAAATAGCATAATTTCTGGGTTTTAGAGTTGGTCTGACCCGAGTTAAAATATTTACGTGAACGAACTTCTAAAAGTCCCATAATTTATTGGATTTCTGTGAAGAAGTATATGGTATCTTCCTCATAAAAGTCCCAGCCATTGTGATATTTTTAGAGGTTGCTTCACGTAAATATCTTGACTTGGATCAGACCAACGCCAAAAATCCAGAAATTAGGGCAAATACCACGTTAGTTGAGACAACTAACAGAACGGTCACGCTCACTAACGTGGTATCTGTCTGAACTACTACAGTAATTGCCATAACTACTTTTCATAAATTATCAAAAATTGAGTACGTGAGTAGCTACTGCAAGTATTTCTCTTTTTCTACATGCAAGATTTGGAAAAAGGGAAGAATATTATTCCAAGTATATCAAGTCCAATAGGAATTACAGTTATTTCATTCCAAACATTTGGACAATAAACTCGAAGACAAAAGAAGAAGTATTGAAAAAGCATGATGTACGGTGGTGAATCATGTTTTAAAAAATTTAGCCATGCTAATCAACCAAGAAAGGGTAATTTCCAAAAAATTATTCATCCCGAGTTCAAACGTGATTTTTTGTATTCACTGTAAAATTGCAAATTATTAGCAAAACACATAGACTTATTCCACGCTTCTTCCTACCTTCTTTCGATCATAAACAAGTAATGAATCACTCGTGACTTTGAATTTCTTATATCGCGAAACATTGATTCTCTTTCCGCGAAAATAAGATGTTCGAAGTTTTGAAATGTTGATAATAAAAAATCAACATGAACGATTCCAGATGATATTTCGAAGCAGATTTTTCTAACGTTTGACCTCAAACTCGTAACAGCGAATCTCTTTCATCGAAATAATGGTAAAAATTATGAGAAGTCATGAAGAATAGTTATGACAAAGGCAAGCATTAAAACTTAATTACTCGCTTTGTTAATGTTTTTTATAGTTACTATCCAATCGAAACTACATTCCAGGTATTCGTTTGAAGTTGATTCACAATGACATTGCGCGTTATTGACTGTCGTAATTACTGGATGCAGTTTGATACGTTCCCATTACTTTGAAAAAAAAAACTTTCCCAAAGACTTTGCGGTGCTGAAGATAACATCCTCATTTTATCTACCCATGTTCGTCCGTATTTTTAATATACAGCTATAAAAAGACGAACTCGGACTTGTATAAATATTCAATACGCTACCGGATACTTTCACTGTGACTGTGCGTATCCTGACCGCCGCTATGCGTGAACTTCAAGTATAATGCTGGTCCCTTTTAACCTATCTACGTGTGAAAAGCTGTAATTTCGATCATTGTGAGGTTGTGGTAATTGCACGGACTGTGCAATTCTTATAGAATTATCATTGATGAATGACTTTCTGGTGATAAATCGGAAAGAAGTATTTTGAATAGTATATTACTTTCGATCGTGTTAAAAGTTTTGGAATTTTCACCTTCACTGAGACTGAGGGTTCTGCAGTGGAATATTAAAAGGCTAGAAAATTTAGTCACTCTAAATAAAAATTGAGTTACGCGGAATGAATTTTATTTGTCGTAGCTAAATTGTTTTATTTAGGTCAAATGAAATTGAACTGGGACAGCTAAATTTCAATTGCCGCAGTTACATACAGTGCGACCTCTCAATAAGAACGTTTACCTGTCTTCTCATTCGAACAGTTTTAACAGCCCAACCTTAAAAAAAGAGAGTAAGCGTTCTTATTGGGATCTAGATCGCACTGCACGTTTCTCTCAGTGTTTACTTCCCCAGGTATGCGGTGACAAATGTACCAAGCTTGGTGCCAAGCCTGAGCCAATGCTAGTCAACATTGGGCCTAGCACGGTTACCAACATTGGCACCAAATTAGATTGATGTTTGGGATGATAATAATGTTCAACGCTTGGCATCCAAGGTTGGTTCAATATCAAGATTCAATATTGGTTTTATGTTTTGAATCGATATTGATGCCATGATTGATATACAATCACCCTAAGTGAATAGGATTGAATTTCGAACATGAAATATCGGATTTCAACACAGTCACTTCAGTAGCACAAGAGTTCTGAAAGAGTTCAGAATTAATGAAGTGGATTCATGAAGAACTTTTTCAGAACTCTTGTGCTATCTGGGAGGACGTTGAGAGGATACCCGTATTTGGGCTGATGTACATTCAGGCGTACAATCTTCCAAGTTTCTGACATGCGAATAAATTCCAAGTCCACGTCATGTGGCTATATCTAGGCTTACGGCGAGCCAAGTGTCGATTGAAGCTTGGTTGACGAAAAATAAATCAAACGCAACGAAATATGCTTAATCCTAGCATTGATGTCTGAGGTGCTATTGAGGGTTGGTGAGCTGTGACAGGCCAAGCGTCAGTCGAGACTTGGTTAACGAAAATCGAATCAAACACGGCAAAATATTTTCGGTCCTAGCATTGGTATCCAAGGCTACGGTAGTCCAAGCATTGGCCAAAGCTAGGCTAACGAGACTTGGTATACCAAGCTTGACGCCATTCAAGGTCCAATTGTCAGTCTTGGTATTACTTGCCTGGGTCATGCATCCACATCCTGCAGGATTGATCTTTTTTGTGAGTCATAGAATCGATCTGTATAACCAACCCACCCAAATAGTTCTGATCCTAGGATCAATCCCAACCTCACTCAGGATTGACGTCAGTAATAGTTATTGTGCACTGCGAGAAATCATAATTTCGTATATTTTCACGATTTCAACCCTCACAATAATGGAATAATACTCATAGAATTATTCGAGAAGAATTCTTCCTTAATTTTGTTTAAAAAATTCCTAGGTGACCTTTCATTGCCCTCTCAAACTGAACGAAAAAGTTAAAAGGAAGGTTTAATGTAAATAAAAAATTCCACTTTGAAGAATTTGAGCGATTGATACATGTTACAACGTTGGGGTATAGTAAAATATGAACGGACCAAATATTTGGTCACTGCAATCAATCGCATCGTTCCGAGTCGAAGAGTGATTCCTCCTTTTCCCCTACAAATTTCTGCCACTTTCAGCAGCAAGAGAGAAGGATATAGCTCCTCTTGTGCCCCTCACAGTAGCGCAAATTTCCTAATTTTCCATATGTAGGGGAAAAGGAGGAATCATTTTTCGACTCGGGGTTATTTCGACTCATTAAATGTACACTGGAAAAAATATTTATTTGTCCTCTCTTCATAAAATATTTATTTGCAGAAATTAAATATTCAACCCGAGTTGAAAAATTGTAATAACTTTTAACGCCTGATTAACTCCGTAATACGCAATGATCCAGAGTTCAATCAGGTCGAAAAGAGGTTAACATCAGGTTCAATGAGAATTTTTAAGGGGGAAAATACATGTAAACATACCGTTTTTTGAGGATTTATTACAAAAAATCGACTGAAGACCCATGGTTGAAATAACGCATATCTTGAAATATACGTTTCAAAGTATTTTGACAATTTTTTTGAGACAAAAATATTTCAAAATGGCAGAGCTACAGCTGCTAAAAGTTGGTAGCTGGTTTTCACGCCGTGCAGCCTACAAGTCCCAATTTTTTTCTAAAATCAGAAAACCAAGATTCTATCGTTAGAGTATATAAAAATGCACATCTTGACGGAGCCAAAACGAATGAAAATGAAAAATTGAAAATTCAGGGGGATTTTGGAAAAAAAACCACTTTTGTTCCTAATTACAAATTGAAAAAACCAATGTGAATAAATTTGGTTTTTTGTTCTTCTCTCCGTCAAGATGTGTGTTTCTACATATTCTAACGATAGAATTTTGATTTTTTGATTTCAGAAAAAAATTGGGACCTGTAGGCTGCACGGCGCAAAAACGAGGTAGCAACTCGTAGCTCCGCCATTTTGAAATATTTTTGTCTTCAAAAAATTTGAAAGATAATTTCAAACGTATAATTCAAGATGTGCTTTATTTCATGAATGTATCTTCAACCAATGTTTTGTAATAAATTCTTGAAAAAAAGGTACATTCACATGTATTTCCCCCCTTAAAGCAAAATCAGGTTAAGAACAGGCCGAGATCAGGGCGAAAAATAAAATCCACCCTGATTCCCTCTGTAATACGCAACAAATCAGAGTTACATCAGGCCCACTTTTTGACTCGGGAATTGGATGCAAAAATTGATTACTTGTGGCTAGTTTTCCAAATTATTCATTTGGAAGACCAATTTATTTGTGGCAAGCATTCCATTATTTGATTTGATTCGATATTCCATTAATTCCAAAGAATATATTATGGAGAGAGAACAAATAAACTATTCATTTGGTTGGAAGAAATTTTTTTTCAGTGTATCGTTAGGTGCATTAAGTAGCATATAATTTTATAAAGGTGTCCGTCCGTATTCCACTCTTCGATTAGTGATTATCACTGCTCTTTTTTTCCTTTCCCTTGTTTCTCCTCTATCAGGTCCCGACCAGGTCCTGATCGGCTCCTATAATCAAACACTAGGATAACCCGATCAAATGTGACTGAATTTCCAGTCGGATGAAGGTCTGTTGATAGGAAAAATGAAACGTCGAGTGGATAATCATTCTCACGGCGGTTAACGATTCGCATGGCTAGGGAGTCGATTGATGGAATCGATATTGTACACAGATATTGTACATGATATACAACAGTTTTGTATGTTAATTTAACATACAAAACTGCTGAATATTTTACACAAAAATGTGTATTATGGAAAAATGACGCAAAATTTTTCACTGTGTGTGAATATTTTCCTTGATCGGATCGGATTTCGAACATTATAAAGGTATTTCACTGTAAATTATAATCAGGAGTGGAAAAACTCGGCGAAGTTAGGAAGTGCAATTCGGCCAAGTTTTACAACATCGGTGTAACGAATAGTAGTCGAGCGTAAACAAACACAAATTTGGCGTAGCATGTAATGAAGATCCGTTTCGAAAGATGAAGTCTGAAGAATAAATAATGAAGTACTTATCTCGGTCATCTAATATCTAATGTCTATTCCTTTTCACAACAATATTATCCATATAAAACAATATCGCGTAGAAAATGTCAATCCAACAAAAAAAAAAGTTAATTGACCCCTAAGTGGGAAATTTTCAAAATTATATATAATCCGAGTATAGTTCAATATAGTTTTTATATAAATTATATATAATTCCAAAAGATTCTACCCTGGGCACCCACAATTTGGCTATGCTGGGCACGCTTATGGCTCAGCTAGCGGACCTTGCTTACGTAAGGGGGTAACTATCTTCAAAATGAGCCAGGCATCCTAAAATTCTGTGAAGAGTTCTTCGAAACCAGTTGATCTCTGTGCATGATTACATTCAAAAGTATCCTATTACCATTAAGTGGAGTTCTATCCTTACTTAGATCAATAAAATCTAACTTGGTGTGTAAAACTAGTGTGTAGGATGATTCATGACAGGAAGATCGGGCCAGCCCTGGCCCGATGGTTATCCCCGAGTCTTCAGCCATTGTAAATTCCAAATTCAGTCAATATTCATAAACATTGTGCCACTCATGTGGGCAATATTGGCACAATAAAATTGTTCTCAATGAATGCTCGACTTCTACACTTGTGCCAAGCTTGTACCAAATGTAGAGACCATTTCAAAAATATTAACAACCGTACCATGACTGACTATCCATTGGAAACAACGGGACCATCATGGAACAATATTGGGCCAATTGTTCTCCACGGATGTTTGTTTCTGACACATGTGCCAACCTTGGGACAAACTTGGGTTTTTTTCAGTCTTGGCAATACCTGCATGGAAGCCAGTCGAAATGAATAGAAGTCGATTCAAATTCAATCGGATTGAATGGGGGTAATCGGAATGCCTGAATTGTGTAGTGAAGATTGATGAGAATGAATAAAAAACAATCATCCGTGGGGTTGAATCCTGAATTCGCCAGTATATGAATATGTATCAATTTGATTGAGAGTGATGGCATGTGGTATATTCTATCAGTTTTTATAAGAAATATATTAATTAATTGAAGAGGGTTTTTTATTTTATTAACCAACTGAAGTGGTACAGTTTGTAGTTTCGAATATTTAAAAAATGTGTATGACAAATACGCAATTCGATTGTAGAATGTATGCATTTTATGGATCAGTTGATTTTCATTGGATTGTTTTGGAATCCAAATCTACTGGAAATAATAGGAAAGTTCTTAAATCTAAATTTCCAATCCGTTTGTGTATAAAATATTCAATTAAATTGAGAATTGGGACGTTTCATGATGTCTATTTACAGAGACGAGTGAAAATAAAGTTTGTAGATTTGAAATTTTATGGTTTGTATAGGAAATACCAGATGCACTTCCAGAATTATTCCATTTCAATGGTCAATGGGGTTTAATTGGAATTCGCCGTAATGTCAATCTGAAAATGCGCATGATCGATGAAATCTGAAGCTGCTTGCACGGTTGAAACATCAAGATGAAAACAATTGATCGATGGATTATAAAGGGATGCAGATAAAGGTTTGATCGAATTTACAGATGAGTTCCTACCGTAATAGCATCCTACGGAAATTGAACCATCTAAATTTTTGTCGCAGGGTGCGTAATAATTGTGTTACCCTGCACGAGAGCTTTCTGATGAGGATTCCCCTGATTTGATAGATTTGATAGAACGATTGCTCTTGTCACATCACCGATGATATCTAATACTTGTTTTTCGGGATCAAGATTTCATAGGTATTGGTTTCCAACGTTACTGTAAGAATATACTCAAGCCAATTAAAAGAATTCTAATTGGAACCAATGAGACATTACCGATACAGAAACTCAGTTCATTCCGATAGATTATTTTTCATCAGATTCAATGGGAATATTAATTGCTAATAAAAGAGAACCCGATTCAATCCAGTTGAAAAAGTTTGTATTGGAAATTTGTATGAGTTTCAATTGGAATTTTCATTATTGATGGAAAACCGATTTAGTTCAATTACCAAAAATTTTATTGGTATCAATTGGAAATTTCCGATGCAGAAACTCGATTCACTCCAATAGGATGCTTCTTTATCGGATTTAATCGGTTTTTTAAACCAGGAATGGTTTGCAAGTTTTCAATTGAATATTATGATCACGATCGAAATTTATTTGTGGGTGTTCTTAAATTGATTAAACAGGGAGGGAACGAATCAAATCCACCGACTGTACCACCGAGTGCCCAAATAATTAAAAAATTAAATGTTATGACTAGAATCAGAATTTATTTTGGATTTATAAAATAAGAATGCCACGGAAGTTCAGAAATGGTCAATGAAGATGCTAATTAGGATTCAAAGAATTCATTTTGATTTCTTAAGAATTCTTTGTGAACTTCCGTATCGTGCAGGGAGAGACACGGTGAAAAGTAAATCTTACTTTCTTCCTGAAAATTAGCTGATTTTGAGATGCTACCAAAACTAGCCCGGTTTTAATGAAAGTCAGCGCCGAAAACAAATGCCGACACAATGGAAGAGACTGATGAATGTCAGTGGGGTTTTCAAGTTAAGATGCAAACACATTCAGTCGGACTTTTTACCGTGGAAATCTTTCGTCAGAAAGAGAGAGAGAGAGAGAGAGAGAGACGGCTAGACTGGATTGTGAGAAAGTTAGGTAAAAAAAAAGAAAAAGTTTATTTACTTAAGGGGAAGAGATTTACGGAGATCTAAATCATTTTTTCTCGGATAGAGTTGACACATCCATTAACTTGTTGCCTCCCTTGTTCTTATGATCATCATTATTCATTCTATTTTGTTGAAAATAGAATTCTATTCTTCGAAAGTGTAATGAATCAGCACAGCATTACACGTTATCATTTCAAGATACACGAATAAACTAATCTATTTGTATACCTTGCGTTCACTTTTCATAAACCGCATCACGCATGACTGTGTTCAATTGTTCAATTGCGTTCAAGTCACAAACAATTGAAATTCGAAGATTTTATTTCACGTTCAATGGATGTTATCTACCGTGATAAAGCTACGGGCACAATACAGAAGGTAATAACACGTGTTTTAAAGAAACTGTGAGATTGAGGTATTTTTTTATCTTTATATGAAATTTGATTCCATGGTCGCACAGTTTTACTTTGAGGGGTACAAGGGAAAAATTTGTTGGAATAAAACTTGTGTCTGGAATCCAAAAAGAGACGGTCAAACTCGTAGTAATTTTTCTTTAATATGAGTTAAAATTTTTCGATGAAGCGATTATATAGGAGGTTGAAGATATTATTTCTCGTTCGAGGATGTATTTTTCAAAACAGTCCTATTGCGAAGTCAAAAGAAGTTTATAATCCATGATTTATATCGGTAAGATTTGCAAATGTGTATGTGTATAATCTTCGACATGATTGTTCCGTCACCAAAAAGTATTGCAATAGCAATCATATTCAAAATTTCGCACGTTTCTTGTCTTCATAAAAATCAACATCCCCTATTCTTCTCACGTTTCTCTTTCGATACTTCTCTTATCATTTTAATGTGGCCTTCATTGGTTTCTGTAATCGAATACCCACATTCCTGTATGTCGTCCACGTAACTCAGGGTTCATATTTTCTCCTTCAACTCAGCTAACCTCGACAACATTTGTTTTACACTCTTCTTCTCCTTTGCTCATTTTATTTTCTTTTCCGATTCATTCAAATGTATTCAAGAATTTTTCTACGCGATCATTGGATTCTATCGATCAAAAGATTATTCAGAATATTCTTATTCAGCATTAAATAACAAATATATCAGATTATATGTCAGATTTGATGAAACACAATCGATATCTGACTCCAATTCATCAAAAGGTCCCCTGTTGAAAATCTTGGGTGTGTGAATCCGTTTGAATCCTGTTTCTGATCTGTGTTCCTTTAGACATAGAAGTTTCATTCATTCAATAGAATTCAACGAGGCTTCAGCGGATTGGGGAACTCTTTGGGGAAGTAGGATTTTATCAGGATGATTTTCTATTCTTTGACCAGAGTCAATGCGGGCATGATCGATCGGATTCTATAGTATGGAATAGGTCCCATAACAATTCAGGATCACAATCAAGGTGGAAATCCCCAATCTACGCCCAGGGTGGGTGTTCATGCTGCCCAACGTGGTGCCAAGCTGGGTAGATAAATGGGGCCAACCCTGAGATGATAACATCGTTCCCAGCTTGGCTGTATTGCTTTGCCCGAGGATTGGTAACGCCATGGGCCCAGCATGAACCCAGACTAGGCAATCAATACTGTCCCTTCCTTTTTTTTTGAAATTGGAAACCTGCTATGAATATGGGTCCAAGACTGGATCAAAGTGGGACCAAAATTCATACACGCTGAGGATTGTACGCACATGCTCGGGATACAAATTCACCCCAATCTTGGCCTAACGCTGGTCCAAATCGGGGCCAAGTTCGAATGTGCCCGCACTAAAATTCATTATTTCCATTTTCTACCAACCATAATTGTATGGGAAAGCACAACAGAGCCAAGATTCAGCCAACATGGGCCCCATCGTAATTCCTCGATACTGGGTTAAAGAGGATGGACCCAGTCTGGGGCCCATTGGCATTATAGACAATACACGCTTGGGTTGTAACTTCATGCTCACAGAAGAACCGGAGAGGGAAAGGAAATATCTAAAGGATATTTTATCGAAAATTGTGATTTTGTCACCGTTTATATCTATGTTCCTGGTTGTCTGATTGCAACGGAATTTATATCACGTTTAAATTACGATCTCACAGTGGGTCCATACGGATTTCGTCTCAATTGGTTCAGGGATGTAGAAACAATGTTCTAGCAATATTTGACAATGTTTTCAGAAACGAGGAAGCTTTGTGCCTATAAATTGGTAGAGTTTTTATTTTCTTATCTAATAGAACTCGACCTGAGGTCCCCATCCTAATTTCACCCATTTCAACAAAAGAACGCATCGCGAATTCACCTACGGGTTCCATCGACCATACAAACACATGACAAATTTTGAATTTGGAAAATCTGTATTCAAATACAATATGTTATTTTTATAACTCAAAATTTGCTTCATTTCAAAATTCTATTGAATAGTGTTGTGAAATTATGATTCCGAAACGAAACCCAATAAACATGAACATCTTCAAGATATCTTGAAGATATCTTTTGAAAGACATCTACAAGAAATATCGAAAAGACATCTTTTCGATATGTCTTGAAGATGTCTTCCAAAAGATATGTTTAAGATGTTTTACCAAATGTATCTCTAAGATCAGCAGTTTTGAGGTTATGAGTGCATATGGATAACACTTCAAATGTCTTTGTTCACAATCAAATTGCGAAGAAGGTGAATTCGTTCATAAATTAAAAGCTTCCCACACAGCACATCCACCGATATCCACGTCGCATCTCCGTGGAGGCGAGGTGGAAGAAAGGGAGACGTAGATACAAGGTGGAAAGAACGGAGAAGCGACGTGGAGGCGACGGAGAAATGTCCGCGTGCTGTACGGGTTGAATAATCCATGTAAATACTAACAAATTCTGTGAAAAGTACAAATTTGTGACCTTGCAGTGCTAGCACTAAAAGTAACGAATCTCCAAGTCACAATATTTTGCGACTTATCGAACTTCTTACGCTGAATTTTATGTACGGCCTTCGTGTACGGTGATTTTATCAAATTCTCATTCACATTTACTAATAAGTTGTTTTTCAATAACAGTGAGAAAGAAATAATTGAAAGGTATCTATGATATTCATCAGACACTAACGATCACTGGATCACGTACTTCAATATATTTCACCAAATTCATTAAACTGTTCAAATTTTAAGCACAATCAACTTATCTTATATTTGTATATGTAATAAACACCTTGTTCAAAAGATCACTTTTACTCTGAAAATATACACCGCTGACATTATATCTTACTATGTCATATTGACGATTATAAGGACGGTCATCAAATTGTCTCTATGGCTCAGGTCATTGAAGCGTAGGTACGTCGTGAAATCTCCGGGTTCGAATCTCGCAACTCCAAGAATCCAAAATGAGGCGAAATTGGTAGGACTGAGAGGGGGATTAAAAGAAAAGAAAGGAAGAAGAAGAAGAAAAAGAGGAAAGAATTTTTTTTATGCACGATTCGAGATTTCCCTAAGATATTTTTATGAATTCTTCAAGACATTTTTAAGACTTGATCGAATACGTCTAAAACATATCTTCCGCAAGACCTTTTTGAGATATCTTAAACTTGTCGAAATCAATCGCGTAAGACATCTTTTAGATTTCTAAAAGACATCTTCAAGACCTTCTTGCAAGACATCTTCCAAAATTGCGAGATATCTTTTAGATATCTAAAAGATGTCTTTTTGTTTGATTGGGAATGGTGTTTATGAGAAACTATTGATTACCGTTAATAATCATTTTGTACGCGTGTGTTTTTCACAAATAATTTCTTTGCATTTTTTATTTGGCATTTTCATGCAGCTGTGTAATTCATTCGATGCTTGAATGGATTAAAGAAACTCATACCTACACTTTTTTGAACTATCTTTCTCATCTTCCTTACACCTCCAGTTGTCCCATTGGTACTTTTACTTTCCTCTTCACTCGGTTCCATTCTGCCATCTATCTTTTATCTCCTGCATACTTTTTCACTCCGCTCATCTCCGTAGATAACCTGCTTTTTCCTTACTTCAAACTTTGAAAAATCATCTGAAGCAAAAACATATATTTCACAAAGATTCGATGAAAACGTCCAAAATTTACATTATGATTGAAATTACACAAACAAATACCGTCCACTTCGAACTCATTTGATGTCGAAAACTGAATTGAAAGCACAGAACTTGAGAATATTCCGCACACACTCGGGTGGAAAAATTTTCAGAATTATGTATAATTTACGTATATCATTCGATATAAATTCGAAAAATTCTTTCGCGAGAGTATTAAACGGAAACCACAAATTTGAAAATATTTTATCTCGTGGTGAAAAAATTTGTGTACGTTTATGGACCATGAAAAGTCCAGCCTTGACTCAATCTTCATTCGATGTTGATGAACTTCTTCAAAATTTACTCAGCAAGAGTGACCGTTACTTTATAAAATTCTACAAGAACTCGATACATTTTTAATAAAAAAACATCGATACTGTCCAACATTGTATGTTACTGTTATAATGAAGATTTTCGACTTTTTATTATTCCCGTCAAAAAGTTTCCCCTCTCCATTCCCAAAAGCTTGCAAAATTTCCATATCATTTTCCATGTTTTGAGGAGAAAAAGTGGGAGAAGGAATAAGGAAATTTTGCATAGACATGGAAAATTTTCCTAAAGGTTGGCTAAACGAGGTCTCGACAGTGTTCTTAAGGCTTTTCTGTTAAGAATAATTAATTTTGTGTGCAAATCCATTCATTTCATTTATATTTTGAAACAGCAAAATCTATACACGAAAATTGCTGATCTTTGAATGGATTGGAAATCTTCAGTAGAGTCTTCATAGTATTTCTACGCTTTCCCATTACAATTTTACTACTATTACGTGAAGGAATATGTTTCGTAATGTAACACAGATAGAAAAAAGCCTTTTCTATCTGATTTATCAAGTCCTATTTTTCAACTGTGAATAAAATTCTTGTCAGGATAAGTCGAGTAATCCAAAAATGCCACAATGATACGCCACAGTATTCTAACCTAGTAGTAACCTAGTAGTATCTAAGTATTTGAGAGAAGAAACAACAAAACTCATCAACCTCAAATGAGAATTGAGTTGGGGATGGATTTGGTGCATGTAAGTGCACCAAAATTTTCCACTATGCATTCTCTTGAATAAGCCATATCGTTGCAGCGACATTGCGACAGTATAGCTTATTCTAACTTTGATTTTGATGAATCAACTCAACAACAAGTTCGATAAAAGCGTAATCCTCCTAATTATGTATCAAGGTTTGTATCGAAAAACTGGATGAAATTACAAATTTGATGATTACAGGCGTTTTTGTTTGAATTTTTCTTTTGAACGGGGACACGCATTCTTCCATGAATAATGAATGACGTTCATGAAACGCATTTAACAACAACAATGCTTGAAAGAATTCCAGTGTCCAATCGGCACCGAACGCTGGTTCTATCGAACGTTTTTTCCACGTTTTTGTCTGCCATTCCCTTCTCGTTATATGTCTTCCTCCGATGCGTAACGCACGTATCCGCGCTTATTTACGAAAAGTATGTTGTCGCTTATTCGGTCCAAGACGCACATCCTAATTACTAATTCACCAAGCGACGTACCACTTCCTTAACGCCTTGTGACACCAAATCCTATATTTCGATTCATTTGTGTTGGAGAAATCTTGGAATTTATACTTAGATTCTAAGAGATCGGGAATTCTTCGATTTTTCTATCCATCCTTATCTCTTTTTTTTCATAGATCCTTCAAATCAGAGTGGATGCTGGATTTTCTTCAGAATTTCATAGATTTCAGGTTCAGTTGTAATTAATGCATCTATTTACATTTCCATACTCATTTCAATTTCAAGAAGATTACGAGTCGATTTTATTCTTTCTGTCGAATCATTTGACAACGGTGAAATGAAATCAAAGTACTTCAATAGACTTTGCATTTTTTACCAATCAAAGATTGGAGCTACGTACACTGTTGAAAGTATATGAAAAGATTAGGTCATCAAAATTGTCATTGACCAGTATGTTACCTTTGGACGAAGCACGAATTTAGAAATTCGTTGACTTGAAAATGAAAAGTAACTTTCAGTCTTGAAATGATGGAAAGAGTCAACGAATTCTTCAAGTCCAATGTACGGATCTTTCTTGAATTTGTGCTCCGCTCGGAAGTGATACATTGTTCAACGCAAAATTTGGACCACTTATTTGTTCTGTGTATCTGTTCTGGAATTTATGAGGAATATAAGGGCCCATCATATCCACCAGAAACTTTGAACGCAGAGTCGCATATAACCCTGGTCAAACGGAAGCGTGTATTAGAAAGTGAAAGTATTTGGAAGGTGAATTTGAGCGTCTAGTGGAACATCAAGAGTAGTTTGAACTTATATTTGAAGTGTGTGGAGCGTATCCGAAGGAACACTAATTTCATCGAAACGAGGCTTCACGCACTAGAAGTATTAGAAAAGTACTCTGAAACATTCTTACGCTCCTTTACGCAAAAGGGGACGCTGTCGCTACAGTTTGCAAACGAAGAGATCCACATTCTGATGACCCAGCCAGCACAAATGATCAATTTGAATTTATAAAGACTCCCCAAAGACCTCTTGAACAGTCCCCGTTATGCGACTTACAATGAATTCCTTATGAATTTAATGGATTCCAAATGAAAACATATTGAATGCCTAAAGAATTCATCATGGAGTTCCGATATGAGTTCTCTCTGAACATTGAGTTGTTCATTGAGAATTCATTTTGAATCCAAAATAGTCATAATGAATGCATATTGATTAGCATGACGGGAGCTCTTTGTTGGAACTCTTGTGCTGTATGGGGAATTAAAACCTTATTTATTACACAAATGTTTAGTTGGATATTTGATTACAAGATATGGTTGCATTTTGTTTTCAATTATATTGACCAACAAATCATTCAGCGAGGTTTCCTGCACGTTATCTTGACAATTGATTAGTCGACCCGAGTGGGAAAATTCTTAGAATTGTTTAAAAATTATATATCATTTTGTACATTTTTCCACTCTACATAGTGAAAAATTTTGTGTGTTTTTAATACACGTTCATGTCCTAGCAGGTCCACTCGCAATTTATGTTGAATATTAACACAAAAAATGTATCAAATCACCCAGATAACACACGGAGAATTCTTTTTCAAGAGCAAGAATAGAACTCTTCAAGAATCCTTTTCGAACTAATGAATTCATATAGAGCTCTGGAGGAGTTCAATCTGTCGGACATTAACAAGCTCTTTGAGAATATCAGAAGTATTGTTTGAGTACTCTCAAAGAACTTGTTAATGTCCGACAGATTGAACTCCTCCAGAGCTCTATATGAATTCATTAGTTCGAAAAGAGTTCTTGAAGAATTCTATTCTTGCTCTTGAAAAAGAATTCTTTGTGTGTTATCTGGGCAATACAAAAATGTTAAATTTACACTGAAAATCTGTGAATTTCAGAATTCGATATGTTGTTTTCAACACAAACTCTGAGTGGACCTCCTGTGACACAAAATTTTTCGCTGTATGGATAGGGGCGCCGTGATCGAGTTGCGCCACGGTTAACAAATTTCCCAGACCCGCTTCTGTTTGAACGTGTTAGCGCGATAACTTGGTCAGTTTTACATATTTCTGAATTTTTTTCGAATCTTGATAATTATTATATCGGAAAATATTATTTGCCGTAGTTACACGCACAGCGAAAATAGTTCAGAAAGAACCTCTTAAGAATTCATGTTAATTCGCAAAGAATTCTTCAAAAACATCACAACTCCTCACGAAGAATTCTCCAACTAATCCCGAAATGTCAGTTCGAAATGCGTCTCAGGAGGAAGTCATTTTTTCATCAGAAAGACTCTTGAAGAATCCCAAAACACTTCGCAAAAGGATCTGAAACAGTTTTTAAAAAATCCTATAAGAAGTCGTAAAGAATTCTATAAGAGATCTGAAAGAATTCTATAAGAGTTTCCAAGTAACTGATTAAAAAACGGGAGAAACTCCTCAGAGAATCCACCAAAAACTCCCAAAAAATATTCCAAAAAAGCTAAAAGACTTCGTGACGAATTCATTATGAAAATCCAAAGTTAGTGATTGCAATCAAATTGAATAAGGAATACCAATGTCGTGAGAATAGCCATTTTTCTCTGTAAGATTAGAAGAAAGCGGAAAATACCATTGAAATATCTTGATAGAACTCTGTTTTTCGATTGTAAAGAATAAATTCGGTTAACGGCAAACATACAACTTCTGAATCCACAAATAATTCCTTGAAAAATTTTTTTCAGCTCTGAAGGGATTATTAGGCTATCCTTGAGGGTACTCAACTATCAGAAGAAAAACATCCACTCATTCGTGAATTACGTAATCGACATAAATTTGACATCCCTGCTGAAAATGCCAGTCAGATCCGGACAAAAAATAGCTTTCAGGCTTTGAGCGGTTTTTGTCCGGATCTGTCTGGCATTTTCAGCATGGATAAATACGTTGTTGGAAACTCGCGGGTGAGACCCAAGTTAGATCATGTGAAGCCTGCATTGATCCCACCAGGGTAATGAATGAATGAGTGCTCACCCTAACAGCACATCCACCGATTTCTACGTCGCATCTCTGTGGAGTTCACGTGGATAAATGGTGGACGTGGATAGAACGTGGATAAACGAAGATTCCTCGTGGAGGCAACGTAGAAATGTCCGGTTCCAAGTAACACAAGAAGTTCTAAGAATGTGCTCGAACAGTCTAAGAAGGTGCTGGGCCATTCTTAGAATATTTGAGCACATTCTCAGAACTTCTTGTGTTACTTGGGGTGTTACACGGGTCCATACCGGACTATCCAGGTCCTATGCTGGATCAACAACGAACGTATCTGGGTCTTGAACCGCCTCTACCCAGGTTTCACACACCACCCACAGGAGACATGGGAAATGTTGGTATATCCTGCATAGGTTTATCCGGGTCTTATACTGAACCTACCTCCCCAATGAACATCATGAGGACGAGGACTTGGAGACAACTGGAGGAGCTTTTAAAGAGGTCTCAATGTCATCCAATGCGTCGATTTAGGAGATCTTACAGAGCTCTTGTTTAAGACCACTTTATGTTATATTTATGTTATAAATGTTCTCTTTAAGATAACATAAAGTGATCTAAAACAAGACCTCTACAGGATCTCCTAAACCGACGCATTGGGCGACATAAAGATCTCTTTAAGAGCTCCTCCAGTTGTCTTCGAGTCCTCGTCCTCATAATATTCATTGGGTGGGTATCTACACTGGACTCAACCAGCAGATGAGTAATGTGGATTCCGCTTGAAAATTGCCTCGTATTATTGAAGCAGGATTACATGGGTTCTCCCGTGGAGAGTTTTCCCTGTCCATTTCCATAAACTTGCGAAATTTCCATCGTATTTTCCATGTTTGGAGGAAAAAATAGGGAAAAGAATAAAGAAATTTAGGCCTAGACGAGGAAAACCTTTTGAAGGGTTACGTTGGTCCGAGCGGTAGTTCCCCAATTGTACGAAAGTTCAATAGACCAACCCTGGTGAAAGGGAAGCGTGTCATAAAGAGTAACGGAAGCGTAAGCGTGTTTCAGATTACTTTCCTAATACTTCTCATATGCTTCCTATCCACTCTTGGATTACGCTTCCGTGCGTAAAGCTCGGTTTCTATGAAATTGGGGTTTTTTCGGGTACGCTCCACACACTTCAAATATACGTTCGAACCACTCTTAATATTCCACTTGACGCTCGGTATACGCTTAAATCCACGTTCCAAATACTTTCCAACTACGTTCCTGACACTTTCTATTACACGCTTCCCTTTCACCAGGGAAATGCTCAATGTGCCAAAAATATGTTGATCGAACATCGATAAGTCGAATGACCGTTGTGCCAGAAAATTTTGATTGGTCCATCTTCTAGAATACTTTGGTGATATTCAGGCCCTTCCCGAGATCAAAACACGCGGTAATTTAAGACACGAATTGAATAATGACATTCAATTCAATATTTTTAGAAAGATGGGAGAAGGTTTTGATTCACTACCCATATAGCACAAAATTCCCCGCAAAGAGCACCCGTTATGACAATAAGCATGAATTCAAAATGAACTCTTGATGAATAACTTAATCTTTAGAAAGAATTCATATCACGAATTCATGAAGAACTATTCAGGCATTCAACATGTATGAATTTTGAATTCATTGAGTTCATGTTGAATTCATTTTTACCGTCATAACCGGGACTGTTCAAGAAGTTCTTTCAGAAGTTTTTGTGAATTGAAAAATGATCATTTGTGGGTAGTGTGCAAGAAGCCCGACCGGTCATAAGCCCGACTCCACTGTTATTGGTTGATTGAGTGATTTTACTTGAAATCACCAGTTTTCAGCCAATGCCAAGCAGTTGGGCTTATTACCAGTCGGGCTTCTTGCATACTACCCATTTGTGCTGTCTGGGTAAGATCTTATATCTCACTTACTGAATGTCTGCATAAGTATTGAAGGTAGCAAATACGATCCTGATATCGATATAAAGAGAAAACCATGAAGACTAGAAGAAAGGAGTACGATCGAGGTCGATTTTCTGCAACGGAAAGTAGCAACAAATTGGCGTCTGGGTAGTTCCAATTTCTGCACATTTGATGGCGCTTGCAGCAGTAAAAACCGGATTCTTATTGGTCAATCACTCGGTTTCCATGGTTACTCAGTAGGACATACTAGTAAGCACGTACAACAACGCAACTTTCGAGGCCAATCTAGAATACGTTTTCGGGGGCACTTTGGAAGTTTGCGATCGCCCCCCCCCCCGCCCCTGACTGGTAATAAATCCGACTGCTTGTCATTGGCTTAAGGCTAGAGACTTCTAGTGAGATTACTAAATATTATTAGCGATCCACCAATGATAGTGGAGTCGGGCATGTTGCATACTACCGTCAGAGATGAGTGGAGAGATTGCTAGCGTAATACTGAAATCATGGTATGGTTTTTAGACTAGCGACATCATGCGGCAATGATACCAGCTAAAAAGTGGAACCACACTGATTGGGTAATTTCATTGGATTTCAGGTATTCCGTTCGATCTGAGCAATCATCAAATATTTATTTGTTAGTTGGTATCATTACCACGTGATGTCGCTAGTCCAAAAACCATACCACGATTTCATCATTACGTTAGCAATCTCTCCACTCATCTCTACTACCGTACAGTCGGTGGGTTCAATCCGTTCCCTCTCTATGCCATCAATTGAAAAACAGACACTAATAAATTTCGATCGTAATTGTAGAATTCAATTTAAAAACTCTTCAACTGTATCATCGATCAACGTTTAAGTGGTTGAAATTCAATTTTTATTAAGAATTTGTGGATTATGACAAAGTTTTCCACAACTCATCGAAGATGGGAAGTAACGGATCAAATCCACCCACTGTACTTCCACCATCGTTCATATACCTACTTTCACCTCCACAAGAAACCTATACACACATGTAACTTATATACATGGAACGAAAGGGGCGGTTTACTCGCCCTCAATGTCAATGCCCATCTGAGAGCTCTGTACGAGACCCTACAGAATGTAGGGCTCAATTGGCCCGTATATTAATGAGCACAACTGTGCTGTTGACCTGGCTGAAGTTGAAACCGAAAAATAACCTTACGTTACTAGTCATGTTCCAATCATTATCATAGTTACCAATTTTTTTTCCGGGTCAATTTTCTTCCGGGTCAACAGCTCATTCGAGCCTATTCACACACGGGCCAATTGAGTCTTGCCCTACAGAACTGTTCGCAACGCTTCAAGCGTAAGGTCACAAAACTATCACATTTCCAGCCATTGCCGCAGCGGTGTCAAAAAAAACCTAGTAGCTGATGATGACAGGGTGGTTCTTCTAGAACCACCTAATCTCATTTTCGTCTCCATAGGAATTGATCAATCAGCAAAATCTGGTAGGATTCTGTTGGCCACGCTGCATTGCCGTTGTTCAATGTCTCGAAATTCACGGATTGATCTATTCCTAGGGAATCTCTAGTAGGAACTATTTACTTCGGAGACGTCTATATTCCCTAAGTCACCTATATGTACGGTTGAAAAATAAAGTAAATCAATACATAAAAGCTGGATATGAACTAAATGAATAATAATTGAGGGAATAACAGAAAAACTCACATTAATATAGGTTATGTCAGCAACTTCGCACACATGAAATAAATATATTTTCATTTACGAATGTGTGAGTATAAACAATTCAATGTGTCATATACATGAAAGGGGATTCTCATTTAGTGCTGGAGATTGTTCATTCGAGTTAATGCCCCCCAGGGTTGGGTAATGACGCGGCACTGAAGGGTTTGTTACATTTATTACGTGAGTATGATACGTATGTGTCAATACATAAATTACATTTATTACGTGAGAAGACCTTGAAAGAGGGGTTCGTAAAGCTTCTATTACATGCATGCGTTTGTCGCATGCGACATCATTAGATGAAAGGAGAGGCAAACTGTCTTTCCCTAGGACTTCTCTTTTCATCTAATGATATCGCATGCGACAAACGAACGCATGTAATTTCACCTTTACACGGTATGACACGTAACATTCACTCCATATTAATACGACAATTTGATACCTACCCAACCCTGATACCCCCTGATCAATACCGAATAATACTTTTAATCCCGAATAAAAATAAGGCTGAATAATCACTATTAGTTACTAGTCAACCACCAAGCACGTCAAAAGTCCCTGAAATTCATTCGGGTTTAATTCTATTCGGATTATTCCATTCGAGATTGCTAACCTTCCACATGCTTCGGGATTCAAAGTATTCGGTATTGCTGGACCCTACCTTCGGAAGGCTCCAGTGTATAGTAGAGATCAGTGATCCCATGGAGGGTTCTCACGTCCTGGCATTCCTTTTTCTCTGGTTACTACTCAACAGAAATCTCTGATTGGTTGATTCCTGTTGGAATTCGAGGACGCGCGGGAACGCATAGTTGAACTTGAACGATTCCAGAACACACCTTTCTCCATCGCGTTCGACACTGCACGCACGCGCCAGTTTGACTCCCGCCTTGCATTGTTATTGTTATTACGTGTTCGTTCGCTTACGTGAATATCTAGCCTAACTCTCGCACTTGTTCACAAAGAACTGTTACTAAAATTTGAATTGAGCGGGAATAAATCAAACGGATAATGTAGGTCAAGTATTAATCGGAGAGTAAAGTAATCTATTCGCACATGTGTTATAATTTTCTTAATAGTATAATGTACTTTAATAGCGAAGGAGTTTCGGTGTTCGAATATATACTGTCCGCGAAAGAAACATTGATGAATATTTACGTGTTTGCTGTGCCGGTGCTTGTTGGAATATTGACCATATTCTGGAGAACGTTTCATTATTTCACAGGTTCGTACACCCACATTACATTTCTCCTCATTCTTACGAATTCAGGTATCGATAGTAAAGGTTTTTCAGCATTCAAATATTTTAACAACAATTCTGTTTTCCCAACTACAATTAAGAAGTATTGAAGACAACTCTCATTTATGAACATAATGTTTCAACAAAATTTATGTATGCGTTCGAATTTTATTACCTATTTTGATACCTTTTATCACGAAAATTCCCGTGTCACACGGTGAAAGTTTTTTTGGTCCCCTGTTCTAACTGCTCAAGACAGAAAGACAAAAGTTTGACAAGTATAGAATCGTCTCGTGCACGTGTAAAAGAATTTTCATTCGAACCTTTGATGTGGGTACCTGTTCTTTTGTAGCTTTCGCTATTTATACTCGATCTCCAAATAGAGTTTCTTACATTTTTATCTCCATTTATTCGTAATCGAAATGAAGGTGTCAATTGTAACGTTGTGTATTCGACAAATTCTTTCAGTGATTTTTCTTTAATTGCGCAGTTTTTCGTTCTCCCTCTTATTCGAAAACAAATTTCGAAGCATCACAAGAATTCTAAGAGCTATATCAAGTTCATCATCTCAAGATTCTAATCATTGCAATCGATTTGGAAATTCATTCTCAAAACATTTCGTACACGATTTCTCGTGACACAAATATAGAATTCTGATATTGATAACAATTGTTCGTGATTTCATTCAAATCGATGAAATGCGTCACACACTTTCGAAAGTAGAGAGTTCTCATTTGTTGAATTCTTACAACAATTGGATAATAATTATTGCACTTTTGAACCGTTTGGGACACCTCCCTGCTGAAAATAACAGCTGGACAAAAACTGACTAACTGACATTCATTCCCATTGAACTTACAGATTTCCTATCCAAATTTAATGGGTTTTAATGGGACCCGATTGAAACCTATTGAATTTGAATCGGAAATCTGCACGTTGAATGGGAATGAATGAGTTTTTTCAACTAGGGATAGTGAAGAATTGAAAAAAATTGATATTCAAGAAACTGTATTTGAATTTTGAATTCTTTATTCTATCCTATTTCACAGTGGAATTTTATTCCGAATCTGTGATTTCATTTCAATTTTCTAATCTTGAATTCAGAATTCAACTTGTATGTTATGAATGAATGTCATTAACAATATATTAATTCAACAATTTCTAATTCCACTACAAGAATTCAATATGGGATAGCAACTGAATTCTGTACACGAGATTCAAATCCGAATATTTCTATTCTTTTGTATTCTTTTGGTACAAATTTCGAATTGGAAAGAATTGAAAAGAACTTTTGATTCTTCCGAAACTCCTACTGGATTTTTTCCCGTTTCTGTTTGAAATTTACCAATTAGAATATTCAGTTGAAATAAATTCCCCACCCAGCACTCATTGTCTAAAAGATATCTTGAGAAATGATTGAGAACATTGCAAGAAGTCCTATGCAACATGAATAGACATCTTTTAGAAGTCTTAAACTGTTGGTACTTCTCAAAGATATCTTCAAAAACGTTTCCAGAAACATTTGAGAATTTTTTAAAACACATCTTCCAAAAATTTCTAAAGGTTTCTGAAAACGTTCTTGAAGATATCTTTTAGAAGTAAGAACAGTTGAGGACTTCTAAAAGATGTCCATTTATATTGCATAAGACTTCTTGCATCGTTCTTCATTATTTCTGAAGGTATCTTTTAGACAACGAGTGCTGTGTGGGTCGTTGGAAAAATTGTTCTAGGTGATTCAAAAAGAATCACTTCAAAAAATTGTTGCTATTTTTTAACTGAATTCCCCGGAATCTGTCTCTCAAAGCTGCACAGCGAATTCGTCCGATTCTGTCTGAATTTTCGAACAGGGCCAAATTTGGAACTCTCTCAGAAATCGTGCAAGTTTGTTGAGCGACGTGAGTTGCTTTCGATAGTTGAAGGGAATGAAACTTCATGCAATACAGTATAACTATCTAAAAAACGTTTCAAGAACATTTCTGTGATTAAAAAAATCTAATGAAGCTCGTAAAATTTCATTAAAATTGAATGTACAGCTCCTACTGAGTGTTTTTACACAGCACAGAAGTTCAAAAACAATTCTTGAGAATTTATAATGAATTATTCAAACCCCAATTGAATCTTTCATGAATTTTTCCTGAACTGGTGTGCTGTATGGACTATTAAATTTTCCTTATGTTTCCCACAAATTTTGAAAAACTTTTGACTATTCCCATAAATTACAATATACATTGCTCAAAAAGAGTTCAAAATGATTCATCGCGAGATTCCAGAAACATATTATTAGGGAGTGTTTTTGAGTTCTACTAACTCTTTTCTCTTGAAGTATAAGCTCTAAACGATGAATTTCATCAAAAAATACCGTTCAAAATATGTATTCATAGTAAATCAGCTCGTTATGGACAGTCTTGGAAAAAGAAAACGGTGGTTTTCAACTCTTTCAATCGATTTCTATCGTTTCCTTTTCTTCATAGAATTTATATCAGCAAACACAAAACTTTGACTAGATTTCAGGTTGGTTCTAATCTACTTTTTCGAGAAATTTTATTTTTCTTACATTCTTTTGCTGTATGTATTCTGTGCTATAGATTAAAAATTGTGGGCAATATTTTTCCTCATTCCAGAGTTGAATCCACCCCCAATCGAGGAAAAATTCTTTTTCTCCCACAAAATGTGAAATTTCTCTCCCACTTTGAGAACATTTCTGCCTTTTGGGGCTGGAATTTTCCAACAAGTGGAAGAACTTTGTTTTATTTAGGGAATTTCAAATTTATCTTCTAGAGTGTATAATGTTTCAGAGAAGCATAATGACTTCAATTTGTAATTTGATTATCAGGGTGTTCCAAAAGCAAAGTATCGAACGAAAGACGCTGCATCTTGGAATTCTCCGACGAAGAAGAAGAAGATACGCAACGATCTAATAAAAAAGGTATCCCATGACATGTCACATAGAAAAACAAACTGTATTAATCCTTAATATAATTCACAGATGATCTACAAAATAACAATCTTTCATACAATCGAAACAAGGATGAAGTGGAAACACCATACATCGAAAATTTTACTCGTTCATTGAACAAAGGCGATGCAATAATAAAAAATAAGCAACTGCTTTACGCTCTACACATTGCAGCCGACGTAAGATTATTTTTGTTCTAATATTTCTTTTATTATCGGCCGAATATCAAGGTGAAATTGATTGGGGGAACCTACAAGATATGTACACGCATATATATTGTCTCTTATCAGTCGTCTGCACTCCAATTTGGGTGAATAAGAATTATTTACTGTATATTGGGTGTGGAAGGTTTCGAATATGGATATCATCGATGAAAGACACGGCACAAGATGAATTCTTCATGAATTCTCACTCTCACATCACTCTTCTTATCGAAAAAGTATTCAAACTAAAGAATTGAATTCAAGCAGAGTTTATGAAAAAATCTAAAACTCGTATCAGAAATGTCAAACGTAGAAATTTTGAATAATCGATGTAATTGTTGATTTGGAACGCTAAAAATACTCCTACGTGAAATTTTGTCAATGATTCATGATGTGTAATCGTAATAAACATGATAATGATATCATACAATCTATGCAAGATGTTTGATTTTCATTTGAAGTCAATTTGGAATTGTGTCATCGAGTAACAGCTGTTAATGACGTGCATAACAGATAAGAAATAAAAATACTTGAATGTAAATCTGATAGATTTTGAACTATAAAAAGAAGCCTTTGAAAAATGTGATCTTCTTCAACATGTATGTGTTGAAAGAGAGAATCAGAAAGTCAATCAAAAATTGCTTCAGGGTTTCATTCTCCTCAAAACAATATCCTCTTAGATAGCAGAGGAAAATAATGTGTTTTGTAAAAACAATCTGTTCAGTTTCTTCAAACTCTTCAGAGTTTCAAAGTTTTTTTATTCGTCTCTTGTTTCCTCTCGACCCTTTGAAGACCCGTGACACGTAATTGTCTTAATAATCTTCTACAGCTTTTTCAAAGATCATTTCCCTAACGGTTTTGAAATACTATGAAAATATTTGAATAAATTTCTTCTTGCGGTCTAAATAATTGATCAGAAAATTGAACAGAATGAGTTTGATTGTATTAAGGAGAATCCTTTCAATTCTTAACAAATTTTACGTAGCTCGTAGCTGCGAATAACTTTCCACATTTCTCACAATTTTTCCACAAAATTCAGAGATATTCAGATGAAAGATTTTGAAGAAATATTATAAATACTGGCATAATGGTTGAGGAGTTGAATCGAATAACTTGTGTTACTGTATTTTATTTTAGAAATGCAAAGAGAAATTGTACGCATTGAAGTGCATTGATTTGATAACTTACTACCCTTATATGATCAACATCAAACTGGGTAACAGAGGATTGACACCGTTGCATCGTGTGTGTTTTCATGGACATGTTGGTCTAATAGAATTCATGTTGGCTAAAGGTACGTATAGTTCACGAATCATACATGTATTTGAATTCATGATAATTTCACCCAAGATTTGAATATTCTCTTCAAAGGAGCAGATCCGTTGATTGAAACAGTATCGGGAGAAGATGCGTTGTGTATGGCAATTTACTATTTCTTAATTCAGCCGCATAGGAAAGATTTTTCCTGTTTAGATTTACTGTACAGCGCAGGTACGTTTGTCAAACTTTGATTTATTTTCTTTTGTGACGCCTGACTTTTCTCATAATATTTGTAATGGAATAGAATGCCTTACATGAAATTATTTGGAATCAAACTCATAATAGCACAGGACGTCCATAGGATGTCGTCATGCTTATTGTAAAGGCGTTCGAGTGTTTTCAAGTAACAAATAAGCTTTTATTCCAGTCCAATCAAACTTTTCTCAACTCGATGAACCTGTGAACGGAGAAAAAAAAAGTTCATCAAGAATACTGCATACGTGTGTACAAAATTACAAAAATGTGTCGAATCATCGTATATAAAATTCACTTGGAATTCAAATAAAATACGAGGAAGAATGTTCTGGTCAACTTCTCTTCTAGAACACTCTTAGTTCGTTTCAACCGTTGTACATCATTGATGTTCAATTATTTATATTAAACTTTGGATTAAAAGCTCAGAAGCAATCAAATCAATGGCTCTGGTCTGTTTGTTATTTGAAAAAGTGATTTCCAGTAATTAGAACAAACCTGAATTTTTCATTGTGTTGAATTCCTTTATGAGGAACGTCATTCATTTTTTTAAATATTTTAATGGATACCCACACAGATTATTTCTGAGATTGGTGTCACTCAGAGTTTCCATGGATGAAATGTTTCTGATATTCAATGAGATGTTCAAAAGACATCTATATCAGAAATATAATATGGTGAAGTTGTTTCCTTAACATCAAATGTTCTTCAGAATTTGACTTTTCAGGGGATACCAGCGGCCCCTAACGATGCAACCGGAACCAAATCTTTTCTGACAAATTACACCGGCCAACAGCCATTTTGGTACTTGGAGTTTGAGAACTGATTCGAAAAACAACATCAGATTTGTTTGATGAGCTCGTTTTTGAATATATGAAAATTATGCATGAAAGATCAATACACCAAAAGCACTCTGAATCAGTTACCAGACCCCGGACACCAGAGAGTGTTATTCGAAAATGAAGCAATAAAATCAAAATACCGCTCTGTACAGACCATGTTTATTCATTTAAAAAGGTCTATACAGAGCGATATTTTTATTTCATTGCTTCGGTTTTGAATAATCCCGCAGAATAGTTTTGATCATCGTTTGGTTGCATCTTCAGGGGTTGCTGATATTCTCTCAAGAGTCTCATACAAGTGCAATTAAAGATCCTTTTTGATGAAACTTTCTGATATCAGAATCAATACAACGTCCTCTTCATGAGATCTTATAGAGTTTTTTGTGTTGTATACAAGAGTGCAACAACAAGAGGTTCAAGGGTACCAGGGCTCCCACTTAATTATGATGAGCACCTCCTCAATTTTTATACCCGAGGAGAAAGACTTTCAAAATTATATTTAATTTATATTGTTTTGTATATAAATTATGTATAAACTGTATTGATTTATATATAAATTATATATAATTTTGAAAATTTTTCCACAATACGGAAAAACGTTTCTATGACGATTGAGCGAAAACAATGAAATCCAAAAAAAAAGATGGTCGAATCTCAACTACTCGAAAGAACAGTTGGTCGAAACATACAGTTCATCAAAATCATATTTAATCGAAACGAACACAACTCCCATCACAATATCAGAGAATTCGCAACAGCCTTTAAATACTTTAGTTTGTTCTCATACATCGGATCTTCAAAACTGTCCACAATGCTATATAATTTTTGGAAAGCAGCAAATTGTTTTTTTCCCAGTGGAGTAGATTTACTTGAACGTATGTAAACCTTCCGAACAGTACTTCCAAAACAAATCAAATAATAATGCACACGGTGAATCAAAAACAGTAGCTCCGAAGCTACCCAAGTAGCACCCGAACGTTGTATACGTACTATGAACGTTCATAGTATATTTAGATTTGTACAGGATACAATCTTTCTTCAAGAACTTTGAGACTAAAAACGAATTCTCTGATTGATTCTGAATGTTTTGATCAATGTATAATTGATTAAATCCTCATGATGTGAAACCCTATTGAAAATGTGTGAGATACGCGTTGGACCAAAGAAAACAAAACCCGTGTCAAAACGGATAGACACAGACGGACAGGGATTAAATCGTATTAAATGGGTACTAGCGTCGGCAACTCGCATCAGTTAGAAAGAGACAGAATCATAAGATAGGAAGAAAGATTCGATATTGACGCTAGTATGCCTTTGTTAGTATTCCTTTGATGGTCACTTTGGCTTCTGAAAAAGTCAATTTATTGCATCAATGTATGGTTCGATTATAAAATCTTCTTCAGGATATTCAGTTAACACCACAAGAATATACAGCGGACCATTGTACAGACTATCAGAAGTACGAGAAAGTATATATTTATTTTGAATAATTGTATTTACTGCTGTATATTCTTGTACACTGTCAACAACGCTGAAAATCCACTTGGTCTTTTGCAGCATAGCTTTAACTAAACATCCTTAAAGTTATACTAGCGGCGTAGTAGCAACTACAACAGTCACAACTCAATAAAAATTTGAATCAATTGAATTATTTAATGGTATTTCTTCAGAATTCGAGTGTTGAAAATAATTGAAAACCTTTTTTTTTTTCATTTTACAGGTTGCTATTCAAATATAAACAATCAAAGATATGAGATGTATCTTCAAGCAGCTAAAGTGACAAAAAATACAGAATTGACAAGATGGTTAATATTACACACAAATACTTCGTTTTATAAAAATTCACGTAGTATTTCGTTACCGCCCAATTGATCACAAGAACCAGTGATTACCAATGTGATAATTTGTATTATAAGATGGAACATATATGTTATTTATTTCTCAAATTTTAAGTTCAATGTACTTAATGAAATTAAAGTTGAAATTGATGTTAGTATAATTTAATATAATTAATGTTGAAATTATTTTAAAAAGTTGAATCTGTAAAAAAAGAATTTTAATTAAAAGTGTTGAAACAAATTTTATGTTCATGGTATTGTTGGAATGTGACGTACTATACGTACTACGTCTATGTATGCACCCATCGATCGCCGAACATTTCTCCACCGCCTTTTTATTCTTCTTCGACTACATGAAGATGATGCGACGTAGACATCGATCCCTACCAGCAAAATGTGTCTGTGGGAGAATGCAGTTGGACCTTGGGTACCCTGGGAGAATGTCTAAACGTTCAGAAAACCTTCTCAAGGTTTTTGTAACATTCTATGACCATTCCAGTAGCACGTTGTGTTGTATGAAATGGATACACAGTTGAAACTTGCATATGGACTTGGATTTCTAAAGTTGCAGTCCTTCACGGAACTCTTCATGCATTCGTCTGGGATTTCTCAAGTTACCACCCAGAATTACTCGAATTCCCGCTGAACAGGAGCCTGAGGAATCCCGAACGGGAATTTGAAGAGTTCCAAACATGACACTCAAGGGTCGATGCAGGATCTGGATGGGAATCTGAATGTGCAGGCAAATTTTGCAATCCCGTTCATCCAGAAATTTTCAACAGGGTATATCGTGCAAGGAGATTTCTCACAAAAATCTCATTGCATCAACAATCGTTTTGCTTAAACAGCAATTTTTTTCACTATCATGCAATTCAAATTCGTGTAGTTCCTTTCAAATCTTTCAAAGATCCGCAACAGAACTGTGTAAATATTCATGTAATATCATTTCAAAATGTCTCACAGTACATGTTCTATTTTCATCAGAAATATAAATAGCGCACAGTAAATAATAATTACATGGAACGTTACACATTATGTTATTTGAATTATGATAATTTTTCTTCTCATAAAACCGATATATTTTTTTTTTCACACATCAAGAATCATTGGAAAAAAAGTGGAAAAAAAACAATTCTCAACACACATCGCTGAGATTTTGAATTCTTAATTAGTTTTTTATAACGCAGAGAATACGGGATACACCTTCCATCGTATAGTTTATCGAACGGTGCAGTGGAAAGAAATCATCGCTTAAAATAGTTTTGGAATTCCATAGTGATTCACGTATACTGGAGAGGTATAATCGTAAAATTGATTTTGAATCCGTAAGTTTTAAATAATATTCTCTGAAATTCAATTTTGAATCCATTTGCATGCTTGGTTTTCAATTCTCCCGTAATGGAATACGATTGGATCCTCGGATGCAATGTTTTTGCTTCTTTTTTGAGTATTCGCTCCAATTCATAGGTTGACATTGACGTTTGAAGTAAATATAACCTATAAATTCACGTTTAACCTCCTTTTTTAAATGTCCAAATTTGAAAGATTCAAAATAGTTTGTTCTATTCACATATTCATAGTGATAATGGGATGAAATTTCTGTTTGTATTTATGTTGATGAAAATTCTTAATATTCTGAGTAATATTGAAATTCCAGTCTTCATGTCTTGAATATTTTAATATTATCTGTTCTTATTCTGAAAACAAATATAATTGAGGATGTGCAAAGGTATACATTGCAACTTTTCAACGCATATTGATCACTCTGATGGTAAAATATTCAAATCAGAATTTATAATCAACAGGTTTTCTTACTACAAATTTTGTGATATTTTTGTACTCGATCAATTTGAAAATAATGTCATCCTCTGGAATGCAAGAAGACCTCAAAACCGTAGTGCCATCCTGTCATAATTTTTCGCATCAATTTTATAAGGTAAATTCAAAATGCTGTTTTTTTGTTCGCTCTATTTACATACAATTTATTATATTTCAGATATTGGCATCCACAACGGAAGGAAATGTAGCGACTTCTCCATTGAGCATACATATTATTTTATCATTGCTTTCCCATGGAGCCCGGGGAACCACATTGAGTGAAATGAAGAGTGGTTTGCATCTCGTCGATTTGGTTTCCTCGCATGATGGATTTAGAGCTTTAATCAAGATTTTAAACGTAATTTTCATCAAAAAGTAGTATTTTCTCTTTAAATTTTTGTGATTTGAATCTTCGATCGAAGATAATTATAATTACCAACGGAAAAACTAACAACCTATGTTTCAGAAATTACTTATAAATTATATTTACCCAGTAAACATGCACGTATGAGTATTTGAATTCTGTTTACTGGGTAATTTCTATCTTATAAAATTATATATAACACATTTGAGATGCGAAATTTGAACTTTCAAATATGCTGAGACAATAATGGATAATATTTTGAAATATCTCAGATTTATGTAGAAAATTAAACTTTCAAAATGCATTTTGGTATCTTCTACACACATCTTTCAAACAAATATATTGTTGATAGGATATCAAAAAAGTGGAATTGAATGTGGCAAATACAGTGTACGTACAAGAAGGTGTCGAATTGTCATCAGAGTTCGTAAAGATCAGTAAAGAAGTGTTTGCGAGCACAATTTCTACAGTAGACTTTAAAAAGAATGTAGAAGCTGTCAAGCAGATCAATCTATGGATCGAACAAGCGACAAACAAGAAAATATCTGACATGGTCTCTTCAGGTATCGATGAATTCATCAATTTATTTCTTTCAAATTTGAAAGATTGTCAGAAATTGAATCTAGGAATATCTTTGCATTTTACAGATGATTTGGATGAAGAAACTAAGCTACTCTTAATAAATGCAATTTACTTCAAAGGAGATTGGTTGCATAAATTTGACGTCAAACATACAAAAAACAAAGAATTTCATGTTACAAAGACAGAAAGTAAAATGGTACCAACAATGTTTAAAAAATTCAAATACCCACATGGTCAATTGATGGGTTTGGATGCAGATTTTATTGAAATTCCTTATGTCGTAAGTGTTATTATTTTCATACATGTTTGGTGAAAAACTCGACTTCATTGACATAAAATTCAAATTATTTATTTATTGAAGCTAGCAAAGGAACAGAATAGTTTTTTCTTATTAAGGCGGATTTATGAACTTGAACGATGTTAATGTAAACGTTGAAATATGATTTCAGAATGAAGACCTAGCATTGATCGTAATATTACCAAGAGAAATAGATGGGCTTCGATCCTTGGAAAGGAACTTTTATTGGGACTCTCTGAGAACCGCAGAGAGATTACATACCGAAATTGCATTATTCCTTCCTAAATTCAAATTGGAGACGAAAATTAACTTGGAAGAATCACTGCGCAAGGTGCATCACTCTCTCTACACGTTATACATAAATTGAAAGAATACATTTTTAACGATTTGATGATTTCAGCTTGGATTGGAAACGATGTTCGAAGATTCAGCGGACTTTAGTCAACTTACGAGTATTCCTCTAAAAGTTGGCAATGCCATACAGCAAGTTTACATTCAAGTAGACGAGGAAGGTTGCGAAGCTGCCGCTGCCACAGGTATATTTTTACCAAATTTTTCAATTAATTTATGTTATTCATGAATCTTCACGCAAGAAGGACTAATTAAAACAAACTGTACAGCATTATAGCTTTTAAAACCGTTATGAGTTGATAATTAACTTACACACTGCATTCAAATTTTTAAGAGGTATTCAAAGTTTGTGTAGAAAAAGTTTTCAAAGATGCTTCAATTAAATTGGAATATTTTTTTGTACCTCAATTCTACGTATATTCCAGAACGGTGAAATTGAGAAATATTTTGAATATATTAAAGCATCTCTGAACAGTTTGTATTCTTTGAGAAAAAAAAAAATTAACGGTATTCCGTAATCCTTAAATTTACTAAATTTCTTTACACATTTTGATTCAAGATGATTTCATAAAGTGAAAAAAATTAACCAAACAAAGCAGAAATTCTGTATTGAAAACTTGAAATTTAGTTGATTTTTTGTGTTTTGTCAATTCGAAGAATATTTAAAAGAATGTTAGAATCTAGCATTAAACTGAACTCGACACACCTTTGAATCGTAAATTTGTTGAAAAATATTTTTATTCAATTCGTGTCAATCAATCTGTTTTTCGTTTTCCTCAGAAACTTGTTTGGCACATTGATTTGAATGTAATTATCATAGACGATTGTATAATACGTTGTCTATCCATAAAAACAAGGTAGCTAATTCTTCAGGAAATTAGAAGAACCTTGAAGATATTGACTGTTGAATTATTCTATTAACGTTGCAACACGTCAAGTCCCATAGAATTTATAACTCTCTTGTGCCCACTGTTCTGAGATATTCTAAGAAACGAAGAAACATTATATTACGCGGAAAGAATTCTTATTTGAAAGCAATTTAATGAATTATTTTTTTTATTTTATCATTCACAATTGTAATTTTTACATTTTCGTATACAATTTCTTTTTCATCATTTTCCTTGTGTTACGTATCATCAGGGAAACGAGATACTTTTCCACGAATCCACAGTTTTCTCTTGTGAGCGTAATCAAGAGACCAAGATACCGTTCGAAGAATCTCTGATTTTATCTCGAATTTCATTCATCTATTCTTGGAATGTGAAACGATGAATTTCAAATGTGAAGTTATAAATCATATATTGTTTCAGTCGTACAAATGAGATTGAAAAGGTCGTTTTCCGTACCGGAGGAGTTTCTTGTAGATCGACCGTTCATGATCGCCATTCATCACAAACCGAGCGATATTCCCCTCTTCGTTGGAAGCGTCAGAGATATTCCAGCTTCCACTATTGTTCATGAAGATTTGTAAGATTTATATGTTTCATGTATTATTATTTTTATATGTGTTGTTCTATTTGCAAAACTCAATCCAATGAATTGAATTATTTAAATAAAAAATATATTATTTGATATTTATTCGATTAATTCATTGATAATATCTCTTCTTCTCTGAATCTATTTCAAAGATGATTGTGAACTTGTTCGTGTCCTCCGAATAGAATCAGGATTTATTACATGTTTCAAGAAAGAATCACATCATTCTTTCTACACAAAAATGAAATGATACCAGATGTTGACAAGGCAAAAACCCATTTGAAAAACGTGATTAGAACAGTTTTTCTTTTTTTAAAAATTCAAAACTCATATTGATTTGATCTGCAGGTCTAAATTTTGATAAATGTAGAAGTAAGTTTCTCGCCGAGCAAGAAGCCCCATTCAATGAAATGATCCCTTTGCGATCAATTGCGACACAGCTATCGAATACAGTTGGACAAAAATGTTTCCGCTGCAACTGTCGAAAGTCTTGTGATTCAAGAAGATTTTTGTGTAAAAAGAATGATGTGTTGTACAAATGCCATAATAGTTCAACATGTTCCAGGGAGGACAAATTATGAAGACATGTTCCAGGGAATCAAAAAATATTGACGACCAACAAACAGTGAATCTTTTAATCAATTTTCTCAATTTGCCTACCCTGGTTAAAAGAATCCATTAAATCTGACGAATGAAATTCAATGAGATTTCGTCAGAACATTGTCCAAGTTTAATCGTAATTTAGTGAGATTTGGCCAGATTTAACGATCCACGTTTAATTGTAATTTAATGAGAATTGGTCAGAATCAATGGGTTCTTTTAACCAGGGTAAATCGCGTTCGGCAATTCGCGAAATGCCTATATAAATCTTTAGGCATATTCGGACATTACCTAAAACCTTAGGTATTTCGCGAAACGCTTGGTTTTCGGAGTTTGTCAATGACATATATAAAAACATCTCTTTCCACATCACAATCAATGCTTAAGAGAGTATTTTTCAGTATCGTTTCGCTTCAACGATAATAGTTACACATTGTAGGCGGGTAGTTTACGAAAGAACACATGATACGACATGATAGGAGATGAACCTTTGATTTTGAAAACATTACAAAACATCCAGCTTCATCTATACCAGTATGTATTACATGAATCGTTTAAATACGAAGACGATGACGACGTTGAAAATGAATGAATAAAAAAGAAAAGATGAAAATACATCATCATAACTTTCTCTGCATATATCAACGAAAAATCTATCTTTCTGATGTGGTATAAAGTACAATATTTCTTATCGCAAGTTCATTATTTATCATTCAAAATAAAAACAGATTCAATGCTTTTCAATCTTATTTTGTAAACTGACAATTCACACTAGGGTAAGAAAACTCTATAATAACAACATGAAAACGACAGTAATTCATTGCACTACCCGTTATTGTGATCAACATTAATTATTCATTATAATGGATTCATACTATTCATAAATCACATACACGGAAAAAAAAGATTAGTTGAAATAACTATTTAACTTGTAAGCGCATATGGGCCCACTTTTTTTCGTTAGAATAACAAATTAATCAATTGATTTAACCAATTTAAAATGATTTACTAACAAAATTAGTTAAATTAAGGAAAAAAATGATTATTCTAACGAAAAAAAGTGGGCCCATATGCGCTTACAAGTTGAATAGTTATTTCAACTAATCCTTTTTTCCGTGTATATAAATATATTAAGACGAATCGAACGAAAGTCTTATTCACTTTTCGTCATAGTAATTGTGATTCTCAGTTCAAAGGAATATATTTATTCCCTTATCGCGATATAAATTCAGATAAAACACGAGTCAAAGGAATATGTTACACTTCTGCTCATGAATAAATACTGTATTTTTGCAATCATCATAAGAATATTTTGTATTTACATGACAAGGCGAAAATGAAATTGCGTAGCTTTGGGAAACGTGTTATTGAAATATCGGTGTATGCGAGATATTGTGGAATAACAAAAGTATCCACGCTGGCAACATTTTTATCACGAAGATTTGAATGTTTGAATATTCAACTCCACGTTCGTTAACATTTTCTCCAATTCATGTAAACACTCTTCGATTTCGCCGATATTAACGTTAGAGAAAAGATGGGTGCAATGCTGACATCCAAAGCTTGGAAATCTATATAGAACCAATGTTAGTTGACAAAGAACAGAATGTGGCACCAATGTCCTGGCAATTTGGATTCAGCGTTGTCCAACATTGCTCAGCATTGTTTAGATAAAAACAATTAATTTTATATGAAGATTTTTACAGGTAAAGAACACCTCTTGTAGCTAATTTTGAGCTATCCAATTCAAAGCCCTTGAAGAAAAATTTTGTTGAAGGTGATGTTGAATTTTATCAAATTTCATCCGATTTTGGAATAACCCGAAGAGAACATGAAGCTCCAGTGAACGTTCAGATTAGATCTGTATAGATCGGGCCGAAGGTTCATGAAAGCTAACTTCCAGATTCACAAACGTTTGATAAAGGTTCTACGAACGTTGAAAACTATCTGTATCTACTTATATTAATTTATGTTCATTAATTAATTGATTTTTCACATAAATTGATGAAAATTGATATAAGTATAGATATTTTTGTGAAGCTTCGTGAAACCTTCGATAAACCTTCAACGAACGTTCCATTTATGTTTCCTGAAAGTATTTCGAGGCGGACATTTCAACGTTCGTAGAACCTTTGTCAAACGTTTGTGAATCTAAAAGTTAGATCTCATGAACCTTCGGCCCGATCTATACAGATCTAATTTGAACGTTCGCTGAAGCTTCTTCATGCTCTCTTCAGATTAATATAATAGACAAAGAGTTACCGTGAGATTTAAAATATCCGTAAGAAAAATATCACAATAAAATGATCATAAAGAGAATTTCTTTATGAAAGATATCAATTTCTATCTACATCCAACATCGTGATTTGATCTAACAATACACATCTGTTCTGTAAACAGATAAGTTTCAGATATGCGAAAGGCGAATGTGAAAATCTTCGTACGTGCGTAGACGTTGTTGTTGGCTAAACGGAAGACTCCGCCACAACGCCCCCGTGCCATAAAAATTATAGATGAACTCTTTTTCCTCTTTATCTCAATCATAACTCTAATGATAATAAACCGGAAATCAAGATTAATTAGGTTTTACAAATTACAAAATGACTTTGGAAACCAATTTCGAGGCGCAACGGAAACTAGTTTTGGATGGTAACACACCGTTGAATCGAATCATACTTTTTACAGTTAAAATTTGCAGATATAAAACGTTCCCCAGTCCTTCTCCTGATAAAATATTTACCTATTCACACGCGCACAAAACCACGATCGATCGAAACGAAAATTGAAAAGAGACACGCGAGTGGAGCGCTAATTATATCTTTTAATTATACACAAATTGAGATTCGTGAAATCGCGAATGGTACACTCGTTGAAAGAATTCTTATTATACCGATCCTCGTTGCGGTATCGGTCGTCTTTGTCGTCGATCAATCACCAACGTTTAATTCCGAGTAACGGGTGACGATACTCGAGTGAATATATTCCAGTATAAGAAGACGTGCCTGCGTATACGCGGGAAAATACGCGATAATCAAAGATTAATTCTCTTCTTAGGGGTTATGACCCGGCTGACAAAGAGAAGAGAACAAGGCAATGGGTATTGGAACTCGGCGTCGTTTGCATTAGGGTGAGACAAGAGAAAACCAAAGATATATTTTATGACGAAACAACGATAAAAGGAACGTGGAAGGGGGTTTGTGTACTACTATCTCCACGCTATAGTTGAGCCGAGAGCACCGACTTTTCGACATTACGCGACTGCCGCCGTTGAAAAAGGGAGATCTGCCAGAAGTGTTTGGCCACCAGAAAAGAGACCTCATTAACGTGTCTCTCATCCAATATAAACTGCTCGAGGGTGTTCTAAAACAGATAGGTCCAGTCGCAACGTACGCATCTCGTATATACGCGATTGGAATGGATTTTCATTGAAAAGTCCATCTCCAACGGAAGAATTGTTGTCACCGTCAGACTTGGTGTGCGAGCTGAAGCGAAACCAGGAGACCGGATAAATAAACAAAAGAAAACCGAAAGAGTAAGTACTATATTCAATTGTCAAAATAACTAGAAAATAAGAGTAGTACTTAGTAAGTTTTAAATTAAATTTCTTCAGCGGAACAAAGAAAAGTGCAAGAAGAAGATCAAACAAAGTTGCTGTCATTTCAATTTAGATGATTAGAATATGTGGGGAAAGGTTGAAAGGGTTTATATCATGCGCGCAACTTGAAACAAAAAACATATATACATATGTTGCATTAATTTTATTATATAACAAACAGTGTTGTAATATTCAGTTTGTACGAAGGAAGAGATCCGGTTTTATGTAACGATTATGTACGAAAATTCAAGTCTTTCTGTACTTCTTGTGCCTTTTGTTTTTATTAAATTCTATAAAAGTGTTCGGAAGGGATAATTGACGAGGTGATTTCGTGAATAAATATTCAAAAATTTACACTTTGTTAGAATCTTCGGTATCTACGGAAGAAAAAATGTTTATATACTTTCAATCGATTAGAGTTCAATAAACGGATGAATTGAATATTCTTCGTGTTCGATGGGAAGATATCTTGGATATTGCGCAGGATATTTTGAATATTCTTGTCCTAGTTGTAATCTAATTCATATGTCAAATCGAGTACGTTTGGAAAACACGCGAAACCGAGGCAAATGAGCCAGTAGTGATATGTCGCATCTCAACAGTGCTTCGAGGTCAGAAGTGAAACAAATGAATATCGATAACGAAAAGTATATGTTCAATGTTTCATTCATCATTGTCCTTGGGGAAAATTTGTTGTTTACGCTCAATTATACGCAAAAACTCTGGTGGAAGTGTTTTTCTGCATTTTTTCGATTTTCTTCGACTCAATCATATTTTTCTTCGAGATTTTCAAAGAAATCTTCAAATTTTTTAAGAATTTTTTTCCTGATATTTTTCCGAACCGAAATGAGAGATTTTTTCAAAATACTTCTTTATAATAATTATTGCGAGGTCTTCGATTTTCTCCTAAAACAATTCCTTATGTTTCCCGCATTTTCAATAAAATTTTCTGAATTTCATTATATTTTAACATCGAATCGAACAATTAGGAAATTTATCTATATTTTTCTCAAGCACTGCTTCTTACGTGTGCATAGTCTTTCGGAAGTCTCTTCGGAAAAATTACAATATCTCAAACGTTGGTATGCAATTGAACAAAAAAATTGGTGTTTATAATTCGTAAAAACTTGTTCGCTCAAACACTTAAAATTCCTATCACAATGAAGGAAGGAAGATTTAAAAATATTGAAGATAGTGATCAATTGTTTCAGCGATGCTTCGCTGGATGTTTTTTCGCGACTTTTAAGAAGATACAGATTTTGAGCTTCCGGAGGGGAGCCGCGTCGGCAACAAACCGATTCCAGACGCGGCTCCACTCCGGAAGCTCAAAATCTGTATCTATTGAAGATAGTGTTTTAAAACATACACTGAAAAAATTTTATTTCAAAAATAACTGTGAAATTTCAGTGATCGAGGGACAAGTAGGAATTTTCTAAAATATTATTATGCATTTTGTAAAACTTATAAAAAATATCGTTTTTAGCTGTTCAAAAGCTCACTCATTTTTACAGGCTGCACAGTAATTTTTCAAAGAATTTTTACTTGTTCTTAGATCACTAGGATTTTAGGGTAATCTTTGCATCAAAATTCTTTCAGTGTACTTTTGAAATTTTAAATAGTGAAATCTCACCATTTGCAGTGAAAAGTTGACTTCTGCAAAATACTATTCATTGATTATGACCATGTAAGGAAATTTCATATAAAATGCAGAAGAAACTATGAAATCCTTATAATACCGGCTGGAGAAGATTCTTAGGTTCTTCTGGATAACGATTGAAGTTTCCCAAATCGTTTCAATGGTAATTCATAATTGATCTACACATAAAATTATTGTTTCTCCTAACCTACTTTGGAGTATTACACGTTTATTTTCGTTAATCTGGTGGGGCCCCGTAAATTTATCGCAGATCAGGCCTTGCGCGGCTTAAGACTGGCCCTGTGTACAATTCGTCGCTTCATCCAAATTTCCGCGTTTACTTCCACGGAGAAAATATTGTGTTACAAATTACTATGAAAAAATTGGAACAAAGGACCATACCGCATTAAGATGAAGAGAATCTTGTTCGTTAGTGCTAAAATTGATGCTTGTTTCGAAATTGTTCATTGTATGCGGATCTACCCGGATGATGAGTGGGGATTGCAAAGCGTAAAACGAACATGTATTCTGGTTCATCCGGGAGTGATTAGCCAGTTAATTACCCAGTCTACAATTTCCGGATGAACGTGATGGCGAAATTTGCATGCGTACTCGAATCCCCACTCGAAACCCTCCCAGCTGGGGTCTTCACCCAACACCCGTATTACCTTTTAGACTACCCGAAATCCGTTAAGTTTACGTGCGGAACTACTTGGATTATAGGTTGACGGAGACGTGAGAGGGCCCGAATGGGAACATGAATCGTCCCGGGTAAGATTGTGCAAGGCAACCAAGGAGTATCAAGAGGGAACATAACGCTGGAAGGGGAAGAAATTATTGAAACGGAAATTCACACCCTCAAGACCAACTTTCTTATGGCTCCAACCAACGGAAGTTCTGTTTTCAAAAGTATAATTCAGTTATTACTCTTAGAATTGGGCTCTCATTGATTGGACCCATGAGAAAGTAGATCTTGGGGGTGTGGGTTTCCGTTTCGTCTCTCCCACCGCTATGTTCACTCCTGATACTCCTTGAAGGCAACACGGGTCCTAGGTGGGGGAATCTCCGGGCGGAAATTTGAGTTCGCGTGCGAATTTCGTCATCCCGTCAATCCAAGAATTTTCAATTGCTGAGTCACCAAAATTTCATTTATAACTCTGAACCGACATTTGAACCGTTCGTATTTATCCGGGTCGTGAGTGCAAAAGTTTTTAAACAATAATTTCATATACGGAATTATCTGGGTCGTTTGCAGGAACTGTGAAGCGGAAAACGGATGTATGTCCAAATTCAATCGGGCGTTTTCACCGGTAGTGTATGATTTGCTCATTAAAAAAACCTGTAGAATTCGATAGAAACCAATAGAATTCCGATTCAATATTAATAGGATTGAATATTGGAGATTCAATCAGGACCAGATTTGGAAAGCTGTGTCTTGAATCGGGCCCTGATATGAAATGTAACGCACTGTTGCCAGATCTGATTGATTCTAATCAGGCATGCCAAATGATGGCCTTACTAGAGCCAGACCTGATGGGCTAAAGTGAGGTGTATCATTCCCCGATTGGGCCCATATTGAACATGAGACGGGCCATACGTTTTTCCGCTCTAGCTGCTATTTCTAGGAGAAAGCGTAGGTTCTTGTAATTGTCTGAATTGAATTTTTTCTCATTGAAGCAAATTATTTTGTACATTATCAGTCTAAATTTAGCAAGACAAACACGGAACAAGAATAATTATCTATTGTTTCACACCAGCTATATTACTCACTCAGTGGTAACAGCAAAAAATGTAGCTGCCGCAGTGAAAATCCAACAGCTAAATTATTTAGCTATCCAAATATTTCTACTGTCTCTGCTCAAAAAGTCTGATAGAATATGATTCATCCAATGATTAGTTGTCAGAAACATGATAGGAAGTCTATTTGTTTCTGTGAGGTCCTATCATGTTTTTGATAGAATTTGATTTGATAGATTTGAATTCTATCAGACATTTTAATCAGGGGTGGTAGTTAAAAAATAGCCACAACTGCAATTATTTTCGCTATACCAGTGAACAAAGGATGCTAAAAAAGTAAGTAACTGCCACAGCTATTTCATTTTTTTGCGTGCACGAAAAAATGAAGAATGGAAGAAATTTTTTGTATTTAAAGAAATTGCTAACAGCAATATCATATTTGTTATAGCAATTCTTGATTTTCTCATAACAATTTATTAAGTAAATTGCAAATAAAAAGAATAATTATTATTATTCTTCCATCACCTGTGAAAATGATTGTCTTTCAAGCACAATACCGATCGGCGGCATTCATCTCGAATCTTCCTCGTTTAAATGTTTACCCACCCGCAAATTCAAATTTACGAGATGCGGATTCGAGTTTAATAATATTCATTCCTTTTTCCTTCGCCGTAAATATCAAACTGACGGTCATCTTCAATCCTATTCAATCACTATGGATCATAATATTAATATATTATGCATAAACCCGCGTTCGAATCAACATTTCTTTATCAAACGCCACTCCCTTCAAATGAATCGCTGATTCTTCAATATGAAATTCACTGTATAGCGTCAAACGACGATATTCTTATATTAATTCTTCTTCCATCCCTTTTGACTCCCGATAAGAGCTATTTGTTTTTCGTAGAGAATTATCATTCATTTTCTTACGATGTCAAAACAAGTTTTATCGTTCAACGATACGATACTGCATACGTAGTTAACATTTACAGTTCAAATCTCTTAACGAGTGCATCTCTTGTTCTTTGATGCTACGTTATATCACTCACAAGTTCAGTTTCTGTTTTCGAACGTTATCGTCGTAATAGATTCAAATTAATAATTGGTACTTAAACACAACAACAATTGGAACTTAATTCGCACTCGATTTCTATATTCAAACCCTCATCCTTTCAACAGATTATAAAATCAAACATTCGGAACAGAAGATGTATGTTCGAGATGAATAGTAGATTTTCAATTAATATATTATCCAAACATGACTCGTATCGTTAGAAAAACGTGAGTCAATATTTGATTCTCTCAACACGGATTTCGTTAATTCAAATCGAATTATTCATTCTAATTAATTTGAATGAATGATCACTTGAGAATATTTCTGAATCTCGCCATTGCTTTCGTAACATCTTTTGCTATAAATTAAATAATTTTATGATAGAGTTGAGATTTATGAGTTATGACTGTATCAATGTTACGCATCGAACGTTGTGGAAACAACGTGTCCATAAAATTAACATGATACATTTTGTCATGAGTGTCTTGTGATCGAGCGATGAGTAACATGCGCTACCACTGCGCACAATAATTTCCATACAACGTTTAAAAGGGAACGTGACTGGTTGAGACATCGTATTATTATCTTTGATGGCTTGGAATCGAATCGTCTATTTCAAGTCTATTCTCGCTTTTAAAAATAGTCACGTAATTATCAAGCTTATTGTCACACATTTGCGTGCATATGGCTATACCTCACGTGTACGCGTTTGCAATGATTACAACGCGATTACAGCCATCGGGATGTAAAGTATAAATAGAACGAATGTTGACAGATTCATGAGGTAGTTCTTTTGTTTTTGAGATTAGAAATACAAAATGGTTTGCTTACTGGGAAAGAATTGAGTGTGAAAAATTGTACAGGGTCGAATATCATTTTTGTTTTTTCGAGTATATGCGTGAGTTTTCATATCATATAACACGCGTAACAGGTTAAGTTCTCTCGCTTCCTTATCTTATGTCATATGGAAGCGATAAAGTCAACTAACTGTATTCCCCTGATCAGATGCGTACAATGTTATATACAGCCGTCACGCGGGTATCACGTGCTCGTTCGACCAGGATCAACTAACTCAGGGTTGCAACGGAATCGTCGAGTTCGAATTCCCTGACTGAAGAAACTTTTTTCTGACTTCCTACATAGCGCAAAGACGTCCAATAGATATCGATATTTTGCACATAAGAGTTCTTAAAGATATATTTTAGAACACTTATATTACATGAGAATTGTAGAGGGTTCTAGTGAAAAAAATGCGTCATAAAATTGAAATTTTTAGTTTAGAACGTAAAAGTTCCAAAACACTGAGAGAAAGGGGCTAGCTGAATATTCGAAAGCTAGGAAATTTAGTCATTGTGAATGAAAATTTACTTTTATTTATATTTTAGACAACTAGACGTTCATTTGCCCCAGCTAGACTCAAGCTAGCATGAATGAAAATTTACATGGAGAAAAGAGATCTTCGAAAAATAGTAAAGTTCGCTGTCATACGTAGCACAGTCGCCCCCGATATCTGAAATAGTGAATTATGTCACGTCACATTTTGATTTTTAGGCACATAAAATCTAAATCCAGGGATGGAAATCACAGAACTTGCTAATCCTCATAGTGATTCACAAAAATACTACGTGGCATTACACTTTTTAATCCTTCGCATCACATAATCAGTAAATTATGTAGCTCATTCTGCTGAGAATATATTAAAAACATTTATTGCGATATCGAATAGTGAACCCTGCTATTTTCCAAAGAGGCACTTTTCTGCGTGTAGCTGCGCAACTAATATTTCCATGTAAAAATTGAGCAATTTTGCAAATGGCTTGGGTGAGGCGTGGTAGCCAAGCGCAGGAGTTTCTGAGAAAATTGTTTTGTTATGTCTAATAAAACGTTTTGTCATTATATCCTCAACTAAAAGTTTGGTAGCCTTCGATGAATGAAATGACCTTACCAAATCACGTTTGATTTTCCAAATTGAAGGGAACTTTGGACGATCTTTTTGGTTTGAGTAACCAAAGTTTGATTGAGGTCACAAAAATTTCTAGTTAGCTCAACAAAAAACTTTGGTTGGGGATACATAAACGAAATTGTCACCAAAACGTCTAGTTCAACAGTTCAATCATTACCAGGTGTACCGGTATGAAATGAGCGTTTTTTTGTGAAAATGAAACACTAATCGCGAATGGGGAAGTAAAAAAAAATGTATTCAAAGTATTGACCATTGCTTTCTATACATTTTGACCGCCTTTCTGGCAATTTGTGGATACCACGCCAATAGAAATGTTCGTCTTTCGAAGCAAACCAATCAGACACCCAATTTTTGACTTTTTCGTAGGAATCGAAGTGCTGCTCAGCCAACGCGTGTCCCATCGATGAAAACAAATGGTAGTCGGAAGGGGCCAAGTCTGGTGAATACGGCGGGTGGGGTAGCAGCTCCCAGCCGAGTGCTTTGATTGTATCCTGAACCGGTTTCGCTTTGCGTGCAGGTGCATTGTCGTGTAATAAAATTACTTTGCCGTGTCTTCTGACCCATTCTGATCGTTTTTCGATCAATGAATGGTTCAAATTGATCATTTGTTGTCTGCAGCGATTAGTATCAACAGTTTCACCAGGTTTCAGAAACTCATGATACACCACACCTTTTTGATCCCACCAAACACAGAGCATTGCCTTCTTGCCGAATCGATCTGGTTTTGCAGTCGATGTTGACGGTTTTCCCGAATTAACCTATGATTTTCTCTATTTAGGATTCTTGAAATAAATCCATTTTTCATCGCCAGTAACAATTCGATGCGAAACTGATTTTCTTTCGTGTCTTTGAAGCAAAATGTCACAAGTGTCCCTTCGGTTTTTCATCTGTCTTTCATTCAATTCATGTGGCACCCATTTTCCACACTTTGTTGTTGTGCAACATTCAACATTGCTGCCATTTGCTCTTGACTCAAAGTATCATCTTTATCCAATATTGCTTGCAGTTCGGCGTCTTCAAACTTTTTTGGCGGTCTTCCACGTTCTTCATTTCTCACATCAAAATAAGTATCTTTGAACCGTTGGAACCATCTTTCGCATGTTGCTCCTGATAGAGCGTGATCACCATATGCCTCGACAAGCATTCGATACGACTCTGCAGCACTTTTCTTCAAATGGGAACAAAAAGTTCATGTTTTCCGCAAATTATCACTTACCGGTACAAAGTTCAACATTTTTAACACGATGGAAAAATATGATGTTGTTTATTCAATGACTTGATGTTCATTAAATATGTTTGACAGATGTCATACAAAAAAAAAAGAGAACAAAAATTAAGGTTCGTTCACAACAAATCTGCCGTCCAAACCAAGAAGACCGTAAGTCGCATTTTTGACGAAAATGAGTTTTTCATATCATTTTAATCGTGAAGAAATTCTGCATTTTACTGTGTCTTTTATTTTGAAAGAAATGTATTACTGTTTTAATAATAGCAGTTCAAAGTACGGAAAAATTAATCAAATTTGAAACGTTTATAGAAAAAAAGCCGTAACTAACACAAAAATGGGAAGTTATTCGAATACGTCAATATCTCGCCAGATAACAACACCGTAAGTGCACTTACGGTGTTTCTCACTGGCAAAAGTTTCGAAGCAGACTCCCAAATACAAAATAAAATCACCTTTATGTAATTACGATTTTCTTCTCTTGTAAATCCCGTGAGTCGATTGCCCATTTCCCTGATACAAAAACCGTAACTACCTTCGTGCATCAGTTCTGATATTCGGATGTAGTTGACCATCTTCGTGCTTTGGAAAGTGGCCTGGGTTTGGGCGCAGTTCCTTGGTAAGAGATCGTATTTTTGGTTGAGAAACAACCGTAAGTGCATAGACATAATGGTTGTTATGAAAAATCCTAATTTTGTTTCACGAAATGAGACAGAGTACCCTCCATATACCCTAGAAATGGTTTGCCATTGAAAAATGATGAGTTGTTCTATTGATTTTAAAAGGAAACGGTTTTTCTTGATTTTCTCGAATTCAAGTCAAATGTACTTACGGTCTTCTTGTTTTGGACGATAGAAATGTTCCCTATCGACACATTTGCACCTTAACGCTCACTTCATATACCGGTACACATGATATCGCTCATATTTATTATTTTTGTGAGCTCATAGATGGAACTTAGTTCTCAAACGCATCTCCTTGCAGTTGAAGTAACCCGATGAAAATAGGAGGCCTAATAATCTTGTTATATCGTTCCAATTTGGCACACATTCGGTATCAAGCCAATAATTCTCTTCTGCAGCCAAGAAATAGAGAAAATCGTAATATTATGGATATCATTCAACCACTGAAGAGCATTGAATTGGTCTATGTTTCAATTATAAGCAAAATATGTCTCTTGCAATAGGGTAGACCGTTCCATTTGTATTAATGATCCTTTTCGCCCTCGATTTTAGGACGCATCGGATATTTGCCATTTTATGTTTATTTCGTTGTAAAACAAAGAACTGGGTATTTAAATATTCTTTTTTTGCATAGATCTCGAGTCGAAGATGTATACAATTAGAATTTATCCACAGACCCACTGAAAAAACTCTCCTTCTGATCATTTTTATTCATTGAAAAAAAAAGTGATCCGATTCACCTCGGTCTATCCTGAGCAAATATTTATTCCAATGCTAAATTCAGACAAAAGGTATGTAAATAATGTCTGCGTAGCAAAGATTTAGATTTCATGAAGCGTTTCTGCAAACAAAATATGAAAATGCTGACACGTGCAATAAAAATACCTTACGATTCTACACGATCAATTTAAAAAGCCAGAATATCCGTGTACGGAATGTCATACGAAATTGCGTTCACGTGTTTAGCAAATCAATACAAAGTTATCTTGAATGAAAATTCATGCTTTTGTTTTGTGCAAGGAACGCATAGTTGTAGTTTTATTGTTTATTTAATTCCTATTAATGGGATTCCCTTGAATTGGTAGTTTTGCCTTCTCGATTGACCTCATTTAATCCGTTCAATTTTGAATCAGAATTCTACTGGTTCCTACCAGCTCTATTTCTATAGAATGATTTTCACCCCGGGAAAAGAACACAAACTTTTTCCCTGAGAAGCAAGGACCAAATCACAAAACATGATCTGTATATCCGAGCTTCCTCAAACAACATCAAACCAACGAAAGATTCTCGATGAATTCTTGACGGTCTAAAAAGTAGTCATTCCTCCAACAGAATGCCAGCATCGTAGGTCCATTTTGGATTGATTTGAAGTTGATATACGTTCAATGGAGGTTCATCGGACGTTCGAATGTCTGCATTTACCATTTCCGTTCATAGAACGTTTAGGGGAAGGTCGGATAAAACCGGGTACCATAATTTCAATCGGTCATAGAGAAGTTCCGAACATTGTCCGAGATTCATTGAGAATTGATGCTTTTGAATGAGATTATCGTTGGAGAAATTTATGAAACTAACCAAATCTCATTGACGAATAACGAGATGAGATTTGACGAGACATTTGACCAATTTCAATGAGATTTGGTGAGATTCAATGGGACTTTTTAATCAGGCGATAAACAATGGTGGTCATGAGATTTTTGAATACAAATTTTGAAAAAAGAATGGGAATAAGACACAATGTTCAACCGATAAACATATTTACATTTCTCAAACGGAACTGTTTTTTTTTCAACAGTAATTTTGGAAACCAACACCAAACCTGGGATTCCCAGCTCTTGGCACTGATCATTCTGATAGATAATTTCCAACGGTAGATTGGATCCAATTTTCTTGACCAGCATCGATGTATTGTAATGTTTCATGATGTATTCTTGAAATTCTGACTCAAAACGCTTCATCAAGTTTTAGGTTTCTGCCACAACAAAACGTGGTAACATAATTCTTGCATGTCGCGTCACATAACTTGACACAATTATTGGACGATTATGGCACCATGTTCAACCACATCACAGTGAGAAAATTTTTCTCAGAAAAATAAGCCATCCTAGACAGCACATCTATCATCTATCTGATCATTTTGAATTCAAAAAAACTTTTGAAAGAACTTGTTGAACAGTCCCCGTTATGACAGTAAAAATGAATTCAAAATGCATACATGTTGAATGCCTGAATAGTTCTTTATGTATTCGTGATATGAATTCTTTCTGAAGATTAAGTTATTCATCAAGAGTTCATTTTGAATTCAAACTATTCATAATGAATTCATGCGGTACAAAAATGCGTCGATAATGCAGGAATGGTTCCACAAACTGTTTCACACATGAATTCTGCCATGATGGTATCAAGGTGTGCTTCCGCATTTCACTATGCTTATGCGAACATGCATGATGAATGCATGATTTCACCATCACGTGCACTCTTAACAAGCTGAGTTATGTTTACAATACCAAGTTGACGGCACGCTATTCCAAGCATGTGATGTTATGAAAATGCATAGCACGGTTTTCTATCTGGGAAGCAAACTTGAATACACAAAAATTCATAGCATTTCCAAAGTTTCTTCAAAGATTTTTTCATAACAAAAATGACGGAAACAGATGAAACTCGGATATTCCAAGCAACATTCTCCAGACATCTTTGATTTTTTCAAAATCCTTGTAAAATTTCATTGTATCTCTCACTAGGCTGGGGCGACTAGGGTAGACATCTCCTATCTCTATCATTTACCAGCAACAGTTCTGCGTGGCTTATGTTTCATGAAATCGATAAAAACAAACCTCATCCTCCACGTTTCAAGTGAGCAATTTTATCGATTCACCCGTCATTCTGAGAACCTTCTAGAACTCACAGAGAAAGTCATGCCCTGTCAGAGGTAACGAACCTCCTTGAACATTAGAAAGAGTTTTCATTGAATAATCAATGTTATATATCACATACATCGACAGAAGATATGACATGAAATATCTGCACAGAGTTTCCATACAATTCAATTCAATATCATTACCCAAATCAAACGCATCGACTGTGTGCGCACGCATGGGGCGTGATTGTGATTTTCATGGTAATGTTTACGCGTGCGCATGGGTGAAACGCTGTCGCACCGCAGGATCATCGCTAAAGGGAAAGAGAGAGAGAGAGAAACGGGGAAAGAAAGCGGAAAGGAAAGAGAAACATCCAGAAGTTCTGTTCGAATCATCGGGACATTGGGTTTTCTCGGTCGATGCGGCACTGAGTTCTATCAATTTATATGCATTTCATTATCGACAAAGTTTGATAGAACGAATTTATTCTATTTTTTGTTTTTATAATTTTAATTAGAGGAAGTAATTGATTATCTGGTTGGTGAAGTGTCAGTTTGATTGTGAAAATTGTTCATTCCTGTATCTGTATATTCCAACGTGTACACAGAGCTGTATCGATCGTGTGTTTGTACGGAAAATAAACTGTTAGGACCCCCTAGCGTTTTCCGTGAACTCTGATTCTTTGAGTTAAGGAAAACTTGGGGAAAAATGGGTCTTCTTGATGTGTTCGTGGATGAAAATCTGGGCCTCGAGTGCTTTAAGAAGTCATATTTGGGTGAGAATTCTTGTTTTTTTGTGTTAGATATTTTGAGGAGCAAAAATTATTATATATGTATTGATCATTGATGTATTTGTGATTATTCATATTATTCTATTTATATCAGAATTGACAATGAAAGAGTACATATTCGGAACATTATGTAACCACTCCGTCAATGTTGAATCTAAACACGAGCGTTCAAGGATAATTTTGTTATGACAGTTGTATTGGACTCTTTATATCGATACTCGATGCAAGAACTATAGTTCTCAACTATAGTAATTCATATATATAATTTAGATATCAGGTATATATAAATTATTTATAATTCTGGACTTGAACAAAGTATTTTTCATTTAACGTCATATATCAGAGAAGTTGTGTCTTTCGATATGAAACCTGTCTTTTGTGCTCCTCAAGAGAAGGAAAACATAAAGGGCCGACAGAATGACGTATATTAATCTCATATAAGAATTTTCCAGCAGATAGTCTGAAAGCCCTGGTTAAAAGAATTCATTGAATCTGACAAATTAAATTCAATGAGATTTGGTCAGAACATTGTCCAAGTTTAATCGTAATTTAATGAGAATAGGTCAGAATCAATGGATTCTTTTAACCAGGGAGAGTTCATAAAGAATTCAATAGGAATTTTTGGGAATCATTTTTGAACTTCTATACTGTGTTGGAAGGATCAAAATTCTTCAAAATGTTTGTCCTCGAATTGCAGAAGACGAAAAATTAATTGATCGCTTGGATAACCGAGGCATGAGCTAATCTAACGAACAATAAAGAATGACCCTAAAATTAGTGGGTTTGTTCATTATTTTGTATATATTTTATATATAAATGTGTTCTTTTATTCCACTTGAATCTTTTTGAACTTTACAAACAATCGTTTGCTCAACGTAAAATGGTCTTCAATTCTTATTCGTTACTATGAAGCATCATTCAGCATCAAATTCAGTTAAATATTCCAGGTCTGAAAAACAGGCAATTTTCGAGGTTACTTTTTATGGAAAATTTATGCAATGTACAAAAATTGTGTGATTTTATATAAATTGAATAAAATTATTCTCCAATACAGGGTGAATGTATGTGAGAAAATGAATTTTAATTCCTACCCCAATAAAAATATTTCTCTTCAAAACTTCAACAATTTCTCTGCAAAACTTCATTATCGCAATTCTTAGAGAAAGAAAGAATTTTTTCAACAGATTCATCTTCCAAAACTCTATGAAATTCTGCATATTTCTGAAAATTTCTATTGCCAGTAAAGGTTTCTCTATACATTTCCAACTTATTGGTCAAAGTTGTTTTGTTGAGAAATGTTGAATTTTCTCAACATTTTTCTACTTGATAAATGGTGGAAACATTTGACGAGGAAAGGAATTTTCTCCACGAATTCATACATTTCTCTGCAATCTACATTTGCAGAATAAAAATTTGAATTTCCTCTTTGTTTGTCTATTCCAAGAATATTACGGCTTGTGGCGGAGAGTTGAGTTTTCTATACAAATTCATACATTTTTCTCAAATCGCATTTGCGGAGATAAAGTGAATTTTTTCAAATTTTTCAATCGACTCAAAACAACTTAAGTAAAATTCACTAGTAGGCCTCGAAAAAACCTCTCTCCCACGACCCACTCATTTTTCCTTTCGGAGGGTTCTGAATCGATTAGTCTATATCTGACGGGAACGAATTTTTTAAAATTTTCTATCGATTTGACCCAGCACTTGGAAAAATTTACAAGTCAAGGTCAAAAAAATCCCTTCTCCCACGACCTATTCATTTTTCCTTTCAGAAGATTCTGAATTGATTGGTCTATACCTCACGAAAACGAATTTTTCAAAATTTTCCATTGCGATGATTCCCATAAGTGGTACTTTGAGATTACTGTAGTCATCTCGGAGATCCGCTGATGTGATAGAGGCTTTGCTTCTCACTCGCAGGACCCGGGTTCAATCCTCACTGAGGAAAGTTCCTAAGAATGGACTTTCAATGTGGTGTCTCTTCCGTAATGTCATTCAAGTCGAACTGGAAGGAGATTTGCAGAGATAAACTCTGAACAAAAATTTTTTCTCAAGCAAAAGTGAATAAATAAAACAGAGATTTGTAGAGTAATGCAGAAATATGCAGAGAAGTATTTAATGTAATATGGAGATTTGGCAAGTTTTGTACGAATTTTGTGGAGAAATTCATAAAATATTACGAAGATTGGAAGAATTATGTACAATTTTGCAGAGTAATGCAGAAATTTGTGGAGTAATATTTATGGTTAAAAAATCTGCAAATTTCTCAAAGCGTCCGAAATCTGACAGTTATGTAGAAAAATCTGAAGAGTTTTGAAGAATTTTGAAGAGAAATATTTTTATTGGGCTGGCTCTTTATCGAGAATAGTTCTTAACATAAATATTTTCGAACTATAAACCATGACGAACAAAAATCTTCCATGGTGAATTCATATATCCATTAGGTTTTAAATAAGATACAGCCATTTGAAATTTTCTGTGTTTTTCACGTGCCTGTTCTAGGGTCAAAACAAGATTTTTTAAATAATTACACGAGTATAAAAATGTTTTGGATTACATATCATTTATATAGAATTATATAGAAATTATATATGATTCAAACATTTTTTTCATCCGAGTGCTGTGTATTATTTTAGAAATATTGAAGTGGCCTGGGTATTCGAAAGAGTGACCGCAAAATCCGCCTGGTTTTTGGGACCACGAGTTTCAGGTTGAATTGGATTCTGAAGAATATCTTATGTCGATCAGTTGCGGGGGAATACCATTCCCCGGTGAGCATAACATTGATTTTGGAGATAAAGAAATTGACGGAATCGATACATTCTTGACAAAATGAATTCTTTTCTACAAAAAACCTATCGAGGTTTATTGATTTTTATAAAATCTTGATTAAAATTTGATACTACTTTACCTCTTGAACCAGTGTTATGCTCACCGAAATTGTATATTCTCGCAAATGATCAACATAGAGTATGTTTTAGAATGCATTCTAACCTGAAACCCGCGGTCCCAGAAAATAGGCGGGAAAATACTCTTTTTTGCGGTCATTATTGACAACTGTGTTTTGATCGAATTACATAATTAGAGAATTCAGATCCTTGGTGGAAGTCATTAAAAAAATTGTGGCATTGTGGATACGAGGGTTTTTTCAGACCTTCCTATCGTATACCCAACAAACACCGAAGGTCTTGCAGACTTCTACAAGATATCTTTAGAAAGACATCTTTTAGATACATCGGAAAGATGTCTTTCAGATACCCAAATGGCGTCACAGAAGAGATATCTTCAACACATATCGAAATGATATCTTCTAGACATCTTCAAGAAATATCAGAAACATGTCGTTGAGGTATTTTTGAATCAGTTTAGTCTAAGAGATATCTTGAAAGAGTTTCTAAATGATATCTGTCACACACCTTCAAAATTGTCAAAGTAAGAAGGCCAAAAGTCACACCATATTCCTTTTTGAGAACTCATTAGTGATCCTTTTGTGCTGTCTGGGACGTCTTGAACGTATCTTGGAAATATCTAAAACGTTTCTTAAAAGAATCAAAAACATATCTTAAGGCATCTAAAAGATGTCTTCCACATATCTAAAACATATCGTTTGCAAGATCTTTTTGAGATATCTGAAACTTTTTTGCATGAGACATCTTTTAGCTGTTGAAAATATACACGCAGAAAACAGATGTGTTGGAAAGTTCCATAATTTATTGAGGATCAGCGCCAGTCTGTGACAGATAAATTTTTGACTTAAATTTACTCTCAAAAACTCTCATAATTAGATGTATTTCTACAAGAAATTATGGTACTTTTGAAGCTATATTCAGGTCAATAATTTAATTCATCACAGACTGGCGCTGATTCTCAATAAATGATGAGACTTTTGAAAATATATTTTTCTGTGTGTATCTTCACGGAAGTCTTCCAAGACATCTCTAAGATATTAATAGATATCTTTTGTTTGTTGGCCAGGCGTATCCTTTTCTTACCAATTTGCTGCGATGATAACACTTATATCTTCTTAATTGAAAAATTTTGTTGAATTTTGGTACAAATTTAAACAATGTTCCCTGTAAGAATCAATGGAACAACAGCGATTCTGGTGCCTGAGGTTTGGGAACTCATTCAAAGTAATTTTAGAGTGCTTTGTTAGATCAGCTCAATTTTCATAATTTTTATATGCATGAAATTGATGAATCATACAGATTATGTATGAGGGATGATAAAAAATGAACTAATTCAAGAAATCTGATATTGTTTTCGCATTCAACACATCAAAATTACTCCGAATCAGTTCTGTGATATCATTGTTAAAGAAATTTCGACGATTTTCAACATGAATAATTCATGTTCAAAATTCTCATCAATGCTAAATTTTAATGGAATCAATTGAACAATGCTCTCCAGCCTTTACACAAATTTAATGACTTACTTCAATAAATCCTAATAAAAATCTGAACAATACCAAATGAGAATTGATAACAAACATTTAACAACAACAGTCAAAAAATTATAAAAAATTATAAATTCCATCGAAATTCAACAAGATTTTTCTCTCAAAGACATGAATCCCATCCAACATTGTTTGCGATAGTGTTGAACAACTCTGAAGAACCACAAAGTTTCACAAATTATGTTGATATTGTTGCATAATACATCTTGTAGAATATGATGAAGTTATTTTTTTGAATTCTTATTTGCAAGACGTTTCCCCTGGTTAAAACATCCTCTTCATTTCTGCAGAATTCTCAGTTTCAATTGAGATTCTGCACGCTCAATCGGAATGAATGGGATTTTTCAATTGGGTTCAAGATATCTTTTAGAGAACTATAAAAAAAATCTGTAAATTCACCAAGAAATTCTTCTTAATTCAGACAGCAATTCATTCTCGGAAGAAAACTGGGGGAAATTATAAGGAGCTTGGTAATTAAACCGGGAAATATGATGAATTTTTACCGAATTTTGGGGAATTTTGGTTATCTCCTGCGATCAGGTTAATTGCGTCGCAACAAATTTCGATAAATAATTGATCGAAATGTTTTTTACAGTAAAATCAAGGCTATGTGGATTGTCATATTGATGGATAAGTGATAAAACTATATAACTGGTGAAATTTGAAATAACAACAAAGTTCATGACACAAATAAAGTCCGTTATATCGCCACCATAAGTTAAAGCGTGAATTTAATCGTAATCAGTGTATTACGTGGACCAATCAATGTGAACGGCATCTCTTTGAACAAGGTCGTTACAAGGCAATATATATATATATATATATACTATATATAATGAATCGAGAAGACTAATCGAATCAATCCCCGCGAACTTGTGCTTTATTGACCAGAATCGAATTTTAATCGTGTCTATCACGAATGGTCAAAATTGGAGATAAAAATGTATGTAAAGCAATGAAGAATCTTATTTGAGATTTCAGATATTATCACATCTTTTCTTCTTTTTTCTAAATAAGGCGAAATAAATATTCAGTTATAATTACCGACATAAAAATTTGAGAATTTTTATTAAATGCATAATGAAGACCAAACAGTCCACCTTTTGTAGAATTGTATTCGAAAAACAATGAAAAATTATCAATACTCGATGAAGAATAGAGAAACATATGAACTTTCCAAAAGTCGCATATGAAATTTCATAAAGTGAGTAGCAGGATATTGAAATTTGTTACTACTTTTGTAAAATTTCACGCGTGACTTTTGGAAAGTTCGTATGATTTTCCATTGTTTTTTGAATAAAATCCCACAAAAAAGTGGACCGTTTTGTCTTGATTATGCATTTAAGAAAAACTCTCAGATTTTAAAAAATATTCTTGAATTTTTGTTAAAGATTACTATATTTTCATTTCATTTATTTTTCTCCGTGTACCAAGTTCTGGTAATAGTTACCAAATCTTGGTATTTGAGGAAACCAAATTCATTTGGTAACTATAACTAGGTTCTTTTATCATTGCATCTTTGCATCTGGACTTTGTTTATTCAATTCTTAGATTCTACAGTCGGTAGAATAATGAATCAGACTCTTCTCGAACAACAACCCTTATAACAGTTCCAAATTTTGCATATCCCATTCAGTTGCAATGTACGTGAATTTCACATTGAACATCAAATTCATATACACTGCACCTGTATCGACTGTGCACAATTTAAAAAGGGAATTTTAGACTTTTATATTCATTTCAGAATATTGATGTTCAAAAATCACTTATACACTTCTTTTGTTCAATTGAATTTCAACTTGTTGATTTGTTACTCAACATCTTGAAGACAATTTCATCTGATTGTTCGTGAACGCAAATAGCGAAGGATTTGTATCGTGCATTTCTGAGTTCTCAAATCAACTGTTGAGAACTTTTTTGTATTCAATTTTGAACCAGATTACGGGCACCGAGTTATGCAAATTATCGAAGGGAGTCAGAAAATCTTGGTAAAAACATCTCTACGGAGATTCTATGTCTTAGAGGAATTCATAAAAATTCAGAAAAGAGTGAATTGAGAAAAATTTCTGGTACAAAATGTCAGGAGAATTTAAGGGATTTTAGAGAGTGAAAGAAATTGTGTGTTGAAATTTCCAGAGGGATTCAGAGAAATTCAGGGAGAGTCGGTGTGACTCAGCGACAGGTGAATTGAGAAGATTTGTCAGTTCCAGAGAAAGTCAAGGAAGTTCAGACAAAATTGAATTTGGAAAGTCTTCTATTACAGTTTTTATGGGTATTCGAAACCTTGTTAAAAGATTTAGAGAACAGTGAATTTCGAGAGATTTTTGTTGTTAGATTCCGAAGATAATCCAGAGCAGGAGGTCAACAACCTAAAATTACGAATGGACGCCTAAAGCATCTAACTATTTGGTGACTAAAAAAGAATTGAACTTGAACGCATTTGGCCGTTACAGTTTAGCTTGTTTAGAAATTGTTTCTGTTTGTGGAAGTTTTCAAAATTATCTATAACTTAGATATCATTCGATATAGTTTATATATAATTTCTATACAATTATATATGAATGAAATTTAATTTTGAAAATTTTACTACTCGCGTATCACAATTCCCCTAGCAGAAATCACTCTAGTAATTGTCTAGGACTTGCAAGGCCTCTTAAGGGCATTCATCAGAGGCAAAGTTACTAGATTTCTCCCCCCAGTTTTCTCAACGATTAATGAATATAATCGATTTTAATGAGCAGGTGCATCTTGTTAGCATATCAAAGAAAGTGCAGCTACTCTTTATTTTTCATTTTATTTGTTCGTTTCTGAGAAAACTGGGGGGGGGGGCGATTTTGGAATCTAGTAACTTTGGTGGTGAATGCCGTTAAGGCCTTGTAATCGCCTAGAGAATGACTAGAGTGATTTCTACTGGGGTTTTTTCTTAATATTTCTTCTCGAAGATGAATACTTTTTCAAATCACATTTCCCTTGAATCATTCAAAGACATGATATACGATCTCAAGCACGTTCCGAATACGTCTGGAAATGATTCTGTCCAGTAGGCGGTGCTTAAGGTGGATCATTCAAGGGGTGAGAATGTGGGATGAACTCGATGGGAAACGTGTAGCTAACATTTAGAACGAAGAGTTGCGACATCTATGGTTCGTGTTCATCACAAGATAAATAAAGGGCAAAGACTCATACGAAATTACGAAGTTGAGCGAAATGATGCGTTGTATTTTATCAGCTATGGAAACAGTGTGCACTAGACGCGTTGGCATAATAAGTGAGTTTTTACTTCAACTCATCTTTTCATGACACTTGAATTCGTTGATCCTACAATATACTGTATTCCTTCTACTATACTAACACAAATTCTGTCATTCCTTGCTGAATAAATTCAACGTTATACAAATATTTCGATGATAAATATTATCTTTGAATTTTTAAGAGAAAAAAAATTGCGAACATTCATTTTTCAATTCCAAAACTTTTGTCATAGAATCATGCCCTTTATAAAAACAAATTCGTAGCTGAGTATAAAAGGACGTTGTGATTGATTTCGGATTGAATTTTTCTATATGAAATTTGATTGTTTTCCTTTATCTTCTTGAGATTACTGTTGAAAATAAACTTTAAAACTGATTACTTCCACGTTGAGAGATGATGAACACGAAATTTATGCATTTTTTGAAAGAAAACGATAAATGTATTTTTGATTTATCTGCGGATTTACTTTCAAGTTCACTCTATCGTGAATGTTCAACAACTAATTTTAATCATTCAGGGAATAATCGAGTTAAACGCAATGTTCGATTATAATGAATAAGTCTCATTTGTATGGAACAATACCTCTTGAAAATGTCCAACTAAATGCGTTGATTTGTCAGAAGAAAACCATTTTCTCAGGGTGTGAGCTGAAAATCTCCCAATAAATCTTTGTTATGATTTTTCCTATCCATAAGAATTCATTCGCGGAAATACATTTCGATTATTTCTTAGATCCAGATAGATTGAGTTCTCGTTTCGTTTCATAAAACGATTTAAACTTTCTTGTTGTTTTTCTGTATCCACCACACATCGCTCATATGTATACACTGTAAAAAAAAACTTCGAGAAAACTCCAGTACTGACCTGTCATTCAAATCATGAAAATTCCAGTACACGTATCAGAAAATTCTTGTATTTATACTGGAAAAATTCCGGTACAACAGGAATTTTTTTGTACGGAAGCTGAAAAATTCGTCATGGACAGAAATTTTCCAGTTCCTGGGTACTGGAAAATTCTAATTTTTCCAACAGTGTAGCTCATGTATATGTGGGGCATGTATTGGTCACATAGCTTCATATATGTATGATTTTCACAAAATTTATATATGGTCCAGTCATGATTCATCTCCACTAGGGACTCTTTGGGAGCAGAATTCACTTCCGAACTACAGTAGCTACGAGATTCTAATCTCACTTCAGCCTGACTATAAAGTGAAACGGTTTTTTCGTTTCATTTATACTTCAAAACGCAATTGAAATCGACATATATTCACTACATATTCATGTGACATGATATCTCATGAATATTAGTACTCATGAAGATTCAGAAACGATGTCCTGAATGAATTTTCGGTGTTACCCCATCTTTTGTACTTATAGTAAACAATGATACATTCGATAGGGACTTTCTTAATGAAGTTTCAAGCAAATTACATTCCAGACCTGCCTATACTCTTCGTAAATTATCTTGTGCGCAGTAGATGGTAGGGAAGTGCGTCCTATTCTTTTGGCGCTGAAAGAAATACTCTGACACGTTACGATCGATGATGACAATAATTATGTATCAGTTTGGGACGACGAAACAATCGGTGACCTAAATAAATGACTTGTTTTTCTTTGAAAATCCATAAACAGCCGTTACGAATTTTGAACTTTTCTTGGAAAGAGAGAAAAAAATGTACGACAATTTTTGCATTTTATAGTTCTTCAACCTTGTTCAGATTCTGATGAGAGAATTTCAAACAGGTTCAGTGAGCTAAAAACAAATAAACAAAGAATTCAGAGAAAATCTGTTGTGAATGTTTGTCCACTTGTTTGATGCGATGACACGAACTGACACGATAATTAATTGATTGAATTTTTTCTCCAGCAGCAATATCGAATGATCATTCATCAAAATATATCGACACATGTCGTAGATCAGGAGCTTCATTAGCATCAGAAAATAACAATCAAAATATTCATTTGGCACAAAGGTTTTATGATCGGGTTGTTGATATGATTATTGTAAATGAATTGAATTTGAAGAAAAAAAACATCAACATTGAGAACATTGATCCCAAAGAGAATGAGATTACTTTGTTTGTTTTTAAGGAAATTAGAAATTTGCGTTTCGATCGTGCTATCGCGTCGCCACAACGTTTTTCATCGAACATATTTGATCTTGAAAAACCGGTTCGCGGGGAACTTCGGTTTAACAATGAGGATGATTGAGGAAATGCAAGTTTATATATTTAAGAGGGTTAGGTTGCCGATTTCTTTCAGTATCTTCGTGATCCTTTATCTCAGGTTGTACTCTATTCTCCAGATTTTGATAGCGGGAAAAAATATTGTCCGTTATAAACGTTCGGAATTGATTGGAATTTATGTAAGTAGATACTGCAAAAAGTGGATTTTAATATATGTGTAGATGACGGTCAATGTACTGGCTATGTGATTCTTATTTTTGTATTGCTCAAAAGTCTGTATGGAGAGCCTGTGCTCTTTATGATACTAAAACGAACTTTGTTGTGGTAATCAATTGATCACTGATTCACGCTTTTATAAGTGAAAAAAGACGTGTGAATACATTTGTGAAACGAGCGAGTCTGCACATCTACCCACGGACTCTGTTTTCTCCAATATTTGACTTCCTACATCATTGAAATCACTAAATTTGTTTTGAATACACGGAAATCCATAAAAAATAATGTCTCGCATTGACATTGAAAGAAAACTGTATTTCGTTGTCGATTGAAATGTTCAGAGAACCCTTTTGCTAGTAAAAATCACTTTAATTATTCTCCAGGCCTCGCCAGAACCCGGTGACGGACTTGCGAGAGCTGACAAGGCTCCCCTCATGGGAAAGATCTAGTGATGATAAAAACTGATATGTGAAATTTTGTAATACGATTAGGGCGCGCCAGGTCCAATTTCCGAAGTACAGGCAAAGTGCCACAAACAAAAAGGAACGTAATATTGCTGAATTAGGTGTAGAGGTGGACTCGAGACTCTTGAGCGAAAGTGAAGAATAGTAAATATCATTCAATTTCACGATCTTTGAAGACAAACCTGCATAGAAGAGTTGGAAATAACACGTCTGAGAGGTTGAAATTGATTGCATCCAGAACATAAAACAGTTTTTCTCCGTTTAAAACCAAGACCAGATCAGACAAGACCTTTTTCGAGCCTGCAACAGTTTTGAATGAACCTTAAAGTTCAAAATAAAAAAAAAATTTTCAAAAATTTTCTTCCATTTCATTCTTTAAATAGTTGTACATTGACGCAACGAATCTTGCATCGGAACTGGTAAAATTAAGTTTTGTTGGTTTCACTCGAGAGTCTCGAGTCCACCTCTAATTAGGTGAGGAAAATCATTGGTCACTCGAATGGAAAAGTTTTTGAAATTGTATATAATCAAAACATAAATTATATATAAAAGGTATAAAATTTTGAAAATTTTTGGACTTGAACGGTCGAGTGCTGGGTCTGATTTGGAAGAATTGGTCCAACCCGGTCCTGAATTCTATTATGAGAATCAATGAGCACAAAATTGCATGTTATCAGCGTTTATGAGCCATTGTAGAAAATCTCATAAGGGCGTATAAAATGAAGATTCTCTGGTTTTTCTTCAGGAGTTTATCAGAATATATCAACACTTATCGGATTTTTTCAACATAAGGAGTGTAATTTTACATTCTGAAATGCGCGAAACTCCTCTCAGTTTACATTCGCATCCAATTTTCATAAATCTTCGTTGCATTGTTGACACTTTATTCTCACCAAGGAGAGAACACGCATCGCACATTATTCCCAAATAGCACCAGAGTTCTAAAACAGTTCTTGGTGAATTGATGCAGTCACTAGTACCATTTTGCAGGAACATTTATCAGTGGAATTTTGAGGAAATCATCGTGAATTACTCAGAAATAGCAAAAATTATTCCTCGGCATTGTCAAAACAGTCGTGCAGATCAATATTAAAAGTTCCATCTCTCCAGTTCTCATTCTGATTAACATTTTTAAAGAGAAGATCAGTCGGATCGGAAGAATTTCACGACGATTTCATGACAAATTGAGTCACAAATCATCAATATTGATGAAATTCTCCTCCCTGCCACATGGAGAAAAATGAAAGTCGAAAATATAGTAATCTTTAATAAATATTTGAGAATATTTCTCAAAATTTGAGAGTTTTTCTCAAATGCATAATAAAGACAGAATGGTCCACTTTTTTGTGGAATTTTCTTCGGAAAACAATGAAAAATTATCAATACTTAATGGAGAATAGAAAAACATATGAACTTTCCAAAAGTCGCGCGTGAAATTTCACGAAAATAGTAACAAAATTTCAATATCCTACTATTCATTTTGTGAGATTTCGTATGCGACTTTTGGAAAGTTCATATGTTTCTCTATTCTTTATTAGGTATTGATAATTTTTCATTGTTTTTCGAATATAATTACACAAAAAAGTGGCCCGTCTTGTCTTTATTGTACATTTAAGAAAAATTCTCAGATTTTAAGAAATATTCTCAAATTTGTATTAAAGATTACTATATTTTCGACCTGCATTTTTCTCGGTGCATATCGTCGAGACGAACATATTGAAGAAAATACTTTGATAATAATTATCACACGAACTCTAGTTGCCATTTCATTTCTCCATTTCAAATAGTTATAACAATTAGATGGACTCGATTCGATAACTCGTGGAGCGTTCGGGAACGCAAAACAGTGTTGTCTAAGTTTATACTTCTCAACGTCAACAAAAAAGTAAAAATTTGGCAAAACAACGAATATTAGGCGGTAGGTCTTGACAAATCCCCGTAGGTTGATGCTTTTGCGGTCAAAGAATTCAAATATTACACCACTTTTGCAAAACTCATGGCGATGTTGAGTTATAAACAATTCAATTACACAGGTCTACAATGATTTTGGTGCCGCTAAAACTAAAGCAGATTTTGAGTATATTCGATACCCTGACTCTGGAAATATACTTATTTTTTTAATGCTACGTGTAGTTTTCAAGAAATCGCAGGTGTAAAATAAAATGAAAATGCACGATTTTGAAACGTTTTATTCAATTATTCCACACTTTAAGAACATTTTATCAAATTATTCTTCAAATTATCTCAAAATATGAGTCATTCTCTTCCAAATGCGATTAGGTTTGTTCAAATATCTTTTTTTTTCTCTGAGATACGACAGTTTGAAAATTGTGTTATTTCACCTATTCACTAAATCCATGAACACACAAATTTCAAATTGTCGTGTCACAGTAAAAAAAAAGATATTCGAGCAAACTCAACGGCATTCGGAAGGGAATGGATTATATTTTGAGGTGCATCTACTAGTTTCATGAGAAAAAATTACATTCTGACGTCACGTAATCTCAAATATGTCGAAAAACGGTGTTTTTCACACTTTGACGTTGAAATATCTCAAAAACCACACGTAATGATGCAATTTTGAAGCCAGATTCGGATTCAGCGCGCCAAAATACTCCGGAAAAGTATGATACAGTTGTTGCACCAAACAAAAAGTTCAATTTTGTAGGCCTGTGTTATTGAATGGCTGTTATTCTAAAGATCGACCATGAATTTTGAAAGTAGTTTGATATTTGGGTTTTTCGATCGCAATCATGAGCGCATTCCATAGCGATTGTATAGTTAGAACTAGCACTAACAGGCAGTATTCCTGTATGTTTTATAGAAAATTCCTCGAGTTTCCATTGAATTTCATCAAATATCGATCAAAACTTCGTACAAGTTTGATGAAAACTACCGATAGAAGTGGAATATCGCTCATCTTCTGGTGCTCCTAAGTGAATAAAACTTTTTTAATTTATTAAACCGAGCGATATTTTGATGTACGTCGATACGACGATGTGGAATTATCGATATTTTGAAAAAAAATACTCCTCACCCTACTTATTTTTTTGAAGAAATCATTCGATCAGATCAGATATAATCAATTTATAATATGTAAGGTACATCTGATTAAAATTGATCAAATATCTAATTAGTCCAGATCAAATCTACTCTGATCCAAATATTCGATAGAGTTTTCACACTTTTATTAAATGTGCGCCGGGCGGTTTATGTATGTTTTCATACACATTCGCAATGACCTTTTGGTTCAGAAAAGATGATTCGTATGAGAGCTTGTATTGTAAATATTCCAAAATAAATCCCCGTTCAGATATCAGATTGTGATAATGAAATGCATCCTCTGATAAATAGATTCATACGCAGGAAAATTTCGGACTGAATGTGGCTGCATCTTACTCGAAAATTTGGCTTTTCCATTATGTCAGCATTTATTTCCGGTGCTTACTTTCAGCTGAAATAGGGCTAGTTTTGGCTGCATCTTTAAGAGTGGTATGCAGAGTCAGGTCCGAGGCTGGACCTAGTCGCAGCCCATGAGCTTATATACATTGCGTAGGATCGGTTCTAGTCTTCTAGATTTGAGTGATATTCAGGATGGAAGGGAGTTTCACTTCTTACAGTATATACACTTGGAAAAATACCGTCTGATTCGTGTCGAAATGCTTCCAAATGGAGATCCGTTTTATGACTATACACGGGAATTGTCTTGAACGATTCTATTTCACTAACAGACGATTTCTTCTGTAAATGGATTGGAACTCATCTTATGACAAGACAGGCTTCTCTTCAGTGATAAAACGTGAAACAATTTTTAAATTTACTTATTTCGGAGGAGATAAGAGTCATTTTTCTTGTCGTGAGACGGATACCATCTTGTGACAAGACGGGATTAATTTCAAGATTAGAGTGTTATATTAGGTTTATTCGTTCTACGTGACCTGAGTTACCCCAACTCGTACCAAATCGATCAATTCATTTTTATAGCTAGAAATAACGAATTCGAAACGTAATTTTTGTAAGGTAACTCACAGGTTCTCAACAGAACCTGCATCGTTAAAAATTTCTGCATTAATTTTAATCCAGTTTTTACTGGAAGTTTTTTTCAAGTACGTTCATGAATTCAGTTTCATGCACATTTTACATGAAATTCGATGTAAACTATATAGCATAATCTATAGTCTTTTCATGTTTTTGTTCATTAAATTTGATGCAGAATGTATATGAACCTGATTTCATGTACGTGATTGAACAGAACTTCTAGATATTTCTGCCAGTGTGTAATTTCCTAGCACTCCCATATAGAGATCCAATAGTACCCAGTTATTTCCCCATGGGTTTGTCTGGGACCTAGTTGGATTTTTGATTGGGATATGGATACCCATGAATCCCCAACCATTCTCACATGGGTTTGTATGGGACCCAGCTGGATTTTTTTGACTATGGGGATAATTCTTCGTCTTCGATGAGAATTTTGAAAAGAAAAAATAAGGAACCTCACAAATATTAATGATAAAATCCTAATTATAATTTCAATTATTCGCTCTCGCGTTCTTGACCGATCGACAGTCGCTGAAGGATTTATATTGAATTTTGGCGTATTCGCGAAGTTAGCTCGATCGTCCACCAGATGTCACGCCATGCATGATATTTCTGCACGTTGATCTCTTCACAGGTTCAACTTTGACATCAACTTCTCATCATTATCATACTTTGTTTACAAGATGAATCAAACAGTGGACTAAAAATATCTGATACACATCTGTGACGACGCGGGACTTGTAATATGAATCGCTGATTTCGTATACGTTCAACACACGTTGCGTGTATTCTCAGATCATAAATGAATGATTTCGATGATTTTCCACATCCAGAATGGAAAAATGGTGGGGATGGAGCGGTTGTACGAGCACGTGTTCACCGTGTGATAGAAATTTTTTATTTTTTCTTCCTTCTTTTTTTTCACTCACACACCGGCTGGGCCGAATAAGGTGATCCATGTAAAAGAGAGAAGTGGAATCAGGTGGGGATGTGCGGTGAGGACAGAGAAAGAGAGAAAGAGAGGTAGAAAAAGAGAGTTGTCGAAGAGGCAGCACCCTCGACAGCTTGAACTCATAACATACGTTCCAGTACAGACTTTGAATGCGATTTGGTTGGTGTGTTGTCTGTAGTTGTTTCTCATAAACATCAGTCTTCCATTTTTTACGCGTTATTTCAGAATATAAATGCATGAATGTATATATGTTCCTTATATATTCTACGGAAGACATATCGTCCGTCCCGCGTCATTGATTTGAAGATATTCCCTGTTTTCGTCTAGGTTTATTTTTAATTGGAAGTTGAATGACTTACTTATTCAGCTCTCACTTGTGTTTATTTCCATATCGTACTCGATTCAACGCCGCATTAGTGTCATCGTTGGTACATTCATTGATCTGTCAGAGTAAAGAAGCCTGAGAATTTGGAATTTGAGTTACCGTATTCTCGATATATTACCGCAGTTCGATGAAATTTCCAAAAGGATATTTGGATATTGAAAAAATGCTTTTAGTTTCACCGGTTGATAATAATCGTTGGATCTACATGATGGATGGATTGCAGAAGCCTATGGATCATGTATCTGGTAATGATTTTCTCTTTACTAATATATCAAACAGATGGTCTTGAATTCTGAAACATTCTGAAACATTGTTTTGTGATGATGTACAAGTTCGAATCGTTTATAAAAACGTAACGAAAATTCAAATTCACAACATAAATCATCGTTATTTATCTTCTCAAATTGATTCTTTGAAATTGAAGAATGCGCTGCAAGATTTGAGGTTGAGTCTGAGTATCTCGTTATTTGGTTATTAATTCGTTTCAATGAACGATTCAAACTGCAGCAACATGTTTTGTGTCAGTAATTTCCAACGGTGTTGTTACGGTATTCGATTGCGTAATGAATTCCATATAGAATTGTGATTTGTTTTCGTTAGAGTTGAAGCTCTTTTCGTTTGTGAAAATCAAACTGCATTTCATGACAGATCAAGATCATCACAACGATATTTTGATGTAACAATAAGTTATTGATTCAAAGACGTATTTGTGCGTGTCACTTGTCACAATGTTTAGGTTGACTTGTTTGTTTTATACAAAATTTGTATCGAAACTTTCTTTTCTGTACCCTGCCAAAGTGTTCACAGGTAGAATTTTGTTATCTTGTGGTTGGATTCTCCTACTCAATTTATTTGTTCCGTTAAAATTCCTTCACCGCTGGATACTGTCTGGAACATCAATTTTCAGATTAATATGACCACGTCATAGCGTGTATGCATTTATATATATATATATATATATATAAGTAAACCCAGGGCTAACCAAAACAATCCCACTTGCATGGAATGTATTGTGAATGATATAATGCAATGCATCGAAAATCATTTGAGCCCCTATACGACATTTTTGATTATGTGGAAGCGCCATCTTGTGACCTGAAAAAGAAGGTTCTAATCCTTTTCCCGCGTTATCGCGGTGTTCTCTTGTTATGGCGCGAAAATTCAAATATCATTGATTCTTAATTGTGTGTACGATTATTTCAAAACGTTTCAATGATTACAATCTTTTTGCGTACGGAAAATCGTGGAGTCTCATAAAGGTAGAGGTGGGCGAATCTTTTGTGTAGAAAAAGTGTTTAATTTGTATCAAATTCTATAAAATTTCTATCAAAACTTGACAAGTGTGTATAAAATTATATAGGAAATTGCATAAAATTTTGTATTGTCGAGGATTTTATAGAATTCATATATAAAGTTCATGTACGTTTTATTTACATATACCTCTCCGAGCGGAAAGTTTGTTCAAATTATATATAATTCTCATATAATCCTACATAAATTATATATAATTTTGAAAATTATTCCACTCGGGTTTCGTCAATAATTTTTCAATGGAGAATTTTATACAATTTGTATACAAGCTTGTCGAATGCGTCTTGAGCTGTGAGAATATATTTCCAATTCATTTTGATTTGAATCTTCTGTAGCTATGTTCAATCAGAGGAAAAGATTTTCGTGGGTTGAGGTATATTTGTATTTTATGAAGTATGAAAAGCAGCTCATGTAAAGATATTATTGAAATTGTTCAAAATAATGAAGACGTGAGTCACGGCGATAAGAGAAGGTGATTATGACTGGATTGTCGATTGAGAAAATGGTGTATGAGTAATGGAAGTGGAATTCAACATGAAATTGTTGAAAAACGTGTCATAAATTATGCATATCCATATTGTCAATGATTAGGGTTGAAAAACATTAAATCTTGCTCTTGGTGAAAGGACTCCGTCATTAAAGTAATTCTTGTTTATTGTTACAAGTTATTCTTATAACATCATAGCGACTAGAAGCAACTAAAAAAGTAATCGGCCAATTGACTTCGAATTTTGTATAGATATTCATGGACTTTTTTACTATTGGATGAAATTGTAATAGTGAGAATGTAGAAGTCAACTTCGAATAGCTGCAGTACTGCCACTTTGAATTTATCGCTCTCATAATTTATCTCGTTCGATTCAAATAAGCTTGTTCATTTTTAGAAGATAATTCTTTGAAATACAGTTATTTACATGAGTATCTTATTTTAAATAAATCCATTTCAATGTCGATTAATTACTTTGTAATACTTTTCGCTTATTTTTGTTGTCATTGCATCTTTAGAGTTATTAAAATTGGTAGGTAGATAGAATTTAGAGACATATGATTCAACGAATAAATTACCATACATTCTATTAATCAGTCAATTCCTATAGAATTCAAGATATGAATGGTTAATCCAAGAGAACTATCAAAGCTGTGAAGGGTAATTTGTTTGTCATCGCTGGTATATAATATCCTAAAAGGGGGTACCAGAATTGAGGATCTAGCTATGTCGTGCTCTGCCTACAAAGCAAAAAGACCGTAAGTCGCATTTTTGACAAAAATGAGTTTTTCATACCATTTTAATCGTGAACAAATTCTGCATTCTGCTGTGTTTTTCATTTTGAAAAACAATTAATTACTTTTTTAATAACAGCGGTTCGAAGTACGAACAAATTATTCAAATTTGAAACATTTATAGAAAAAAAAAATCGTAATTAAGGGGATACCAACGGCGTGGCCCTAGCCAAATCTTTTCTTCTTTTACAGACCATCTTTATTGATTGAAGAAGGTCTGTACAGAGCGATATTTCGATTATGTTGCTTTATTTTCACATAATTTGTCAGAAAAGATTTGGCTAGTGTCACGGCGCTGTTATCCCCGTAATACAAAAATGGAATGGAACCCTAGGAATGGTTTGCCATTGGAAAATGATTTGTTCTAATGATCTTAAAAGAAAACAGTTTTTCTTGATTTTCTCGAATTCAAGTCAAATGCACTTACGGCCTTCTCGCTTTGGACGACAGTTTTGTAAAGAAATAGAATCCGAAGTTTATATAATGCGAAAAAACACATACAAGGGATCAAGGAAGAACAGAAACCACATATCGTGTTCGAAGACAACAAAGTCTCCAGAGAAAAAACAAAATGATTTGAGAGAATTGCATAAGTCGAATACATTGAACGAAATCAAATGACATCTGAATATTCTCATCTTTATCGTTCCGTCCTTGGAAACATTACGTGTGATATTGCAGAATATTATATAAATAGATGCACGTTCCATTTCAAAAATTACCGTTAAATAAACCATGGCTAACATTTCACACGAAACTTATAAATTTTATTCTCTTCTTATTTTCACCTATTACTATATTTTGTGGTGTTTCGTAATTCAATTCTCTTATTTTATATGAAGCATAATGCGGAATCCATTTGGAATATTTAGTATGACTCTGAGGTTTAGCTGCTGTCGAAAATTTGTAGAATCATATTTCACTCCTCGGCCAACCTGAAGTGAGCGTTTCGAATTTTCGAGCGAAATTCCCACTTTTTTAGAGTGATAGTTGATAGGGCGGAAAACTTATGCTAGACGCTGTCGCGGATAAGGGCAAAATTAGAGAAGAACCAAATCACACAGTAAAGAATGAAGTCGGGTAAAATATCCTTTCCGAATTGTAAAATGATCGAGTGTTGAAATTAATATTGCTGAATGTATTCAGGCCGTTTGGTAAAAATTTCACTCTTCTTAGTGTTGAATTTTACTCGCTCCAGGGTTGAATGATTTAAAGACGTACGAAAACATGGTGGAAGGAAAAACGCTCTCGCGTGTGGACCTGTACGAACCATTGAGAGTATTATTTGAGTGTTAAATTTCACACTCAATTTTTTACTGTGCAATGAGACCGTTAGTTGGAAAGAATGAAGAAGTTGGAAGCATGTTTTCTCTTCTTTCTTCTAATAGCGAGACTAGAAATTCACAACCCCTTCAATTCTAGAGTCAATTTCTCATTCTGAAAGAATAAGAGTTCACTTGAAACGAGTGCAAATATCACTCGAAGCGGACAATCACAGTTTTGAGATTTCATGGAGTGAAACGCGTGATTTTTCATTCTTTCAGATTTACAGAGTACGAAATGATAAATTGTTCCAATTAAGTTCTGATAAATATCGTGAGGAATTTCATTATACTTCAATCATCCAACAATTCCGAGTGAAATTCTGCAATCGTCCATTTTCATGCACTGTAAAAAATATGGAGTATTTTTCCATACCAGAGATGGATTTCGTCTCCTGAATATAGAAGAATTGGTTTCCCACCAAAAATAAGAGATTTTCCCTCCAGTTCGTGGAACTATTTTACCTTTTGGGTGTTGAATCCTCTAAAAATATTGAAGAGAAATTTCACATTTTCACAATTTCAGCCCATTCTTGGTCTAGGCCAGCCCATCTTGGAACAACAATGCAGCTCAATGTTTGTGCACACATAGAATTTTTTACAGTGTGTTCTACAGTGCCTACTAATTTATACTTGAATTCAATCGATTGACGATATGAAAATATGAAAATTACGTATGTTAATTCATCGCTAATACTTTGTTTGCTCGTACTAAATTCCATAATTCATTGGTCACTTTGAATTCTTAGTAGCAGACGGAAATTGATTTGTGCATTGTTCTTATTCAGCTAGAATCATTGTTCGACTTGGTGTCAACAAATTTTGTTTTGTTCCAAAACATTGTTTTATGCTATTTTTCAAGGTAAATTTGTTTCTGGAAATCAAGAATTAACTCGGCTCAAGAGGTAGTATTTGATCGTGGTACAATTCTCAAAGGTATGGAATTTTTCTACTCTATCGAAAACTCGACCGGGGAAAGATTTTTTGAGTTTGAAAATGTATCTCCCTTGATATTCTTTTATTTCTCTAGTCTTTGTCATTGCCGGTTTAGATTAATTTTTAGAGATTCTTGAGGGTGACAAACATTTTCTCTCTTTTTTCATTTTCCTTGAAAATTAGAGGATAAAAGAGAAAATAATTGGTGTAGTTGTTTGTTTGCTATAATTCTACTGTTGGATTTCTAATGAATTCGATGATTTTGAGACTTTTTATGTTTTCATAATTAGAGTGAAGGTTCTTTCATTCGTTATGCGAGAGCGTACATACTACTTAGTACAGCCTTGGATGACAGCAATGTTTACGAAATTAGAAAACATTCCCAATTCCTCTGCATCGCTACGTTTTTCGTTACACAAATTTGATAAAATTTCCTCAAAAAGTCGAATTGAAAGATTTGATCATGAATCAAATATTCCCACCTTTCACGAACTCAGACTGACGAATAGTCAATTGAGTCCCAAATCTCTTTACTTTGTCAGAAGATTTTTGACAGTTTTCTCGAAGATCGTTGTGATACCAATTCCTTCTACGCGGGATGTTTCAAATGAAAACATATTTGATAAAATAGCATCATATTACGCGAAGATGTGTAGCTAGATATACATCGCATTATACATTGTGAATGAAGATAACACGTTTGCTTTGTTTGTCAAGAACAAATCAATCAATTTGATTTGTATCTGAAAACAGAAAAAAGAAATTTGAAAAAATGTATTGTACATCGTGATCATTCAGGATCTCCTTAGAAAGATAAAATAATAATACCTCTCGTACTGATATATCGTATTATCGACAAGAAGAAACACGAACAAATGTTTTATGACACCTGCTCGAGAGAGAATACAATTATTTTTATTGTTATCGTACACGAACGGTGAACGTTCCGATTGAAATATCATAAATATATTTAGAAGCTGCATATTATAATCTATGGTTAGGTAACTCACAAAAACGGAGTTTAGTACATAATGGTGCCATGATGATATAAGACAAACCGTGGAACATGCCAAAAGAAACTTGCTGCTTAGTCAATGGCGCGAATATATTTTCAGCATTCAAGGGGATGTGTTCAAGTATTATTATGTTTTTTACATGTCAATAATTGGAAAGGAGGAAAATAATGGAGTTGCAAATCCTGGAAGTGACATCATTTTGCTGAAGTTTGGATCGTTTATAGAAACAAAATGAAATTTTAAACCTACAAAATCTGATGAATGATTCTCATTTAACTTTGCAAATGGACTCATTAGAACCGATCACATCACTTACAAAATCAGCGCAGAATTTTAGGTCCCTAACAGTTGTTTCATCACTGATTCGTTTCAATAAACGATTCAAACTTCATCAAAATGTGATATCATGGTATTTACGTGGAATTACTAAATAAGGATAAAACTCGAGAAAGTAGGGTCTCAAAGGGCTGCAAATGTGCTTGTAAACCTTGGGTCAGGTAACTCACAACTGCGATGGTTACGGGTTTCTATACTTTAGTACATTCCACATTCCTCCAGTACTTTTCCATCACCTCTCGGTGGCTTTCCCCCGTACTTTGATGTCAGTATTTGTGTTCTCCTTGCACCGTTACATCGGAAAAAACATGTGCTTTATTTTGATGAACATCTACTGATTTGTAAATATAAATTGAATACAAAGTTTGAATCTCCAGTAAAAATTGAACTATACAAAGCCAATGAAGCTGCTCTGGGATTTGTCTTTCAATTATAGAATTCATTCATTAATTAAAATTTCCCGTACAAAACTGCAATTCATTACAGAGAAAATTACGATTTACATTATCAAACACACTGAAAAAAAAATTTATTCCAGTCAAATAAATATTTATTTGTCCTGCACCAAAAATTTATTTGAATTAAATAGATGGTTTTGATCGTTTATTTGATTCCAAAGAATATTTATTAGGCTGGAATACATTTTTTTTCAGTGCATGAATGGATTCAAATCAGCGTTTTGAATCAGTGATCCACTATTGAACCTATCGTTTTCAATAAGTGAAACACGGAGAAAATGTGTTGACGAAAGATTATCCAAAGTTGAATAAAACGGGGACGTAGTGGCATTCCCGCGGAGTTTAAAATTCGGTCGATTTCATTTTACTCGACTAGAAAATTCATTCAGATGTTTTTCAACAGTATTCAACTTGTGGAGATAATGAGGACATTCGAATTTATTTTCACCTGTAGTCGAGTAAAATGAAGTCAACCGGGTTTTAAACTTCGTAGAAATGCCACTATGTCCCCGTTTTACTCAATTTTGGGTAATTTTTCGCCAACACATTTTCTCCGTGTAGACTCGCTAGCATGAGTACTCGGGGTTAGACTAACTATAAATCGTGAAATCTCCCTTTGAGAGGCGTATCTCTGAAAATTGAACTCGTGTGATTGATCATCAAATGTTTATCTCCCCTCCATACCTTGCCGTACACCATCGTACACCAAAATTCATTTGACAGTTGATAACCTCTGCGTCTTCATCGATGAAGATTGCGAAAAAGAAAAAATACTTCTGCCACAATATTCAGTCGATGCATTGTTCCAACCTTTGAATGAATAATGATTATCCAAGCGAATAGAATCTCCGTTGTTATTATGAAGGAATGTTATTGATAAATGAACCCGTGAGGACGTTTACGAAGGCGACGAAGTCTAACTCGAAGTAAGTATGAACGAGGAAGCGAGATAAATAGCCAAGTATTTAGTGTCCATCGTTGACTTTGCATAGACGCTCGCTCTCATCATTATTATTATTAATTTGCATTACATAATTCATTCATATGCATACAAAGATATCTAACTGACAAGACACTTGGCGTCAACTTGGAGGCTATCGTGATTTTGTCACTGAATCTATTTCCATTGCCGTAGTAGTTACATACGTGGAGATGTGTATCGGTATGCGTGTTCAGGTTCGCGTGTGAACCATTCATTTTTGTATCGAATCTGGTAATGAAACTATTACATATAATTGAGTCATTTTCCCTTGGAAGAGGGTGTTTTTTGTAGTCGCAGGGACATTGTTTTCGTTTTAATTCATCAGCTATAGACCAATATTTTATAGAATAAAAATACAAAACATTGATTTTCGCTTACCGTATTCTGGAAACAATTCTCATTTTAGCTGTGAATAACAAAATTTCATTCATTATAAAAAAAAAGATATACTTCTCCAGATAGCACAACGTGCCACTGGGACGTTTGTGAAAGATTTATGAAATGTAGGGGAGGCTTTCTCTAAACGTTTAGCAAACGTATGACGATTACTGAAATTTTCCACTACCAAGCCACAGTAAATTCACAGTTTTTTTTTCACAGTGTATTTACTTTTCAAAGAGTTCCAATCCTACAACTTCAAAACGGAGTGAATATTGCACTTTTCAAAGTTGGATTCCACTTTATTGAAGTGAATGTTCATTCTCCTCTTAGGGGGTGAGCTCTTCATTCCAAAAATCAGAGGAAATTGCCACTCTTCCTGAATATTTTGAATATTTCCATTCGAAAAGATTCGAAGAGTAGCTCTATGTACCCTAGTGAGAATGAAACGTGCAACTAAGAGTGCAAGAAAAGCGTTTGCGAAGTCAATTAACTGTACCTTGGTGAAAACGAAGCGTTGAAGCGTGACGTTGAAGCGTAATTTGGGAAGAAATGAGAACATTTACATGCTTCATTTGTTTCAATACCCGCTTCCTTCACTTTTGGATTTTTCACCAGGGTAAGAAAATATTACAAATTTGGAAAGCGTACTTTGGCATTTCAAAACATGCATCAAGGGTGATGGACCATCCCGACTGGAAATTCAGTCCCTCACACCCGGTCAGATCTTAATCAAATATCGGGTTAATCCGATTGAATTTCTAGTCGGGATATGACGGACAAAAAGTGTGCATAGAACGTTTTTACAAGAATGTCATTCCAATTGGGTTTCTGGACGGTTTACAAAGCGTAGGAAGTGGAGGGTGTTCCTCGTACATCTTATAAGAAGTTCATATATGAACGCTTATCGTCCTTTCTGCCAGGAAGTGTCAATTGGCATGGATCACGCTCGTTTGAGCGTTTTTCTTACTTCGGTAAACATCCTTTCCACGCTTGATAAATATTATTCTCTCATTAGAGTACGTTGTGATGAGGAACATTGTTTATAGTGAGAAATTTTCGTAAATTCTTAGACAAATGTTCCTTATCGACTCAATTCTCATCTGATATCGAGGAATTTTCACGCTACATTTTTGTTCGCGGTCATCAACATTCTTCAAAACCCAATAAGAGCTCAATGAATTGAAAAAAAAACGGCGATACAAATTTTTCTCAGGATACGTTGAGTAGATTAAAAAAATTCACAGAACATTCATCAACATCGGATAAGAATTGAGTGTTTTGGAGCGGATTTTGGTCCATGAATGCATACAAATTTCCCACTGTACATCGCACAGAGAAAAGTTTATATTAAGGATTACCATATTTTTAAGGTACTCGTGGGATATACTTTATTATGAGGCTCTGAATCATATTCATTTCAAATGATAACAGATTTATTCTTGCCCTCGCGAGAGAGTATAGCAAACGCTCGAATACTTGTGGTTCAGAACGACATAATCAAGTATATCCCGAAAATACAATATAATTATGGTAATCTCTAATATAAACTTTTTACAGTGCGGTTGAAGAATCGAATGAAACGTTATATTTTCAAGAATCCGAACGCTCTATGGTGGCACTCTTCACTTTATTATTCACGAGTTATGTAACAAAGTGAATTATCTGGTTTGCATTCATGTACAGAAAAAAAAGATCAGTTTAATTAACTATTTGACTTATAAGCGCATATAGACCCATTTTTTTAGTTGATTCAACTAATTTTTATAATAAATTATTTAAAATTAGTTGAATCAATGACAAAAAATGGGTCCATATGCGCTTACAAGTTGAACAGTGATTTCAACTAATCCTTTTTCCCCGAGTAAAGCGGACCAAAAAATGAATAAATCTGTTGAAATTTTGAGTATTTGAAAAACTATCCATAATGAAGTCTTAAATCTTGAAAAAAAAATTTCTTGTTATTGCGTATATGAGACATCTTACATTAAGAAAAAACGTTTTGTCGTGGTAAAAGAATTCTTTGGTTATCATAAGAAAATATTTAACGAAAAGTATATGTGATCGATGACATTTTCTGAACATTTTTTCCAGTGTATAAACTTGTCGTCAGATATCTTCAAGACATACATTGCTATATGAGTGGTACTTTCAATCTTATATAGACAAAATTAACTCCAGATATCTCAAAAGATTCCATCACACTTGAAAGAAAAGGAATCAACTTAACTCTAATACTGAAACTTGAAAATATCACTTTACAACATATTATACAACTTGTTTGCGAGTCGTATCAATTCTCTATGCTATCTAAACGAATTTTTATGATAAGATGAGCATTAATAGCAGAATTAACGGAAGATTTTAACTCTCAAAGAGATCAAGATAGCACTCGATCGGTAAGATAGTGTGGAATAAAAATGCAAAATCGTAATCCTCTCCTCGCACTCCACGGCTCAAACTTGATGCGATTTATCAAAGAACAACGAGCGCTGCTATAAATAATGTTGTGCAGCAACCGCAATGCACGTAATGTTGTGAGAGAAAAAATATGAAAAACGTCATAAATAATTTCTTATCTCGACTCGGTATGCGCTCTATGGGTGTATTAGAAAATTTTAATGCGACAAGAAAAACGAGATCAAGGTTTCGATATCGTCGGTATATTGTAGTTCTCGTTTCGAAGGTACCTAATCGGATATAGTAGTGCAAGTTTAGTACTGTGACGGACAATACCTCTCAAAAAATATGTCGTTCGATTTGGCGATCAACTAAAATTAGAATTATTTTGATTTTTCAGCGGGTGGCGTAATGGCCGGGTCAGTGGCAACGTTGGCTGTAGTATGGCTGTCCCTACAAACCATGGGACTGTTCGGGTACTCTAATTCGATTGGAGCCTACAAACTGCCGGTTTCTCTACAAAATTATCTTCCTGCTTACAATGGTAAGTTGAAGTGTGATGCGTTTGTTTTTGTCGTTCAGTTGTATCAGGATATTATAAGAAGGTTATCATGTTCTTTGTGAAGAGCTGAAGCAAGCAGATAAGATCTAGCACACACGCCGCGTGAGGCACGTGAAACTGGCATCGTGATTGGGATTGAGAACAAGCTTGTCACATTTTTATAAAAGTATTAATCTACAGTTTTTGGGTGGAGGAAACGATTGGGGTGGATTTTCAGGCGATGTTGGATGAATTTCAGTAATTTTTTGAGGTTCTTCAATTCGAAAATATGAAAAATTAGCTGTGGTAGTGGAAGTTATTGCTATGTAAGCCAAAATCTAGCTTTTGCAGCAATTTTTTTCACTCTCCAAATATCAAATACACGAAATAGCTACTACAGTCAATTCCTAGTTACCCTGGTAAAAATATGATGTACGTTCCTGTAAGAGTGTGTAATTTTACACTCCAAAATGCGTGAATTTCCTCTCGGTGTACATTCACATCCACTTTCCGTAATACTTCGTTGCATTGTTGACACTTTATTTTCACCAGGGTACCATAGCGAATTATTTTGTTCTTTCCAAGAAAAAAATCGGTAAATCTGAATGAAATCACAACTTCAATTTCCCATGCGTTGCGGCAGAGTACTTCTCTTTTTCAAATCCGAATAGGGTGAATTAGTGTTTCTCGCTGATTTGAATTTACAGAATTGTCTCTTGCTTCACCTCCACACACCCCTAGCATCCCTGGAATATGGTTTTTAAAATGAACGATTTGAAGAGCTAATCGTAGGGCACTCGATCTATTATTAATTCTTTCGTTGATCTTTTTTATTACAGATGCGCCCGCATCCGCATTGTCGCCAGCAAATTATTTCTCAGGCATTGTTGATACTGGTCTTTTTTCCAACAACACACCGATCCCTCGAATCGACGAAGAGGCACTGAATACCTCAATTTCATTCGCACAAACAAGCATTGATCGTATGAGCTTGTTGGAGACCAATATCATTAATGCTGGTATTAGATTAGAGACTCATAGCCCAGAGCACAAACATTATTTGAGTTCTTATCCGTTGGATGATGCTCTGGAGAAAGGAATTGATGCTATATTAATAGCGAAAGCTTCCTCTTATCTTTTACTTGGAAATTGTCAAAGGTGAGTTTCGGAATATCGTTGAATTATCACTGTTTTTTTCTTCAAAATGAATAATCAATGCATAATGAATGATTTTTCAATGGTTGCAGATTTGGTATAAGTAAATATGATTGTGCTCGTTTTCTGTCGACCCTGAAGCTAGATGGAATTCCATTTGGTAAAACCTGTGTGGCAGCACAAAATGTGGTATGCAATCTAAAAGCCAAGTACCGTAGCATCGATGGTAGTTGCAACAATGTGGACAATCCAAGTTGGGGTAGCGTCATGACTGCTTACACGAGAGTACTTTTCCCACATTATTCCGATGGTAAGGATCTCTCTTGATGTGTCCAGAAACCGTCATTGACATTTCTGTTTAATATTTCGTCTGAAAACCTCAATCTCTTAATGCATCTCTTCTCATTAACAATTTTTTAATCCACATTTTCATCTCTCATATCACTCTCTTCAGACAATCTTCCTCTTTCGTTCTCATTATAATTGTTCATTTTCAATGCACATTCACTGTGTTCATCACAAACTATGAGTTCATCGATCGACGAATTGCTTTGAATTTATCTTTTCTTTCATCTATGGATTCTGTTTCTTCTTTTCACTCTGCTCATCGACTAATTTCACAATTAAGAGGTTGAGCGTTGTTCATTTTTCCCAGGGCAAAATAAATCTACTTCCCGTTCATGTTCGTCAATAATATATATAAACGCGCTGGCATCATGGGGTTTCATTGATCGATGTAGCCACTGTGATGGATCGATTCAGTTTTACAGGTCGTTTCTCTATCGCATCCGCGCATACGTATATACTTTTTGAAATTGGGGTTCCCTCGCGCGAACGAGTTGGTTTTGATTTTGTTTTTTTAGCTTTCTCACTCTCGGGGATTCTAAAGTAGTTGAGAATTTCAAAGGTCGTAGCTGAAAAGGATATCGTGTACTTGATCATCATATCTCGTTATCTCTCTTTTTGGAATATAATAATGGTACAAATTATTTACAGCCTCTTCCGACGTTTGGCGTTTCCTCGATCCCTTTCTCCTACCCTCTCATTTTCCAAAGTTCATTATTCATGAACTTTAAATGAGAACGAATCAAACAATCGAGTCGTATCGTACTTTTTTTGTTTACTTCAAATCTGTATGTTGAAATTGATAATATTATCGCATTCAGAAGCATCAACTTAGCAACCTCGACCTACTAATCGAACTGTAACGATGTATTATGTGTATGATGATCTGAACAAGCCTGATACTATTCCAAGCGTATCATTGTCAATATCAATGTAAAATGTAAGGAAGATTTGTTTCCTGGCAAATCAAAAGATCCAGAGATAAAATATTTGTTGAATTTATTGGTCATTTTGGAAACAAACGAAACGAAATGAAAGTAACTCCACTCATCGATCCTCCAACGCCAATGGATAAAACGTTGTAGTCGTATCGGCATAACAAAATTATATTCTGTGATTTGCATTACAGTTGTTGTGCGATAAGGCACAGATAGTGCATAAAATGCCTGAGTGTAGCAGTGAATATATATACTGCCTACAATAGGGTGCCTCGGTCGGGAGATTCTATCCAGCAGTAGAAGTGTATGTAACCTAATTCGGATAATACCTATAATAATCATATATGTATAGATATTAAATAATGTGTAAAAATAGTACGATTTTGATTTTTCACGTTGACGCGGATTCTGACACATTTATGTAGGCCATTCATTAACGGATCTCCAAGCAAGCGGAATCAACGTGGGAAATCCCATTGTTTCTTTCATTTAGTTTCTTCGTTTGCTCGTTCATTCGTGTCTTCACTCCTGCCGGGTAACTCATTTGTAATGACATGACGATGGAATCGATTCTTCCATTTTGATTCACTCGCTTGGGTAACCGTTCATAAATCATTGCGGACAAAAGACAAATCAAAATGCTTTTATTACGTATCTTGAATAACACGTGATAAAAAGTGTGAAATTTACATGTTTGAATTTTGAAATGAACCAAAGAAAAGTTCCAAAACATTCTCTTATTATATTTATCAAAACTTTTTATCACGTTCAATGACATTTGTTGAAAGTATACTTTTTTGCAGCACGAGAGTCTATGATTTGTTTCTGAATATTCAGTGAATGATATTGAGAGTAGGATAATTCAGAGATGAAACATTTTTTATATCAAGAGTTTCTGTTCTGCTTTTTCATTAATATTCAAATATATAATCCTTCCATTTAAAATCTTGTTTGAATGTTTGATCTCTGACAAAACGAAGACTAGGTGTATGAACATAGGTTGCAGTGTCTCAGGCTCGAGATTATTCCACACTTTCACATCCCAGATGCAAGGAAGTCAGCCTCTTTCATTCATAGTGTTAGGGAAATCAAAATTCAGGCCTGAATGGGTTGTTGGGAATATTTGGAATCGAAAAAGAGAAACAAGAATGAAATGAAAATCTCGTTCTCCCGCCAACCCATTCGTTATCCAATTTTTTTATTCACTCTCGCGCTGCACCAATATTGAAGTTGAAATCGGAGTAAAACGTGAACCAACAACGATGTAGAATAAATTCATTTGAAATATGTTATCTTTAATTCGAGATTGAAAATAAGTAAATAAATAAAGTTTGCTCCGATTTCATGAATAAAACTCTATCCGAAACATTATTTCAATGATTGATCTTGGGACCAGGCATACAAACGCCGAGGCGCGTGGGAGATACGAAAAAACCTTTGCCCAACCCCAGAGCTGTCAGCGTGTCTCTGTCTCGACCCACCGATCAATCGGATGTGACTCGGACGCTTGCTGTCATGCAATGGAGCCAATTCGTCGCTCACGACATTTCTCAGACTCCAGTTCGCAAAATGAGTAAGTTTCATTCAAGTACTGTGCGATTACAATCAATGATTATGTACAACTCACTCATGATAACTCTCTCTCTGTTCACAGTTTCGTCTGGAGCCGCGATATCTTGTTGCGAACCCAATGGAAACAATTTATCACCTCGTTACATGCATCCAGATTGCGCTGCCATCGAGATCCCACCCAACGATCCTGTTTACGGTAAAAATTACGTTCGTTGTATGAACTATGTGAGATCGTTACCAGTTTTGAAATCCGATTGTACTATGGGACCAATAGAACAGGTATTTGGAAGAATAATAACACATTATTCTTTAATATACAACGATATCGATTATCAATTCCTATTCCCAGATGAATCAAGTGAGTCACTTTTTGGATGGTTCTAACATTTACGGCTCAACGTTAAAGAAATCCCGAAAACTGCGGACCTTCGAGAAAGGCTTACTAAAAGTCAACGCGGTGAAAAATCATGATTATTTAACTACCACCGGAATCGAGCTTGCATCTCAATGCAAGGAATCCTGCTATGCTTCTGGTAAATTGAACTATTTCTTATGGCATTATCGCTCATCAGCCACAATGGGATATTATTGAAATATGATTCAATGAAATTCATTGTTTTAGGGGATGATCGTATCAACGTTGAGCCTCAGCTGGCTGTGATACATACAATTTGGCATCGTGAGCATAATCGTATTGCAAAAGAATTAGCCAAATTGAACCCTGAATGGTCAGATGAAATCCTGTATCAGGAAGCAAGACGTATAGTGATTGCTGAAATTCAGCATATAACTTACAAAGAATGGTTGCCCATATTATTGGGCAAAACTTATGTCCGCGCCGCTGGTCTTGATGTAACTGCTAGTTACAGTCGTAACTATAATTCTGATGATGATCCGTCGGTCAGCAACGAGGTTGCGACAGCTGCCTTCGAGTTTTGGTATTCCCTAATGCAAGGAGGAATCAGGTAATTTTTATGAATTTTCGTATAAAATTGAATTCTGAGTAAAATAAAATAGATACGACATTGGTGCCATAGACCAATCACCTATCCATTCTAGGTTTCTATCAAGGGAGTCTGTGGTATCGATTTTGATCTATACTTTTGCTTGGTTTTCAATCTATGATCATAGTCTTCAAAGTCGAGCAAAAGCCAATCAAGATCGTTTCTCAGTTCTACTTCTGTGTGATCGTTGAATGATAATGCTTGTGCTAAAAAATCAGTGGAAAGTCGCTGAGAATCGATTTTGAACTGTACACCGAGAACCCAATTTCTTAGACTGAAAGAAATTTTTCTGTGCCCTCATTCTAATAAATCTTTTCTTCAATGGAAAAAGTCTTCATCAGATTGAAACGAAAAATTTTCAAATTAAAGCATAAATATAATCCTTCTTGAATGCAAAGAATTAGATTTCGATTTAATGAAGAACTTTTCCATTGGAATGAATTATTTTCTCCATCGGAAACAAAATTCGTCAGAATGAGGGCAAAGAGAGAAAATTGTCTTCAAGTTTAAGAAATTGGGTTCTCAGTGTACTTCTGTGGGATTCCGAGAACCAGGCGAAAGCCTGGAGTATTGATTCTGCCCTGTATTTTTGCTTGATTTTTAATTTATGATAATTTTCTCTGGAGCAAAAGTACCTTGAGATCGATTTTCAGCTGTACTTCCATGTAAATATCAAATGTTAAATCATACAGATCGACTTCGAGCTGTTCTTTCGCTTACCTTCAAATTTTTATTAATTGTTATGAAGTCAGGCAAAATTCTGGGCATCGATTCCGATTTGTATTTTCGTTCGACTTTTGATCGATGATAATTGTCCCGAGAGTCTAGGAAAAGTTACTCGACATCCATGTTCAGCTGTACTTGAGCGTGACTTCTTGATTTTGGAAGGATTGATTCTGAGCTGTTATTTCGTTTCCACTTCGAATTCTTCATAATTCTTTCAAAAATCGAGAAATATAAGTCGATTATGCACTTTACTTTTATCTAACTTTTGATTAATGATCCTGCTGAAGGATGGATTTCGAGCTATACTTTGGCTTGACTTAATTCAGATTTTCAACAATTATCACTGAAATAGAAAAAAATGTTCCGAGGCTCTGAATTTCACTTTTATTTTTCAGAATGCCCGATGAAAGTCGTCAAATCAATAACACCCTTCAACTGTCCGAATATTTCTTCAAACCACAAGTAATTGAAACTGGCGATGTATTCGATGGCATTTTGCGTGGTCTTGCAACTCAAACTGTACAAAAAATGGACACTAACGTTGTTGAAGCAGTGAGTATTTTCACGAATATACTTATATAGAAAACATCATGGATATAACTTTATAACGTAAAATTAATTTCTTCAGGTGAGCAGCAAATTATTTATAACGAATAACAAGGAGCTTGGTTTGGACGCTATTAGCCTCGCCATTCAACGTGGCCGAGATCACGGTCTTCCAGGATACAACCATTACCGCAAACATTGCGGACTTCCAACAGCCAGGAGATTTGACGATTTCTTAGATTACATTCCAACAGAGGTTAGTCGAATGAATTATTCTCATGTCGCGAGGTTTCATGGGTAGTGAAATTGTGTAGCAATGGTTAATTATATCTGTGTCTGATCCTTGATAGATGGTGCAAAAATTACGCACAACTTATTCTCATCCCAATGACGTTGATCTTGTAATCGGTGGTTTAGCTGAGAGACCGGCGGATGATGGTTTATTAGGACCAACATTCAGTTGCATCATTGCTGAACAGTTCGCGAGAACTCGCCGTACGGATAGATTCTTCTATGACTCCGCTGCTCAGCCTCGTCCTTTTACGCTTGGTAAGATGTTATTTGATGGAATTACTGGGAACATTCTTATCCTTTGTTACGTATCATCAAGTTTTAGTGGGAGCTTATTCAAAAAAAAATACTAAGCAATGTGTGGAGGCTTTTTTTTACAGAATGCATTTGAATGTTTGTTTTACAATGTATGATTTTGGATGCGGTTCGTTGGTCGAAATTAAATCAAAAACATTATCATTCTTATGTATAAGTTCGATTGTTTAGTTTCAACGTATGATTGATAGTTATAATTTCAAAGAACAGAGTTGAGGATGACGGCAATGAAGGGTATCCCGTGGACCCTAGAGTTACTAGATCTCTCTACCCAAAAATACTCAAAGATGATTGAATAAAATGAAGGAAATCAACCAGCCAAACCTTTTATTCGTATGGAACAAGGTCTGGCTGGTTAATTTTCTTCATTTTATTTAATCATCTTTGAGTATTTTGGGTAGAAGAAACTTTAGGCTTCTACGGGACGCTCTTAAGACATGATATTCAGAAAATAACTGCATATACAGAGGATAATTGATTCAGAATTGTAAATTTGAGGATGCACGCAACACGAAATTTTGCAGTATGAAATTTCATATCAGTTGATAAAGTGAAGTGTGTTAAACCGTTGTGTTATTAGATTCTCTCTGATTTGATTCAACAAACAGAACTCAAATCGAATGTTTCTTGAGGGGGTACTGTTTTCAAAAATGTATTCAATAGTTTTCAAATGAACTGACCATTAGGAAATGGCAAGTCTCTCGGCACTAGTATCCTCTTAAGATGAAAATATATTACGAATCGTGAATTCAATTGAGCCCAAACCCTGAGAATACATACTCGCGTAACAAACGTGAATTTTGTTTTCATCAAAATATTCACGTTCAAGGACACACGTTTTGTTAACACTCTTACCAAATTTACTCCAAGGCAAATCATACGATGTGGTAATTTTGTTACAGATCAATTGACAGAGCTACGTAACGTAACCATGGCCAGAATATTCTGTGACAATGGTAATAACATTCACAATATGCAACCAAACGTCTTCCTTAAACCCCAACAAGGGTAAGTCGAAATACATGTTTTTTTAAAAAAAAAATACTCATAATACGAGACTCGTAGAGAACTGAATTTTCACGAATGAAAATAATTTCAGAAACGAGTTGACGTCCTGTCAAGATTTCGAAGCTATCCCCAGTGTGGACTTATTTGCTTGGGCTGAGAAAGCCAAAGCTTACCGTTGAAGTTTCTCATAATTGGCTGGTCACATTGCCGCATCAATAGGGCCTGAAGAACGTGAGTTCTAGGCCTAAACCAGGGAAGAAGCAGGCGATGAAAAAGAGAGATCATGGCGGGAGGATAGTATCGAAGAATCGATACGCGAGGCTGTAATTGCAAATTTGACTGCCAATCATTCTGCCAGAGATCTATCGTATTCGGTTCCGGGTTGGGACCGGGCCAATAAATACGAAAGAGACGAAGAAGAAGAAAAAGAAGAAGAAAAAGAAGAAGAAGAAGAAGAAGAAGAAGAAAAAAAAGTCCTACTATGATCATGATGCGCGGAGTGTGAGAAGAATAAAGAGAAGCGACAAAGGTGATAGAACGTGACTAGTCGATTATTAAAAAAACCCAAAGCCGACACAATCGGCTTGAAATACAAGAGACAAACTTTCGTGTTACTGTTAAGGACAAAAAATTTTTGTTTGGCCTTATTTTGCCAAAGCTTTTTTTATAGAGATCCTCATATACAATAATTTTCTAATATAAGCCGAGATCTTATCCTCAAGATAGAACAATGTAAACAGAAGATCCAGAAAATCGGTATCCGGAAGATTGATAATCGAGACTCGAAGACAAACAAAGTTCATGTTTTTTTTTCATTTATTCGTTCATCATACCGTGTTCCAACTCAACGCTATTTCTATTTGAGGATTATTTTTCTATTCAAAGAGTTACGTAATATAAGTTTTTGGCACTTATTTTATTTTATGATTATCTTTACGGTGATTTTGAAGATGCGAGTGAGAAGTATGAAAGTGAAATTCAGAGAACAAATGGAAAGAGAGTAAGAGAGAGAGAGAGAAAAAGAAATTTCTGTGTTCCTAATGCGGAGTCCTGAAGTTAACGTATACTCATTATGTTCATAGTAATCGATCATTTCATCAGTGACTTAATTGACTCAATCGATGGACCAACTTCATTTGTTTTGTCATCATCAATTGGAAATAATGCCGATTTCACTGTCCTTCTATCGAAGGTTGACGAAAAATAGACTTTGTGGAGACAACCTTCAATCAAAACCTGAACAAATTGCAAAGAAAAACTTAAGCAATAAATTGTATGTAACGCATATAAATAGATAGGATAAAAACTCAGTCATGTCGAGAGTCTATCTTTATATTTTAATATAGAAAAACAAAAGAAGTTTGTTTCTGTGCTTTCGATTCATCTCTCAGCACGAACCTCGTTCGGTGAAAAAAATTCAAACAATGTAATCGTGCCAATAGATCTGACATGTGTATAACACTTAACACTCAACTTTTCATCAAATTTGAGATTTGTTGTACCGGCCATCGTCAAAGTAACGTTAGAACATGGGATACGACTGATTAGATTTAAGAAGATTATATCATTCAATGTTTCAAACGCAATAAAGTACTTATACTTTGAGCGTATGTTGTGACTTGATTTTATTATATACTCTATGGAAGTCACTGTTTAAGATTGTATTTGATCAGAATAAATGTTTAAGAAATCTATTTTTCGTATTGCTATGTCTCGTTTAGATATTCCCTAGTAGAAATTTGACAAGGAATTCCCTATGAGAAGCATGGCCCTCGGCCATATTAGAAGTAAGGCTGCAATAGGGAACTCCTAATCAAGGAAAACTTTTAATGACTTTATCAGGTCCTGACATGGCAACCTGTTTAGGACCTTACAACAATGTAATGCGAGGTTATTGACAGGTCCCAGTCAGATTTTCTCTCTCAGTAACTCAGACATGGTATCCCTATCAAAACCTGATCAGGATTGCCTTGACTCATTCGTATTTCAATCATGTGATAACCGACAAGCCAGCCGAATGAGGACCTGATCAATTCAGAACGATGAATGTATCAAACTATTCAGAATTTTCACAGGACTCATTAGAAATTTACCTGTCTTTTTGAAATGTTCAACTGAGGTCTATTTGGATCATCAGTAGAATTTCTCCTGTTGGGGGAGTTTCAAAAAATTTTATGAAAAGAGAATTCCATAAAAATTAAATTGAATGTTAGAATATAGCTTAGATGAGATCGTGATTGGGAATTTCGCTACCATCCGGATCAGGTCCTGATTGGGAATTCAATTACTACCCTGATCAAATCCTGATTGGGAAACGTTTGGTTTTCCTGATCAGGACCTTGTCTTTTCCCTGCGTTACATTTTTGTAAGGGCCTTATCACGTACTCAAGTCAAGCCCTGAATGGAAATCAGGCATGCCTGATCTGGACCTGATATTTTCCATATCAAACTTTCTACTAGATTGTTATCTTTCTTCCTTTCCTGAAAACCATAACTTCTCAACTTTGGACTCTTTACCATGAATGTGGGAGTGTAAACAAGTTCAAGAACAAGTATGTGAGTCAGGAATTTTGATTAAACCTTCCTTCCCGACGTTTCGCTTAGATACTATGTGACTCACATACTTGTTCTTGGACTTGTTTACACTCCCATATTCATGGAATCCCAAGCTACAAGTATTACCCAGACAGATTGGTTTTTCACCCACTCCGGTTCAATGGGTCCGAACGAACTCGACGACAACACGACATTTTCGGGAAGAAAGGTTTAATAAAAATTCCTGACTCACATACTTATTCTTGGACTTGTTTACACTCCCACATTCATGGAATCCCAAGCTAAAAGTCCTACCCAGACAGACTGGACTCTTTAGCTTAATTTTTAGTCGGTCTGAGAAATTGTGTCTCGTGACTTGTTGAATCATTGTGAATGGAAAATGTCATAAATCAGTATAAAGATTGTAATAACGGTTCAAGGAAGGATCATATTGTTAGCAAATAGCGAGAAAGCGTGTAGTAGTACTTTCATTCATTTACACGCTTGCCACTCGATAATTATCGCGACCTCATCGTGAGAGTATCTTGTAGACCTAGCGAATATAAGATTATTTTACGCGAATCGTATGTAAATGGTCGACGATTGCCTGATTATGAAATTAGATACACAAAGAGTTAATCAAATATACATTTATGAATATTAGATTACGAAATCCTTGAGATAGGTTGACAAGAGATTTATGAAAGAGAAATGTTTTCGATCCAACAAAGATGATTATTTAAAGCAAATGGAACGAAATTGACGATATACATCAATTCTGGCTGGAAATTTGGTATTTTCTTATGATAAATTTCGATGTTGCATATACATTTTTAGCTTTAGAGTAATGGAAAATGAAATAACTCCAAGAGAACAAGATGGCAAATATGACAACATTTGACAAACGTATGGACATTTCAACGTTCAAAAAAATCTTCAACAAAAGTTTGTGAAAGTTTCTGGAATGTTTGGAGATCTCGGTTTTCTTGCAATAATGGATGTGTGAAACAATTGAAATTGCGACAGTGTGGTATGATTTCACTCGATTTTAATCTTACACGCAGAGAAAAACCATACTCTAAATGCAAGGGAGCACTTCACGCTTCTAACGCTGTTGTTATAACGCGCTTCTAACGCATAGCAGCATGCTTAGAAGACATGGGACTCATACTCAAAAAGCATGGGCTCGTGCGTTAAAAGTGCGTTAATAGCAACAGCGTTAGAAGCGTGAAGGGCTCCCTTGCGTTTGAAGCATGCTTTTTCTCTCGGTGTAGGCATAGAAATATAGGGACCGAGGGTAAAGCTAAAGGGGGTTGGAAGCCATTACGAGGGGTGCGACGAGGTAAAATTGTGTACAACTTTTATTGGATATGTATCTGCGCATGTGCAACACTGCTATAGTTTGAAAGTCTTTTTCTTCAAAGTGCACCCAGACAGCACAACGTGCCACTGGAACGTTTATGGGAGGTTTATAGAACGTAGGAGAGGTTTTCTGAACGTTCAGAAAACGTCCCAGAGACACATTGTGCTGTTAGGGCACTGAACAAATTCGTGATGTATTAAAGATAATTGAAGAAACCCGTATGGAAATATTTCGCTGAAAAATGTCTGTGAAACTATGAAAAATCTCTGAATAAAAATGAAAAAATTCTGAGAAACTCTGACAAACTCTGAGAATCTCTGAAATTTTGATGAGAAATCTAATATTTTTGGGACATTCTTTACAGACTTTTTTCAGACTTTTTTCAGAGTTTCTCAGAGTTTTTTCATTCTTTTTCAGAGAAATAGTAACGAAATTGCACTCTGAAAAAACTCTGACAAAACTCTGATGGATTGCTAACATTTTTCTGACTTTTAGAAAAAAATTAAAAAATTTTCAAACACTTTTTCACACATGATATTTGAATACGGCATATGAATGTATTTATTGAATTTCAGGATTTTTCAATAATCAGAAAAATGTCAACAATTTATTAGAGTTTTGTCAGAGTTTTCTCAGAGTGCAATTTCGTTACTATTTCTCTGAAAAAGTATGAAAAAACTCTGAGAAACTCTGAGAAAAGTCTGAAAAAAAGTCTGTAAAGAATGTCCTAAAAATATTAGATTTCTCATCAAAATTTCAGAGATTCTCAGAGTTTGTCAGAGTTTCTCAGAGTTTTCTCATTTTTTTCAGAGATTTTTCATAGTTTTGCAGACATTTTTCAGCGAAATATTTCCATACGGGAAAGTATGGTGAAAAACTTACAGATTGGTAAATTTCCAAATTGTTTGGAAACTCACAAATCTTCTGTAAATTTCCAAACAATTTTTGTGATTTTCCAGAAAAGGTTTGTCAGTTGACAAAAATTGTTTGTAATTTCACCCACTATGTTTGTGAACTTACCGAAAAACCTTTTTCTGGAAGTTTTTTTGACAGTGTATTTCCACTTAAAAGTGTAAAAAAACACTGTTTTTCGACATATTTGAGGTCACTGCAAAGCAAGAGGTAATTTTTTCTCACAAAACTAGTAGGTGCCTCTCATATCATGATTTATTCTCTTTCAAGTGCAGTTGAGTTTGCTCAAATATCTTGTTTTTTCATTGAGATACGACAATTTGAAAATTGTGTTTCAACATATTTACTGAATACATGAACACAAATTTCAAATTGTTGTATCTCAATGAAAAAAAATGATATTTGAGCGAACTCAACGGCATTTGAAGGAGAATGACTTATACTTTTGGATTCATCAACTGGTTTTGTGAAAAACACTCACTTTTTGGTTTTATATAACTTCAAGCATGTCGAAAAACAGTCCCAGTGAACATTTTTCCCCTCAACATTTGAAACATTCATTATGTTCTCTAAATGCTAGCAGAAAGTTCTCTAATGCGTCGATTTCGGAAATCTTTTTGATGCCTTTCTCATGAGGTCTGGAAGTTATCAGAAAGTTGACTTGGATCACATTCTGATAACTTCCAGGCCTCATGAGAAAGGCATCAAAAAGATTTCCGAAATCGACGCATTAGAGAACTTTCTGCTAGCATTTAGAGAACATCATGAATGTTTCAAATGTTGAGGGGAAAAATGTTTACTGGGGTGTTTCTCAGATTTTTAGGTTGAAATTCAGGTTAAAATAGCTCAAAAACCTGGAATGTCACAAAACTAGTACGTGTACCCCAAAGTACAACTCATTCTCTTCCCTGTTACAAAAATCCAGCTGGGATACCACGTGGATTCCAGATACGAAATTTACCTGCATTGCCAGCTAAGACTTCACCTGGAATCCAGAATCCCAACTGGATTCCATGTGGGATTTCCAATTCCACCTGGGATCCGAAATTCCAACTGAAATCCCACGTTGGAGTTGAAATTCTAGCTGGAATTCCACCTGCAAATAGGAATCCCAGCTAAGATTCCACCTGTAAATGTGGAATCCCAGCTGGAAACGCAGGTAAATTTCGGAGCTGGAATCCACGTCGAATCCCAGCTGGATTTTTATGACTGGGTTCCAAATGTCGTTGAGTTTGTTGGAATATCTTTGTTTTTCATTGAGATACGACAATTTGAAATTTGTGTTCATATGTATTCAGTAAATATGTAGAAACACAATTTTCACATTGTCGTATCTCAATGACAAAAAAAGATATTTGAGCACACTCAACGACACTTGAAAGAGAATGAATCATACTATGAGAGGCACCTACTAGTTTTGTGAGAAAAAATTACCTCTTGACTTGCAGTAACCTCAATTATGTCGAAAAACAGTGTTTTTTACACTTTTAAGTGGAAATATCTCTGAAACCTGACATTATGGAGCAATTCTGCAGCTAGATTCGGATTCAGCGCACCAAAATGCTTCGGAAAAGTGTGTATACTAGTTTCTGTTACTAAAATTTGCAAAATTTTGTTGGCCTGTGTTATACTTATGGGAGGAAATTTTGTTATTTTGCGTTCTTGATGCCAAAGTTTGATAGTCGGATCGATTTTTGCAACCAGGGACACAAAAATTTGCAATTTCAATTCCTTATTTGAAACTCAATTTTAGCAATGAACCTCTCCACTGCAGTCTTATAATTTGTGTTTATTGCTTAGTTGGTCAGAAACTGCGTAGTAAAATTTCGCTCATTTCTTCAAGGGCTCCATGATGCTTGAATTAGGATTTTTACATTCCTTAATCTACATTAGGTGTATTTGAACAAACTGATTGAAATTGAAACTTTTTCTCATGGTTGAACGTACATCTACTACGAATCTACTGGGCGAAGGTCAAAAAAATCTCCTGACTTACTAATCTCAATCCCACTATACAGTGGTTTTGCAGTGATTCTGTATTCAGTTCCATCCGGGTTCCGGGACTAGATATTGATTGGAACCTCCAATAAAACCCAAACAAAACACCGAAAGTTTTATTCAGGTTTGATTCAGATTCCTATCTGGTTTTTTTTTACCAGAGAACAATGTGAAATTCGACATCTCGTAATTTTTCAATTTTGCAAGTACAAACAGTAGAAATACCTTGTAAACATTTCCTAAACCTATTTTCTTCTCTTGATATTGCAACGGATGACGAAATCTATGAATTCGTGATGTCGTTAAAACACTCACAAATAAAACTGTCATATTCCTCATGGAGTGAAGTTTGATTGCTCTAATGCCATCATTGGGTTCTTAAGTTGCACTGAACAAAATGTATAGCGCTGATAATACCCTAGGAGCAATTCAACGTTGTGTATATACTATGCATAGTACTATGCATACTATTCATAGTCCATACGCAACGTTCGGCTGCTAATTGGGTAATAGTAGAGAAATTACAATTAGAAGTTAGGCAGTGATATTTACATTATCATCTCAATTTAGGTCTGACAGCAATCCTACTGTTATTACCACCATATATTTTTCTTCAGTAAAGGAACATTGAGAAATTCTGCTCATAAGTACTTTCGATTTCCAATAATTTTCACCATCAGTGATGGTAAAAGTTGTTAGAATGTAACTTTTTGACCATCACCGATTACGAAAATTATTGGAAATCGAGAATATTCATGGTCGAAATCTTTTAACATCCTCAATTTGTGAATAAAAATAGCGTTTTATGTGATAAAATGTCTCTCGATGATGACACGCCTACATTGAGAAAAAAAAAATCCAGTTGATCCAATTGAATATCGAATGATTATGATAAGATAGGATATCCGAATTAACGTAATTCGTCTTCTTTGATCTCAGTTTTTTCAATGCGCATGGCGGAGAATCGAAAGTTAAAATAGATGACGATAATGAAGATGCGTCTGCAGATTTCAATCGTTTCTTTATGTTCACATCGTATACCGGCGTCTGAAGGAGGGAGCATAAATTAGTTTCTCAATGAAAATGTTAATATCATTATATTACACAGATAGAAGTGATATGTCCAAGTTCTCAAACTTTATGGGAGTGATGTAATACACCACGATACATACACACATATATTCTCACTTATGTGTTCCCACTGTGACGATAACATTCGAAATGTTTCTCATGCTCTCACGAATTTATTAGAAACTTTTATTCTCTTCCGTCGTATGGGTGGATTGAGGGATTTGTTCGTACCGCCGAAGTTGACTGATACTATGACAGAATAAAATTCATGATCGATCAATTATTTTCAAGCGTGATTCATGTTTTTTACGCGGGATAACTTGGCGCTATATTTGATCCAAGATTTAAATGATTCGACATAGTTCATTTCAATTGTTTAAAATTATTTATTTCATTTTTTTTAACTGTTCAATAAACTTTTGAAAATTTAAATACCAAATTGCCTCTCGTGCATATTTCAATCCTCTCTTTTCTATTGGAAGAACCTCCTATCTCAACATGCTTTTTAGGGAAATCAAGGTATCATAGCCCTGCTTAAAGAATCTCATTGAACCGATTGATTCTCATTGATCGGTTCAATGAGATTCTTTAAGCAGGGAGAAAACATGCATAATCCAAACAGCTTCATTCTATGCCCTGGACGCCCCTGAACATCATTCGACCACCCGATGGATGTCCAGTAATTGACGTCCGCTAGGATATTGACACTGGAGACCACTGGACCTCCGTTTAGTCTCTTCTATTTCTGAATATTTGTTGATATCAAAATTAAACATATCCCATGTGAGAAGTCCCTAGTGTATGTATAATCCCATACAGCACAAAAGTCCCCGCAAAGAGCTCCGGTTATGACAGTAAACATGAATTCATTATGAATATTTTCAATTCAAAATGAACTCTTGATGAATAACTCAATCTTCAGAAAGAATCCATATCACGAATTCATAAGGAACTATTCAGGCATTCAACGTGTATGCATTTTGAATTCATTTTTACTCTCATAACGGGGACTCTTCAACAAGTTCTTTCAGAAGTTTTTGTGAGTTCAAAATGATCATTTGTGCTGTCTGGGATTATAGGTTATTTCCAATGTTGGTATTTTTTTGCACGGGATCAAACACTACGCTCTTCAACTTTGCACCAATTTGTTGTTCGTTAAAAATCGGTGAGATTCATCGAATCGTCACAAAATTTGCGTGAAATTCAAGAACAGTCGCACTTTTGTACCCTCAGTGACGCTCGCCATCTGATATTTGAAATTATGTTCGTTGCGTTTGCATCTGCATATAATCTTCAACATTTGCTCCATTTGGGTGCCTTCCATGTGAACGCTTTATGGCCTTTATGGTCCTCACTCCGTCAATAATCTCCTAATTTGGTGGTCCTCGTCTTCGAATAATCCTATTGACGCTCACTGCGCTCTACAACTAACATTTGAAATAATGTTGTGGACCCTGAGCGAAAGGTAACTAGTTGGGACAACTAAATGTTAGTTGCCCAATTTTTATTCGCGCTAGCTAGACTCTAATCGGGGTATATAAAAGTCTAGCTGTCTGAAATATGAATAAAATGGTTTATTCAATAGGAATAAAAAATTTACTTATGACAAATAAAATTTTGCTGGCGCAACTAAATTTTGATTTACAGTAACTAAATTTCTTAGCTGTCGAATATTTGAATAAACCCTTTCTCTCAGTGCACATGCCGCGCCGGTGACTTTTCAATCCGGATGATTTGAAGTGCTCACTTCGCTTGCAAAATGAAATCTGACGCAGGCTTCGCTTGTGTTTTGTGCAATTTGCAGATTAAGAAATGACCCGAGCTTGGCTTGACATCGGCCCAATTTGGACTTATATTGGTCCAGAATACGTGACGGAAAATGGCCCAAGCCTGGAAAAATCTTGAGATGATAACTTCGTGCCAGATTTGGTACTCAATATAGGGGCAGAATACAACACTCAGCATCACCCAATGTATCATGATACAACAATTATGAGTTTCTAGGGCTTGGCTTACACGCCCAAACCGGACCTGGCCCAAATTGTCCCTAACAGCATATCCATTGCTTTCTACGTCGCATCTCCGTGGGCTCTACGTGGATAAAACGTGGATGAACGAAGATTCTACGTGGAGGCAACGTAGAAGCAACGTAGATTTCTTCCAACCAAATGAATAGTTTATTTGTCCTCTCTCCATGAAATATTTCTGAGGATTAATTCTTATTTAATCAAATCAAATAATGGAATGCTTGTCCCAAATAAATTGGTCTCCTAAATAAATAATTTATTCACCACAAGTAATCAATGTTTGCATCTAATTGAATATTCAATTTCTACAAATAAATAATTTATGGAGAGAGGACAAATAAATATTTTTCCCAGTGTATATTACACCCTAGACCCTATATTCGCAGTCAACCGGCTCTATGGCTGAGGGGTTAACGCACTAACTTTCAGACATGGTTGGGGGTTCGAATCCTTGACTAATCAATCCGCCTTTTTCCCTAACGGTAATGCCACGAAAGGGGAAATAGCGGTTGGTGCGTCAACCAAAGTTTATCCCGAAAGCGGCTACCACCGTAATAGGGATATGACGGTTAATGAGTCAGGGAATCTTACCTCAGCCGCGTAGGTTAGGTTGGAAGTACGCTTCCCCCGGTCCAATTGGCCTCGGCAGCGTAAAAAGAGACCAGGTTAACAAAAAAAGATATATATATATATATATATTCGCAATTCAAAAAACGTGATTTCCGCACCTTTGAATGTAGTTACCAATTTCGTATGTCAAAACGATAAGTGAAGTTGGAAGAACTGAAAATAACACTGAAAACACAGTTTGTTCCAGCCAAACAAATTTCTGGTTGAAATGAACGCAAAGAAACTTTTTGGTTGGCTGAAATAAATTTATTTGGGGTGAACAAAATTTGTTTTACAATAATCAAGGCTTTTATACAGACAAATAAATTTTATTTCAGCCAACCAAAAAGTTTCTTTGCGTTCATTTCAAGCAAAATTTTGTTTCGCCGAAACCAACATACGTTCAAGGGAAAAATAAGAAAGAAGAAACCAGGAAGGATCCGATGAATACTATATTCATTCCTCGGTGAACCGACGAAGAAACAAAGACTAGCGAGATTTATCACGTTGAAGAGAAGGTGAATTTATAATTTGAAAAACTTCATGATCAAGTTTATAAAAACAACTATTCAGAGAGGAATTCTTTTTTTTATAATTAAGATTTTCAAAATTATACACATTATTTTATCGGTAACTGCTTTCTATCATGTCAATATTCAATGTGAACCGCATTCCTGGTAGAAAACATTTTAGCTTCTACTCTGGTGCGAACAAGGCGCAGGCGAGACATTCTAGGCAATCCTAAGGCCTGCTCTCGCGATAAAGACACGCGTAGAATGATTTCTACTGGGAATTGAATGTGTTCCGAATAATGTATAACTTTGATCGATTTCATAAACTGATAAGAAAAGATGGCGATGACCCCTCATTTCTTGGAATGTGAGGCACCAAACATTATTTGTCAATTCCATTGAGGAAGTTGAAAAACGATGAACACATTTATTAATGTCTCAAATTCCAAATATTTTCTTCAAAATTCCAACAAACCTGCATGATGAACTCAAATATTGACATTGATAATTCCTAAAATGTTATAATAATTACGATAGAGAATGTATTGTTAATAACAATACATTCTCTATCGATTGATAAATAGTATAAGGGATTTTTCTATCATTCATTCCTATCAAACCCTCCCTTGATTTCTTGACCTTTCACTCCTTTCCGATTCCTAAATCTGTCAAACCTTTTCGCTGAAGATTCTTTGGACGGATCCTTACGCAAGGAAGGGAGTAGACCTGGTTAGTTGTCATTGGTAGAAAATCTCGTGATTGCTTCATATCGAAAGAGCTGGAAATGTCGAAGAAAGGTTAGAATTTATGTTCTTTCCGATAAAACTCTTACGTCTTTAGTGAACTTTGACTGACTGGATTTTGAAAAATTAGAAAACTCAAAATCAATTCCGTGAACCAGAGTTGCCAGCAAAAGGCGTCACTACATCTTTGATTGGTGATTTCTTCAGGAATCGGAAATATGATTGGTCAGTTATATAAGAAACAGCCAATCACTGGAGTTGGCGCTGTTTGCTTGGCAATCCTGCCGTGAACCCTGGAATTTACACAGTTCAAAAATAGAAAAATGCACGGTTCATAGACTTGAAATATTGTTTCAAGTGATTGATGAAATGAGATAGTACAATGAAGAAATGTTCAAGGGGGGGGGGGGGGGGGTATAACAGGCGGAGAAGAATTCTCGCTGGAAAAGCGATTCCGGAAAATCTACTTTGCTAAATTAGCACAGCGGTTGCAGTGACAGCAAAAATCTTGTTATCTCAGCAAGATATTTGCTGATTCAGCAATATTTTCTAGTCGTTTGAATATCTAAAATTCTGTATTGCTGTATGGCAAGCGCTTGTTCAAATAGCAAGATTTTTGCTGTAATAGCAAATTTGTTGCCAGTCCAGTAACAAGTTTCGCCACATCAGCAAAGCAAATTTTTGAGGTTTGCTGTTTCAGTAATTTTTTTTCTCTGAGTGAACCATGAGAATTGTTAAAAAATGGAATTTATTTTTTTTGCATGAAATGATACTCACGTGGGCAAATTTTCAAAAACATTTCGAGAAAAATAGTAATGCTGGTCCTTAAACAGAATCGGTTCTTTTCTATAGAAGGAATATTTAATTTTTATAGATTTGTAAAAAATATCGATAAAAATTTGATACAATTTGTATAGGAAAGAATCGATTCTCTTAAAACTCGACATCACTGCTGCAAAGTTTCCCAGCGAGATTCGGACTTATTCCAGTGCTATCCTCATTTTCGTGTTGCATGTGCGTGAAGCGTCAAAATCGTCGTTCCCACAAAAATAATGAATTTCTAATAAAAACCAGCTGTACGAGGGCGTTCCCGGAATCGCAGATTAATTGGTAAGTTTCTGAATTCAAAGAGTTCTCCTATGTAGTACAAACTTTCGTCGCTTTTTCCCCCGAATAGAATTTTTTCAACTTTCGCAGAAAACTATGCGAAAACTACCGATTCAATTTTGCTGAAATTTTTCACACATTTTTCTGATATAACTCAAAAGGATATGGATCTAATCGATTTACAAAATTGCAATGAAAAAAGGATTTTTTCCATGAAAAAAAGGAAGTAAAAGTGATCATTTTTCAACTTTTCATAATTTATTTTAGAAAATGCAGGACTTGAACTAAATTGAGGTTCATGGAAATTATGCTCCCTTGAGAAAGTTTTCTTCGTCGATGCAAAATTATCTTATTCTTTTCCCTAAACTGAGAGAAGGATTTATGGAGGACGGCGGGTGGTATGGCTTTGAATAAAACTGAGATAAAATCACTCCATAAGAGAAGAATGTTGCTACGGTGTGGGATACAACTTTTTGGAGTATTTTTCCCACATACATCCTGAAGAAAAAATTGTCATTAGTGAAATAAAAGATCAGGAACAATTTTAGTTCATAGATGGATTTATGAAAAATCCTTCAGTGTCGGGCGGTATGGCCCACCATCCAAAAACCAGTGAATCAAAACGAAAACATATTTTTTAACACAAAATTATTTGTTTCAAACATTGAAAAAGAAAGGTTTTTTTCAATTCAGGCATCGTCTACTGAAACGAAATTCTATATTATCATATGGCTCATATCATCCAAATCCAACCCATTAGAGCCCATGGTGGAACCATGGGGGATATGGTCGCCGATGAAATCTTGGCGTAGCATCGAAAAACGAATTTTCATGTGAAACGCATGCATAAAAACATTGTTCATAAATAAATTGTTTGAACAATTCTTCCAAAAATAAGTGTTCGGTAAAACTGATCCCACCAATCGATTCTAAGGAAAAAAATACATAGACAACATGGACCTTGAATCGCCATTGCGATTATTTGTTATAAAAAAATAAAACACGTATTGGTTTGTTATTTTTTTTTATAACAATGAACGATCGCAATGTGGATATGGAGAATTTTTTGACCAATTTTTTTACACACGTTTCTCACTTCACTTGGCATAGCATGGGTTTGCCAAGATTCCATCGGCGACCTAGACCATATCCCCCATTATTTCAGCATGAGCTCTAATGGGTCAATTTGGGCCATACCGCCCGATCGAGATTTTTGACGAAAAAATTAGTTCATAACCAAACAAACAAACATTACCGTTAAAAACTCATGAGATGTGTTCTATATATAAGGGGGGTTAATACTAGTATGACACATTATTTTATGATGTGACCTATTTCGGTGCAGAATGTCTCAAAGTTTCGCCGACACAGTATATCAAGAACAAGTAAATATAAAAAGCTAAATTTCTCTTAACACCCTGTATTGACAATAATGAAGTCCCTGCACATGATAGACAGAAACAATCTCTCCGTGACCAAAAGTGTGTACTGCTGCCACTTAGCGTAAGATCTTGGAAACACGTGGTGGGCCATACCGACTGCCGGGCCATACCACCCGCCGTTCCCCTAGTTATAGTTAGCAAATCTCATAGTTGGATATGACAAAATAAATATGTAGTTACAATCACCGATATACAGATTCCCTAACTGAGACCTTTAGCTATAGTTACCAAACTTCAGTTATTATTACCAAATTTTGGTAATGATAAATCAATCACATATTTGACGAAACTGAATTAATTTGTTAACCATAACAAGGTTCTTTTATCAGTGTACTTTTTCTCAAAACATGGAGAATACTATGGAGATTTTGCATGTTCATGAGAAAAGGGAAAACTGTTCTACAGTGTTTTGAGGAACTATATTGTTGTTTTTGTTTGAAAAAAGAATTGCAGCCGTTATTTTCTACGTGAACTTAAAAAATGGTCTCAAAGATCCCTATGTATGTTCGCTGTTTTGAAAAAAAATTGTTTATAAACTTGAATGTTTTGACAATACATTTACAAAGTTTCAACAAATGTTTACATTATTTCTGCCTTGAAACAATTAATGAAATTCTGTCTCATCAATTGATATGCCCCCTTGATTGGAACAAGCATTACTTTGCTTAAAGAATCTCATCGAACCGATTGATTCTCATTGATTCCGATGCAGAAAACCGATTTAAACCTACTGAGAATGAATTTTTAATGGGTTTGAATTGGTCTCAGCATTGGAATCAATGAAAATCAATCGGTCACTGCAAAAAGAAAGTCTTAAATTCAGCTCATTTCATGGCTGCATCTATGATGCAAACAAATCAAGTCGAAAAAACAATCGCCGACACAATGGAAAAAGCATTGCCTGAAATTAAGATGCAAACAGATTAAGACTTTCTTTTTACAGTGGTCCAATGAGATTCTCTAAGCAGGGTATCTACCCGGGAAAAATTTTCTCTCCAATGTATAGAGATTTTCAATGGAGAGGTTCCTACAGCCCAAGTAGAACACATTAGCCAAGAAACGTTATTTTGGTGTCATTTTATCAAAAATCTGTCACACATTAGTCATCGTCAAAGTTTCCATCAGAATCGCCTGAATTTTGAGATGAAATTTTCTGATGTTACAAGTGACGTACACTTTGACGTTTTTCTCTGAAATTCTTTCAGATATTGAGGAAGATTTTTAGTAAAGAAACATGTTCGATAAACTTCTATAAAAATTCTTCAAAATTTTGCAATGAAATTCATGGAGAAATTTTGCAAAAACTGTTTCCATCGAGATATTTACAGAGGAACCACGCAGAATTTAAGCAAATAAAATTAGAAACATCTGAATATGCGAAACAACACGAATGTTTGACATTTCAGCGGTGCTTGTCTGTTTATCGTTCGTAACAGCAGTAATAATAACAACAACAGCAACTAAATATTTAAACATTCCGCTCCGAAAGAGTCATCGTTCACTTGCATCGTGAGAAATCAAACGAACACATATAATAATATTTGATAGTTTACATTCTATTACATTTGCCCCACCCAAGAAACTTACCCTGCTTGGGAAACCTATAAGTAGGATCGCGGTTCCAGAAGCTTTGAGTAGTGTAGGAGTGTGGGGTGTCGAATCGACATACCGATATAGTTCATACGATACTTTCTCCGCCTCGTTCAAGTCACTCTTCTATAAACGGACGTTTCGTCCTTGCTCAGTCGTCAAACACCAACAACAATTGGAATAAGAAGGAATATACTCACGAATCGAGACACATATCCGTTACAACATCAAAGGTACTGCAGATAATCATATCATTTTCTCTCATAGTATTTTACCGTCACTTTCAAAATGTGTGATGAGGTTTCTGATGACGAGAAAGGCAATGCGTATCATCATCATCATCATCATCCCCTTTCCCCTACAATGATTCTCTCAAATTACTCTAAAAGATTGTGTGGCGAGTGAAATTTTACGTTAGTCAGGTTTTGTTATCTTCTTAAACAAAATAAAGTGAACGTGCGGTAAACGTCTGTTTTAGATGTTTCGTACGTTGGGTATTAGGATTTGAATGGAAATAGCTCATTGGAATCGTTGTGAGTTGCAACGAAGTTTGTGAAAATCGAATTTTGAGGAGAGTATTCTCATAGTTTCAAAGGTATTCGTTATGAACTCTTGTGCTGTCCTGGTAAATGCTACACTCGAATTACAATCATAAATCCGCAACTATGATCTTACGATAACGATCATTCATTTTGGTTTTAGAGAAAAGAATTTATTTCAAAAGCAGCTTTTTTTATTGACTGAATTCCTGAAGAAATTTGGTGGGAAAATTCAAGTTTAGCTGGCACATATTCGAGTTCATTGGATTTTTTCAGCATACACGGGGAAATTTTACTCAGGGTATCTTTTACCGGAGCTGCAAATTTTTAGCTGTGGCAACAAAAAATGTCACCTCTTACAGCAAAATTAATGCACTATTCTGTATATAATCTAATGATTAGCCAAATTGTTTTCTCCGTGTATGTTTCATTTTTTCAATTCCTGATAAATGAAAAATACATCAATCACATCGAAACATTTGTCACATCAATGATCGTTCGGATGAATGACAGCTAATGCTTATATTAGCATACGAATCCCTATAATTAATAACATCTTCATACCGTAATAAATTTTCATAATTTGTTGAAGAAGATTCAGTTTTGAATATACTATTAGGAAATTAATAAATTCATGTAAATGTATCATAAAACCGAAGCGGAACGAAAGTGTTAGGTTTTGAAATATGATCATAAAACTGTTCCTTCATATTTTTATAAATATTCATGGATCATCGGAAAAGATATTTGTTTCTCATTAGAATAAAATATAATTTTTCTAATTTGATTTTTTTATATGCCGAATGAGGTCAGAAATTATCACCGACCTTTGAATTTACACATTCGAATCATCCGTTCATTATACTGACGATTGCTACAAACGTTTCAACGATCATCTTCATCGCAGTCACATAAACTTGGATGCTAGGTATTCGGTTGACTCGATCGTTCGCGATGGCCTAGAGTTTTTATTAGTTTGATTATTTCGACCAATCGCTTGTTAACCGGAATCTTATAGAATAATGGATTGCAGAGATTCAGAATGAAATTGGATTCCCAAGTACAATTGTATGTAATTTTTCAAGCACGGATAGAATCATATTTCGATTTCATTGTTGTATTCCCTCGTGGAAATGTATTCTTGTCGAATTATATCAGAAGGAACGTTTAATTACGTGAATTTTCAATTCATATCACATGAAATATAAGAATATAGAACTTATATAAAAATTTCTAACTTGACGACATTGAATGTCAAAGCTTGGATATCTAGGTAGAGTTGGTATTGATCAGAACATGGCAGAATGTTCCACCATTATTGGTAATTAGTGAATTAGGTTCTTCAATTGACAATTGTCTCAGCATTGATTTAAGCCTGAGTCGAGCAATCGACAATCTTCGACTCAATATATGCTACACTGGATGAGATGAATAAGAGTTTGGCTACGACTGCTCGAATTTGTTAGTTCTGCGTTGAAAAAAAGAGATTGGTTGAGCGTGGAATTATGTTATCATTCAAAGTTACACCATCTCACTGTCGAAGATCGTCCCACCTTGGTCGTCTAAGTTGCACCAGCCAAGAACCAAATGATCAATTTTCATTTGAGTACGTGAAAGTACGAAATAGAAGTAGACGACATAGATTCGTAGACTGTACACTGGAAAAAATATTTATTTGTCCTCTCTCCATAGAATATTTATTCGTAGAAATTAAATATTCAATTAGATGCAAAAATTGATTACTTGTGGCGAATAAATTATTTATTTACAGGACAAAGAGTGAGTGCAAAAATCGTCTGTTTTTCTAGGACCACGAGTTTCAGATTGAAATGCATTCTGAAAAATACCCTATGTCGATCATTTGCAAGGGAATACCATTTCCCGGTGAGCACAACAATGGTTTGAGAGATACAGAAATCGACAGAACCGATTCTTTTCTATAGAAGACTTATAAATTTTTATATAATCTTGATCGAAAATTGATACTACTTCACCTCCAAAACCAGTGTTATGCCCACCGGAAAATGGTATCCCCTCGCTAATGATCAACATAGAGGATTTGTTAGAATTCATCTCAACCTGAAACTCGCGGTTTCAAAAAAATAGGCGGAGAAATACTCTTTTTTCTGGTCACTCTTTATTTGGGCCAAGCATTCCATTATTTGATTCGATGAAATAAAAAATTCGAGTTTGAAGTAAAATATCCAATCCAAAGTGTGTATTGACGGTGGGCCCCATCTACGCTCAGGGTGGGTGCCCATGCTACCCAACGTGGGGCCAACCCTGGGATGATAACATCGTTCCCAGCTTGGCCGTATTGCTTCGCCCGAGAATTGGTAACACTACGGGCCCAGCATGAACCCAGACTAGGCAATCAATACTGCCCCTTCCTTTTTGTTTTGAAATTGGAAAATCCCTAGCATGTATATACCATGGGGCCCACCCTGGGCCAGCATGGGCCCCATCCTGCCAAGACTGGGCCAGAGTGGGACCAAAATTCTTACACGCTGAGGATTGTACACACATGCTCGGGATATAAATTCACCCCAATCTTGGCCTGACGCTGGTCCAAATTGGGGCCAAGTTCAAATGTGCCCGCACTAAGGTTCATTATCTCCATTTTTTTTTCAACTATAATTGTATGGGAAAGCACAACAGGGCCAAGATTGAGCCAAAATGGGTCCCATCTTCATTCCCCGATACTGGGTTAAAGAGGATGGACCCAGCCTGGGGCCCATTGTCATTATAGGCAATACACGCTTGGGATGCATCACTTTTCCGCCGTCCTGAGTCAAAAGGCCGTAAGTTAGCAAAATTTTTCTCCGTATTCCACATATTCGTATTCGAACAGGTTTTTATAGGTGCTTTTTGTGTGTTATAATTCAAAAAATCTTTCAACTATTTCAAACTATTTGAATAACTGATTCAGAAAATCACGGCGTCTGGTATCATTCAACATCTACAAGTTTGAATAAAATGCTTGATATCTCGAAAAATAAAAATGTTGACATACGGCCTTTTGGCTTAGGACGGCATTATTGTGGAGAAAAATCGTCAGATTTGTCCTACAATAAGTTTGTAATGAATCATTCGGAGGTCAATGTATGCCGATAATCCTTATTTCTTTATGAAATTCGAGTGTTAGTCACGTGAGAGAAAATAATACAAATGATGAAATAAGTATTATTTATGCGTTGTGGTAATACACTCCCAATAAATTGTCATCGATATCCCCTACTAGTTAACTATTGTCCTCTTTATTATATAATCCTCCGCCCTTAGGCCAGGTACATGGTGCCGCTCCCAGAGTGGGAAAATTTTCAAAATTATATGTAATTTATATATAATTCAATAAAGATTATATATAAGTTTCATATAAGTGATATATAAATTATATCGTAACGTTACCCCTCAGATCTCTGTCCCTGTCACGCTATGGCTTAGGTTGGCTTATACACTGAGAGAAAGGGTCTATTCAAATATTCGACAGCTGGGAAATTTATTAACTGTGAATAAAATTTATTTGTGCTAGCTAAATTTTATTTGTCACAACTATATTTCTTATTCCCATTAAACAAACCATTTTATTCATATTTCAGACAGCTAGCCTTTTATTTACCCCAGCTAGAGTCTAGCTAGCGTAAATAAAAAATCTAGCTGCGGGAACTAACATTTAGTTGTCCCAACTAGCTACCTTTCTCTCAGTGTACGCGTGCACGATGTTGGGGTACAGATAGTTTTGCATAATAATGACCAATTATACATAATTTATGCACTGTTTTCATTGAGTCGACTCACGCTGAAAGAAAAACCAGTAGCGTTTGCTTCTATCGTCAGGTAATGTTTACCTGATGACTGGGAGTGAGCGAGGAGTGATTTTATCGAGTCGAGCCGAGTACTCGAAAAGTATATAATATTATTTATTTATTTAGACGGGCATGTGCCCTCCAGATATATTCACTTACGAACTAGTGAATGGCAGATTTAACAATAAGAAACAATAAACTATTAATAACAATAGGATACCAATAAACTATTCATTCAACGACCACACACACAATACAGCATTCCGGAAACGCGAAACTGATCCAGAAAAAAAATCAACTTCATTACAATATTCATTAATAAGATTACAAATACGGCTAATATATGAATATAATCTATATGTGATAGTGGATAACGATCCCTTATGTTCTCTGAGAATATTCTACCGTTTGCAAATGATGATTCATGATAATTCTAAGAAAATCGACAAATTATTCGAAGATCATCGAGTAGGTCAAAAATTTCGAATAGTACAACAATAATACTCGACTAGATTTAGACTCGAGAATACTCGAAAATTTCGAGTACTCGCACAAACCTACTGATGACCCATATCCAAGTGGTACCGCAGTTTTCGACTGACTTTTCAGCAACTTTCTTGTTTCTTTCCCCTCATAACCTGTTACAATGATATTTGTTGATAAAGAGTAGATGCAATTCACTAATCCTTCATAAATTGATTGAACTGATTTACACATGTCAAAATATTTTTCATTGTAATGAATGCATTTATTCGAGAAATCGTAGTAAAGCGACCCGAGTCGATATATTACCTCTACTTTGCTGCTAATAATCCTCTTTTCGGTGAGATTAGGTCAGGTTAGGTTAGTTTCCCGGTACATCATCAAAACAATTATTCTATTGTAGATGGTGCAAAGTTGAATACAGATTATAAAGACTTATTCTTTCTTGGTTGTGATATAAGCGATGAAGAATTTATGTTTGACAAGTGCACCAATTAATCAAGTGAAAACGTGTTACGAGAAATATCGTTAAGTGAAATGGAAGGAATGCCAGATGAGATTAGTTCCAAACGGTGGATTGGTACAGATAAAATCCCAAGCAGCAGAAGAGGTTAGAAATGCTAAGAGCGTGTTTGGAAAATTCTACGAACATTCGTAGAACCTCCAAATGAGACTGTTTCGAATAATTATGTGCTATGCACCTCCATAGAATATCTTAACGAATTTATCCAAAATAGTCTCATTCGCACATCCCTTTCACATTCATAGAGTCACCATAGCATATTTGGAAAGTTCTTGTGCTACTTGGGATTGATTTGATTTATTCATCATATATCCGAGTAGAAATTGAAAGCGCATAAATACAGAATTGGATTGTGCGTTGGTTCGTTTCTGCTCGAGCTTTTCAGCACGGAGAGAAAAGAATAGTTATATTCTCAATGTAGCATGGGAATGATTACTATCCCAAGCAGCAACGGAATTTCAAAGTATATACGAAGTAGAAACGTTCGTAGAATGTACGGATGAGATACGAAGCACATATAATGAATGTTCATAGAATGTTCGAATGAGACTGTTTTAAATATACTTAGAACGTACGCAGTACATTCGAAATCTACGATATACATTCAATTGACGTTCAATCAACGTGCTGTCGTATATTCGGTTACATACGTTCGATAAATATGCATAGCACCTATAGAACGGTCTCATTGGAATGTGCATAGAACATATTTCGAATATTCGAAGAACGTTCATAGTATATTCTGGTGCTGCTTGGGATGTTACATGGTGACGAAAATTTTTAGATGGTGCGAGTCACTTGACATAGTGATGCTCCCGATTTTATGTGGTAACATTAGCCCTGTTAACATAGTAATGATTACCATGTTACATTGGAGACAGTACTATGCAACTAAACATGAATCCAATGCTATAAAGTAATATTGACCATGATTTATTCATTGATTATAACCTAAATTAAACTATTGACATGTATATACACACAAGGCTTTTCAGTGAATGAGATTATAAATAAATAAATTAGGTTATGAAATGGTTAATAGAAAGAAAAGGGAGCACACAGTCAGAAACAAATTATATCAGTCTTCTAAATAATAAATGTGTTTTTACTTGATTAATAATAGTGGACTGACTACCGTAATAATACGCATAATATATGTATGTCTATACACATCGTGTCGATATTGCCCACAGCGTGCATATTTTCATTAACTGGAATTACAGCTATTGTAACATGGTAATCAGTACCATTTTACATTGCTTTGAGTTCTATTTGTCTGATTTCTATGTAGTATAGTAATCATTACCAGAAAAATGGCGAAGGATTCTATTCTCACATAGTAACATTTACGATTTTCAATAAAATAAGAACAAATACTATGTTGGCATGGTAAATATTACCATACATTTCTCTCCGTCAATGTTTCGTTTTTGCTCGGAGATTGCTGTGGTTGCTCTTTTGTTCCAAATTATAAGTGTATCGCTTTTGCTCGGAACTTTTAATGTTCCGTTCTTGCTCTCGAAAGTTCCTGTCCTGTTTTTGCTTGACAACAATAATTGTGGTGTCACTTTTGCTCTTAGCGTATCATATGTGGCATGTTTGATCATGTATGTCACATGTATGATTCGTTTTTACTAGGGTAGTCAGTGGTGAGATAGTATCAAAATTGATCAGCATATAGTTAGACAATCCTTTGATTGAAAAATTATTGTTAATCAAAAACATCATTATATATCAAATGTCCAGATGCAGTATTCCAAAGAGAAAAAAGTCACCTCAGCCAGTTAAGATATTTGGTACTTACAGATTTTCTCTTTTTCAATTTTGAATTCATAATACAAGATGAAGTTCAAAGTTATCACTGAGTAAATCAACATATCACGATACATTTTATTTGCTTATCACTATATCTGAAAAAAATGTCAAGCGCACAAGTCTTTGTATCATCAGTGATTATCTAGAACAAAACACTGCGGCAAATCAGGCATTACAAGGTCATCTCGGGTGGAAATTTGGTGGGGCAAACGTCAGTGCCTTATGTGGCAAATGGCCTACCTCATAAGGCCCCGACGTTGACCTCACCAGATTTCTTCACGGAGAGAAAAAATTTGCTGACGCAGCAAATCGAGGTATTATATATAGAATAGCAAAATTTTTTGCTGACCTAGCTAAAAATTTGCTATAACAGCAATCGTGTTAGCTACGACAGCAATTTTTTAGCTGTGGCAGCAAAAAATGTTTGCTCCGCCAGCAAATTTTCAGTATTATATACAGAATAGCAAACAAATTTTGCTGGGATAGCAAACATTTTTTGCTGCCACAGCTAAAAATTCGCTGCTCTGGCAAAAGGAACCCAGCAAAAGTAGATTCCGCTGCCACAGCGAATTTCTTTTTCTCCGTGTTCTCGAGATCTGGACATAAAAAATATGGCACTTACAGTGCAGAGAATTATTTATTTCAGTAATATTCTCTATGAGTATATCACCTCAAATTTGACTGCTATTGCAAATAATTCGCAGCTACAACTAATTTCAACGTCGCAAAGATGAAATCATTCACCGCATCAACTAAAATTTGTTCTTTTAACGAAGTGGACACGGCAAAATTAAATTTTCCAGTCACAGGCAATTTTTTTCCTTCAAGTATACTTGAAAATACGTGACAACAGAAAATGTTAATGATAATTTTTTGGAATTATTATAAATGTACGTCTTTTTTCACCCCGATTTCTACACCCTTCTGTACAATACTCCTGTATAATATAACTACAATATTTCTTTTCATAATTCTACATTCATTCGATACGGACGCGAATGTTCGACATTGAATTCAATCAGTTCAATTTCCTCATAATTTTCCATTCACCACTACACGGAAATCTCTGATCACTTCATTTCGTTCTCGCACACTCTTGTTCTCGTAATATTATCTTTCACTTAATTTTCCATTAAAAGCAAAATCGATGCGATGAGAATGAGTAAACCAAAATAGCCTGTTGTACAAGAACTTTCCGAATCCTTCGAAAATCATATACCAGATGTAACGAAAGATGAATTGATAACAAAGGGAATCCTTAAAAGAGAATATTCGATCGATTGAACGATCGAAGAATCAATCGATTCGAGAGAGTAAAGCATGTCGATACCTGTCAATTTTCTTGCTCGTTAACGATCGTATATTCTTCTCGAGCTATAATATACTTACGCTATTACTTTCGAACAGACTATGAGAAACGTCATTCATTCATCCATCAACGATTCGATATCAAACCATTGACCGGTTCACGTGATTGTGAAATGAGAAACTTTTTCCCTCGGGAGGAAAAATATCTAGAAAACTTATGTTTGCCGATTACACGACGGTATGATTTACATGATTCTCGTGCCAAATAAGACGAGAAAAGGGAGTGAATTTTCAGAGAGAGAGAGAAATGTTATGTTACGTCATTCTAGAAATATGGAATTCGCTCAAGATTGAGGGAATCGTTGATCAAAGTTTGTCATCATTGCTCAAAGGTTATTTAGTCGATGATGCGATGAAAAAAATTATACGAAACAAAAAGATAATTGTACGGACGAAAATGTAGAAGAAAATTTGTAAAATGAAAGGGGGAAATTATCTGATATACATTCAGAGACAAAAATTTTGCTCCTTGCAGATTTTTCCTGTAACAGCAAAGCAGAACTCTGAAAATCACTATTTTAGCAAGGACTTCTCTCCATGTGTGATGAATGGGTTCATTGGCGAACATAAAAAAGTTTTATAACGAAGCGAACCTCTCAACTGCTGGGGTTGATATTTTCATAAAGATACCAAATCTTTTGTAGCCGGTGAAATTATTTGAAAAAATTCTTAATTACCTGTATTCACTCCAGGATATATTGCTGGAAGTTCCAAGCAAAAACTCAATTCGATAAGAAAATGATTAGTTTCAAAATTGAATTATATGTCAATTATATACAAATCAAAAAAGTTTTCCTTTCAGAATTTTTCTTTCTTAGAAAATTGAGTATCCAATGTTTCGGTTAGTTCTAGATTTCACGTAGAATATGTCTTGATTTATTCCTGTATGTATCTTCAAATGAATAACAAACGAGTATTGGAATTGGTTATGAATTATTTTCAATCAAAACTTTTTCACATCGCCTCATTGATTCTGTATTACAATTTCATTTCTCTCACACGTATTTTTTGCTCTGTGATAGATTTTGAGTGAAAGTTCCAAGTTTGTATAACACTATATCTAGTCAAGAGCAATACGACTCTTAATTGAAATTTGTTGAAAGATGATAAAATATCGAGAGTTACACGTGTGATTTGATAATTTAGAACTTGATTAGGCGAAAGAAGGTTGAGATAGATTGAACAGACACTTTCTTCGCGGAAAAAGAGTTCGAAACTTCGATGAAACTCTGTGGCCAAAGTACACAATTGGTTTGAGAACTTCGAAATCGAACCAGGTCATTCAATATGTCCGTAGGATAAGTGAGAAAAAAATAAAAGTTTGAGAAAACTCGATTTTATTATTTTTTCAACATGGTTGCCTTCGAGGGCGATCCAACTTCTCGAGACAATTTTTATAGTACAATTTCTCTTTCTCTTCAAAATAGGTCTCAGTTTCAGCGATTACCTCGTCATTGGACTTAAATTTCTTTCCATCAAACATTCTTTTGAGATCTGAAAACAGGAAACAGTCGCTGGGGGCTGAATCTGGAGAATACGTTGGGTGGGTAAGCAATTCGAAGCCCAATTCATTCAATTTTGTCATCGTTTTCATCGATTTGTGACACGGTGCATTGTCTTGGTGAAACAACATTTTTTTCTTCCGCAAATGTGGCTGTTTCTTTGCGATTTCAATCTTCAATCGATCCAAAAGCGCGCAGTAATAGTCGCTGTTGATGGTTGTTTCCTTTTGGGGATAGTCGGTGAATATTATTCCCTTCGCATCCCAAAATACAGACGGCATCACCTTACCGGCCGATTGTTGCGTTTTTGCTCGCTTTGGAGCCGATTCGTCGACTGCTGTCCACTCAGCCGACTGTCTTTTGGATTCTGGTGTGTAATAGTGACGCCATGTTCCATCCATTGTCACATATCGACGATAGAATTCGATTTTATCGCGGTTTAACAGCGCCAAACACTCCTCCGAAGCATCAATTCGTTATTGTTTTTGGTCGACTGTGAGCTCACGCGGCACCCACTTTGCACACACGGAAAGACCCGCGGGTCTATTAATATTTAGAAAGAATGTATCAACGTTTAGAAAAATGACTGTCAATTTAGGGGAAAAGAGGATCACTGGAAAATATTTGTAATGAGCCTACCAAAAATTTGTAGTTAAAATATTAACAGTTGCTAGTTTTACAGTCATTTTTTTCCCAGTGCAACTATCAATTGTTAATACATCTACTACGAATTTTTAGTAGAATCACTACGAATATTTTTCAGCTATCCTCGTTTTCCCTAAATTGACAGTCATTTTTCTAAATATTAATAGACCCGGTCTTTCCGTGCAGAGCTTTGCTAAGTTGGGAAACGGCGGATCTCTGGAAAAAAATCGAAATATCCTATCACTTTTCAATTCCAAGTAATAGCGATTCGAAATTTTTTAGCTCCTAGCCAATCAACATTCAACAAATTTGAATTATTATAGCTCCAAAACAAAGAATGATAGGATAGTTCGATTTTTTTCTCAGAAATCCGCCGTTTTTCAACTTGGCGAATGGCGGGGAGCTCAAATGTGTAGCACACAATGCTTTTGAGTAAATTTTCAAATGCTCATATGTCAAAAACTACGCCTCGAAAAAATTTTTTTAATACGTGAAATCATCGCATTTTGGCTGCAGAATATACCACAGAAATGCGAATGATGAATTCTGAAACACCCGGTATGTAAAATACCGATACCTTGGAATATCGTACCTCTAATAAACAGTAACAAAACTTGATTTAAGTTTCGTAAAAATATGAGGAAACTTTCCAATTAACACAATCTATTAAATTTCATCATGTGATATCAATTTTCAGAATTTTTTCTCACTTCAATGAAATAGAAATTCAATCATTATTTTCTCACATCTCAATAGAAAATCTTGAAATTTCATAACTTATATTAAATTTAAGAACTTTGTACAACTCAATACGGGAATATTAAATTTTACAAGAAATTTTCTGTTGAATCCAAGAATTTTTCCAACAATCTACTGTCAATTCAATCCCCATGAATTATCCTGTAACATACCGAATGATTCTCGTGATTCAATTGCTGTATTTATCCTAACAATACGGTTGAACATTCATGGTTAAATGACGCATAAAATCTCATTCCAATTCTGATCAGATTGTATCTTGAAGCCCGCGATGGTTCTCAGCTATTGCCATAATCGCCTGCCTTATTCACCTGATCTGGATGAGGCTTGAGTCGTTACTCCGATTATTTCTCATAATGCAATTCCTCCATGATAATCATTATCATATGTACCCGGAATCATATGATTCCGACCAAAACGCTTCATTTTTTCTTTGGTTTTTTTGAGAAAATGACCTAAATTTTCCTAAGGGCGGACATACTATTTCAACAAACAGACAAACAGTAGTGAAAGAAACTAAACTTGTTCTCAAGTTCAGAGAGACTTTGATCTTTTGACCCCAGACCAAATTTTTTTATTTTCATTCTGGAGACACAAAATTACTGAGTAACAGAGAAGCAAGATAACAATCAAATCTACAGATATTTCATTGGGCCAGTTTTTCAGGTCCCTGTGTGGAAATTTCTCCGGGCGTTCTGTATTAAATATACCCAGACAGCACAACGTGCCACTGGAACGTTTATGGAAGGTTTATAGAACGTAGGAGAGGTTTTCAGAACGTTCAGAAAACGTCCCAGAGACACATTGTGCTGTTAGGGTAGGCCCTGTATGGGCTTATATTGGGTGTCCAAAGTTAGGGTGTCCTAGCCTTAGCCGCTGAAGGGTCTCGTCGGGTTGTTGATATTTAGCCTGATTTCTCTAACTCAGGGACACCCATATGAGGCCCATATAAGGCCAAGCTGGGTTATCAATGTTTTCCTCTGTTTTGAAAATTTAGGCACACCAACTAAAGCCTGCACGGAGAAAAACTTGTAGCAGAGATCCCCATAATAATAATAGCAGTGTTGGGACACATGGGCATTTATGAACATTTCCACTTGAATTCGTAGTAATTCTTTTTAAACTTATAGTAATATGTGTCAGATGCAAAGTTATTCTCACCAAAATAAGGTATGGATTACCATAATTAAAGGAGGAGTACACATAAATGCTCATGTGTTCCAAAACTGCCGTTATTATGGTAAACCCTGTTACACATTTCCCATACGTTTTTCTCCGTGTGCACAGGGCTTCGCCAGGCTTCCCGTATTCTCCCGAAGATCCGAATTTAAGCATACCTGTACATAACCCACGTAGGGCCAAGCTGCATTTCAAACGTTCAAACGTCCGTTTCGAAAATCTGAATGCACCCAACGCCAGCCCGCATAGGGCCTTGCCCTTATATTGACACTTTTTTTTAAATATGAACCTACGACCCACATAGCACAAATGTCTCAGTAATATCTCTAGAACATTCTACAACGTTCTGGAGACATTGTAATATTGTCAGAATGTCCTGGGAATATTACTGAGACATTTGTGCTATGTGGGGATAAAAACCTTGTTGAAAAAATCTCATAAACGTTCAAATACCGCTATAAAATCTCATATGTCCTCATAAGATTTTATCAGGTTCAGTAGTGGTATTTTTGGACACTTTTATTAGATTTTAATAAAACGTATGAGTTTCAATGATATCCTTCCTAGTGAGAATATATTTACTCAGATCATATTGGTGATTTCCTTATGTGCCTGTTTCACTAATTATAACTATCATTAATTATATTCACTATGAGGGCGTTTCAATCCTGTCTAGGCCCTATAAGGGTAACCAAAACAGGGCCTGGAATAAAATAAGTACGCTTAGTTTGGCCCGAACTGCCGCCAAGAATTAATTTCCACACAGGTCAGTAAATCTATAAGAAACGTTCTATTCTAAAGGTATTTCATAAATATCAAAATTATATTTGAACAGTTTAATCGGTAGAAGTCAAAGCATCAGAATTCCAGCTGAAAAATGCTGAACTTTTTAATCAATGTAGCCGACAATAGTATATTTCGGTAGACAATGCAGAAACTGTGGTTTCTTCTTCTTCAACTTCTTCGTCAACTTCTGCTGTAGTTGAATATAATTTTAACTAAAAGTTTCGATATCATGTATTTTGCCAACTTTCGTGATCTTTATATTCATTGGAGTATTCTTTTTCACCGTAAAAATGGAGGAAACTGATCACTTCAACATAATTACTTATTACATCGGCATTCACAATTTCATTCAACTTCATTGAAGAAGTCGATAAGTATTTTATAATATCACAGCATATTTGAGGGAATGAACAAGTTCAATCCAAAAATCTGGATATCCAATTTTTATCTCATTAATTAATTACATGGAAAATGTTCAAATTGCGCAGGGAGTTTTAATATTATATTGATTTCCCCATTATTCCATACTCTATACAGAAGAGAAATATTTTAAGAATTTCTCATATAAACTTTCTTAGATACAATGTCTTATTTTGAATTAGAATGTGGAAGTTATGGAACAGCCGGCTTATTAAGATGTATTAATTCCTTCTGGTAACAGAATCCGGCTAAGCAACGTCTGTCAGCGGATCATGATTTGAGATATCAATCTTCCAACTCGAGCAGTAGCATTCATTTTACCAGGTTGATGTTAAACTACGCGTAACAACAACCGTTTGATTATGTGTATCGCTTGCATTGCATTCAATTCAATTAGTTTTTCAATTTCTTCTTCTCCGCAACGATCATTCGCTATCTTCACTCCACATATTCGTACGATATTGAGAAATTATGGACTTCCAACACTGAAAAAATTTCAATTCAATGTAAAAACATAAAAATGAGTTCTCCAACAGAAATCATCAGTCTCGTGACGATGAATTGAAAGTTAATAATTTTTTCTCAAATTAACAATCAACGCGTGCGATGTTTCACATCGATATAACCAAAACACGCTAAATATAACAAACAGAAGTTACAATTTGGCACGTGAAGATGCGGAAATCGTAAGTATCTGCCACGATTGCGATAATTACATTTCTACTCCCACGCAATGAAAAACAAACTCCAGGGAAAGTTAATTGAATCATTAGTTCATTAACAAACAATTAGATGTTAGATTCAGATATGATTATGTTGTGTAATATTATAACGGTTGAGTGATGCGTTTCTTCGATTACCATAACGATCATTCGAATTTTAAATAATCTTCGAGTTGTGTAATAATATTTCAATGTATTTTAATAATCGTTATTACATTCAAGCGGAGAATCTGATGGAGATCGAGATAACAAGATTTTGTGAAATCATTGCATGAGAAAATTTATTGACAAAAATCGATTAGAGAATTCGTGTGATTCGTATTCAGTGATGGATGCAATTAATTATCCTGATTAAAGGGTCGAATTCGTTTGTACGAAGAACTGAATCAACATGAATTAATTAAATTTGAAAATATTCGATAAAATTCATTGGGACAGCAACATGTGATTTGGAACTACGAATTATCTGGTCGTAGCTGGAAATTATTGGCTGATGCAGTCAAATTTTTAATATTATGTATAGTGTAGCAAGCAAATTTACCCCTGTGTGCATCAACATAGAGCTGATTTCAGGCCATTCTTGGCGAATGCCGGCCAATTTCGTGCGAGGAAAGGGCCGAAGTTCGCTCAATGTTTGTGCACACACATGGAGGAAGAATGGTATGCTGATATAGCGCCTACAAAGAAATTTGTTGTTGTCCTTACAAAAATATTTACTCCAGCAACCAAGACGTTAGTTCTGTTAACAAATTTGTTTATGTCAGCAAAAAAAAATGTAGTTGTGTTAATCATTTTTCTTGCTTTTTCAACTAGTTTTTTTTGTGGGCGCTGTAGTGACAGATTGCTTGTTATGCCAGCAATACTTTTTTCTCCGTGCATGCGTAGTTGGAGGAGTCGACATTTTTTGCTGTAACAGCTAGAAGATCGTCGTCATAGCTGGTAAAATTACTGTGATAACAAAAGATTTGATGTTGTAGCCAAAGCTACCCAGCAACATCAAATTTAGCTATCATAGGGAAATTTGTTTTTTTTTTTGTGGAAGGATAGCGTGAGAACAATGAATCGACGGGACGAATTTTTCAGAAGTTTATGGTAGGAAAAAGAACAAAGTTCAAAGCATTTTCAGAATATACAATTCACACAAGAAAATAAGAATTCGCTATGGCAGGGAAACCTGATTTTGCTGGGTACCTTTTGCTGAAGCAGCAAATTCTTTGCTATCACAGCAATTTTGTTAGATACCTCAGCGATTTTTAACCGTGGCAGTGTGTGCAATGTTTGCTCTTTCAGCAAAATTTGTTTGCTATTCTGTACATAATACTACGAATTTTGTTAGTTCAGCGGGAGATTGGTTACTTCAGTTGATCATGTGGCTCTATCAGTAATCCAGCTAGCCGTGGCAGTAAATTTTTAGCTAGGTTAGCAAAAATATGAATGAATGAATTATTCAATCGATTCTGTGCAGAATTGAAGCCGATTTCCAGAAATACAAAAATCGTTGATGAAGGGCTCTAGGTGGGGCCAAGCAAGGCGGTGGCCAGGGCGTTGGCTCGCGAAATATATAATCAGATCATTTTCATGCGAGTTTGCAAAACAGCGCTCTCGAAGGGTCACCGTCACGTTTCGGCCAAGGTGTAATAATCGTTAAAGCCGACCACTGATATGACTCTACGTCCAGAACATTCAACGCGCTTTTCATAAACACACAGTGTCTCAACGCTAATAATAATTCTTCTATTCAATGAAATCTTTTGGAATCGACAGACGAAGAAAGGTTATAATTGAAACTGACGTCCATACGTACGCATGTACATATACATAAAGTGAAAGATGTGAAAGTTTTCACGATTCTAAGCAAATGTGAATCAAAATTAAATATCCTTCCGACATAACGCACAAATTATACGTTTGATCTTTTTTCAATACCGATTGAATTAATTTTTGATTACACGTTGCATGGATACACGAATCCCACCAAACTTTTTATAACTCTCGTACTATTCTTCGTATCACCTCCATGTAAATTTTTGTCTTATCTTCCGTTTACTCTCATCGGGAAATAACTTTCTACGATTGAAACAGGAAAGAAGAAAAATATATTGACGTGAACACCCGGTCACGTTTCTCGTGAGTTTGATTTTTCAAATTCATTCTATTATACTCGCGTTCTCTCGTGTGAGAGAAAGGCTGCCCTCGCTATGCGATCATCGCGTCTATCGGATTGAGGGATTTTTCTCTTAGATTGTGGAGTACATTTTCATTGAAAAATCACAGGGAAATTATTTTTTTTGTCCACCCGTTTGTCTAAAATTCGGTATTCCTTTCATCGAACGGGTACTTTGTATTATACATTCCCTTTCAAGATGAATTTTAGATGAATTCGATACGTATTGTATTCAGTTGTGTCTTGAGACAATAGGGTAGATAAAGCAACAAGAGTGGATTAAAGTTTGTGCCAAGAATCCTAAGGGACATGCTTAACAAGCACAGGAGTGGAGAAAACAAATGCTTTTCCCGGATGAAGTGTACATAAAACGTAATGGAAAAGTCATTCGAGGCAGTTTTAATGTTTTTCATTTGTTTTATTTTTTTTTTCACTCTGGATGAATTTTTTATTGTTGTCGATTGGGAAGAAGAGAAAGCACTGTTTTTAAGAGAATATTTTTGAATTATAAGATTTTATTGAAAATTGTTTGTGAGTGAGAAGAGATTTTCTTTTACGATGATAACTATAAATCTCTTTTTGTACGGAAAAAAATGAATCAACTGTGAGACGAACACTTTGGTTGGAAGACACGATTTATCATGATCAAATTCCATTGAAGGGAGGAGAGTACTTGAAAGAATTAATGGATGACGATTGAACTAATTTTTAATACTGACGAATAGACAATAATTTATAAATAGTATTGAATAAGTAATATAAAAGTATGATGAGTGAACCTCATTCATATAGGAAAATTGAAAGAAGGAATATCAAGACTAGGCCTATCAAGACCTCGTAAAAGCTTAGAGAATTACTAGAGTAATTTTTACTGGGGACGTGGTGTATACCTTGCTTGGAAGGTCATACAAATGCAGATAAAACCATACAAAAATATGATATAATTCTCGTCAGTTCTGTACGATTTTGTACGGTTTTTGTCGTGGAATCTGCACGAATTTGTACGAATTTGTCCGGCTTTCGGAACAGGGTACTAACATAAATGTACTTCAAAACTGGGCGATCTGGGAGATCATTATATGCTCTGCCAATCCTTCTTTCCAACATAAAACCAACATTAATGGAACAGTGGATCAAGTTTGTGCCGAGATTGACTGGTGCAGCCAAGATTAAACCTAGCTATTGTCAACGCTATGTTGTAAACAATTTAAGTTGCAAAAAAGTGGTTAAGAAATTCAAATTGCTGCCATTTTTTGATTTAAAAAAATTAATTCTGGTACAGGCCATAGCTGTGATAATACAGACTGAGAAATCGTTCATTTTTTTCCATTTCATATCAACACTTCTCAAGTTTGTGACCCCCACCAGGGAAAAAAGGTTTTTCCCAGATCCGCTCGCTAGTGCATAAAACTGATTAATTCCCATTTTGGAAAAAAAATTCTGTTTTTTTACCAGACTCCAGACTCACCAGACAAAAATTTGACTGGTGTGGCTAAGAGAATAAAATTACTGTCTTGTGGGTGCTGAAGTATTTAGTTGCGAGAACTAAAATTTACTTATAATACAGGTAAAAATTTCTCCTCGTGAATACAGCAATATTTAAATATTTGTTTATGGAAAACAATATTTGAGTTGAATCCATGATTTTAATGAGATAAAATACCTTTCAAGTCAAGAATGTTACTTACCGTGATAAAAATTATCCAGCTTTTGTTGATTTAGTTACTATAGACTTTGGCATTTTCTTGAAGAAGCCTTATAACTGATTTTCTCGTGATTCTTTGATGCGTAAAAAATGAAGAAGTAACTATTTAAAATTTTAGCTACCTTATAATAGTTACTTCTTTTATGAATCGTTCATCTACTGGGTCCCCTGTGTCCATCAACATAGAGCTAATTTCAGACCCCTCGTGACAAATGCTGGTCAATTTCGCGCCAGGAGAGGGTTGAAGTTGGCTCAATGTTTCTGCACACACGGGGTAGTAGTTCACCCTACATCGAGATATTTCTGTGACAATTTCATTCTCTTCGCGAAATCTCACAGTGAAGATCAGCTAATCTCACAACACTGGTATCTCGTTAACATTCGAATACCAGTCAAAAAATGATTGGACTAAAAATGGAGATTTTGACGAATCAGAATTTTGGAACCCTCTGCTTTAATTTAATTCTTCCCTTATCGGGGTAGAACAAATTTATATCGATTTCAACTACATTCATTCAAACGAATCGTCCATTTGATTCAAAATCTTTCTGGAATAATTTTCTCCTCGAACATTAAATTACGTGTTTTCTATAAAAAGCGTTATTCGCTTCTTCCCTTCCTGATTCTCACGCTTCGTTGAAAAAGTCGTTGGCTTTCCCGATTCCCTTATCACTTTTCCTCCAATCTTTGGTAACTTTGTTTCCCCTTCTTTCATAATTTCTCATTCTCGATCTGGTCTTCGTGTAACAGCTCTCCGGAGTGTATCCTCTATCTACCCATACTTACGTCATTACGTATCTTTCTCTTCATTCATCTCCGGTCCTGTGCCAGTGTTTTTCACTGCCTCGTTTTCTTTAACGATTATACGCACGTACCTAGCTGTTTGTTATTTATCGTCATAAAAAAAAAACTCAGAAAACAGAACGCGAGAGACGATCGAATAAGAAATATCGTTCATTTTGATTTCTCCATAAACATTCCATTCTTATATGATTGACTTTCTATTGATTTATGATCGTTTTTTTCGCTCTTGCGATTCTTTTGTCTATTTTCGATCATACGATTCCCAGTTCATTGGCGGTATCGCATTTGAGGGTCTCATTGAGCGAAATTTTAAAACAAGCAAGTAATGGAGTTATTAATATGATAATCCGATGGTCAAGAAATCGACCTTGCAGAAGGGATACTGGTTTGTCTATTTAATGTTGCAACAACATTGTTGCTACTGTAACTGGTTTTTATAATCAAAGAAATGAGATAGGTTGAATGCCGAGCGTGAATATATTACGCTCACTTCGGGTAACTGACAGTGATTGTTAGATGATGAATAAGGCCATTCATGCCGTTCAGCAAGTTCAAGTGCAAATGAAATCGTTCGCTTGCAAATTCCGATGATACTGATATTTATCGTGGATGAATTCACTTTCTCTTTGTTCACAAAAAACAAATTCGAATTATTCATTCATTTATTCAATTCAACGGGGTAGTCCTTCTATAAACACTGTTAGAAAAGTTATGAAGTTTTTTTCATAGACAATTTATTAAACAGAATGCATAATAAAATAATGAATTTGATCATATAATTCTCAATGCTGGGGATTTTATTCTAAATATTAAGAATTCCCTTTTCGATTTTGATACCATATTTGTGAGATTTAATAAATAATTGATCTCAATCGGAAATTGTGAAATTTTACCACTCAAATTAAATTCAAGGGGTTATATCCCCCTTATTCTCTGAACAGAAAAGCTTTTTTCAATAATTTTTTCGAGCATTCCTTCATGATAATCATGAACAACCAATACACCAATCGAAAAATCCCTTAAGAACTCTTCTAATAGTGAAACACTAAATAGTGAACACACTAAAGAAAAGATTAATGAATATTCAAACCTTTATTCCAACACACTATGCTTCTGCAATTCCACCCCAATCCGAATTATTATTCAATCAAAAATTTTAATTGGTTTGCATAATTCACTATTTTCAATTTAATTTCCATTTCATTATTTTGATTTAATTTCTTATATACTCTTTTAATTTCAATTTTAATTCATTTCATTTAATTCGTTATTCGTAATTCAATTTTCTCAATTTTAGTTTCAATTTATTGTTATTATTATTTCATTTAAAAAATTTATTAACTGTATTTCAAACATGTGAAAATGTGATATGGATTCGAATTGCACAAAATCAATAATTTTCTCCAATTTTTCGATTTTTTGTTCCAATTTTTGATCCAATCTATAAATTAAATCCATAAATTATTTTTGCAACTTCCACGGAAAAAATGGAAAAAGGATTTTTCATCCATTTGAGAAACACTTTTCTCCAATTGAGAAAAATCAAATGAAATTGGTGATATGGATTTGAAGTTTATTTCTACTCCATATTGTTTCTTTTTATTTATTTTTGAATTTCGCTTTTCTTATTTTTATTCCGTTTTTTTCATTTAATCTGAATAATTTCATTGGTTTGCAAAATGATCGAAAGAGACGAGAAATTGAATGATCCAAAGATTCTTCCATTTCCAGTAAACTTTATAAATTCGGATTAGTTGCAGAACTATCGTTCAGCAATGTGTTTCCAACTTTTCTGACCATTCTTTAACTTTGATTCTTATTACTTCCAACGTACTCTCCAACAGCATTCTTCTCTCCCCATAAACATATTTTTTCGTAACGTGAAACTTTCTGCTCTTCGAATCATTGTCCTTGTACGAAACATTTACTACTTACAATGAGTATTTCAAATCTCTTAATGAGATAATTGTTTATAATCTTATCACAGTGTTTGCACCAGAAAAAAAATGAGCCTCAATTTTATTATAGAGATTGAGTTCTGATTCATACGAATATTTCTTTTGTACACGAAATTTGGTTACCTAACTATTCGTAAGAGAATCCTAAAAGAACTTTGAGTGTTTGACGACTGGTCATGTGAATGAATTGACACACGAAGGATATCTTCAAATGGAATTACCCATTAAACCCTCAAATGCAATCACTTATAAACCAAAATAGTTATCACCCTTTGATTCTTCAGTGAGGATGTCATCTATTTTCATTTCAACGCAGGTAAATGTTTTACGATTTTTCATCATTTTCTTGTTCCATATTTTGAAAAATATCACTCGCTGCTTTTGTGACAAACTTTAACTACTCTCATCTACCATGTGGGCATTGATTATCAGCGTTTCAACGGGTTATAATAATTCTTAGTGACAATAAAGCGATACGAAAGCCTGACAGAAACAGTATGTTCTGCTGTACAAGTTATAAAAAGACACTTAAGTCACTTTTTGGACGAAAATGAGATTTTGATATCAATCGATTTGGAAGAGAATTCTGAATTTATCTGTAGAAACGAAAATTAGAAAAGATGAATAGATTTTGTACATGTTATTGCGAGTTTCATGCGATGAAAATTCGTTCATCCCTGATGAAGAAACACCTAAGTCTTGAAAAAGTTGTATTTTGCGTGAGAAAACGCTCGTTCATCGTCAATTTACAACTGAGAGCGAACCTAAGTCGACTTACGTTTTTCTTGATTTGTAAAAGTGTCGAGAATTCTGCTTGTGAGGCGAACACAGAACGGGTGCTTTTACAAGTAAAATATACCCTTGTGTCGACTCAAGTGCTTTGTTCCCTTGTATTGTTCTTAACGAACAAACGCATGTCGTTTTTCTCAGTGCCAATAACAAAAAAGGTTGGAATTTTTTCACGGAATCGGAAAAAGAATGATTATTTCAAGTTAAAAATGTCTTGACATTTCATTGAAATGATATTTTTCGATACCTTTTCGTAAGAAAATCGTTTTCGTCGATTCCCAATAAACACACACACGTTATTTCAACGTTGAAAAAACGTTAGATTGTCAAACGGACGTCAGTCGTTGATTTCATAACGTTGATTTTTAGTTGAAATTTGATAGGGAAATAGACGACCAGAAATGACGTTTTGTTAACGCGTAATTTAAGCTGATATTCAAAAATAACCATCAAACCACATCCTCCCAAAACGTATTTTGAACGGGTTTGAATCACGCGTTTAGAATGTGTTTATAACACCTTGTGTTTGAACTTCAATTGAAGATATTCTGCTAAAGATATCGAACGAAACCGAACAATGGTTGAAATTTCCACAAAGAGCAACGTAGTAAATAGTGTGGCATACTTTCCAAATTCTGTCATACTCAGAAATACTATCGTTCTCGATATTGAATGGAAAGTTTTCACAATAATTTGTTGGATTCAATTCACGTTTTAAAACCATCATTAGAACGCGTCAATGTTTGACGGCTTTTAAACGATGTTTAAACCGTTGATATGACGTTATTTGATGGTTGCAAAACACGTGATCTGCCGCGACATTTCTACGTTTAATCAACGCAAGAATATTACTAATTCACAACGTGGGGTTATTGACTGTTTCTAACGTTTTTAAAACGTGCGTGTGTTTATTGGGTTATCTCCGTTCTAGGCTGAACAGACTTGAGTGTCTTTTTAACTTGTACGGCAGTGTTATTTCAGCGTTGAAAAAACGTTGCACTGTCGGAGAAACGTTAGTCATCGATTTCATAACGTCAATTTTTGGTTACAGTCCGATAGAGAAATAAATGTTTAGAATTAAGTGATGTTTTGATAATTAATTATTTGATTTCATCTGGTGGCATTTTTTCTCCATCAAAATACTCGAAACTGAACGCAATTTGAAGTACCTGAATCATCCCTGAAAATTGCAGATTTTTTTATGAATTCAGTTTCGAGTATTTTAGTGCAAGAAAACGTGCTTAACGATGGTGACTTTGGTATCCTCTTAAGGGCGCAAAATCAGAGAGCTAAATTTCTTCGTTTGATATTGAGATAGTTTTTGGAGAATACTTCGACGAATTCCTTGCTGTTTGGGTTCTATGATATATATGAGGATACTGAAACTAGATCGCTGCCCCGGACGCAAAAACTCCGATCTATACGGCTCCGAGTATTCCTAGTGGGTTGACCAAAAGTTGATAGTTTCACGATGAAAAATAACAATGAAACGATCAACTCTTAATATTTTCACTGCGAATTTTCGGTACCCTCAAAAAATTGAACTGTAATAATTACCATGCGAAAATGGTAATTGAGTGACAGAATCTTTAAATCGATGATGGCGACTATGTCAACTGTAAAAAGTTTATATTAGAGATTACCATAATTATATTGTATTTTTGGGATATACTTGATTATGTCGTTCGGAACCACAAGTATTCGAGCGTTTGCTCTACTCTCTCGCGAGGGCAACAATAAATCTGTTATCATTTGAAATAAATATGATTCAGAGCCTCATGATAAAGTATATCCCACGAGTACCATCAAAATATGGTAATCCTTAATATAAACTTTTCTCTGTGTCGTTTTCTATCAGGGGCGTCGAAACGGGTATGGAGCTGTGAAGGGTGTGCTACACATCTGCTGGAATAACAGGCGTGGAAGTTCCACACCTGGCAAGAGAGAAGTTGTAAAACTTCATACCTGCTGAATTTTTCAATTTTCAGAATTTGGAAATGAATGATTTTTCAACACGGAGAAAAAGGTATCTTAAAAAGTACCATAATTTATGGATTTTTAGCGCTGGTCTGACCCGAGTCTCAATATTTACCTGAAAAAACCTCTAAAAGTACCATAATATCTGGGACTTTTATGAGGAAGGTACCATACTTATTCTAAAAAGTCCAAGAAATTATGGTACTTTTAGATATTCGTGGAAGTAAATATTCCGACTCGGGTCAGACCAGCGCTAAAAATCCATAAATTATGGTAATTTTCAGGATATCTGTTTTCTCAGTGCATGTTTCAAACGAGTTTGCAATAAATTCGTCTACCGATAATCCGCTATCGATGGAACACTCTCAATACCAAAATGCATTACACCCTTCAAATGGAAGTGGATTATAAATTTTAATTTTTTCATTTCTACTTTCCTCACCCCCCCCCCCTCCGCCCCTCGGTGATCGCTTTTCAATTGAGATCCACACTTGTCACGCCGAGTTACGTTCCGCCACCCTCCAGGCATTCCCTATTTTTAATGAGGTTCTGATCAGGTTAAGATCCGAAAACCGTGAATAAGGAAAATCTTATGAGGCCCTTACAAGGGACTTGTCAGATTTCCCTCATAGGATTCAAATAGGGTTGTAACGCAGGGATACAATAAGGTTCGGATGAGGTTTCCATAAGTTCGAGTGAAATAAGGAAAAACGTAACGAGGACCTGATAATAGGAAATCAGGCATGCTTCGTCTGGCTCTTGTATTCTCCCGTCCAAAATTTCTTTCTACTAGGGCTTGTTTGGTATTCCTCTTAGCCTGAACCCTGGCGGAAATTCCAATTTTAAGAGTTTTTTCAGAATTATTCTGAATTTTATAGAAACTTGCAAAGATTTACAGAGAATGTTCGAATTTTGAGAATTTTTCAGAGATTCACAGAAATTCTCAGAGAAATATTTCCACGATGGAACTGACAGTCATTTTTCTACACGGTAATGAATGTTTTTTGAAATATTCATCACTCTTTTGTTCCCGTGTACCTTACAGAGTACGGTAAGCAATGAACCTGTTTTTCATTCCAACAGCTCTGCCGTACTGGGTAAGAAAGTGGTTAACTGAATTTTTTTGGAAAATTATTCTTCCATATCATCCAATTCAGGAAACTTTTCTGAATCGAATATTGCAAGAATCTCATTCTGGACAAAGAATTGAGTTAACCGCACTTCTTCGCGGCAGAGCTGGCTGTTCGCGGCTGTTGTGCCATTATTTTGTTCCTCAATGACATAAAACAAATATATTAATATGTACTTTAAAACATGGATAATCATGCACAAAAATGGATAAATTGTATTGTCTTTATGCAACAAATTGCACCCTGTTAGAAATAATTTATAAAATCCCATTGATGAATGGGAAAATGAATAGATTACAATGGAATTCACTGACAGTCAATCCAAAATTTCACCATTCGTAATAGAATTCGATAGAATATTTCTACTCGAGGAGAAAGTGGCTCTTGATTTTCACCACCCAAAGGAGTTTCACCCCTCAAAATACTACACATAATTTGCGTCAAATAAATTTGATTCGATCCGAGAGAATTTATACTTAATTCTTCATTACACTGGATGCTTATTGAACACTCGATTCACATGCATTCATTACGGGGATTATAATTCTGTTCGATTGAAAATCCAAAATGTAAATTACATCAATATTATTCGCTCGTTGGGTTTTTCAAGTGAATGTCATGCGTAATTCGGTGGCGAGATTATCTCATGCAATGACTGTGCAAAGAGAAACTGCGAGCGTTGCCGGATAAATTCCAATATTGAATGAGGTCGTTTTATACCGCAGGAGATAGTGTCATTGCTACATATATTATATAATCGATACCTGATTTATATAAAAATTTGATAAACAACGTAAAGGTCAGTTACCTGGTATCTCGCCGCGCCTTATCATCGATATTACCTACAACTCAGTGAAAATTCGGTCTAAATGTTCTCAATGATATGAACAAATTCGTTCCAATGTTTCCCAAGTTTTTCGATTATCGTCAATGCTCGAAGATGGGGGAAAATTATTTTATTAGACGTTTTATAATAAGGAATTTAATCCCTATATATATATATATATGTATATATATTTGTGTATGAAAAAGAAAACACGCAATGAAAAGCGTAAAAGGTCGAAAGTGGAAACAAATAATTGAAAGAACGTGTAGCACGCTCAGTTTCATAACAATAATTCATCGCAGTAATATCGTGAGCATGAAAGATTGGATAATTCTCATATATAGATTTATAATTTTTCAACATACGATCAATGACAAAATGAAATGAGTGCTATTGTATCACAGATGTTTGAATGATAATTGGTTCGTCGGGAAGAGGATTATGTGCGGTAGAAATTATGGAAATCAATTCTATATGATACTAGTTGCGATGATAATCAATTATCCTGGAACATCGTGTATCGAGGGTGGAAATTCATGAGCTTCAATTGATTGTTGTAAGGCATAAGCGCATTTGGTTATTCGTCAACCTTAGGGCAATGTAATACTGCTAGATACAGGGTATGTCATAATAAGTATCATAGAGTGATATTACGAAGGTTCAGCTTTACCTCTGGACGGAAAATATGTACGAGAGGGGAAATCCGAAGGTCTGAGGTTTATCTTCGAAGAGAGTAGCGTTCTCCTCTTCAACTTCAACTCCATTTTTCACTTGCTAATGATATTTACAATCCCTCTCCTTAGTTCCATCATTTTTCCAGTCTATTTTGTCGTTCTTTTTTTACTTTTGTCGTTCAATATTCTTGATCCTTTGTTTATACTTTCAGTACAAAATTGTCATTTTTTCATATATTTTAATCTTTTTATTTACAAACTTCGACAATATGTCATGAATTTGCATAACTGTACGATGTCTGATGAGGTTTCATGAAAAACTGAGAAATCCTTTCATCAGCGTTGTTATTTGCATGAGATTTGTGTGGAATTCACAATAATCCCCGTTGAATTTACCAGATTTGATTCGATCAAGTTGGTTTGGTGTTCTTGCATTTACAGGAGTAGAGCACGGTAATCTCACAGACTTAATTCCTCAGATTCAATCCTGTAACATCTGAAATCTTGTTACTCGAAATTGATCTATGATTTTCTAAAGTACCACGCAAATATATTCCGGTCTCCACCTCCAATATTCATACATTCCAAATATTTTCTAGATCACTCCCCGAGTCGGAAAATTAAGAGCTGATCTTCGTCTGTTTAACCTGATATTGTATTCGACCTGATTTGATTCAGTCCAATCTGATTTCATTCCTTTTGAACCTGATATTGTTCTATACATAATGATCCAAATTCAGGTCACAACTCGATCTCAATCTGCTGGAATTTGAAGGAAAAATTAGAATTTTGTAAATCTCAAAAATCACATCTCAAAAGAGAGAAATAATTTATCGTTTCAATTTTAAACAAGGAAATTTTACAAATCTACAATTGTATATCTCGAGAGTTTAATTATATATCATTATTTTTTGATCATTTTCGAAATTAGATTTAGCAGGTATCTCGCTGCTGGTATTTTCTGAATAGAATTCACAAAATTCCATAACCAGGTCAAAATAAGGGTATGAAGGAAAAATAGAGCTATATCAAGTTTTAAAATTCGACCTGACAGAATGCGTATTCGTTGCGTATTACGGATCAAAACAAGTTCTCATTAATTCTTATCTCATACTGTTCAAAAGGGTAAGATAAGTCTTTGAATAGTTCGAAATCAGGTTTCAATTTTTCGACTCAAGGATCCCCGCTCCAATTTTAAAACGATTTTTCCAATCAAACTGAACGTTCAGGTTTAAATTCTCAATATGGTTTATTAATTCCCACACAGCACCAAAGATTTCATCGAGATCGCGGAAATCTAACATTCGATATTGCTGTATGTCACACTGAGGTTTCAAAGTCCCTTCAGAAACATTGCCATGTCCGTTCATTTTTCCATTTCAGACAATATTTCTAAATTATGTCTAAAATATTTCGATTATAAATCTATTTAACGATAAATGTGTCTCATTTCCAGAACCATGCTCAAAGAGGAACATCATTGGTGGAAAGTGGGTTTCCTAATCGCCATTTCACTGCAACTGCGAGTAACTTCCGAGCCGACACCAACAATAACGTCAGGTATGAGAAGTGTTATGTGCAAAAATTAAGCTCCCCCGATACTGGCCGTGGGCAATGGCTTGGGCTGAACATGGAAGGCAAGCATAGGGAATGTATGTCAAGCTGACGTTGATTGACAATAGCCTGTGTTGGCAACACAAGGATGAATAATGTTACACTGAACATCAGCCATTCCAGAATTCTATTTTCAGTGCAGAAGAGCATTGGTGCGAGTTCCCGGCAACATTGATTTGAGGTTAAATCAACATGAGTCTTATAGCAAAAGATCTGTATCCGCCAATCATTGCAGAACCATTGAATGGATTCGATCGAGAACTTTGGATAGTTTTTGTCCAATTACGAATTTAAGGAAATACGTTTCGTATACGAATCTGTCTGGAAAGTGTTGCCTGACTGGAAATTATGATCGGATTAACCCGACATATAATGAGGATCTAACAAGGTCATTCGAAATAAGATATAAGTGCTGAAATGCTAATCAGGATTAGATATGGATGTCCTACGTAGGTATAAACCTATTTCATCCTCATTAGGATTCCCTCAAATTATTCTAGAAGGTTGAAATGGGTTTTCCTCGCTGTAATCTCATCAGGACCTTGTTAGTTTATCCTGAGATTATGAACACAGTTCAATAAAGCGAATAAAAACATGTCTTGTTACTTCTTTCTTTATTTTACAAGAAAACATTTCTGACTGTGCATATTTTTGAAATGAGATCTTTTCATGCCAAATACACCTTTATTAAGTTGTGGATTTCTTGTTCACATCCTAATTCCGATTTATTCTGGAGATTTTGGTATGGGATGGCTCATCAAATCCTAATTAGTCTTGCCTGATAAGGTCCTTATAATAGTGAAGCGTAACATGACTTGTCAGGTCCTGACGAGGTTGCCTCACCAGAATGTGAGTTAGATCAAAGTTTACTTGATCTAGTCAATGCAATGGGGTAAATTTCTAGTCGGGTGGGTGGTATAACTTCTCACTCCGGGGAACAGATTTATGTTGTGTGTGAACGGGTTCCCACTCTTCAAATCACGTGATGTTCTTGGTTCGAATGCCTGATCAGAGAAAGAACAAAATCTCTACCCTCTAAGTCTGAAAGAGTGAAAAATCACGCGTTTCACTCCACTCAGTTTTAGAAGTGAGCCAGTCCGCTTCGATTGGGATTTTCACTAGTTCCGAGTGAATTCTTACTCTTGTAGAGTGAAAAGTTTACTTTAGAATTGAAGTGACTGAAAGTTTCTAACCTGAAACCTCTGACTATCACTCTAAAAGAGTGGAAATTCGACTCAAAATTTCGACAAGCTCACTTCTCGCTCTAAAAATTTTAGAGGGTAGATCATGAGATCAGATTCAGATCCGTTCAAATCTCAATAGACAGATCTGTGTGGATCTCATTAGATTTGAATTGAAAATTACGCTTAATCTTGAGCAATTGGTTATTCAATGACAAAGATGTTGTCATATTTTCCCATGTTTGAATTTACATTTGAACATGCGTGTTAGCCCTTACAAGCTGAAATACAGATCTGACAAAACATCAGTAGTGACACTTCTTCGCGTTGTATGCAACTCAGATACAACATGTGCGTTCTCTGTGTGATATCTTACAAGTTGGTACATAACTGTTATATTAATGTTATATGACTGCGTTGATTGGAAACTCTCATAAAATCCTATACGATGTTCTCCCTGGTTAAAAGAATCCATTGAACCTGATAAATGAAATTCAATGAGATTTAGTCAGAACATTGTCCAAGTTTAATCGTAATTTAGTGAGATTTGGCCAGATTCAACGTGATTCACATGAAAGTTCTGACCAAATCTCATTGAAAAATCAACGGTGAGATTTGATCAGAAGAACATTGTCCACGTTTAATTGTAATTTAATGAGAATTGGTCAGAATTAATGGGTTCTTTTGACCAGGGCTGTTAAAGTCAATTTGGGGATTTTTCGATCAGACTCCATTAGATTTGATAAACTTTGTCAATGAAGAACCTACAGCGTCTTACCGAATCTTATCGAAGAGTGTACTATGTTCTTGCCAAATCCCACTCAATTTGATTCAAGCGTATTTCGTACATGTGTTTAACCAGGGCTGTTCACTATCATTCCTACACGGAAAAAAATGTGTAGTAAATTCTCTGACAAGGACAATTCCTACTAACATTCAAAACAAATTGTGGTAATTTTGACTGAATTCCACTGTGAAAAATTTCCATAGAAAACTTCACATAAATGTTTGGAAGTCAGCATACATGCGTTGAGGATTTTCCGTATTACACTTGAAATTAACTCGAAACTAATAGTAAAAATCCCATCAAGTTTGGAAATTTCAGTTAAATTTATGAGGAATTTTATATGCATGTACTGGGAATTGATTTTCCATCCCATGATCGGAAATTTCCGATTGCTGCTTATAGGAAAATTCCGATTATTTTGTACAATGTGGAGTACTTTCAATGGCAGTTGCAGTAAATCATACCCCAAACTTGTCCCTGTCCTAAATTTCATTCCAAATTGTGGTAGATATGACAAGTAATTTTTTTGCGCGTAGTAATCATTCCATGATTTTTGTTCTCCATGTGTTATATTTTTGAAAAAATCTTACCCAATTATATGCCTTTTTTCACGGATAGTTAATCCTGCTGAAAATGTCAAGCAGGTCCTGCTAGCAGTTCCTGGGACAAAAACCGAGCAGAACCAGGCAGATCCAGTCAGGAACCTGCCCGGATCTTCCCGGTTCTGTTTGATTTTCGTTCCAGGAACTGCTAGGATTCATCCGGATTTGTCTGGCAGTTTCAAAACGGAAGTTTCTAAGAAAAGAATCATGTCCACGAGTTAAATGGCTTTGAGTGATAGTAACGTTATGCTTTACTCAACATTCGATAAATTGTAAAAACACATCATCAGCCAACTAGATTGTACAAAGAAGGTATATACAATAAGCCCAACAATTATCTTTGATATGTGTATTTTATATTAACGTAAGATTACGATAGATAATAAAGTTTTATTGCCTACGTAGTACATAAACCGCGATACAAAACAGATATCACGAACATTTCTGCATTCGGTATAAAGGAGAATGACTATTACATCAAATCAGATATATATCTAATACTATTTAAGATGTATATTCCACTGTGGATATCCTACAATATACCATGAAGTGAAATGTGAGTTTTTATTGAAAGATATTAATTGAAAATCACGATAATTAGATATTTAAAAAACGGTTATTGAAGGATCATTCGTTAATCAATTCCATAGACATACAGTTGCAAGTAATTTGTATTCTCACGTTTAATGAACATTTAATGTCTTTGGAGTTTGAAAGTGGTGAAAGGTTTTTCCTTTACATGAAAATTTATTTACGCAGTTCTTTTAACCGTTGGCATGTTGCAGGGAAGCACATGACCATGGAATTATCAGATTTTATAACAACGTTTCGTATTTCATTAATAACTGCTTCCGGAAGTGGATAACAATTGCAGAAAGGAATGCTCGTGGTCATTGTTTTTTTACGAATATTTCAAACAAATTATGCAAAAAGTTATGAGTTTATTAAATGAAGAAATATACAGCGTACGAGTTTCCAACAAACTGTATGAGCAACAGTGAATCTTATTGAATTTTGCGAAAGAGATGATTGATTCCTGTTCAATCTTATTTTACTTGAAATCAAATTTGATGAGATCGAATGAAATAATAAGCTTGATGAAGAAATAGATGCTGATAGGTATTCACATTCTTCATTGAAATTGGAAATTGATGATATCTGATTCGAGGTAGAATAAGATCGATTATGGATATTCTTGGCCGAAAATCTCATTTGCATCGATTAAAGATTTGATAGAATTAAAATTCACTTTCCTCACGTATTGAGATATATGTGTAGACTATTTAATCGAAGTCGTACGATTTTGGTTTCATTCTCCATTGATTTGGAATAGATTGAAAAAAATCAAGTGAATTCTTTTTCCAGTAGGAGAAACTTTTTATGTATAAATATGCAAGAAATCGCAACACGTATACTTTGAGATATTTCTAAATTTGAATCAGTGAAAAATACTGATCTTCTATCCGTATTTAATTCCTCTTTGATGAGAGTGATTTAGTACGTTTCTTGAAAACTGTTTTCCGTTTGGAGTGGATATAAAATATATGATCAAATCTTACATAATTAGAAAATAATAGGATTTGCGATACAAAAGAAAATTGAATCCACTATGTTAATTACCATGCAGTTTCGAGCTAACAAAGTTTCTCCAGTCTACAAGAGAGCGTCGTAGATCAAGGACGAGGTTCAAACTGCAACTAAATGTGAGAAAACCCTGGCGAATTAGAACGAATGAAAAAAGCCCTACAAATGCACGCAAACGAAGTTTCAGTTCTATCGTTACACGTGGAATATGCACAACAATAACCGGGAGTGGTTATTCAATATACGAATTCCACCGAAATCGCTTTCAAAATGAACTAAGCCCAGAGTGGGTGCCTATGCTGTCCAACGTGGGGCCAAGCTGGGCAGACAAATGGGGCCAACCCTGAGATGATAAAATCGTTCCCAGCTTGGCTATATTGCTTTTCCCGAGGATTGGTAACACCATGGGCCCAGCATGAACCCAGACTAGGCAATCAATACTGCCCTTTCCTTTTTTTATGTTCCAACCCCATCGTGCCTATATGGGCCCAAGACTGGACCAAAGATTCATTCCAATTTTCTACCACCCATAATTGTATGGGAAAGCACAACAGCTGCTTTTTCTAGAACAGTTCCAACGATGTTCATTCTCAAGTCATAACAAATTGAAAGGTCATAAAACGCTCAGTGTGTACACTTTTCGCGATGAATGTGCGATGTGAAATAATGGTAAAGAATGTAACACGCAGGAATCGTCAAGGTATCCCAATGGCATCGCCCGGCTATATAGTAATTCTCTTGAAGAATCTAGAGAATCTCGAAGAAAGTTCAATTACTATCAGTTTGATTGAGCATATATTATGATTGGACCAAGATTATTTTCAATAGAGAATGCAATTTTCGTAGCACGAGTGTATAAATGATTTCCTATGAAGAGATTCATAATATCCTCATTGAGCGTATAAGGATGGATTATAGGTCTCTTGACTACCTAACGTCGATTGAGTTTGAGAGTTGGTGAAAGGTACTCCCTCGCTTGGAATCATCAAGATCTCGGGCACGGCAACGTCAATGGTAACACCACCAACAACTATCGCGTGTATATATTCACGTACACAAACCACGGTATTACATTTACTATCTAACGGATCTCATGACGATTGTATCTCTTCGGTTGTAGAAGTAGACTAGACTAGATATTTGAATAGAATTACACGAAAGTGAACTAGAATAGATCGTCGATGTTGATGATGATGATGATGATTTACGATGAGTTTTCGAGTGGTGAATGCAATCTTTGATCTTGAATCACGATTATTCAATAACAATCCACCGCGTGGGAAAAACTTAATAACGTTTCGATAACTTGTTACGAGTGAATGTCGCGAAATTATATTTAGAATTAAATTATTATGTCTTCGTAGATCGCGTTTGTGGATAAAAAGAATGATTCATTTTTAGGGTATGTTACCATTTTTGGAATAATCGTTAATCGTTGATTCTATGCAGGTATGAATCAACTGTTATCAATTCCAAGTGGAACCAGTTCTCAATATCGATATGAATTCGATATTCATAGGCCGTTGATTGAGCTTGATCGTTTCGATATCCATTATTGAACTGATTACTGTCTCGAGGGTGTATTTTAAGCAGATTCCAATTTCACAATCACTTTGAGAACATTCAAATATTAGGAGTGTTATGAATTTTGTTTTGAACCTTTCGTGTTGCAAAATTAAACAGACGAATAATTTAATAACATATTATTTTGAAAAGCTATCTACGGGGGACCAAAAAAGAATATCTCCAGGTAATGGGGAAATTTGAATATAATTCAAATTTTATTTTGTCTTGGATGATAAGTTTACATATTTAAATGAACATACGATTAGGTTACAAAATCTATAAATTTCATAATTTTCTCGTATGAAAATCCTGGGGTGAAATTCTTTTTCATGGATGGCCAGAAGGAAGCTATACTGAGAGAAATTTATCATTGAAAATGACTGGTTTTTGTCAGTAAATGAGGGATATACTTGACATATGATTACAAATTGATGGGGAATAACAGTGATTTTTCATAGCGTTACTTTAATCCTTTGAGAACAAGATTTTGTATAATTTTTATATGTTTCATATACAAATTTCCCGAACTACCCAGAAAATGCGACAGAAGGTGTTTCGAAGTGTACAAAAATTCTATGGGAACTAGTTTTTAGTTGTCACAGCGACTCACTTAGCGATAGTAGCAAGAAATGTAGCTGCCGCAGCGAAAATTCAATAGCTGAATTATTTGGCTGACAGCTACGATTTCCTACCGCGGTAGTCAAAAAAGAGCTGCAGCTGCAATTATTTTAGCTACAGCGGTGAAAAAAGGGTGCTGAAGAAGTGAGTAGCTGCCACAGTTATCTCCTTTTTTTCCCGTGTGTCTATAAAAGATTTGATTGAACTACCATGTGACTTTCATATAATACTTTCATTCGGATTTCAGCACCTCAAAAGGGAAAGATAAATATTTTCATTCATTTTTGTGATCGCATTTTTATCTTATTTTTTTTACATATTTCGCATGATCCATACGAAATCATGTCGAAAGGTAATTAAGCTCAATTGGTATCCACGTTGCTCTTACATTATATGATATTATTAAACACACAACAACTACAGGATAATTGTGTACTAGAAATCACTCAAACGGAACAACAAGTGGCCAATGTTCTACATAGCTATTCAGATTTAATTGATAAATCATACCTGAACTAGACATTGTAACAGAATGTAATATGATTATCTAACTTGATATCTGTTATGATATTTAATAACTTATGGTTATCGATAGTTCAATAACAACGAAATTAAATTCCGCATGCACTCGTGGTATTGATACTGCTTATAGAGAGATATTCAGAATATCTTAGAATTATTTCAACACGAATACAGGAAGAATGTGTTTAGATTTGACTTTCATGTCTCTTTTGAAGAGTTAAAAATTGGAATTTATGATTACTTAATTTATTTGCAACGAATGAATGTACTATTTGTACTCACTTTTAGTTTCTGATAAATTCATGTTGAATAAGAGCAGTTGATTCAATGCTAATTTACTACGCCCATAACGGGTTTAATTGAAAAATCACTTGAAAACGTAATCTGAATTTTTCAGATATTTCATGTTGATTGGATGCATTGAGATAAATACCATGTGCTCTAATCCTTTCGAGGTTGAATGCGATTTAACTCGTTGAAAGATTAGTCAATTTACTTTATATAGTTCATTCGACGATGTATGAAATCGACTTAACTTCGTCATGGGTTCCGCTATATTCAACTCCACATATTTTTCTCGGAGTAAGAATCGAAAATTCCTCCACAATATGCACTGTAAAAAAGGTTCATCGGAAAATTCCAGTAAATGTACTGGAAGTTATTACCCGGAAAATTTTAGCACATTTGTATTGCAAAAATTCAGTACAAATGTTATGGAATTTTAGCATCAAAACTGGAAATTTTCTGAGCTTCAGTACTGGAATTTTTCAGTACACGAACTGGACTTTTTTCTGGTGCACAAGAGCTGTAAAATTGTAGTACGAGCCAGTGAAATTTTCACGAAATCATGGCAAAATTTCAGTGCACAATCCCAAACTCAAAAATTCCAGTACAAAGACTGAATTTTCAGTTATGCTTGGTAAATTTTCAGTGCCGTACCAACAGAATCTCTGTAATAGCACTGGAAATTTCCATTCCAGTTGCACAGTGAATTTCCAGTTTTTTTATAGTCACCAATAATTATTCCAATCTCTTGTCATATCAAGATAATGAAGATAATTTGAGAGTATACAATGGAATCAACGAAATAGGATGGAACCTTGATCATTCAAACAAAATCAGCAGAGATATATATCGAAATATGCAACGAGACCTGCACCAAGACCGGGACTAGTTCAGAGACTAAGAGGCTATCTTAGTTATTCTCTTCGATTAAACCATAATTCCATGTGATTTCCTTACACTTTAGGAAGGAGCTTGTAAATGCTACAAGTAAATGTAGATGATTTTTCAATTCAAGACGAGAGTCTCGTGCGAAGCCCTACTCCAAAAATACTGTACAGCTTCAAATATTCAATTCCAATATCTCTATGTGATTTCAGGTGTTATTCCGAAGTCTGATCAGGACGGCGCTGCGAGTTATCATAGATATTCCAACTATCTTTTGAATTTCCAAGACAATATTTACGCGCCTCCAAATACAGTGTCGAGAACACCAAACACGTGGCGGAGTTTTGTCCAGTGAGTTTACAAATTTATACATATTATACCTGTATTGATTATTCTTTCAGAAAAGTGATTAAAGATGTCTCGAATTCATCCACTTTTCAACTACTGAAATGATTCATTTAATTTCTCAAAATGAGTTCTCCAAATCGGATTTCCAAGAAATATTGGAAGTCATCCTCAGGAAAGCATTTTGGAGCCTCGTTAAGGTCTTTATGGACCTTGCTGGTTTATCAGTAGCCCGTGGAAGTGTCGAATAAGAGTATTCACAGAGTCTGTATAGTAATAAAATTCATGTCTTGAAGATGCCGAGACATCTGAAACTAGTCTCCGGATAATTTGAATCAATGACATTCCAAAAACATTGAGGACTAAATGTTGGTTTGTGAAAGAATAAACGGGACGTGTGTTATCAGATTCTACAGGGTCCTTCAGAATTCATCATTCGGATTTATGTAGCGCATTCTGAAGTCAAAATGCAATAATTTGTTGTTTGGAAAGGTATTTTGGGGGCTTAGTTATTGAGCCATGAGCATTTTTAGCTACCAGAAATACTGCGATAGCAAATAGTTCGCCGCTTCAGCAAAACATACCCAGCAAAATTAAATTCTAATGTTACAGAAAATGTTTTCTTTCTCTCCGTTGAAAATAGTTTCCAAACTTTCTTGTACAGCTGTTTTTCAATAAAAATTTTCTCTCTTTGTGCTTGTTGGGCTTCTTTTGGTGTGAGACGCGAAGGACAATGAGAGTAGTACTGGAATGATCCCGAATCGCTTCAAAATTTTGCAGGGATATGCTCCAAGATGCTTTTCTATCATTTGATGGGGACAAAATTCGATTTTTCTGACGATTTCAATTGGGATGTCCTCCTTAGGGCAATCACTAACAAAGTTTTTCCATTCATAATTGCCCAAATTTTTGAAAGTTCGCAGCCAATATTGCAAGATTTGGACACATTAAATTTTTTCGTGGAATTAACAAAAGATTACCCGAAATTCCCAACTCCATTCTCACCACAGTATTACAAATCAAATAAGTATTCTGTATCACGTGAAAGGTATAAAATTCGTTGATCTTTTCCTTCCATCAGAAACCTTTTACCAGATTTTCGATAGTGGTATAAATAATCTGTTCCTTGCCTTATTGATATATATTATATATGTCAGTTCTTCTTATACGTACAGAGGCAATCTTGCGTTTCCTCCTGAGAGTTTCGTTGGTTTTTTTCTTTGCCTATACATACATTGCATGCAATATCTAGATATACCGTAGATGTGCCACACCTGCTATAAGAAAAGTAGAGTAACAGATAATTTTTTTTAAAGATATTGTGCAAGAAACAGTAGATTCGTAGAACATAACAGAATAAAAATTCCACGTAGCATCACATAATTTCAATTTGAAAAAAATATGGAGAAATATGTATTTGTTCTATGAATCTACTGATATCGCAAAGCTTGTAAGTAATATAATTCGTTATGCATTAATTCGATAACTTTTTAATATTATTTTCCACAGAAAAGTAGTAACTGCTGCTCCACCGCTTTTCGTAAATGTATTTCCAAGTACAGCGCTACATAGGTATTCATTGTACTAATTTTTGATATTATCACTGATATTATTACACTCTAAGATTTGATAATTTCGTTCAATTGAAATTTATATGAAGCACAAGGAAAATTCTTTCGATATTTCAATGCAAAGTTACTGCATTGATCGAAGAAGAAAATTCCTTTCCGTGAAATTCTCTTGAGTGCAAAAGGGTGGAGGGACATTACTGAAAATGGAAACTGAAATGTCGTTTTATGTTTGGAATTAAACGAAGTCAACGAAGAGGAATTATTTTTCCACAACACCTGGATATCAATTTGAAATATTTCAATGCGTGAAATCATGTATAATCTACACTGTAAAAAACGTGGGAAGTTTTTCCATAAAAAATGAGGGATTTTTTCAACACCTTGAGGATTTATTTTGTTTTCTAGGTGTTGAATCCTTTACAAATGAAGGGAAAGTCCACCAAATTGTGATGAAAAATTTTCCATCTGTGGAGGAACTTTGCTGTCATCATTTTTTGGAGGAAAATTTATACGTATATGAAAAAATCTTGCATTTATGGGACATATATGAATTATATATGGATCATATATGGGTCATATATGTTTGATTTTTACCGGGGGTTAGTGATATCTCAATGTGTCACTATGAATCAGAAAATTCGTGACAAAATTCAGAAAAATCATTAACAAATTGCATTGGACACCTCTCACTATACTTTTCATACAACGCTTTCTTTGAGAATGTATTTTTCACATTATTTTTTAAGCTTTATAAATATCAATTGAAACTAGAATTATGAATCAATTAATACACATAATTAATAACGAATTCAATGTTCTTTCCAAATAGAAATGTTTTAATTATTCACGAGTTTTGTAACGCTTAACTAGTTTAAAAATGTCAAGCTTCTAGTTTTTGGTCAGTGAAGCGTTACAAAACTCGTGAATGACTTGAGAACTTCTACTTAACTGTTCCTCGGTTAAAAAATCCCATTGAACCGATCAGATCCTATCGACTGCGATGCAAATACACGATTCAAACCCATAAAAAAATTGAATCAATGGGTTAGAATTTTCTTTTTTGCATTGGAACTGATAGGAATCGATTGATTTTAATTACAGTTGAATCCAACACCAAGTAAACTTGGTTTGTTTCACTTCACGATGTGAAAACGTGTTCAAATCGGCTCGAATAGCGTGATGCTTCGCTCTCAATATACGTTTTTTAACGTAAAAGAAAAAAAGACGATCATTCTCTTAAGAGAATGTCACAATTGTGATCAAAATATTTCTTAGAGTGCATGATACTTAGTTATAAAAAATTAATCACCATGACAAATGTGCATCAGGTTTTCATACAGTTTTCAAACCTTCATCCCTAGAGGGTTGAACAGCATGGTGAAAGGGCTAAAATTTCAATATTTTGAAACAATTCCCATGTCGCACAGTTACCTCAGATAAAATTAGCAAAAGCAACTTCCTTAAAATATTCTGTAGAGATTTAAAGTTCTGTTGAAATACTATTACCATGTTTATAAGATATTCATAAAACATTCTTGTGCTACATGGGTTTCATCACGCTTATTTTGCAAGAGTGTATTTTATTTCTATATAGACAACAAGTATTATAGATCATTTATTGATAATGATACACATTCAAATTGTTTCTTTACTGATGTGTAATTGTTATTTTTAGATCATACAAAACACCACCTTCTTCATCGTTTCAACCGAATATCCTTTGGACCTCGTTTTCGAAGTAAGTGATACATTTTTAATAATAATTCTTTAAATACACAATCCTACAACGTGTAACCTAAACTCAAACTTCCAAAATAAATAACGTTGCACGAATAACGGAAACTCACTTATCGATTGCATTGTAAATTCAAGTATTTTATTTTGATACATTTAGAGCGTCAAACATTTAGCAATATTGTTTAACATCAATATTGTCTTATAATGAGCAAACAAAAACATAGATGTCTTAAAGAGATATAATAAGAGAGGGAACGTCAGTGGCTCATTGAACTACCAATCAATAATCAGTAATTTTACGATATACTTATAATCTCATTAACATGTCAACAAAAACCATTCCAATGATATTTACGAAGATATGATATTGGAATGTATGTACAGGATATGGGTTGTGTCTTATTTTCTACCTCTGGCGATACGATACATTAGTTACTTGCGTCTCCGTTTTATATCCCATCTTTTCTTTCCCATCTCAACTCCATCAAACTCCTTGGATTCAAATCTCTTTATAACTCTCATTTATTTTTATGAACATATTTTACTCCCTCGTCTGATGTGCTTATGTTTTCAACCGGAGAAATAACGTTGGGTGCAAACATGTTTTAATGCGCTTCTTCAAATGTAGCTCCCGATGGAACTTTAATTAAAGTGAGTGTGAGTAAATAATTAGAAAATTGAAATGAGATCCAGGTATTTTTTTCCAGTTCATTCGTATGAAAGTTAGCGATGAGTGGATTTTCAAGAATTGAATCCTTTTTATATTGAGAAGAATAATGTGTACCCTATCGTAAATTCCCCACTAGAATGGAAATTTCAGCTGGATCACACGTGAAATTTCCTATGTGAATTGGGACTGGGTTAATTTCGCATGTAATTACGTCGCATAGAAACTTTTCACATGGATTCGAATAAGATTGAAACGCACGGGAATGCGGGAAAATAGGAGAATTTCTATTCACTTGATAATTTCTATTCATTTCATCCTAGATAGCATATTGGTAATATAGTATAATAAATGATCAATGTTACATTAAAGAGTCAAATGATTCATGGTAATATTTTGAATCATCGATCGCGTGTTCCACAATTCACAGTGAATATTTATTCCGATTCGAAATTCAATGAACTCCCAGATATTTTTGTTAATTAATTTTGAAATATCTCTGATGGCGGAAACTTCCTACATCCCGAGTAAAGAATTATTTAAATTCAATATAATTCATACATAATTTATATATGAACTATATTCAATCATACATCAATTATATATAATTTTGACATTTTCCCCACTCGGGATATATTCAAAGGCTGTGTTTATAGTCTCAGGGGCTTTAGAACAGAAATATCTCGGGGGCCTTGAGGAGTTTCAAAACGGCCCTAATCGTCAGGGATCAGCTGGGCAAAAACAGACATGTATTCGCGTTGATCTGGGAATTATGCGGAAATTGATGTACTTGAAGTTTGAATCTTTTATAAAAACGAAACGAAAATTCCAAATCTGATGAATCATCGATGCTTACCTTCTCAGATTAATTTCTTGGAACTTACACGAACATAGTTGGGTCTTCAACAGTTGAATAATTCACTATGCGATTATTAATTCGTTTTAATAAACGGTTCATACTTCCGCAACATTGGAAATTGATGGTTATAAAAGATTCTGTATCGATCCAATCTACAGGATGTAGATTGTAACATGATTCTCTCGCAGGATTTTACAGGTGTATTCTGCAACCGACATGCAATAATTTCCCATTTAGACCATTTTTTTGGCAGCGGAGTTTTTTAAATAACAGCATTTGTAGATTTTTTTTCGAGCCAAATTATTCCAACGCATTGTGTTTTACATCCTTGAACTTAAAACCCTTTGCTAAACCGGAAAACGGCGGATCTCCAGGGGCGGACTATGGCCTATGCCAACGGCGCCATGGCGCAGGGGCGGCAGGCTGTGAGAGGGCGGCAATCGGGTTGAACAAAATTTTTTTTTGATTCTAATAATTTAAAAATAATTTTCAGGATAAAACAACATTCTTTGGTAATGAATATTTTCGTGAAAAATTAATTTTTGCTACCATATGAGGGGTGGCAAGCTAGATGGCGCAGGTGTAGCAAAAATCAAAATTCGCCTCTGCGGATCTCTGGGGAAAAAGTGGAATTGTTCTATCATTGTTGGTTTTCGAGCTATAATAATTCAAAGTTGATGAATTCTGAGTGACTTGAAGCTCAAATACTTCAAAACCCCTGGTGAAAATTTCAATTCCGGTTCACCAAACGGCGTATCATCGAAAATATGCGGAACAAAGAAAAATCCTCGCATGCGTATCTTCTATTTTTCTACATGTGTTGGTCAATTTTTATCAAAATTCGTACTATTTGTAAAAGAATTACCGATAGACCAAAACCATTTTTGGTTTTGAAAACAAACACGATCTGGGGAGGAGAATGGTATCGATCATTTGATTTGTCAACCTATTTCTCCAAGGAGTACAAATACAACCAGTGGGTTGAAACGGCTTTTCTGCTTCTATACACCTGTTCATTTCATTGTTAACAAATAGTCGAGCTATAATATTTTTTTCGTGAAGACTTATTTTCCAAGCTTTGGTGGAGTTTTCTGTCACTTTTTGGAGGATTCAACGCTTCAAAAAACGGCATATACTACTGTGGGCAAAAAGTAAGCGAATTGTGATTTTATCGCAAATAGTGTGGCAAAGCTAACCACGTTAGTTGCTGCAACTACCGTATTAGTCGAGACAACTAACTCACTACAAATCGACTATGCGAAAAGGAATAGTTGCTGCAACTACTTCGTTTTTTTTCGTGCCATATTGCAAATGTGTACCTGTCTCAGCAAATAATTAGCGGATGTGACGAATTAATTGCCAGATGAACAAAAGATCCACTGCTCCAGTAAAATGTCAGATTGCGAAATCACACTTTGCTGTCTCAGTGAGTTGTATTCCCTTAATGTTTAAACTGTAATACTTGTCAAAAAATGTCAACAGAAACAACACATTCCTTCACATTTGGTGGGATGAACCAAAGTTGTACCCCCCGAAAATTATGTTTCCTCAAAGTATCAATTTTAATGCACAATCGACGAGATGCGAAAGATGAAAAGTTATCAATGATCCTCGATTGATACATGACTGCGACAATATTGTCTGCACGCTTGCATCTACAACTGGTATAATATTTATCTCAAAGATATGATTTCCAGAATATATGTGTTCATCTTGTATTGAATTCTAATTCACGACATAAAACATTGATGAGGATGACAAATATACGATATCATATTTGAATCACGTACAATCTCTCATTCGAATTTTATCATTGACGGCATAGATTTTCTCATAAAGATACAGTGGAATACAATACATGACCTTTCAGGTTTCTACGAGATAAGGGTTCTCATCGATTGATGTAATCAGTTTTGTAATTAAAACGTGTAATCGAGATTCTCCGATGATATCGAGTATGGTTCCTTCATCATTTCATTGAGGTGAAATGTGTATAGAAAGAATCGAAATGTAGGTTCAAAAATCGCGGAAATTGGCGTGGAGTGGTATTTTTAAGATATTCAAATACTTCTGAGTAGATTCACCCGCAAAAGATTCGATCGATGCCATTAGTGGGGATATTTTTTCCTAAGATTAGCTGACGCGGCAAATCGAGATATTATAAAACAGAATAGCAAATCTTCCAGCTAATCTAGCTAAAAATTCGCTTCCAGAACTATAACTAGATTGCTGAGAGAGCAATATGTTAACTAGAGTAGCAAATTTTTCCCTATACTATAATACAGAATGGCAAACAAATTTTGCTGCCACCGCTAAAACATTGCTGTGATAGCAAATAGTTTGAGGTCACAGCCAAATATTGAATGCTCCAGCGAAATTATGGAAAATTTGAGGAAAAGAGATTTATTTGGATTTACATCCTATGAAAAATCGAAAACCTCAAGAAATTTATTACACAATTAACCAATGAGAATATTTAATGATTTTTCTTACCATGAAACTTCAATAAACTTTCAATTTTTTGCTCCATCAACTAAATTGCAGCTATTGCAACTGAATATTTTAGCATTAACGGGACAACCACTTTCAGTAACATTAGCTAAAGTTTCGCTGATGAAGTTGAAAATTCAGATCCATGATTTCAACAATGACTATCCTACTCATAACTTATTCACTTTCCCTTTCACGGAGAAAAAAATTCGTTGTGACAGCGGCATTTAATTTGCTGAGTACCTTCTATTGAAGCAGCAATCAATTCACTATCACAGCAATTTTTTCGTTGTGGCAGCAGAACAAGTTGATTCTTTCAACAAAAATTGTTTGCGATTGGTTGTTTGTTGGCTGTTAATCATGTTGCATCCTCAGCAATCCAGTTACCTGTGTTAGAGAATTTTTAGCTACACTGGAAATCATATTTATTTGTAGAAATTAAATATTCAATTAGATGCAAAAACTGATCACTGGTGGCGAATAAAGCATCCCATTATTTGATTTAATTGAATATTCCATTAATTCTAAGAAATATTTTATGGAGAGAGGACAAATGAACTATTTATTTGGTTGGGAGAAATTTTTTTTCAGTGTAGGCTAGCACAAAGATTTGCTATTTTATATACAATATTTGAAATTGCTGAGCCAATCAATTTTCATCCCCCGTGTTCACTTTTCTTTTCACTCTGTTCAGTTAGGTAAAGTACATTCGTTTGATACAAGATATACAATTATTTACGTGAATCAAGATATCTATTTGAGTTAAGAAAACACGTAATTTCCTCCCGTTTTCTCTTATCATTGGAAATATGCGTGTTCCCAAGCCAATTATTCGAAAGGAGTATGAATTAATGTTTTCTTCTCATATATTTGTAAGTACAAAGAATTCTGAGAATTCGTGTAGACGAAATCTGTCACCTAGCGATAAACGATGAATTCCTTTGTGTTCCAGAAATTCTCAATACTTACCTTCGAAGAATCCAACAGGCTGTGGAGATAATTTAGGAAAACAATGTCAAAGAAATCGATATCGAAGTTTCGATGGATCCTGCAACAATCTTCAAAATCCTACTTGGGGAATGGCAAACACACGTTACGGTCGATTAGCACGCGCCAATTACGGAGATGGTAAGATCGCTGACGATAAGATATTCCAGTTTAATTTCAAGTGAAAAATGAGTACAGATTTAATCTCGTTCAGATCGGCTTTTGAGAGAGATCGAACCATGTTGCAAATTCATTAAATATTCAATATTTCAAATGCTGCTAACGAAATACTCAGCCGTTAAAGACCCGAAGTGTCGCGGCGCATGGTTTCAATTTCAAGGAGTTCATTCGAAAGGATCAACACCAATGATTATTCAAATTTTGTGAGTTTGAATTTTCGTTTTGTTTCTATAAACGATTTAAACTTCAAGAAAATATATTCCAATATGATTCACCGCTAAATGGAACATAGAATTTTTTTAGAAAAGAACTCTGATGTGTTGAAAAGACTCAAAAGAAAAAGATTATATTAATGGAGAAAAATGTGTATGGTAGAACCAGCAATATAAGAAATGTCAACATTTTATTGCTGGTTATGCAATAAGTTGTTGTTCACTACAACTCTATCACTAGTTAAACTGACAATATGAGTTGCCATTCCAACTCACAATAAACATTGTTGATTCGACAAAACAATATCAAGCAGCGACAACAATAATTATCACAGAAGTAACAAAAAAAATTGTCAAAACAGCTATATATTCTGAACGTATAAAGCGGTATAATTTTATTCCTGTGAGACATTATTTTGATCCACTTCAGGAGACAGTGAAAAATGATATGCAATTTCTTCTTCGACGAAGTTTCTCTTGAATCCACAAACATAAAAATCAATCCCAATTTCTGATTGATTAACAAACTTTACATGAGTTTAACAAACAAATTTGACGAGTTTCATTCGTTTCTGAAAAAATTCCTGTGGTTCAAATCCTAATTCATTCCTGGCTTGAAAAAATTTGGACGGTTTTTGTCCTCTTGTTTCCTTTTTACACTGATTTTGTCCCGACGGTTGTTTAATGCGGACAAAAACAGTACTTCTTTAAGATTTTAGTCTGAATTTGTCCTCAATCATTTTTACTCGTTGGAGGAAACTTCCAGACTAAAATCTTGGAAAAGTACTGTTTTTGTTCGCAATAATCAACCATCGGGACAAGATCAGTCTAAAAATGAAATAAGAGGACAAAAACCGTCCAAATTTTTCGACTCGGGAATTTATTCAATGTGCGCAATTTTATGCTTGTCTTGAATATATTTTCATCGTCAACTCCGAACAAAGTCGAGGATTACCATAAATGGCAATTCAAGTACTCAGTTGTCATCTTGGAGATCTGCTGATGTGATGAATGCTTTGTTTCCCACTCGGAGGACCCGGGTTCGAATCTCGCTGAGGCAACTCTCCAACATTAGAACTTACAATCGCTTTTTCTTCACATATGAATCAAACCATATCTTTTTTCTCAGTCGAAAGTAATATTTTTCAAATACTTAAATATAAATTATTGATATAACCAGATGACATTGCAAAACTGAGTATTTGAATTGTTAATATTGTTGCCAGTTTAGCAAAAGTAACGGTCATATTTTTACGATATTTATTGTGGGTTGATATATAACAATATGTCATTGTCAATTCAGCAATATTATTGTTAGATTTTTCCTCCGTGTACAAATTATACACTGTAAATATTATGGGAAATTTTTTCTCAGTTGTTTGGAGAATTATGTTCCCCGATTGTGCACTGATGAAATATATGAATGATTTAGAATATAGTTCAAGCGACTACAATTTTAGTTGATTTTACAATAACGAATGTGAAATATATCACAGCTGATGTAAAATATACCATAGCTGATGTGCATCTTACATTCCCTGCGGTAGAATCAACTAAAATTGTAGTAGCTGGCACAATAATTTTAAATCGTCGATATATTCACTTAACAAAAAGTAAATTCTACACATTTTTTTCTGGGTGTGGGGAAGTTGTGTTTTCATCAAAAATGAGGAACTCCTCTTCCATTGTGAAGATTCATACCGTCTCTCAGGAATTGAATAATCTTCAAAGGGAAAGAAAAGTTCTCCATTTATGAAGACACTTCGCTGCTCCTACTTTTTAGGGAAAGATTCTACAATTATTTGTTGTATAGTATACATTTCGTATAGCACACGTAATCGAAATATGATGTAAAAATATTTTTACCCGCGAGAATCTAATTATCGATCATACTTCCTCTTTTAACAACATACAGACAATTTCATTCTTCATCATATCGTTTTCAATCAGATAAATTAATAGCATAATGATCTCAATAACAGTACCACTCAACATTGAATCATGTAACACGATTCCATAACAATCTGTACAATCACAGACTGAAGAAAATCAATAAGGAGAAAAACCAATCACACTCACGATGAACGATAAAACGTATCAATCAATACTATGAAATATTATTTGTGCGTAGTGAAAATTTGAATGATTCAACATCCGTTTGGAATCAATACTTCATTGCTCCACAGCACACTTATCTCGCCTGCCTTTGATGATATTATTCAGAAACAAAAGAGAGGCGGGATGTTGAAATTTTACGTTTGAAAAATTATTTTCTTCGAATTCGTTGTGATCGATAGCAATTATTTATTTCGCAAAGAATAATTAATGAATGAAATATATATAAACGAGTTTTTCAATGCCTCCCATATACGACAGATCTCAATACTCCAGCGTAAGATCGTAAAAGTTCAGAGACAAGAGTTTATTTTCTTTGTTTCCTGAATTGCAACAATATTATTCTTTACACGTTCAAGAATTTCTCTCAAGATATATGTACCACCCTTCACCACTCAGGATACGTAATTACTCTCTCGTACCAAGAAAAAAACACATTAGAGAAACATGAAAAAATTCATTACGATGATTAGGTTATTTAATGAACTCCTTGAACTGGATAAGATATCCTATCTCGTGGAAGAATCTATGGTGATGGAAGAAACTATCGGTGCGCAATTTTTGCACTTGTCTATTTGGATTGAGTGGCTGTGGCAAATCAGGCAGGTTGGTTTGCAAATCATATATATCGTTGGATGTTTACATTGTTTAGAATGAGGAACACTTTTCATTCCATGAAATCAATTGCCTAATAGCGATATGGTATTTCTGATGCAACATTTGAAGTATGTTCACAACTTTTTTCAAAGTATCTTGAGATTTGAACATTGTCCCACGTGGAAATTAGCATGCTTATTTATTTCCACATTCTGCAGGAATCATAGCATTCAAAAAATATGTAAGGAAAGTACGATTTGTCACAAATCTTCTCAGCAAAAGCGAATTCAACTACGGATTGAAAATAAACAAAGAGTACCTCAAGCAATACAAGAGGTTAAAAATGATGAGAACGTGTTTGGAAAATCCTACGAACACGCTCAAAAACCTTCAAATGAGACTATTTCGAATAATTATGTGCTATGCACCTCCATAGAATATCTTGATGAATTTATCCAAAATAGTCTCATTTGGACATTTTTTTCACATTCACTGTATCGTCATAGCATCTTTGAGAAGTTCTTGTGTCACTTAGGTCTGCACGTTTGGGATTAATGGATCAAATATGAATAGTACATTCAATGCTCGTCCATTATCCTCGTAACAGGTGTAATCGTAAAATAATTTGAGTATGAGCAATACATAGACGTTGGAAAACGATGAGTGAAATTATATATGATGCTTTTAGGAGTCCAAGCACCCACAAGATCGGTAAGAGGATCTCCCCTGCCATCGCCACGACTTGTTAGCGAAGTGATGTTCCCGGTTGGTGAAGCTTTGGATAAAAAATGGACATTGGCGGCGATGCAATGGGGACAAATTATGACGCACGACATGGGTCTGACTGCAGGTGTTACACAAACGAGTGAGTTATTTATTTATATCATTGAGACAATAATAAGATCTGTTTCTGAATTTCTTCAAAAATTGAACAACAAATACGCGATAAACGAAATTTACTCCACTGGAAACATTTAGAGATTCAAATATCCGTCCAGAATTTAAGCTACACCCCTAGTAGAAATATCACAAGTTCTTTCTCGTGACTCATGAGGAAGTTATTCGCAGGGGAAAACTTATTGAAATCCAACTGGTGAATCACTTGTAAATTTTATCTGACTAGTGATGTTTGGATAAAACTTGTGAATTTCTTGCAAGGTTAATCCAAACATTACTAAGATTAGATTTATACATCAACTGAAATCATTATTAAGCAGTTTTATTTATTAGACCAAATATTTATCAGATTCATACTTGGATCAATTAATTTTTCTGGATGACGTGTAAAAAAATATTTCATGCATGTACACTAAAAAGAGTAATTAATCAAATTGAAAACATGTATCTTTATTCTGAAAATAGAATCCTCTCCGAACAGTGTTCTTTTGATGCAAGAAAACAATGTTACTACCAGAAAACAAAATTCTCTGAGAAAACTAAGAACATATCTGAATCAATTATAAATTCAATAATAAGTTTTTATTTTTACCCTAATTATTCTCACAAGTGCCAAGTTGGTTTCTAATAAATTCCTCGTTAGATAATGATAACTGTTTCACTAGTTTTGATAAATGGAATCTAGTTAGTTGGAGTGTTATATTCTAGTGACTGCCTTGTGAGTTTTCCTCACTAGTGCCTCATGAGTAGAAGAGATGAATTCATAAGTGCCTCATTATTCACTAGCGACAATTTCTACTAGGGACCTTTGTATCACAATTCGAGTTATCACACATTACGGAATTTATAACGTCAGGTGTAAATAATCTAAAACATCAAAACTCTCGCAAACAATCGCAGACAAATTTAATTGCATGATAAAAAATAAAAATTTTTCAATATTTTTTCATAATGATTTCAATTTGTCGAAATGTGTAATCAGCACATTGTGGTAAGTCATACTGCAGGATAGTTGAAGTGAAAGGAATTCAATTATTCTCTTCTCTCTTATCCTATAATTTTCAATTACTGAATGGTAATTATGTGACAAAAATCAAATATGATGAAATTCATGAAAGTAGAGTAAGAAAAGTCTGGAGATTTATGTAGAACGATCATTCGAGGTGAATCATGCTCGTTTCTTGTGCAATAAAGATCAGACGCGAATATGCATTCCTATTATATTATAGAACATGCTGGACCTCAGTGCTGTAGCGATGATGGAAGAACAGTCACTTCCGCAGCATCCACGGATTCGCAATGTTTTCCCATTCTCATACCGAGAGACGATCTGGTGTACGGCCCAGTTGGAATCAGATGCTTCAATTTTATTCGTACCGCCACTGACCGTGATCTTGGATGTCCATCCCATTTCAATCAACCTGCAGAACAGGTTTCTTTACACTTTCCTTTTGGTGATGGTTGTTTTCAAACAGTATTACATCACAGTCATTGACGCCTGTTACACTATATCCGTCTCTTCATTCTTCCTCTCTTATTATACTTGCGCTGCGTGCGTGACAGCTCATTCTTTTGAATCGGTAGTTTGGATTTCATAAAGAAAGAGAATATTCATACTCTGTTTTGAATAATGACAATAATTTTTGTATTAAACAAAATTATGGCAATAAGATTTATTCCTTCACGCATAAAAATAATTAGCTATTAATTAGCTACGGGAGCTATTTTTTAGCTGTCACGGCTACAATGAGAGAAAAAAAGAACAAAAATAACAATCTTCATTCACATAACGAGGATATCCCTATAACAAGTACACAATCACCAACAAAAACCTACGAAATTCAAATACGATGTTTGAAGATAGTAAACATCGTTTGCATAAATTACAATCTATGATTAGAATATTCATATTTATTGAAAACTATATAAATGAATCCAATGAATCATTAGTTCCAATCAAAATATTGTATTGATTCCAACCATTCTTTAAATAAAGGATATTTGAAATTTGAACTTTTAAATTGTAATTTTTTAATCAAATTTCTGATGTTTCATTATCAACAGCATTTTCAACACAATTCATTATCATAGATTGTGATTCTCAGCAACTCGCGTGTGAATCACAGATTCCATTAAAAATGAGTGCAACAAAATGTTTAATGCGTCACGTGGTGCTCAATCGTAATTTATTGTTTTCGACTTGTTACCTGCGAGATCTACAAGATTTTTCATGTGATAATAACATATTGTAATCGCTAAATGTATCGGAAAATGTTACATCTCAGGTTATTATAAACCAATAAAAAAAACTCAATAAAAGTAAAAAAATAACGCCAAGTACATGAAAATTCCTCCAAAACTTACAAAAAAAAACAAAATCTAAACATACATTCTAAAGGAAAATTGTACTACATTCAAAATTTTGATGAAACACAATAATAGGATATATCTCATCTGAAAAAAAGATGTGAAATCAATATGAGCTGCCAAGTACATTTGGGTATTCAAATGGTATCACACTAAACAATGATTGTTGCCGTTATATAGAACAGGATGTTGATACAACGAGGTGGCAACCGAGTAATCGCACATGCCAGCTTGTGGTGGTCATACAAAAGTGGCTCTTATTTTGTAACCTCAACATTACTGTTACATAACAATCACACATGTTATATCGATTCAATGCAATTAAAACATAACTTTGTGATGTAATAGCGGTAAGAAAGTTTTATTACAATGATATCACCTCAATAAAACTGTGTTTCGGGAGATGTAAACCATTTCTGGTATATTGTCACTTCAGTTTGTTCAAAATGTATTTAAAGTAATTCATGATCATTAAAAAGCAATATTGTATCGAATATCCAAACCAAACGTGTTGGTTGTTCCTGATTTTTCAATTAATGTCGATACGAAACACTTGGCGCGGTCAATAAAGATTTTAGTATATAACTTTCTGTTTGCATGCTTTCAACAAAGTCGTTTGAATACAATTAAAGCTCAAAACTCACGTCATCGGCCTCTGAAGTTGACTCAATTGAATAAAAATTACTATCTACAATTGCAAAATGTTGATTCTTCTTTTAATAGAAATTCTGTATTATAAATCCTGCGATCAGAAATTAAGATTGCTACTATTATGACTGTAATTTTCAAACTTGGTCCGCGATGTCTTTGTTTTGGAAACAAAAATAATGATTTTTCATCCATATTTTGAATAAAAATTATTGTTTTTTTCTCTCAGTGTACTTACTTAGCGGTAACAGCAAGAAATTGAACTGCCGCAGCGAAAATTTAACAGCTAAATTATTTCCAGGCTATCCAAATTTAAACCACGGAATATGTGCTTGTCGCAGCTACGATTTCCTACTCTAGAAGCTAAAAAACAGCTACAACTGCGATTATTGTAGTCATAGCGGTGAAATAAGGCTGCTAAACAAATGGGTAGCTGCAACAGCTAGATTGTTGAAAACAGCCGTGTTGTTGAAAATGTCCAATAGATCTGGAGAAAAGTGGGACAAAATCCGCTACAAAACGAAAAGAAACGACAGTTTCGACATTTTCAATGAAATTCTCTTTCCTTTTTTTCCCCTTCAAATTAACAAATTCTGTTTCTTTGCGATTTTTGTCCTTTTTGGTCAGTTTATGTCTGATATCATGAACAGGAAGAGGTTAGAAGAGTACTACACTACAAAGCGAGTGCTTTATTTTGATACACTCAGAGTGTTCAAATCTGGTAGTCACTTTTAAAACGCTTAAAAGTGTGTAATTATGTCGATAATTCAGATCGAGTGTTTTTTGATTGAAAATTTCATCCATTTTATGAGCATATTTATACGCTTTTAACCCTTCAAAGGTAACTACAAGATTTAAACACTTCAAGTGTATGTATTAAAATGGAACACTCGAATTTGCAGTGCATGTAATCAAGTTTGACCAAAGAAACAAGGTTTGTGTTTCGTTGTTTATGCCAAATTAATAATTCCAAAAAGAATTATATTGCACGCTGATGAAAAACAAATGTATTAACCGAGGCTCCGCATTCTCCAAGGTAAAATTTCCCCGTATCACCTCGGATAAACGGGGTTCTACTGTATTGTGAAAACAGATGAATGTATGCAATTAGTGTGTAATTTTGTGTATTATTCTGTATAGCGGAACTGTTATACGATAATTCCATCCAAGATGTTTTTGCGGTTGATTTAAATCAAATGAACCAACACGAGTGTATGTAATTCCTCATTATTTTTGCAAAAATTGAAGTTCACATTAGTAATTTTCACCAAACAGTGTTGTGTACCCTATCGCATTCTTGATACCCCCATCATTGAATTTTCATATCATTTTCAACAAAACTACGCGAACTCACCGTTTTAAGCAATCAAATTCATATTTTCCTTCACGTATATTGATTTCTTTGTTCAGATAACCGCAGTCACTAGTTATTTGGACGCATCTATTGTTTACGGATCCGATGACCAAACCGCAGCCAATTTACGTGCTAGAGTTGGAGGACGTTTACGAGTGGAAATCCGTAATCGTAAACAATGGCCACCGACATCGGCAAATAAGTCCACCGATTGTACCATCGACAATGACAATGAAGTGTGTTACGTGGCGGGTGAGTGTTCATAAATCAAGAGCTCTCTTTTCGTTTATGTTTCTTCTGAAATCTTTTTTGGCGTAAGAGACGAAGACAAATTGATTTCATTGCAAAATCCTTTTTCTCTCACGATCACCTGAAAAAGTGCATGTATTTGTAAAGGATAATATTGATGCAAGCACAATTTGTATACATTTTTTTTGCAAAATTGAAAATTCCTTCCATATGACAGATATTGTACTAATCATCGGATGATGAATTGATCGACCGATTGCAGAGGTGAAGTGATTAGGAATAAAATTATGCACAAAACAAGTTTTTGACTTTGAAAGAAGAATACTCAGCGAGCCATTACAGTCAAAGTTTCTGTTAAGAACTGCATCCCTGGGGAGAAAGTGGACACGTATGGTTCAATATATTCTATGTATTAGTTATAGATAATTATATATAATTTATACATACCCTAGTGAAAATTTCAATTTCGGTTCGCCAAACGAGACCGGTGTAGACGTATTGCGTTTTTGTGCAGTGCTGTTGCAGGTGTAGTGCGGGCGCATCACGTACTGCACAAAAACGTAACACGCCTGCACGAGTCCCGTTTGACGAACCAGAAATGTAAATTTTGACTCGGGATTTTGAAAATTTTCCACTCGCGTGTGGTAATGGGGGATATTTTCTCAAACAATCCGTTCCGATGTGTTTTTTGTGACTTGCCAAATCAACCATCAAAGCAGTGGGTCAAACTCTAAAAAATCAATTGGAATAAGTATGTCGATGACGCTCGATAAGCGTACACGGAGAAAAGTATATAGGACTGATTACCATTTGCCCTAGTTGTCATTACGGCTTCGGAATATGAAGTTTCCAGGTTGAATGAGACTTTTCTTATGAGAACGCAAATCAGGTTAGTCATATCCCGACCTAATTAAAATTATCTGCATCCGGCCCCAATCGGGAAAACGGATCAGGGTCGGATATGTTTTGATAGGCTCTGTTTAAAATGCCAGGCGGAACTGGACGAAGAAATTCTGTCGAATTTTGATCGGTCTTTCTCCCGTTCCAGACAAAACCAGACAAAATTTTAAACGGAATTCGACAGGGTCTGTTGGAGAATCGTAGCAATGTTCATGCACATGAGAATGGTTACCATTTACATGAAGATGGATGCCAAATAACGTAGTCGCCATCATCAACTTAGAGATTTTGTCATTCAACTACCATTTTCGCACGGTAATGGTTACAGTTCACTTTTCTCAGTGTACATCAACTCCAACACTGATGTATGAACCAGACAAAACCAGATAGAACAGGACAGATGCGGGCCAAAATTTTGCATGAATCTGTCTGGCATTTCTAGCAGAGGGTCAACCCTATTAGAACTATCATCAGGTTATCCTCATCCGTGCCAGATCTGTAATCCCCGATAGGTTTTTACCTGTATGGATCTGGTCAGGCCCGGATATGAAGCCCCATACTGGGCATCCCATTTTACAGCCGGGTCAGGTCTGGACTACTTTAGAGCTCACCGTATAGGAACTTCTGCTCGGGGTGGGAAAAACAGAGCCATTTTTTTTCATATTCTATTCATTCCAGATGGAAGTTGAATATAGCATTTCTTCTAACGCGTGAAATGAATGAATTTTATCGAATAAAACTTATATCTATTGTACGAGAAAAATGGATTTGTTACAGGTGACGTAAGAGTGAATCAAAACACCCACTTGACCATCTTTCACATCTTATTGTTGAGAGAACACAATCGCATAGCTGACAGATTGGCTGAGATTAACCCTCTATGGAACGACGAAACAATTTTCCAGGAAACCAGGAGAATTTTAATCGCCGAGCATCAACATATCTCTTATTACGAATGGTTACCAATATTTTTAGGTAAAACGAAATTCCCATACTTCCATGTTTCTTCTTATCAAGTTGACTTTGGTTTCAGATTTTGGTTTGGTTGGTCTGATTGTAGTCTCATGGCGATTTACAAGAAAATGTTTTTACTATTAGAAATTATGAATTTTGCAACAGGTTATTCATAAGTAAACTACGAAATTCTATGAATTTGTTCTTATGATCGATCATGAATAATCACGGAATATGATCCATGAGATCAGCACTAATAATCACTGAGATAAATCATAGTAAGTGATTATGTCATGATTTCTTATGAAAATTCCTAATTCATATCTTTTTCTATTAATCACACAAATGAGTGTCAGATTGACAGATTTTGAATCCAAACCTAACACTTTAGTGTTAATATTTCACATTTTTTGTGTCAATATTTATGCACGTGTGTTCAAAATACACAATTTTTTTACTGTCTGTGGACATTGGAAAAGGTACCTTATGGAATTTTATAAGCCCTTTACATGGCATAATTATTTATGAATTGTTGTGAAATATGATTGATGGGGTGGATTGTGAATCACTATGATAAATCATAGCAAGTATAATTACTCCACCATGTTTTAAACGTGATCTAATAGAATACCTCCTTATATAGAAGAATATAACCCAACCAGAAATTTACAACAGGCGCAGTACTGCGCCAGTACTGGCCAAGACTGGCAGGGTACTGGCATCCCAGATAACAATTCTGAGGAATTCTTCCGGAACATTCTAAAAGATATCTTTAAGAATTCTAAAAGATGCCTTATGAAACACCTAAAGACATCTTAAAGATATCTTACGGAAGATATCTTCAAGGATTCTGGAAGATACCTTCAGAAAACTTCAAGAAATCTCACATGAAGACTTCCAAAAGATATCTTTTGGTGTTTCATAAGACATCTTTTCGAATTTTTGAAGATATCCTTCAGAATGATCCAAAAGCGTGATCCAAAATTGTTATGTGGGATTTGTTTGGGATGATAACGCTTTTCTGTACTGAGGATTGGGTATCAATACGATTATTCGCAATCAGTGCAGTGCCTGTACTGGATCAGTACCTGGCCGGCATCAAGCTCTCAGTACTGGTTCATCAGTACAGGCATAGTACTGTATTTCTATGTATCCAGTACTGATCCCTTGTTGGCCAAGTGTTTGAGACTCAATACTGGCACTGTACTGCACCTGTTGTCAACATTGGCATAATTCGGGTTTTTTTAATTCGGAATTTCTCACGAATTATATGCATTACACATGGATTCTCATGGGGAATCATAATCTTAGACAAATTTACTTCATTCTACTTCATTTGCTTTATCATACTTAGGGAAACTAACTTCAACAAATTGCAGAGAAAATCACGAGTCTTGGTCAAAATGGCATAACTTTTCTTAAGGCACGAAAAGCCAAGCATTATGATACGCTGTGAAATTTTATCAATCCTTTATACTCCATGATTCGTTGTGAATTTTTATTGAGTATCATGCATCAGTTTAAGACTATGGATCCCTACACGGAGAAAAATGCAGGTCGAAAATATAGTGATCTTTGATAACAATTTGAGAATATTTCTTAAAATCTGAGAGTATTTCTTAAATGTATAATAAAAATGAAACGCTTCACATTTCTGTTGAATTTTATTCAAAATACAATTAAAAATTATTGATACTCGACAAATAATAGAAAATATTATTAATTTTCTAGAATTCGCGCATGAAATTTTATCAAAATTTCGAAATCTTATTGTTCACTGTGTAAAATTTCATGCGCGACTTTCAGAAAATTAATAATATTTTCCATTATTTGGTGAGTGTCAATAATTTTTCATTGTATTTTAAATGAAATTCAACAAGAAATACTCTCAGATCTTAAGAAATATTCTCGAATTTTTATCAAAGATTACTATATTTTCGACCTGCATTTTTCTCCGTGTATGATAAAGCATATCATGGGGTCGTGTTATGATTCTTCATGAAGGTCTCTAATGAATGCTCATTTCTGAACGATTATGATATTTGATAAGTCGGAGTCTTAGGGGCGGGTTCATCTTATGATGATGTACAACGTGATTTTTCGTGTCAGTAACTCATCTGAAAAACGACAAAAGTTTTTTCTGGGTCGATTCATAACACAATTGCTCACCATGATTCATTATAGTGATTCATAGTTTAAACCTGACGCATGATATTCCATAAGGATTCAAACGAATCATGCACGTAGGATTCATGGAACTTCATAGTGTATCATAATATTTCACTTTTCTATCCCACACGGAGCACCTACATCGCCTCTCGGTGTAATTCAGTGAGAAGAAGTGCAGCGGTGGATACAGGGTTAGGAACTCCCAGGATCGTACACGATGTCCATTGTTCAATTCTCACAGAGCAACCGATTACATCCAACATTCTACAAGAAGTGATCAATCAAAATCGTGTACGACCCTAGGAGTTCCGTACCCTGGGTGGATTTAACGTGGAACGCCGGAGAAGCAGCGGAGAAATGTCCGCTCGAAAAAATGGGCCGGACATTTCTACGTCGCCTCTACACTACTTCTTTGTAGTACCACGTTATATCTCCCTTAATTTTATGGAGATGCGACGTAATTCATCGACGACTGTGTCGTATTATGGCATGATTCTCCATGAGAATTCATGTGGTATACATTGAGATCATGAGGAATTATATACTTCCATAAGAAGATATTTTATTAGAGATTTCCATTAAAAAATCATAGAGTAACTACTTTTCTAGCAGAAATCAGTCTAGGCGTGTCTATGATGCGAAAATGAGCCTTAGTACTGCCTAGAATGTCAGGCTTGCCCCTTTTTTGTGCCAGAATAGGAGCTAGAATGTTTCCTACCAGGGTTGCTATGATTTATCAAAGCGATTCAAGGTTTTAACCCTATCGACCATATTTCATAACAAATCTTGAAGAATTATCCGATGTGTAAAAGACTTATGAAATTCTGTAAGTCATCACAACATTCTTCTATGACTTTCCATGAGAATTCCTATGTTCCATAGAAAGCATAGGATTAAAACAAGAATCATACTTTTTCATAAGAAGACATTCATCAGGAATTTTCGTAAGGAATCATGACATAATGACTTACTATGATTCATCTCAGTAATCGATAGTTCCGATCCCATGGAACATATTGCATAATTCTTCATAATAAATCATAAAAACAGAGTCAGGCCTTCGTGTTTCACTTATGAATCTCGTGTTGCAAAATCCATAAATTTTCATTGTAAAAAGTGTTCTTATGAATCGCTATGAGACTTCAACTAGGACTGATATAAGCACATTAAACCACCTATAACTCACCGATATATCATGAATATATGTTTTAATTAGAAGAAACTTTTCTTTCAGCGTGGGTTGAAATTCTATAAATATTTCACATGGATTTTCTTCCACCTATGAGTCAACATGATTAATATCAATTCACTTGAAACTCGTTCGATATTTATCCATTTTTACAGCAAACGATCGATTACAACTTTCCTATACATTCTAAAATCAACTCTAACCTAATGTGGAGAAATCAATGCATGTGATCAATATATGGTACATTACACAGCCCTCGAATGAAAGTTGCATACGAAAATAAATTATGGCCAGTCAATGATTTTTCTCAGAATCAGTGACTTTGACGACCTGATTTTAAATGTACGTTCTTCGGTTGTGAGTCTACTTCACTTGCGATATTATATTTTTATATTGACGTAAGAAGAGGGAGTGAAATATCGCAACAGTACTTTGAAGGCAACGTTCCTTTGAATGTTGAAAATATATTAAATTTTATTGGGAGTATTATAAACATATAATTCCCTGATTTGTATCATGATTATTATCATGAGTTTCATTTTGTCCTTTAATCTCATACTTTTGAGTTACCATAGAAATCTCAGAGGAGAAAAATTCTCATTTCATTAGTGTAAATAAAATTGTATCAAACATATTTACGAAGAAGGACTTATGAGACAAGAATTGTATTGACAATTCAAAATTATACTTTTTGTTATATGTTTTGAAGGATAGTTGATTCGGTAGATAATTATACGATATCTTATGAGTTTGATTCTAATTAAACTTCAATTAGATTGAAATTAAATTCTGATTCTAATTGAATTTTATACATCATTGTGTGAATAAGAACTGCATGCAACGTGCGAATGAAGAAGTACTGATTTTTATCAGCAATTTACGCCAGGATTCATTAACGAAGTTGAATCGCTTTCAACGGTGATGATTAAAACGTTCATCGCATTACTATGGAAATTTGTGAATTTTATCAAAGAAAAATAACAATCATTTTTTTAATCACCGATTTCAAGAGGTCTTTCTGATTAAGATTTTTAAGAAAACATTTTTTTTCCATAGAAAAAATTGAGATATCGTTTTGAAAATTGGTAGATATGTTTATTAGACCTTATATATTGAAAACAAAATTTTTTCATACCCAAACCAATTCTTTTCTCGTTATACTAATTTAAACAACAAAAAACACTAAAAATTGACGGGGGGAGTGATTTGGGACGACCGCATGATTTGAAAAAAACAAAAAGATGGCAAATTATTTCTGGTCGAAGTGGCTATCGCGTGAACTAGGATCTTTTTGATTGGTAAAAAATTGTTCAATTTTTCACCCTCAAAAACCGATTTTTTTAAAAAATGGCCGCCATTTGTTATTTTTCAATGAAAAAAAAAATATCCTAATTGATGCGATAGGCACTTCAACAAGGAATGATTTACCATTTTTTTGAAATCATCCGGTCACCCCAAATCAATTCCACCGTCATTTTTTGGTGTTTTTTGTGTGAATTAGTATAACAAAAAAAACTTTTCTTCAATTTGAAAAAAATTTTGTCATATTTAATGTTTAATAAACATACCTACAAATTTTCAGAACGATGTCTCAATTTTTTCTATGAAAAAAAAATTTTTCTTGAAAATCTTAACCAGAAAGATCTCTGAAAAAATATTCTCATAGGAAACACAAGAATACAAAAAAACCACAAAAAATTCACCAAAAAACAAAACTTTCAAGTACATCTCCAGATTATACTCATAAGAACAATGATTTTCAACTAAAAATATTTCTAAATGTTGCCATGAAATGTGTTTTTCAATTGAATATCATTTTCTATCAATGTCTCGTAATATGAAATTAATATTACACTGAGAGCCCAATTTCTTAGATTCAAAGAAATCTTCTTTCCAATGGACAAAAATTCAGTTCAATGGAAAAAAGTTTCATCAAACTGGAACAAAAAATTTTCAAATTGAAACAAAAATATATTCTTTCTCAAATTCGAAGAATATGATTTCAATTCTATGACAAATTTCTTTAATAAGATGAATCATTTTTCCCATTGAAAATAAGATTTATCAGAATGAGGGCAAAGAAATTTTCTTTGAGTGTAAGAAATCGGGTTCTCAGTGTATTCATCCCACCCGGAAAGCATCAATTTAGATCTAATGGATTAGATTTACGTAAATCTAAAAAATGAGAACATGAATCCTTTCTAGGTGGATTCAAGTCTATTTAGATCTGTAGATCTCTGATTAATTTTTTTGCAAAAACATTCAATGCTCCGAAACGTTCTGAAAGTAGAGAAAATTGGAAGTTGATGCACGCAAATTGATATTCATTAACGTAGAACATTTATGTACAGTGTGAAAACAGCGGTGTCCAAACGGTGTCAGAATCAACACAGAATTGACGCAACGTGGATTTTATACAAGTCCATCCCAAAATCGGTGTCGGAATAATACCAAACGGTGTTAGAATGATACTTTATGGTGTGAAAATGACACCATTTGGTATTGGAAAGACACTATTTGGTGTGAATTTCTTCTAACACCGACAATTCTTTACAGTGTAGACCCAATTATAAATGGATCTGAATTTTTCACCTTTTAATTCCAGCATAGATCTGCATAGATTTGAATAATTTTTTTCTCGGGCATAGAATACAGGACTTTAAAACATCTCTAGTATATTTTTGAAATGTCCCTGCAATATTACATGTTTTCAGAACATTTCAGTCAAGGATAAGCATACTAATAAGAAAAGCAGGAATTTATTACTTTTTTAGTGTAGAAATAATGTAAAATTTTTGTTTGAAACTTTTCAAATTTATTAGTGAAACATTCGAGTTTTCAAAAAAAATCTCATTTTTATCCATTTAGTTCCAAAACGATGAACCTACAGGGCGAACTTTGAAAAGATTTTTTATCAAATTTGCGTGGAAAATCACAACCGCAATTCGTATCTGAAACAAAAAACAAAATAGTATCTTAAAATTATCATTATTTTCTGCGACATGAATCTGAATCTAGTTGAAGTTATGCATTTTTTAAATAAATAATGAAAAGTTTAGAAAGGATCATTTTTCTATTTGTTCTTCCAATAAACAAATACTTCTTTATTGCAATTTTCAAAATTGACAATCCTGTCATTCTTCGTTTCGGAGCTATACAAATTCCAAGTTACTGGGCGCAGGAAGTCTTTGATCAGTGTGGGGAGATTAAAGAAGCACTGTGAAAAATTCTAATGGGAAATTTTACATACATTTATGTGAAGTAATTAATACATACATGGATAGGAAATTTCCCGTAAATTTTGGGGGAAATTCTATGAATTCACAGTAAAAATCCCATAAAAACAGCAATTTTGATATATATATATTTATGTGAAAATTCCTTTTTCCTGTAAAAGTGTAGGAAATTTCTTTTACATAAGTATGGGAAAATCCGGAATATTTTTTATAGTGAGGCAATCGTCAAAGAAATCGGAAATTTTGCATGAAATGATGGACAAACGTTTCGAAAATATCCCTGAAAGAATAAGAAGGAATATATTTCTATTTCAATTTGAGAATTTTTCGTTTCAATCTGATGAAAACTTTTTCCATTCAACTGAATTTTTTCCCATTGGGAAGAAGATTTGTTAAAATGAGGGCAAAGAAAATTTTCTTTCAGTTTAAGGAATCGGGTTCTCGATGTGTAGTTTTCGCGTAGTTTTTTATGCGAGTTGAACAAATAAAATTCATGAGAAAACGCGTTCGATCTTTGCCCTATTAAAATACGAACAAAATGAAAGAATTCTTTAAATTACGAAACTTACCAATTAATCTACGATTCCGGGACCATAAAAAAGACATTTAACTTTCTTGTACAGCTGGTTTTCACCAAAAAGTTTCTTCTTTTCATGCTTGTCGAGTTTCTTTTCATACGAAATGCGAACGACGATTTTGACGCCTTACGCGGATGCAACACAAAAATGAGCATAGCACCGGAGCAAGTTCGAATTTCGCTTTGAAATTTGCAGGGATATTTTCGAAACGTTTGTCCATCATTTCATGCAAAATATCCGATTTTTTTGACGATTCTAATTGGTATGCCTCACTGTAAAAAATATTCCGGATTCTCCCATCCTTATGTAAAGGAAATTTCCTACACTTTTAAGGGAAAAAGGAATTTTCACATAAAAATATACGAGGTGTGTTCAAAAAGTAAGGTGACTTTTCAAATTTCGCGGGCAACGTACTTTCGATTATCGATTTTTTTGTTTTGTTATGTTGGCACACTCTTCCCGAACATCTGTACCAAGTTTCAAGTGTATAGCATTTTTTGTTTGGTTGTGAGAGGCGTAAAGGTTATAAGTGTTTTGCGTGCTCGGCGATTTCTTGCTATCAAAAAATATGGATCAAAGGATTTGCATCAAATTTTGTGTGAAAAATAAAATAAAGTGCTTCGAAACACTTAAAATGTTGACGGTAGCATACGGTGAAACTGTTCTGAGTAAAAAAAATGTTTACAAGTGGTACAAACTCTTCCAAGATGGCCGGGAAGATGCCAATGACGAGCCTCGCTCTGGACGCCCAAGCACGTCAACAACTGATGAAAACGTTCAAGCAGTGAAGAAAATTGTTTTGGAAAATCGTCGAATCACTATCAGAGAAGTTGCTGAGGATGTTGGTTTATCGCTTGGCTCGTGCCATGAAATTTTTTCTAACGTTTTGAGCATGAGACGTGTGTCAGCGAAGTTTGTTCCGAAATTGCTAAATTTTGACCAAAAGAACCGTCGCATGAGCATCGCTCAAGAACTGTTGAATGACGTCAACGACGACCCAGATTTACTCAAAAGGGTCATAACTGGTGACGAATCATGGGTATATGGTTATGATGTCGAAACCAAAGTCCAATCGTCCCAATGGAAGACCCCAGATGAGCCAAGACCGAAAAAAGCACGCCAAGTTCGATCAAATGTCAAAGTTTTGCTCACTGTTTTCTTCGATTACCATGGCGTGGTGCATCAGGAGTTCTTACCATATGGTCGTACGGTCAATAAACAGTATTATCTTGAAGTTATGCGCCGTTTGCGAGAAGCAATACGAAGAAAACGTCCAGAATTGTGGGAAAATAATTCATGGCTTTTGCATCACGATAATGCCCCTGCTCACTCAACTTTGCTTGTGAGAGATTTTTTGGCCAAAAACAACACCAAAATCATGCCTCAGCCACCATATTCACCGGATTTGGCCCCATGTGACTTTTTCTTGTTCCCAAAACTAAAGAGACCTATGAAAGGACGGAGATTTGCAACGATTGAAGAGATAAAGACTGCATCGCTGGAAGAGCTCAAGGCTATACCGAAAAGTGCTTATGAGAAGTGCTTTGAGGATTGGAAAAACCGTTGGCATAAGTGTATTGTATCTGAGGGGGATTACTTTGAAGGGGACAACATAAATATTGATAAATAAATAAATATTTTTTCTTAAAAATACAAGGTCACCTTACTTTTTGAACACACCTCGTATATCAAAATTGCTCGTTTTATGGGATTTTTACTGTGAATTTATAGAATTTGCCCCAAAATTTACAGGAAATTTCCCATCCATGTATGTATTAATTACTTTACATAAATGTATGTAAAATTTTTCACAGTGCTCCTTTAATCTCCCCACACTGATCAAAGACTTCCTGCGTTGAAAATTTTCAAAAATTTCATTTATCTTCCAAGTACACATGTAAATGAAATTTTCAATTCGTGGTGATGGATTTAGAAATTCAATTAAATGCAATTGGATTTCCAAGGTTTTGCTATATTTTACAACCTGTAATAGTGCAATTCAGTGAATTTTTATTCATGAGGAGTTGAAATTTCAAGAACTTTTTCAAGCACGTGAGTGGAAATCACTTCCATTATATGTGATTGAAACTCCATGCAGAACCCTAGTAGAGATTACTTTAGTCATTTTCTAGACTATTGCAAGCCCTGCTGAAAATGCCAGGCAGATCCGAACAAAAAATAGTTTCCGGGCTTTGGTTTTGAACAGTTTTTGTCCTATGAAATCAGGTTCAAAATACATAGAATATCCTGTAAAAAATTGACAGGAAAAATTTTGTCAAGTTTTGATAGGATATTCCAATTTGGTGATTCCGGACAAACCCAGATAGAAATTTTATCAGTTTTTTACTTGATTTCCTGGGACAAAGACCGTTCAAAGGCTGACAACTATTTTTTGTCCGGATCTGCCTGGTATCTTCAGCAAAGAAGCCTTGCCAGGCCTCACAATTCCCCAACAAGGGCCTGTTGATGCTTCGTAAGGCCTAGAGAATGACCAGGGTGATTTCTGCTAGGGAAATTTCTACAGTGTACAGATGTTTCGATTCAGCCGAGAGTAAAATTCACTTATTCCTAAGAACATATTTTCTTGTTCCAATAGCATATATTTCTTTCTTATTTCAAGAAGATGTGACATCACGCTATATCGTTTCAAAATGAGTAAATATTTTCTTCTAAGGGAAGTTTTCTTGACTAATTAAAAAGTACCGGATTGGACTTGGTCAATCCAATTTTTCCTTGTTTCAACATGTTTTCCCTTCCAGTGTATATCCGTGCACGCAGAAAACAGATGTGTTGAAAAAGTCCCATAATTTATTGAGGATCAGCGCCAGTCTGTCACAGATAGAGTTTTGACTTGGATTTACTTTTAAAAACTCCCATAATTGGATGTATTTCTACAAGAAATGATTATGGTGCTTTTGAAGCTATATTCAGGTAAATGATTCCATTCATCACAGACTGGCGCTGATCCTCAATAAATTATGGGACTTTTCTAAATATATTTTTCTGCGTGTGAGACATTTTAGAAGATTCGTGAAACATGATTGGGAAACATTCTCAGAGCTTTGGAGTTTCAATTGAAAATATAAATGTACATTAATATTAGTTTCTCTCGAATCATTTATATTTTTTCATTATTCCTTTATAGGGGAAAGGCAAAGTTATGAATCAGGAATACTTTACAAAACTGACGGCTTCGTGAACGATTACAATCCCAACGTACAAGCTAGTGTTCTGAATGAACATTCGAATGCAGCATTCAGATACTTCCATTCTCTCATCGCCGGTTGGCTCAAGTAAGTATGTTTTGTTTCGGCTAATCTCACGTGAAGTCAAGTATACGATCGTTCACGCTATTACCCTATTACTCTTCTAACACCAAAACACGTGAACACGAGCTTGGAAGTTTATTTAATGAGTGACTAATAATAATAATCTCACAGAACCATTCTACGTTCAAATAGACAACGGGGCATACAAATAATTACCTCATAATTGTAATAAGAAAGGTATGTGATTATATTTTCTGGCATTGTAACAAAACGATGAATGAAAAATCAGGTTCAAATCGTGACAAGCCGCTGACTTGAGAACGTTCCTTTCCTCGAATATTGCGTTATGCTTCAATTTGGTTGTTTCCACAGAGATTATTGTGGAAATACACATATTTTTTAAAGTATTACGAGAATACATTCCCAAGTTATGTATATCTCGCGCACAGAATCTTATCTGGGTTAGTGAAACCCTAAGGATTTCGCACTTGGCTTGAACCTTCGTCATCGAACTTGTTTCAAGGATTCTTGAAACTTGTAGATGCGAATGATCGAAGGATGTCTAAAATCTCAGTTTCAATTACTTTGCATTGCGAAGTGATGAACGAACACCGTTTTTTCTTCCACGACTAATGGAAAAATTCATTGCACAAATCTACTGTAACGCAAAACAGGCCTTGAATTCTTTTATGTACATTTATGATCGTTGAACCATAACGTTCCGTAGTGAGAATTTCACGTCACTGTCCAAAATTGCTTGCTTGACTGATTTTATTGCGTGGATAGTTGAAAGTGATAAAATAAATATGAAATTACGTTGAAACATGTATTTTTGTAATCGGTTGCCTCGTTTGAATCACTCATTGACAAAATAAAATCAGTTCAATGCTATAAAACAGCAATGTATGCTTTTGAAATTGAATGAAGCAAAATACCAAAGTATTATGGCGTTTTGTATACATTGAGAGTAATTAAACGTTATTTTTTTATCGATCCATAGGACATGAATTCACGTACATTAGACTGGCTCTGATTTTTGAATAAGCACATAGCGAAACTCAGCATGATTTTATACAAATTCTCTGGACAAAAAAATTGTCACATATCCAAAAATGATATCCAGATGAGAAAAAGAGGCGTATTGTGAAGAACAAAAAGATTCAAAGTAGGTCAGAAATGACCCAAATGAAGACCTTGAGAGAAACGAGGATGAATGCTGTGCGATTTTTTTCATTCGATTCGTATGAATTATGACCGTGATAAATCCGCAGGATTCTCGAGGGAGAAAAATCGAGCAATATCGAAGTTGGAATAGTAGAGACGTTTGTACTTAGTCAAATAGAAAGAAAGGAGACGCGTGAGGAAAAGTTTTTTTCTTTTCAATCAAGGTTCTCGTGCGTCAGGGACGAGGTGGCTCAATTCGTTCACGGGTTGTGGTTACCAAATACGACAAATTGAGAAGAAATGATACTGAAAGGAATCAAAGTAGTTGCAAATGGAATATCCCGACCGGAAATTCACAACAGGTGCAGGATTGTACCACTATACTGGCGAAAAATTGGCAGGGTACTGACATTTGTCTGGCATGTAATGCTTTTCCGTACTGGGGATTATTTTTCTAATATCATCTTTTTCTTAGTAGCAACGCTGAATTCAAGTATTTTCGAATTTTTCATGATTCCTTTGTATCTGTATGCTGGTAAAAATCACACATATCTGACCCATGTATAATCCATATAAGGAAACGGCGGGTGGTATGGCCCTCTCAAGGGAAAACTGAGATAAAATCACTCCAGAGTAAAACAATATCGCTACGGTGTAGGATACCATTTAAGAAAAAATTGTCATTAGTGAAATAAAAGATCAGGAACAATTGAATCGATGGGAAGAAAAACTCCACGAGCGCTGGAACCGCGTTGCAAGTTTGATCCAAACGGTCCCGTTGGAGGTCGAAAAAAAAAGTCGGAATTCTGAAAATCTAAAAATACTAGGTGATAGGGCTTGAAAAATGGATATCATTATTTGTTTACCATTTTTTTTTCTAGGTTACATAGTTTTCGAGAAAAAAAATAAAAACTTCCCATTTTTTCGCACCAAAAATCAATATTTTTCAATATTAAACTCGTTCTAACTCGGTCATTTTTCGATTCGTAAGACTTTTCCGAAGACAACAATGTTGTGAAAGTTTGTAAAAATGAATAATAAGTGAATAAATTTTCAATTCGAAGTGAAAATCACCTCTTCGATGCTTTGCATTGAAAAAGTGTCGGGGGAAGTATGAGCTACAAAAAACTTCCAGCAACAGAGTTGTTCGCTAGTATATGGACAAACTTTGTGGAAATTTTTGGATCGATTACACTATTAGCTTGTAAAATACAGCGATTCATCCATTGGAGCGGAACGAAAACTTTTCATGATTTTGCGTCGTTTATCCGTTAAATATTGAAATCCGTAGAAAAAAATGTATTGAATTATCGTGAGTTTATGTTTTTTGGGTCGAAGAATCCGAATATCGAAGAATTTTTGTGGAATTCGTCATCCAATTGTTAATTTATTCATTATCCAATTAAAGAGTTTATGACAAAGAAATTCATAACTATTTTCATAAAGGTTCCCAGATTAGTTCCTTACAAGAATCCGAAATTTTCACGGGAAAATATAATGAATCCCATCTGGGGCCCTATGTGGGATCATACATGGGTTCCTATAAGGCTTCTCTTGAGGTTTTTTTGCTCGGATAGAGAGTCATTGCAACGAAATTGATTCCATTTTCAAAACTTGAAAGGTGCGTGAGAAGGAATTAATGGTAATTGAACTAGGACTTTATACGGTGTACATATGATTTTTATTCAATTCGATCCATCGTTCTATTTGTCGCAACCAAGTAATAATTGGACGCATTTGTTCGTACAAAGTTATCATTTATCTCCGCATTACGAGCGTTTTTATCTGTAATGAGCAATTCTTTCTTCCGTGTGAAGATTTTTCCAACGGAATCTCATCATTCTTATCGCCGAGAAGAAGAGAGTGAGAGGTAAATCTTTGATAGAAAGAATAAACCTAGTTATCAAAACCTTTTCCAAATGTTTCTCCAATGAGGATATTTATTTTGAAACGTTCAAAGATTGTAGGAACAGTTTATTTAGCTTGGCTGTCAGTGAATTTTCATAATTCTTTTATTGTATCGATCAACAGATTGGTATCGGAGCATAGATATTCATTCAACGACCCTCTGAGATTGAGCGACCATTTCAACAAACCGGCCATAATCGAATCCAGTGATGAAATTTTCGACGAACTCACTAGGGGGTTATCTTCTCAACCTCAGGAAGCGAGCGATCGAATGTTTGATGCAGAGGTATGTCAAATCAAATTTAATGCTCTCCGTAAATTCAACCGATTTATGTATTCCATCTTACAACCATTCATATGGTTTTCCTTCATCCAAAAGAAAAATTGTGTATTGCACTATCTGACAGAAAAATATGATTTTCGCTAAGTTTCTAGGACAAGCAAACGCAAGTAACGCAAAACAGAAATATAATGAACGAAATCATGTCGCAACTGTTTCTTCCTGATATTTTTATTAAGGCAATGCGACTTGATCGACAATTCCCAGTAAGCAAACAAAGTTCATTTCTCTTCACAATTTCCGGAGAATTCATTGATTGTGTACTCGACTTTTTAAATATTTATATTATACAATCGAAAATATTTCCATCGTTATTTATCCTATCCTCGATTACTTCATTCCATGGAATTCATCCGTTTTCAACTTCTTCGTATGGTATCGATCAATAATCTTCCAAGAATTCGAATCGAAATTGTACCCGCCGATGAATTTTCCAAATGAATTACAAGTGAGATATCAATCAACTGAATTACATTGGAATAATTGTTCGTGTGAGATGTAAATTACTTTTTTGGGGGTTGAATGAAGGTCCAGTCTAAAATTGAAGGATAAAAAATAAAAATAAAATCAGAGGATCAGTATTTCAGTCACCAAAGTGTCCTTATGAAAAAGTTTTGCTGAAAAATTGCTGAAAATCTCGGAAAAACTCTGATTCCCCTCTGCAAAAGTATGAGAAAGTCTGATAAAGTCTAAAAAACTCTGAGATTTCGATGGAAAATCTAATATTTTTGAGACATTATTCTCAGAGTTTTTTCCAAGTTCGTCAGAGATTTTTCATTGAAACTTCAAACAAATGATTATGCATTTATTCCTGATAAAACTCTGCGAGAAGTATGATGAATGTCCATGTTTTCTCCGAGAGCTATAAAAAAATCATGAAATATGAGTGATTTTCAGAATTTTCTCAGATCTTCTTCTGATTCAGATCGATGATTATGAATTTATTCCTGACAGAACTCTGAAAAAAATGTGATGAATTCTTGTTTTCCTGAACAGGTAAGTAGAAAAGATCAATAGCGAGGGATGTTTAGAACTTTTTCCGTAACTTGCAGCCTAAGTTGAAACTAGCAGCCGATTATGATGACATTATATTAAATTACGTCAAATGTCACTCATGTTTCATGGTTTCTTCCAGCTTTCGGAAGGAACACGAACATCCATCATACTTTTCCCAGAGTTTCAGCAGAAATAAATTCATAATCATTGATCTGAGATTTCGATGAAACAGCAGTGATAAACTCGGAGAAAGATCCGAGGAAATTCTGACAATTACTCATATTTCATGATTTTATTATAGCTTTCGGAGAAAACGCGGAGATTTATCATACGTTTTAAACTCCGGCAAAAGTCTGACAAATTATGAAAAAATTCTGAGAACGATGTTCCAAAAATATTAGATTTCTCATCCAAATTTTAGAGTTTCTCAGATTTTTGCAGAGTTTTTCGGAGATTTTACAGAGATTTTCAGCGTTTTCCCAACGAAATATTTTCATACGGGTGCATTCATACATCCCTACTTATCGTATCTATTGTTACAGAATTATCATCTTTCTAGAATAAAAAGTGATTTTTCGCTCTCAATTAAACGGGAAAAACAAATAAAGCGAATTTCAATTTCTCATCGTTTTGCAGATCAAACAGTATCTGTTCCGAGGTGGACGACCATTGGGGATGGATTTACGAGCTATAGATATACAAAGGAATCGTGATCACGGTTTGGCTTCATATAACGATATGCGTGAATATTGCGGTCTCCCGAGAGCAACGAGCTTCGAAGATTTCCAGGATCAAATGCAATATAACGTAAGTTGAGCTTCATCACGAACACAAATGTTTAATCAACAAATTTTCAATAACTGTTGGAAAAATAAGATACAAAATCGTTTGGAGAGAACAACAATGCAAAGTAGAATATAGGATAGGGTTGAATAATGGCTGAAGAATAATTCATTAATCTGAAGAGAATTTTAAACGATGTTTGTATTTATGTTTTCCTGGACACTTTGATCGATAAAGTCAATTTGATTTATTGAATTCATTGCTAAGGAGCGTAAGAAGAGAAGCAGGCACGTGCAGATAAATTAATTTTCTTCAAACCGATTCAGAGAAGATATTGTATTTTCTTTCCATGAAATTCCTTCAATTCTTGAGTGGAATTCCCTTCAAATTCTACAAATATTCGAATGCGTCAAAGCTGGGAACGAACTTCTCATTTCTATTCTGAGATTGGACTTGATAAAAAAATGATAGTGATTTTTCAACTTGATCGTTACGAAACAATGAAAATACATATTTTCTGTCATTGGAGGTATTAAATTATTGAAATCTGGTTTTCAAGAAGTCCTTGGAGGAATGTTAATTTTGAACAGAAAATATTCATCATATGTGCATGAGAATCCCATACTAACGCGATCTGTTCGAATTATTATATACATGGAGCAAAAAACACAATAATATTGCTGAATTGACAATAAGAATTTTCAGATATCAATACACAATAATCAACATTAGTAAATCGGAAATTTATTTTCAAGAAAATAACTTCGGATTGTTATAAAAACAAAAATTATTGTATATTCAACAATTCATGATTCGCTAAGTTTACGAAACACATTTTTCTCTGTGTACACACAAAGCAAATAAAATTCACTGGAACAGAAGAATCGATATTTCTTATTAAAGTAGCTAGAAAATCGCTATTACAGCTAACGAAATTATTGTGGTTGCAAATATATTGCTTTCATAGTAAAAAATTTGTTGTTTCAACAAAAAGTACCCAGGCAAATCAAATTTTATTGTCACCATGAATTTTTTCCTCCGTATATAATATTCCACGTATGTCACGGATGTCATTTGGATATCGGGCGGATGTTTTCACGAACGTTGGAATGATATTAGAATGATAACAGCTTGGGAGTATCCAACAGGTACATCTAATGGATATCAGATTAGGATGGTCGGTGAATTTTAAAACGATCTGATTCAATGATATATCAGGGAAATTTTGGTGGAATTTGGCAATCATGCAGATAATTGGGATGATTTCATGAGGAAGCCATGAAGCGAACTGAGAATTCCCCTTCCTCCAATAACTTGCGCCAAATAAAAGATGAAAGATCAGCGATGCCGGGTTTCTATCCTTCGTTTTTCGCGGGTTGAAGGAGGATAGAGAAGTTTCCGGTGTGCTGCCGTATCAGATGACTGGCAATTTTGATGAATTTAAAGGGGAGATAGACTGAAAAAAGTTTGATGCTTAATTTCCCTAGTAGAAATCACTCTAGTCGTTCTCTAGGCCTCGCAAGGCCTCGCAAGTAACTTGCAAGGACTTGTGAGGCCTCGTAATTACCTAGAGAAATACTAGAGTGATTTCTGCTAGGGTTGTCATTTCAATGAGGCGTGCACGGGAAAAAATAATTGGATCTGGTCGCACTGTAAAAAATAATCAGAATTTTCCTGTGTATATCAACCGGAAAATTCCAATCACTAATTGGGAAATCAACTCTCGGTATATTCATATGAAATTTCCCATAAATTAATCTCAAAATTCTAAGCTTCATGCAATTTTTCCCAACATTTCACAGTAAATTTCCGGACAAGTTCGGAAAATCTATAGCGCATGTATGTTTTAATTACTTCACATAAATAAATAGGAATGTTCCCACACGCAGTAAATAGACGTGTTGAAAAGTCCCATAATTTATTGAGGATCAGCGTCAGTCTGTGACAGATAGAGTTTTGACTTGAATTTGCTTTTAAAAACTCCTATAATTAGATGTATTTCTACAAGAAATTATGGTACTTCTCAAGCTATATTCAGGTAAATGATTTCATTCATCACAGACTGGCGCTGATCCTCAATAAATTATGGGACTTTTAAAAATATATTTTTCTGCGTGCACAGAAATTTTTTACGGTGCGCTGGACAGAAACCTAGGCTCCTAATCCGTGTGGAAATCAATCCCGGGCATCTTAAGGTAGGCCCCAGCCCCGTAGGGGTATATATCTTAGGCATCCAATACAAGGTTGCCTACCCACGACCCATGTGGGTCAGTTGGGATTGCCAATATATTCCTGGAATATTGCAAATATGCCCACCCACAGCTCATATAGGCTTCGAGTTGGCTACCATTGTTTCGCCTGGGTATTTTGATACCATTACGAGGCCTAGATCGAAAAGCGTAACATTCCAAGTTGGGGCCACTTTCAAAGTAGAAATTATAAACCTGGCCCAGGTCTGAGCCCGGGAGAAATTTCCACACGGGAATGAAGATGTCTTCTGCAACACTTTTAGATATCTTTTGGACTGAACAAGAGTTTTAGACATGTAAAAGTGTTGCATAAGATATCTGAAACTTACTCAAAAGATACTGCAAGACGCGAAATTTTTATTGGACAGAGAGATCACCAATAGAGGTGGAAGTTACGATATCGATGTCCACCAATATCATAAAATACACGGATATCGATTCATATTCAACGGGTGTCTGGATTCACACACAGATAAAAATTCTTGCGGGAATAGCAAAATGTTGACTAATTCAGCAAATTGTCTAGCAATCTGTATATTTACAAATATGTCGAATTGCTGGATCAGCAAATACTAGCTAGAAGAGGAAACTTTTTGCCGGTGCAGTGGAAGGATTTGTTTCCAAACAGACACAAAAATATCTTTCAGAATTCTAAAAGATATCTTCCAAAAGTACAAGAAGTCTTGAAGAATTTTCTAAAAGATATCTTTTCTTATTCGAAAAGATGTCTTATGCAACATGAATAGATTTCTGCAAGATCTCTCAGGACTTTTCAAAGGTATGTTTAAGAAAAAGTAAAAAAATCTAAAAGAATTCTTCAAGATTTCTCAAACATGTCTTGAAAAATTCATAAAAATGTCTTGGAAGAAGCTTGAATCTATCCAAGTTCTTCGCCCTCCCTGTTTGTCTTTATCGCCCTCGCAATCCTATGAAGTTTACTTTACCTCGATCCTTGAGGTTCCAGGAATCGAACCCGCGCATCTTACGACGTACTTACGCTTCAGTGACCTGAGCTATACAGAGAATTTGATATTTATGCTCATAATTGTCAATATCACATGGTGAAATAGTGTCAGTGTGATCTTTTGAAAAAACTGTCATTATATAAACAAATTTCAGATAAGTTGGCCGTGGATACCACAGATTCTTCTTAAATTATTTCTATCCCATCGTTATTGAAGAATAACTTATTCGTAAGTATAAGTTCAAAAAAGCGTAAAAAGTTCAGTAATTTGTAAAATATTTGTGTCTTAGAGATTTGTTAATTTCAGCGCGGATATTAAAAGGTTACAAAATCGTATTTTTTGCAGAATTTAAAATCTCTTGGCATGTTTATAGATTTTTCAAGCTTCAGATTTTTGAACGAATTCATCACATCCGTAATTCGATTATAATAAATGGCACATTTCGAGTGTTATTCATGTCTAACTTAAATCCGGTGACAATCTATCTTTCCAAACATATCTTGTTAACATCTTCCAAGAAGATATCTTTCAAACGCTTCTAAAAGATATCTTTAAGATATCTTGCATGGTCGTCTTGGAGATGTCTTCAATCAAGACATCTTTTAGAAATCTTTTGCAAGATGTTTTCCCAACACTTCTGAAAGATATCTTTAAGAATTCTTCGAGAACGTTCTTGAAGATCTCTCAGTTGAGTATTCTTTCAGATATCTTCAAGAACTGCATGCTGTGTGGGAATTGTTTCAGCAAGTTTTTTTCTTTGAGTGTATATGAATAAATTTCTCTTGTTCGTCTCGCTAATTTTTTTTTTCTGTATCGGGGTTTTCAAACCAATTGACATAGTGTCAATAATAATTTTCTTTCGCATGCTGAAGAAGTTCTCTCATTTACAGGAGGGACACACGAGTACTTTTAATCTTCATCCTCGTTGCTTTTAAATGTATTTTTACACATATTTTTGTCGGAAATTGATTTGAAAATATTTAATATACTCGATTCCTCACATTATTCTTCATCTCCAGTTTTTTGCTGCTACGTGGAAAATGAATACGAGATCTCGAAAATATTTTCATCCTCCAATACATGCCTGTTGAAGTGGATACAGTGAACGAATTGAATAGAAATATCCTATCCCGACGCACTGTATTTAGCTTATAAACAGAAAATACTTATATCGAATTCATCGTGTGTGTCGTAGCTCATGCAGAAGGAATATATATTTCCACGCGTATATTGGTTAGATATATTCGTGTAAATAATGTTCTTTTGAGAACGTTAGAATGCTGGTTATGTAGCCAATTCGTTTTTCACATAACGTAGAAGAACGGTTCGATGAACATTTCTGTATAGACATTTCGTATATTTATATATTCAAATAGGAAACCGCGTTTCAATATTCATATATCATCTATCTTCACAGTCGCAAAATACGAACAATAAATCACTTCGAGTATTAAACATTCATTGTAATGAATAAATCATTTGTCTCGATGTTTAATCCACACAGATATACACGGAAAAAATAATTTTGCTACAGCAGCTAAGTAGCTAGCACGGACACGGACAGCCATTAAATTGGCTCCTGCGGCTAAGTTTTAGCTGTTACTGCAAATAAATTTGCATTTGTAGTCAATTTATTTGCGGTAACAGTTAAAATTTAGCTGCAGGAGCTAATTTAATGGCTGTCCATGACCGTGCTAGCTACTTAGCTGCTGCAGCCAAATTATTTTTTCCGTGTATTATATTCGTGATAATTCAACGAGATACGTGATTTTGATAATTTTTTATGTGATATTTAATGAGTTTGATTGCATCCGTGACTATAAATTTGAGAAACCAGAAATTTTTCAGAAATCTAGCTCGAACATATCGTCCCAATCCAGGAGGTCATTTGTATGCAATCAAAATCTATATTTTAGATAATTTTTTGTGTTAATTTCCAACAAACATTCCGAATAGATTGTTTCTAATACAACAATTTCCAATCGTGTCAAGATTTTGCCCTACCTTTTATAGAAAACTTGTTCTTCAGGATTCCATCCATTATATTGTTTTTCATTTCCTCTGATTCCTTTCAATTAATCTCACGTACAATTAATTAATCGTTCCTTCATACACACAGTCATAAATCTTACCGCATCACAAAATCTGGCACTTTATACGCGAGGCCAAGTGGAAATGCGATAATAAGAAACCTGTGTGAGTGAAATCTCATTGTTCCTTCAGCGATAAATAACAGTCTATTATTATAAACTAGAGTGGAATGAAGGGAAATGAAGTGACATATCAATGCTGAGTAATTTATTTCTGGATTATTGTCTTCACTCCCAAACAAATCAATTCAATCCAAAGATCTTCATCGTTTGAATTCTTCAACGTCGTAACCCGGCACTGAATTTTTACACTTTTTCTCCTCCGTAACTGGTTGTTTCGATCTTATGTTCAATTTATTTGAATTCGTTATCTCGCGGAAGTATGAGTTTTACATTTACCACGCCGATTAAGGAATATTTTACGAAAGTAACCGTAACAGAACGAATGTGTTGAGGGAGGTTATAAAGCGTGACCAGATAAGACCAGTGGACTTTGTTGATACAAGATTTGTTTAGAGTGAAAAAGTATTAGAATTCAAATACAAATGTACTTTCGTATCTGGAGGAATTATTTTGTGCGTTTACTGATTTTACGAAAGCGAAGCGTGCAACATTGTATACAAGAACGTATGTTCGTGTTGTATTTGGTTTGAAAAACGTTGGAAAGAATAATGATAGGTTGCGTCATATATTGCTCCACCATGAAATCAATAAATATGAATCGATGAATCGTAACTAATACTTTCACGTGCAAAGAGAAATATTATTTTCCATGACAAATTGAATATCAATGAATTGATACTGTCTTCGCGGAAGAATTATGTGGATAAAGCTTTTATTGCACTGAGAGAAAGGTACCTGTTGGGACAACTAAATGTTAGTTACAGCAGCTAGATTTTTATTTACGCTAGCTAGACTCTAGTTGGGGTAAATAGAAAGCTAAGCTGTCTGAAATATGAATAAGATGGTTTATTCAATTGGAATAAAAAATATACTTGTGACAAATAAAATTTACCTGGCACAACTAAATCTTTATTTACAGTGACTGAATTATTATTTACAGTGATCATGGTATTCCCACAAAGATTTCCCACATGTTTTGGCCAACTGTTGTGAAATGCCTAACTCCAAAAACTTGATAGTATATTTTTCTTCACGAAAATAATGCAAAATTCTACTTCAGTTTCTATTTTGAAGGAATTCCTTGCATTTCTCTAATAGATATAAAAATAAAAAAAAGAGACTGAAAGAAATATTTGATTTTAAAAAGAGAATTCAAAAAATTTAAGCGAGACAAAAGTTGTTGCAGCGATGTACAAGAGTTCTTCACAAGAACACTCAATGAATTTGGGGTGAAAATCAAGTGAAGTGAGATGTGTGGCAAAAAATGAATAATCATTTCGATTTGCTTTGGGATTCATTCTTAAACAAATTAGAATTTTACACTTCCAAGGAAACTCTTAGAGTATTCCTTACACTGTAAAAAATATTTGTATTAATTTTAATAGAAAAGTTTGGAAGCAATTATCGTGTTTCTAAGATGATCGCTCGATGTTCGCTCGTCTCGAGCCCCTTATTTTTGAATTGTTCAAATTTTTTTGAATTTATTGTTGAAGTGATTTTTTTTCTTATTCGATTTTCACACGAATTTTGTATTACGTACATTCTGCAAGAATTTTTGTACATATTTATACTCAATTTCAGGCCAAACGTTGGCTTTTTCAATAAAAAAAGCACTGCTCGGCCAACTGGATGGTTTTTCTGTTGTTCGATGGTTTAACGGTTGGCTTAAAAGGCTCAAAAACCATGGCTGTAATGCTTGTGGGATTGACACACATTCTTATCGAAATTCAAACACAATATTACCTTGAAACAGTTCTCATACAAAAATTGATTTGAATCTGATAAAATCTGTAGAGAATTTGATATACAAAAGTGTGTGTTAATTGCTTTCAAACTTTGTGTATGAAATTAACAAAGTTTGAAAGCAATTAAAAATAAGTTTCTCTGAAAATATTTGAGAATTTCGGTGATTTTCAGCGAAATTTTCCCACCAGGGTATCCCCTTTCTTCGATAGCATTTGAAAAATCCATAGAATTTGAGGAAATTAAATTTAATAGGGTTTAGTCAGAACATTGGGCAAGATTCAATCAGAATTACATCGAAAAAATACACTAATCTGATTGAATCTCATTGAAAATGGTTGAATAGGATTCAATCAGAACATTGTGCAAAATTCAATGGGATTTGGCGAAAATCAATCGGTTCGTTGAACCATGGGTTACAAAAATACTATCGAATATTCTTGTATAGCACTCGAAGAATTCTTTTCCAAGAACAAGAATAGAGTTCTCAAAGAATTCTATTCTTGTGCTTGAGAAAGAATTCTTCGAGTGCTGTATGGGTAACGCCTATTATACGGGGTAAAACCTAAAAAATAACTGGTCAGTTCACCTCTCTGCGTATGGAATTGGGTTCTTAATCCCCATTTGCACACAGAGAGAACAAATGTTACTGGAATTGTGAATGTAAGCCATACTCTCATCATTCTGGTCACGGAATATAAGAATAGCTAGCCAGTATAAAGATCGTAAAGCTGGTAGATATGAATATATATATATATAACAAAAAGTCGAACATTCTCTTATAATTACCGCAAGTGAAAATCATATTCATAGAAATCTTGAATCTGAACATATCTAGAAAGCAATCCATATCACTTTTTTGTGCCCGTGTATGATTGTACGTTCGCTGAACCTTTATATGCTACTCGAGAAACAACAGAGCCTCACACTTGGATGCCTTATATTCGTCAGACAGATGAAAATTCCAAACGATGCTCGACGTGACTTGTAGCAAGAAAGAGTTACGAAAAACAGGAATAAAAAATTCTTGATTTGAAGAAACACGAAGAAGGTTCGAATAGCGAATCCAATGGAATGAAAGAAAAAATATCTCGTATTTGATGAGGGTATTAATATTTTTGAAGATATTCGATTTTTACGCTAAGCTAGAACCCTTGTTCACAGTTTCGGACAAAAACAGGCGAAACGAGATATGCGAAAATTATGTGTTTTTATCTTGCGATTTTCATACAATGACTAATGAACTTCTGTATATTTGTATATAATCGCACAAATGTGTGAGAAACATTTAGTTTAAGACATGCAGGAACATGACAGATGTAGTCTGTCTTTACACGGATACTGACGAATAAAAATATTGAGTCAACTTTATTCAACTTTATTCTCGGCTCCAACGATCAGTCAATTACAGCATCTTTTTGAGTTTGTAATTCATCTCGCCATAGAGTCGTTTTGAAGCGGCATCTTCCACTTTCGTGATGAAATGATGCTGTCAAAGCCTTGAAAAACTTGAGAATATCAAGTTCCAGATGAACTGAAGCACGTCTTCATAATCTTTCGAAGTTTTCGGCATTTGACTAGCGCATAAGTACAGAATTGAGTTGTGCGGTGGATTGTTTTTGCTCGAGCTTTTCAATGTTTCATTCTTACCAAGAGATTTCTGTGATTGCTCTTTTGTTCTGAATTATAGCGTGTATGAATTCTGACCCACTTTGGTCCCACTCTGGCCCAGTCTTAGACCCATATTATCAGGATGGGGCCCATGCTAGGCCGGGGTGGGCCCCCTGGTGCATACATGTTAGGGAGGTGTCTCGCTTTTGCCTGGCACTTTTGACGTTCCATTCTTGCTTTCAAAAGCTCCTGTCCTGTTTTTGCTTGACAAAAATTATTTGAGTGTCACTTCTGCTCTTAGCGTATCATTTGGTCCCGCTGTTTTTCTATACTGAATCTATGCTGGATATCAAGTTTGCAGGTAATCCCTTGAAATGTGAGTTTTCGTTTTCGTCTACTATATTGAACCCGTCATTTCGAATTTTGGATTTTCACAACGGCTTTGTAATCAGTGTGATCCCAAAAATCTGGGTACCATGTTAGACGGAAATCCATTGAGTTTTATGATTTTTGTCCACTATATTGGATGCGCGTTTTGCATTTTGAAATTTGGAAAACGGATGCGTAATCAGCGACCCCAGAATCCCTCGAGTACAGAGTGACATTTAGCCCCCACATCCTCTCATATTACAACATCGGCAATATCACAACAAACAACAGACAGGTTTCTTTCACCTGAATGTAGACATTCCACACCGTATTTTGCATCAAAAAACCCAAGACATGCCTAGACCTTATTTATTAACTATTTTTGTACTCGGATTTCTTTTCACGTTTAAAGAATTGTTCTGTCAATAGGGTTCGATAAATTTGATGCCAAAGGCTTGAGCATGAATGAGTGTGTATCATTTTGGACTTTTCTTGTATTAGGAAAATATTCTTTTGTTGAATGAATGGAAAAAAGCGATCGGCAATAATGATCCAGAACTATTAGGAAATTTATGAATTATAGTAGCGAATACATTATTTTTTTGTTCCATCAAAGAGCTTGCATATGATGAAAAAAGTTGAGAAATGTCTCAACATTTTATTACAGTCATAATCGATTCACAGATCTCATTCAATCAAGGCTATTATTGATAATTAACCTATTAAGCTGATTATCGTTATTGAATTCGTAGAAATGTTAACTGAGACGATGAAGTTCTATTTATGGGATACCCTTGAAATGACCACACTACAAAAATTCATTTTCCTTCAATTATCCATATGACAATCATGAATCTGACGACAATGGGGGAGATAATTCAATATCGTTCATGAAAACTCATCATATACGATTCATAGTACAGTTGAATACATGATATGATCTACAAAAAATTCTTTATCATAATTTTGAGAGAAAAATTTTCAAAAAACTTCTCGGCAATAACATTCAAAAATCCTATTATAGGAATGGGACTCTATTTCTAAATCGTTCAAGTCTGATTAGGCGTGTTCAGGCCTGACCATGGACATTTTTTAGCTTAATCTTAATTGAAAAGGCTTCAATTTTGTACCCACGTGGAAACCCGTGATCAAGCTGGACCGTGTGCGATCATGTTAGACAAACTATTCTTGCCCTTGATCATGCAAAATTGTACCAAATGAGAAGCATTCATACCAAATGACTCTGTATGCACATGCCGCATCATGTCAAATCGGCCCCGAACGCATTCACGTACGCCCAAGCACGCGCGATCATCCCTGAAAACAGGGAACTAGAAAATGGAAACTTCTCAACCAATCAAAGGTGATCTGCTCATGATCAGGTGATCAGGTCAGCTACTTCGGGAGGCTCCTGTATGAGCATAATAAGTAGAAATGATTGACAATACATTAGTCTTTTATCAAATTAGAAAAAGCACGATGAAAGGAACTCTTCTTGTTGTCAAGTTATAAAACTTATTGATTCTGTATGAATTTTTCATGCATAATAGGGCATAATCAAGCATGATTAGGCGGAATTGAGCGTGATTAGTCCTGATTACGTGGGTACAAAATTGAGGCCTGATCACGCTTGATCGCGCCTGATGAATAAGACCTGATCAGGCGTGGATGATTCTTTCACGGGCAGAAATAATATTCGATTCATTTTTCAGGATGTATTGAAGCTTTCACAATTGTATGAAAGTCCGGATGACGTGGAACTCACGGTTGGTGGTTCCTTGGAAAGACATGTTCCTGGAACTTTGGCAGGTCCAACATTCCAATGCATTATGATTAAACAATTCCGACAAACACGTGTGGGGGATAGATACTGGTACGAATCTGGAAATCCTGAACTGAGATTCACCGTGGGTGAGTTTGATTTATCATTTTATTTATTTATCATTCGATTTTAGTGCATCCAGTGGAATCATTTCATCAAAAGCGAATTCATTACAACCCCTGATTGGAAAGATTCAATGAATCTCGCTGAATATCATGAAATTTGAAAACTAAAGTCTATTAAAATCTCATTTGATGATTCATTAAAGAAATTCGGCTAATTTTATGAACTTCTCAAAGGAATCTCTGACAATGTTTTGGCGAAATTCCATGAAATTTCAGTTTTTCGGATTCGATGAATTCCTTCAATCCAGGGACACAGCTCAGAAGAATTAAAAATTCCACATTCATGAAATTTGAACTCTAATTTCATGAAAGAATATACGAATTAAATTACATAGGCCAGCGAAATATGACTTTTTATTCCCCCCTCGAACAATAATGTCTTTTTTCGAAGCCTTTTAATGCGCTGCATCCGAATCTGGCTGCAGAATTGCTCTATCGCGTCAGGTTTTTGAGATATTTCGACCTAAATATGTGAAAAACACTGTTTTTCGACATATTTGGGGTTACGTAAAGCCGTTGAGTTCGCTCAAATATCTTTTTTTCTTCATTGCGATACGACAGTTTGAGAATTTTGTCTCCACCTATTTATTGAATACATGAGCGCATTAATTTCAAATTGTCGTATCTCAATGAAGAAAAAGATATTTGAGCAAACTCAACGGCATTTGGAAGAGGATGACTCATACTTTGAGGTGCATCTATTAGTTTAGTGAACAAAATCACCCTTCGACTTGACGTAACCTCAAATACGTCAAAAAACAGTGTTTTCCACATTTTTAGGTCGAAATATCCCAAAAATCTGACGTGATATAGCAATTCTGGAGCCATATTCGAATTCAGCACAGCAAATCACTTCAGAAATGAGAATTTTATTTGAAGGAGAATTTCATTGCCGATCAGTGTAATAAATGTGAATGCTGATTCCCTGGTAAAAAAATCTCTCTGAATTTCTCTGAAAATTTCACGTTTCAGAAAAATTCAGAGAGATCCAGAGAGATTTGGGGAGATTCAGAGAAATTCAGAGCAATTCATCGTGATTCAGGGAAATTCAGAAGGATTCAGGAACGGGTGAATTAGGAAAAATTGTGCGTTGAACTTTTCAGAAGGATTCAGAGAAATTCAGAAAGATATACATTGAGAAAAATTTTGTGTGCGAGATTTCAGAGGCATTCAGGGAGTTTTAGAGAAACTCAGAGGAACGGATATTAGGAAAAATTTAGCATAGAACTTCACGGAAGGATTTAAAGAAATTCAGAGAAATTCAGGGATGAATAAATTGAGGGGAATTTTTGGTTCAAGATTGCAGAGGCATTCAGGGAGTTTCAGAGAAACTCAAAGACCCGGACATTAGGAAAAATTGACCACAGAACTTTTTCAGGAAGGATTCGAGGAAATTCAGAGAGATTCAGAGGGATTGGGAGAAATTCAGAGAGAAATAAATGAAGTGAAACTTTTGGTTCAAGAATTCGGAGGTATTCAGGGAGTTTCAGGGAAAATCAGAAACCCGAAACTTAGCAAAAATTAAGTATGGAACTTTACAAAAGGATTCAGACAAATTTAGAGTCAGCTTTGAATTCTGAATATTCGAAATCCGGAGAGATTCAAAGAGATTCAGAGGAATTCAGAGAGATTCATGAAAATTTATAAAAATTCAGGAGAACTCAGAAAGATACAGGCAAGTTTGGAGTAAGGTTTAAAATCTGGATATATGAAATTCTGACACATTCAACGAGATTCAGAGGAATTTAGAGAGATTTAGAGGAACTCAAACTGTTTCAGAGGAATTCAGCATGAGCTTTGAATTGTTAATAAATCAAATTCTGGAGAATTCGGGAAGATTTAGAAAGATCCTGAAGAATTTATAGATTTCCATAGAAAAATTAAGAGAGATTCAGGATGTATGACTATCTGACTTGGCTCCAACTTTCTCTGAATTTCTCTAAAATTGCTCTTTGAAGAATGTCCCAAAATATAGAGAGATTCAGAGAGATTTTTTTTACCAGGGTTATGTTGTTGGGACATATTACACAACTTAGAATGGTGGTAACTTAGCGAGAAAAAATCATACATGACCGTTCAATAGCTCATTTTAAACGGGAAGAGTAGCATAAATTGATACAGTTGAGGAAAAATATCAAGAAAATTCTATGCGACCTGTACATAACCTCAAAAATAGCAAAAAAATGCATTTTCCCAGTATATACCCTTAGTTATCTCAAAATTCTGACGTGATAGCCCAATTCTGACTCCGGATTCGGATTCTACGCAGCAAATTACTCCGGGAAATGGTCGCCATAGTTCCAAGGGGGGAAAACCTCGCAGGCCTGTGTTATTCTAAGTTCGAAAAATTCACACAGCAAAAAGAGTTTCGAAAATATTTATTGTTTCTTTTTAGAACAACTGGCTGAAATTCGAAAAGCTAGCATTTCGAGAATATTTTGCGATAACAGTGACAACATTCAGTCTATTCAGATGAAAGGTTTCGAGCAAGTCAGTAGAAGGTGAGTTTTTATCTTCTCTAATCCCTCTTCTGGTATTTCACATTGAAATTCATGAATATATTATTTTTCTTTACACAGCAATCCAATCGTTAGTTGTGAAGATATTCCGCAAGTAGATCTTACCGCATGGAGAGACGTGGCAGCATCTCCAAAACCAGTATCTACACGGCCGCATAACGAATTCCTCAATCATTATCTTCCTCATCGACACCTTTATCGTACTGACCCGTTTTCATTGTTTAAAAAGAGATGATGATTTAGGAACTTAAATTTGTAGCGAAATGCCAAAATAATTCGTCATTCGGTATCACCTCATCGATAATAAATTCAATTTTTCAGCGTGGCATCGATATCATATTCCTCAAATGTTTGGGAGTGAAAATAATAATGCATCTCTGGAAAAAGTGAGAATTTATTCTGCAGAAATCAAAACTCAGCCTGATTTTGTTTTTTAGTAAAAATATTCACGCTACTAGAAATTTTCGCTCTGAAGGAGCGACGCAATACCGTCCATCGATGATTTTAATTATAAAACATGTTTCAAATGTATCATCGTATTCTCAGAACATGACGAAAAATAAACTTTTTGTTTTACATCAAAATTTTATGTTTCTGTTTATTTTCATTATGCAATATCAGTTTATTCGTAAGGAAGTTTCGGACTTCCTTTTCAAATTCATAAATAGTTCTTATGATACTGCATGGCACGTGTAACTTGATTCATTCATCGAATAATGACCCAATATTTACTTGAAAGAATTGCGATTTATGCTGATGTCAGTTATTTGATGAGATTTCATAATTTATCGGTCAGTCGATTTCCAGCAGTTGTACGTAACATTGTTGGTGTCAGTGACATAATTTCCATGCGCTTTTTTTGATGTGATTAAAATGCGCAAAATTAAGATCAGTTCATTGATTTTATTGATAATTTTACATATAAATGGAGAAAATCGACAAATTAGTGATACAGGTGATTAGAATATAAATATTTCAAATCTGGGCTTGGTTAGTATTTTTTGATGAAATTTGCCGACGAAAGAGTTGTTTAGATGAACATTTATAGAATATTCGTATTAAAAGATTTATCGAATAGTCCTTGGGGTACATCGGTCAATCAAAATTACTAGCAAAATTCAATTCTCATAGCCAAGTAAATACAATGACAAAAATGCATAATAATCCGTGCACAACTCTTAAATTTGAATATTTACTAAACTCTAATTGAGATTTTTTTATAAATTATTAAGAAAGAATTACTTGGGTACCTGTATATAAAAACATATAAGTGTGTTTAATTATAAATGTTCTTGACATAAATTCAGCAAATTCAGTTCTATTTAATTTGCACCAATGTTTTCTTCATGGAATCTTTTTGAAATTCAGATCCAACAATTTACTCACGATATTTGAATGTTAGTCGTCCATTTCGCAAACTACCTGAATCTTCCTTGCTGCATTCTTTCCATAACAAAGCATCTTTAAAGCTTTCGGAATATAATGAGAGAGCAATGCGTGAACTTTCAAGCATCGATTCTGAGTGTGGAGTTCTCATGGAGTAAGTATGAAACTTTATAACTAGAGTAATAATAATTTAAAATTGGTCTTACATAAGAGATTCATATAACGATAAATATGTTGAAAATTAAGGAAAAAAATTTATATAAATTCTAGACGACTGTTTGGGTGGTTATAAAAATATGAGCTCAATTTAGAGAACAAATCGATAAGAATTATTTTCCAGAACGTCACAATCAATTCTTCTTGTTAATATCGAATTAGTCATTGAACAATCGTAATTTTATTGAAAATTGAACATTATATTCATTCAGAACTGATCAGTAAGTTTGTGCTCTAGTTTTTAATATAATCACAATAGATTTTATTTGCCCATGTGAGAAAATTTTCAGATTTATATTTCATTATATAATATAAATACTACTATACTTTTATTATATTATTCATTTTCATTGATTATTGTTATTGATTTATCCATTTTTTATATAATAATATATAAATTATATATAAATTTGAAAGTTTGTTCACATGGGTGTTGTTCAACATTGTTGTGACTCAACAAGGTCAGATATTACACAATTTTGATAAGAATCGAAGATAGTTGAATAAATCGGAATTATATCATCGTGATAAACTTTGTTCGCTGAGATGTGTTCCACTTGATACAAATGACTTTCAAATATACAGAAATTAGATTCTTAATTGGAATAGATTTGTGTTGTGAATTGTTTTCACAAACATGAAGAGAAAATATGGCAATCTATTCGTTATGGTAGCTATTTTTGACCTGTTACACAGAAGGAATGTTTGCTCCTCCAGTTAAATTCGCATGTTATCTCATCAAATACCCAGACAGCACAACGTGTCACTGGAACGTTTGAGGAAGGTTTATAGAACGTAGGAGAGGTTTTCTGAACGTTCATAAAACGTTCCAGAGACACATTGTGCTGTTAGGGTAATCAGGGCTGTGCGGTTAATCGATTAATGTATCAACACGCTTGATTGTTCAAGATTAATCCGAGGATTTCGATTGATCGTTTTGTTGATTAATCGGTCAATTGATCAGTTGATTAAATGGACATCGGAGAATCGTAAAAATGATACTTCAGAATCCACGTATCAATCAATTCACTGATTAATCGAAATCCACCCAGATAACAATTGAACCTTGCTGCAATGTTGTCAGGCAAGCTTGTAATAAGATTGACGGAAGGTTACTAGGTGACACACGACAAGGGTGTAAGCTTACAAAACCCTTGCAGTAGAGTTTTATAGCAATCTCACCTTGACAAGGTTGTCAACAACAAGTCAAAAGCAATCGAATAACAAGTCTGATAAGCTTATGACAAGTTTACATGTGATCCGGGAAACAATTAATCGTTGACAATGAATAGTTTCAATCGATTAATCGATCAACCGCACAACTCTGCAAATAATTCGTGGCGATGGGTGAATGATTTGCTGGAAATTTCAACATAGGAAACCCTATTCAAACGGATGGAAATAGATTAAAATCGAATGTGTTTCCAATTAGCAGGTTTAACAGGGTAGACATCCATGTATAATTCTGAGAAAATTCTGGACCGATTTCTCCGTTGGCAAATTTTGATCCGAGCTTTGGATTTTTAGCATTTTTTGATTTTTCGGGAATACTGTATTGTGCTCTCTAAAATTTTTCGAGTGAGATTTCACTCTTTAAGCAGCCAGAAGTGAGCTTGTCGAAATTTCGAGTGAAATTCCCACTCTTTCAGAGTGAAAATCTGAGATTTGAGGTTAGAAACCCACAGACACTCCGATTTTATAGTGAATTTTCCGCTCTAAAAGAGTGGAGGTTCACTCGAAACGAGTGAAAATCCCACTCGAAGCAGACTGGCTCACTTCTGAGACTGAGTGGAGCGAAACGCGTGATTTTTCATTCTTCTAGATTTAGAGAGTGGATATTCGAGTCCAATACTATTCCTGATGACAGATCAAGGCGTATCCTTTAGAAAAAAATCGACCGAATTGAGTGTTGCTCCGTCCCAAGTTATAGAACCTTGAATTTTTGGAATTTTAACCAATTATTTGATCGGATACCCTGGCGATTCCGAAGTAACCAGTTTTTATGGTTTACTTTGTGTTATTTTTTGGTTTGGCAAAAATTTGGTCAGAAAATGGGTACCCAGATGGTTTTTACCATATAATGACCTATTTTGTGACCGGAAACTAATGGTTGCTTAGAACAAATCTGTCACCAAAAGGTAACCAAAAAATGTGGTCCGTTTTTGGAATCTTCTTAGTATTTTTGAGGTAAAAACCCAGAAAATTCGCACGAAATTTTTGTTGATAAAAATGTCCCAAACCACCAACAAGTTACCAAAACTAAGATTTTTCACCAAAATGTCCCCGAAATTTTTGCTCACTTGTCGGTTCACCCAGATCCGCTAGGGTAGAGAATTAAAGGGCTTTCTTCTGAGTGTAGTTATTTTAATTTTACAGTGATGTGTGCAATGAGAAAGTTTATGACGACGAAGACATTGATCGTGGTGCCTGTTTCTATTATAAATATCGCTCATTCGATGGTTCTTGCAATAATTGTGATCATCCTTTCTGGGGTGCCAGCAATACTAAATTTCCGCGACTTCTGCCACCTCGTTATTCCGATGGTTTGTATGATTTTTATTCGTTTTAGTATATACTTGTTTACGATTTTTTCAAACCCTTAAAAGTACAGTCAACTACCGATCCTTCACTCGTGGCTCAGGTAGATCATAGTTGGATCTGAGATGGACAGGGACGCATCTGGGAATTCTCCACCCCTAGGCGAGATATCTAGTACCGCTCCCAGAGGGGAGGAATTGTAGGAATTATACATAATTTAGAAATATTTCGATATCCTTTATATATAATTTTTATATTAGGATGTATGAATTATATCGTGACGCCACCCCTGGGCCATGGCCTAGGCGCGGATGCGCCACTGGAGATGGATGAAAGGAGGCTCGACATTGAGGCAACAAAGATACGACGAAGAAGTGTGTCGGTACTTGAGAACTCACATAACAAATTTGAAATTGTAACTTTTCTATCGATGCAAATGTATTTTGTAACGAACAACCCAGGTAGCAAAGTGCTAGAAAAATTCGCAACAACTTCCCAGCAACACGGAGCTAGGCCCGGCGAAACGTTCTCAGCCCGAGTGGGTATAAGACGGGGGGGGGGGGAGGGGGTGCCATGAGAAATACTTGCCACAACGAAATTCAATCAGACTGGCCTTCAGACTGTGTCCCGATCATTGAAAAATAAAATATTCAAACTTCCGTGTGGGGGGTGCTCCCCACTGAACCCACATTATTCGCCGGGCCTGCACGGAGCAATAGTTTTTGGGAAGTTGGTGAGAGGTTGTGTCGCTAAATGTGCAGTAACAGCAGCATACTTGAAAGTTATTGTCATGATGCTGCGAAGATGTTTGGATACATGGGGCTATGAAACGTGAGATCTAACAATCCCCCAACAACGAAACCCTATTCCAAATGTTCAACACATAATTTTCTGTCAGGATTTGGTCGGTTTTTGTCCCAGGCATGATGATTTCCGACAGAACCAGACAAAATTTTGACCGGAATCCGTCAGGTTTTATTTTGCTTTGCCTGGCATTCCAGTCTGTGCAGGATTTGGGCGGTTTTTGTCCCAGGCATGATGATTTCCGACGGAACCAGACAAAATTTTGACCGGAATCCGTCAGGATCTGTCGGACATTTTTAATAGGGAACACCAACTAGTGCAGCAATACTGGAGCAGTAGTTGCACTGCAACTTTTGCTGTCAGGGGATGCCCATCTCTTACTGCATATCTCCGTTGCTTCAACGTCGAGTATGCTTCCATCTACCTCGAATCCACATCTCCCGCTAATTCATCGACTTTCCATCTGCGGTCCATCAAGATCGAAATGGGAGGATGGATGGTTGTTACGTACGAATGATCGAATGAAAAAAAAGAAACAACAGATGTATGAAATTTTGGAATTTCAATGAACTACTTGAATTTTAAAACACTTATGAGACAAAAGATGATATTTTTAAGAATGAATTTGATTATTTTAACTCGCATCTATAATTATCTTACAGGTTTTCACACTATGCCCATCAGCGTGACCGGAAAAGATTTGCCAAACGCGAGAGAATTGAGTGTCTATTTCTTTCCTCGTAAAAATGTTATCGACTCAACGTTGACGTTGGCCATTGTTTCATGGGGTCAAATATTGGCACACGATTTTGCACAAGTTGTAATGGAAGAAGATGGTAAATTGATTTATGAAAATACTGAATTGATATTGCAGCAAGATTGCTATTATAAATCATTATAAAGCGTTGAGGATGATAATCTGGTAATCTGAAAATAAAACTGACCGAAGACAAAGTTTTTATCGTCATCTCGAAGCGGAAGAGGGCACGTGTCCGGGGCGGCCAAAAAAGTAGGGGCTCTCGCTATAGTTTGCAAACCCAGACATTCACATTCTGATGAACTGCAACCTTATTTATTGCGCAAATGATAGTTGGATAATAGATGACCAGTAACGGTTGCATTTTATTTTCGATTCTAATTTTGACATTTGATTAGAGGACTTGAGTGGGAAACTTTCAGAATTATATATACTTTGTATATACTTTAATATACTTCATGTATAACTTATACAGAACTATATATAAATTATGTATAATTTTGTAAATTTTTCCACTCTAGAAGAGCGCCGTGATTGAGTTGTGCCCCCGCCAGCAAATTTCCTAGATCCCGCTCTGGCTTATAGAACATATTGGACAGCATCATTGAGGATAGGAAACGTTGTTTCTATACAGAATTGAACTGGAGAATCGGTGGAGCAATGTAAGCTCGATGAAAACCCGACGGAGAGGCCGGACATTTCTTCGTCGCTTCTTCATCGATTCATCGTTCTTCTGCCCGAATCCTACGTAGAAGCAACGTATCGTATCGGCGGCGATGCTGTATGGGTTTTGAACAGATTCGTTTTACATATAAAAATCGACTATACAAGTGGACATAGGACGAATTGAATACACCACAATCTATAAATGTTCTAAATTTCGAGTTAACCTGTCACAAAAATCCAGCTGAGATTCCACGTGGATTCCAGATCCGAAATTTAACTGCGTTGGCAGCTAAGACCCCAACTGGATTCCATGTGGGATTTCCAATTTCAACTGGGATCCCAACTGAAATCCCACGTTGGAGTTGAAATTCTAGCTAAGATTCCACGTGGAAATCAGGAATCCCAGCTGGAAACGCAGGTGAACTTTTGGAGCTGGAATCCACGTCGAATCCTAGCAGGAATTTCATGACAGGGTAGTCGAAACGATTATCCCGTCATTTCAATTAGTTGAATCAACTAATGAATTTATATTGATTATTGTGCATAATGTTCCAGCCGATGGTTATATACAATGTTGTGCCGAAGATGGAAGTGGTCCTTTACCAAACGATCTACAACATCCTTCTTGTGCCCCTATCATCATTCCACTGACAGATAATTTTTATTCTCAACACGGACAACGATGTATGAACTTTGTTCGTTCGAAGATGACGATACTAGGAGATTGTTCAATGTTGGAATCAGTTCATCAGGTAAATTGAAAACACGAAGGATCTGGAGAAAATTTCCGATAGAAAATTATAAAATTATTGTTATCCGTAAATCATTTTTCAAGCTTAAGAATTACAATAAAACTAATTGGATTTATTTGATCGGAGTATAAAAAAGAAGAAAAACAATCAAACGAAATCTCAAGTTTTCTATTGGAAATTCTTTTGATGGATTATCGTGAAAAATCCTATTGACATTCCATTTTAGTTGAACCGCGTTTCCAGTTACTTAGACTGTTCTCCACTTTATGGAATAAGCAAAAGAGATAATCAAAACCTAAGAACATTCTCAAAAGGATTGATGAAAATGGAGAAAAGGAATAGAAGCGACATGCTGCCTATCAACACCACTAAATCAATATTTTGTGACGCCCGGTTGAAGGGAGATGTGTGTTATCATACTGGTAAGGTATTCTCAATATTTATGATTTTGTTGGTTCAGCAATTCCTTAGATGCTGCAGTATGGAGAATTTCTTCAATCACCCATGTGGAAATTTCAACCGGGCCAATACTGGCCCTGACTTGAAGAATCTGCCCGGTTTAAATTTCCACATGGGCACCAGCCAAACAATTTGCTATTCCATTAATGTTTTCTTTCACCCGAGGACATCACATGATGTACGACATCGGTTTCTCTGGATGTATGATATCCCTATTGGGAATCAATCGAATATGGGTCATATATGAATTTTGTAAAAATCACATATATAATTATATATTACTATATACTACTACTACTACTCCGAGCGACTACTCGTCATTTTTTTTTTAATAATCATCGCAGATTCTTTGTCATTTTTTTTAGGGGATATACGCAGTAATCAAAATCCTCAGTTAGCGATTCTACAAACTTTAATGATGCGAGAACATAATCGTATAGCAAATGCTTTATCTGATATAAACCCACATTGGTCAGACGAAACGGTATTCCAAGAAAGCAGACGTATCGTTATCGCACAGTATCAACACATCACTTACAATGAATGGTTACCATTGATAATAGGTAAAATAGAATGATTGATTTTAAGCAAAACTCTCAATTTCTGGTAAATAGTGTTTTAATGATTTTCAAATTCAAATTTTTCTCTTTTCTCGAGTGGAGACATTCACAATATTGATGAAGTTCAACTCCCGCACTGAGAGAAAGGGTCTATTCAAATATTCGACAGCTAGGAAATTTAGTAACTGTGAATAAAAATTTAGTTGTGCTAGCTAAATTTTATTTGTCACAACTATATTTTTTATTCCCATTGAATAAACCATTTTATTCATATTTCAGACAGCTAGCCTTTTATTCCCCCGAACTGGAGTCTAGCTAGCGTAAATAAAAATCTAGCTGCGGCAACTAACATTCAGTTGTCCCAACTAGGTACCTTTCTCTCAGTGCGATCAACAAATTTTATATTCAAATGAAAAATCCTGATATTTCGAATTTCCTGCATACTCGAAGAAATGAAATATGATTATGTACAATTTGATCTCGTTATGAGCTCTCTGCGTTCTTTTCGCCCATGAGATTGGATACCGAGCGAAACAACGCACGCAGAGAAAAATTCTTGCTGAAAAAGCGTTTTCGAAAAATCTGCTTTGCTAAATTAGCAAAACGATTACTGTTACAGCAAATATATAGCTGTACTAGCAAGAAATTTGCTAATTCAGCGAAATTTTCTAGCCATGTGTATATCTACAATCCCGGATTACTGAACGGCAAGCCCTTGTTGAAAGAGCAAGATTTTTGCTGTACTGGCAATGTTTTTGCTAATATTCGGCAACAGTTTTGCCATATCAGCGCAGCAAATTTTCGAGGTTTGCTGTTCCAGCAACTTTTTTTCTCTGAGTGCGCAACAAACACGACGTTTTATGCAACATTTTTCGTCAAGTTTTAGACGCTGTGTTTGTTGGGATGAACATAGATGACGCTTATAGCGGAAATGTAGACATGTACATTCGATTATATTCTTTCAAAAATCATATCGAATTTAGATAGGGATTACATCAATCATTTGTTTAGGATAACATTAATATCTGGTATCAGTTATATAAAATTCTAATATGGATTCACAAATTCATTTTTGATACTCCGATAATAATTTGAAAAAAAGGTAAATAAGTGTATCCATTGACTGATTTTCATTTCAGGAAAATCGTATTTTGAACAGTACAGACTATCACATCATCCATGGGAAATGTATGATGATTATGATCCTACAATGAACCCGAGTACATTCATTGGTTTCACTACTGGAGCATTCCGATTCCTTCATTCTATCGTGGAAGGGAGTATTCTGTATGATGATATCCATTGTTGTTTTGTTTATTCAAATATAAAAATTTGTTTTAGATTCATTCGACAAATAATGTACCTTTACAACACCGCCATCCACGAGGTCTGTCGTCTCGACGTACATGGAGAAAAATGCAGGTCGAAAATATAACACGTTGTTCAATAAGTCCCGAGACTAACAACGAAAACGACACTTTTTTTTTCAAAAATCATTTTTATTCATCAATATAATCTCCTTTTAGAGTGATACAATCTTTCCAACGCCTTTCCAAAATTTCTATACCATGTTTATAGAAGGATTTATTCTTTGCTTCAAAATATAGGCTTCAGTTTCGGCAATGACCTCCTCTTTCGAGCCAAATTTCTTGCCCTGGAGCATTTGTTTGAGATCAGCAAAGAGTCAGTAATCGCTGGGGGCTAAATCTGGCGAATACGGGGGGTGGGGAAGCCAATCAAAGCCCAACTCGTTGAATTTTGCCATTGTTTTCATGGACTTGTGGCATGGCGCATTGTCTTGGTGAAAAAGGAGTTTTTTCTTCTTCATGTGCAGTCGTTTTGCTGCGATCTCCTCCTTCAAACGTACCAAAAAGTCAATTTAATAATCACTGTTGATCGATTTAACTTATGCCAGGTAGTCAATGAAAATCACGCCATGTGTATCCCAAAAAACCGACGCCATGACTTTGCCAGCAGACTGCTGCGTTTTTGGACGCTTTGGGCGGCTTTCGCCAACCATGCGCCACTCAGATGATTGCCATGTTTGATTGCTTTTTATTGCGAGTAAATAGCGATAAACAGTTCTCTGAATCGTCGACTCGTTGCTGTTTTTGTTCCACTGAAAGCAATCGCGGCACCCACTTGGAAACTGCAGCCTTTTTCATGCTCAATTTTTCATGGAGGATTGTAAATACGCTTCCAGATGATATCTGTGTCATTCCTGCAATCTCACGGACCTTCACTTTGCGATTTTTCATTACGATTTTTAACACTTCACTCACATTTTCCGTTGTAACGGCTTCCAATGGCCTACCCGAACGTTCCGCATCGTTTGTGTCCGTACGACCACTTTTAAACTCAGCATACCAACGACAAATCGTTTGTTTGGATGGAGAGGAGTCCGGGTCACGGTTTTCCAGCCATTGCTGGGCTTCTACGGTGTTTTCACCCATTAAAAAACAATGTTGTATCAACACGCGAAACTAGCTTTTTTCCATTTTTCAAACAAATTACAAAGTGACTTTACTTTAACCTCGATAACTCTGCTGTTTGTGGTCCGATCGACGTGAAATTTTTACACGTTCCATGTGAAGGTTCGCATTCTAGGGAAACTTGGCCAGTTTGGTGCTACTAGCACCATCATCTCTGGATTAGTCTCGGGACTTATTGAACGATGTGTTAGTAATCTTGAATGAAAATTTGGAAATATTTCTTAAAATCGGAGAATATTTTTTGAATTTGTAATGAAGGTAAAATCATTCACATTTTTGTTGAATTCTACTTGAAAAAAATGGAAAATTATCAATATCTAACAAAAAATAGAAAACAATATGAATTTTTCAAAAGTCGCGTATGAAATTTTACGAAATAAAGAAAAAAGTTTCAAAAATTTGTCATTCACTTTGTACAATTTCTTAAGTATTGATATTTATCCATTGTTTCTCAAGTAAAATTCAACAAAAATATGAACCGTTCCATTTTCATTACAAATCTAAGAAATATTCTCACATTTTTAATCAAGAGTACTATATTTTCGATCTGCATTTTTCTCCGTCCGGGATTTAGAAGAACAGCCTACTCCTCAATAAAGATATCTCAATGGATCTTGAGATATCTCAAGATTTTTTCGTAAAGTTAACTATAAGATACATAAAAGATGCAACATGATCGGATAACTGAAAATTTTATAAAACCTTATAAAATGAAGTGTGCGCACTAGATTCTATGCGGTTTATGTCCTAGAAATAACTAGACTTAATTGGAATTTATGAGACCTTTTCAACAGGGAAATATTTCAAAAGTTTTTTAGAAACACTTGGGAGAATTGAAAAGGCTTCCCAACGGCATATCCCAGACAGCACAAATGATCATTTCGAATTCACAAAAACTTCTGAAAGAACTTCTTGAACAGTCCCCGTCATGACAGTAAAAATGAATTCAATGAATTCAAAATGCATACATGTTGAATGCCTGAATAGTTCTTCATGAATTCGTGATATGAATTCTTTCTGAAGATTAAATTATTTATCAAGAGTTCATTTTGAATTCAAACTATTCATAATGAATTCATGTTTACTGTCATAACGGGAGCTCTTTGCGGGGGCTTTTGTGCTGTACGGGATGATACACGGTGGTCGGTCAACATCGCAGAGTTTAATGCGATGAAAAGAAAAGGGGGTCCAACTTGAGCCACTCTCCCCTATAAAAGAATTTTGGTCACTAATTCTCGCATCAATCCCGGATGAACCTGGATACATATTCGTTTTACGTTTCGCTGTCCCCAGATAGCACCCAGATAGACCCATATAAAAAAATTATTCCAAAAAATTTTCCCAAATAGAACCCGAGTGCCCCGAATATACATGCGTTCTCCACTTTGCAGATCTGATACATCCGCAGATTCGCAGCTTCCGAGCTTTATCCACCTTCTATCTGGTTTTTTTACCAGGGTAATGGAAATTCCCTAGTGCCAATCATTTTTCTTCAACAGAACCTTCAAGGTCTGCTTACCCACTTGCTTTCGGATTTGTCGGAAGAAACTCACGAAAATAGGCGTGCAGGAAGTCTCTGTTTTAAATTCCTAAATATAATTCTGGGTCTAGAAAAGGATGCGCCAATTTTATATCCCACCCCTACAAACAATGATTACGATGCCGGCGAAGGGCCGTCAATGGTCCTTTGAATGGCCTGCATTCGTGTTTGCTGGGACGTTGTATTTTTAAAGATAAGAATCACGGCAGATTTGCAACAGATTCCTTATCCGTATCTACTTTCGTGAAAGTTCTTGTCGACAGATCTGGAGACAAGTGAGAAAGGATGTCTTTTAGATGACTTTGAAAGTGATCCGAAAGAAGGATTTAGGAATGTTTACTGGCCGGTTAGAAAACCATGCCCTGAATATTTTATAACATATTGTGCCGTAAACATACTGGCATAAACTTCGCTCAGTTTGCAATGATGCATAAAATGTGAACATTGTATCTTCATTATGGTACCATCACCTCGTTTTGCCACAAGTAACAATGCTTTGTGCGGAAACACCTTGGTACCGTGAGGCAAACATTTCTTGGCGTGCATGTCACCATTATGATGGCACTATTGAGACATTTTTCTATCTGGGTAGGTGATAGAACAGGTAGATCGGTGGAATCCCGATCGTTCTTCAAACGAGTCACTGATCTACCTCATCCACTAATTCATCTACGTCAATTCTCCGTCAATGCGACGGACCTTATCAGTGGCGGTGCTGTATCGTTGTTGGGGTATTCCAGACAGCATAACAGTGCAGAATGAGTTCATAATAAATACCTTGAGAACCATCAGAATTCATGAAAAATTCTTTATGAATATATCAAAGACTGTTATGCTGTCTGGGTGGTATCTTATTTATATTCTATTTATGAGTGTATTTCTATATTTCAGAATGTACAATTCTCAAAGAAATGTTACAAATAGCATACGTTTGAGCGATCATTATGCTCGACCAGGGATCATCGAATCGAGGAATCATTTCGAACAATTATTATTAGGCCTCGTAACTCAATCTACGCAAGGGTCTGATCGTTACTTTCACGAAGAGGTTTATTCGAATTTTATCATTCATTTTCATAATTCATTTGAAATAATTATTATACTCTATGCAATAAATGATTCAATGTATTACAGATAACGGAGTATTTATTTCGTTCAATGAATGAATATGGGATGGACTTGGAAGCAATTGATATACATAGAGGACGTGATCACGGATTACCAGGATATAACGCATATCGTAAAATATGCCAGCTAAAATACGCGACCAATTTTCATGACTTAATAGGAGAAATATCGAGAAAGGTTGAAATTTGTCACCAAGAATTAAAATTTTCCAATCATTTTTAATCGTCATAACACAAAACTGATTTCAAGATCAATGATATCAAATCTTATCTGAGAATGGTTCCAGATTGTATATCCGACAAAAAAATGTATGAAATAACGTAATTCTTTTCAGGACATAAATCACTTACGCCGAGCTTACGCTCACGTTGATGATATTGATTTGATAGTTGGTATAGTTTTGGAAAAACCTACTTCCGAAGGTATTTTGGGGCCAACCGCGAGGTGTTTAATAAGCGAGCAGTTTCACAGAACTCGGGTCGGCGATAGATTCTTTTATCAACATCTCAATTTTCATTCTTCTTTCACGAAAGGTAAAATCAGAGTCAAGGATTCGTTGTTTAATTGAAAGAAACCTCTATGCGCTTATGTACAACTTTTATCATTCTGAATTTTATTCCAGCTCAATTGCAAGAAATATCTAAAATGACCCTATCAAGGATATTATGTACTGTGGGAGGCATCGATCGAATTCAAAAAAATGCATTCAAAACGATATCTTCCGATAATCCATTAATTGACTGTCAAGATTTACCAAACATTGATCTCATGTTTTGGGAAGAGAGGAATTATTAATGATAAAGAAAACTCAAAATCATTAGTATAAGGTTTATTGTTACTATTATTGATATACAATTTTCCCATATAAATGTATAAATTTATAAAGATAAAAAATTTAATTTTATATAAAAATTTCATAAAAACAAACTTTCATTCCGAAAATGGCACAAAAATACAGACTATTTCATCATACAGTTCAGTTTTCAAGATAAATTTCATATAATACTGTGTTAAATTATGAAATTCCATGCTTTAGTTGGAGGTTTTAATTTGTATGGCAGTATTGGTTTCACGAAAACGTTGGATATTTTACAATGAAGATATTTGATGCATTCTGGAACGGGCGCTCGTTCCGTTAAGTTGTCTAATATAGGACGTTTGAAAAGTCTGTTGGCCTCCTCTCGTTGCTCCGGTGTTATGAGTCTGTCATCAAAATGCACTAGATGTGGGAACCACGATATTACAAATAGCCTGTAAAAGCGATGAAGTGTAATGCAGATTCTGTAAATGCCTATTTTGCAATCAATACGATAACCTACCTGTATTGGAGATAATCGTAAAAAGATCCCCCATTTAGGTAACTTGGCGCAGCTTTGTTTCCCATAAGGCTCAAATATCTCAGATTGGGAAAACTTTGGTGAAGATTCTTGATAAAAGGATAAAGTTCATCTATGTTGTTATGATTTAACCACAGCAATTGAAGTTTTGGCATGTACGGAAATATAGAATGAGCATCTATGTCATTGTGATCGAGATTGAGAGACGTCAAGTTCTCAAATTCTGACAGAAATTGTAAATTTCTAAAAAAATTAGGCACATAGGTTTATATTTAGAGCATTCAAAATATATTAAGAGATCAATAAGGTATATTTTTTCTCACCTACTGAACTTATTATAGCTAATATCCAAAGTATGTACCACGTTACTGTAACCTTCGATGATATCAAATGGCATATAAAACAATTTTTCAAAGGCGAGGGATAAGGAATCTATATAATCTATCGAAAGTTCTTCCGAGGATGATAGAGTTCGATGTCTGCGATGGATATCCACAAAAACTGACTTTCCCAAAGACGTCATGGCGATTTCTTCCCTCTTCGGGGGCTTTACTTCATTTCTAAAAACCAACCTATGGAAGGAACGAATGATAATTTGGAAGCAACAATGTGTATTATAATTTGTCGATTCTAATGCAAAAAGTTTATTTCTGTATCACCTTTGTTTAAGGTTCTCTACGAATACCTTAAATCTTGCAACCTCTCCCCAAGCATTATGCGCTTCGATAAAATAATTTTGATATCCGCATGTATAAATAATTTCACCTGTATGCGCTATGATAATTAATTATGGGATAAAGTATACAATTTTCTTCCTGTGGATTTGAAAAAAACAATTGACTACAATATTTTTAGTAGAAAAACTCAAACAAATATTAAAATAAATAGTATCACTTACTATGAACAAAAATGATCTTTTATAATCTTATAATGAAAACTCATAAGAGTTTCACTTTTAATTTCACTCATCGACTACATTCTTGATGCGTTCAAGAACATTTATATCCCGTAAATTTCGTGTTTATCAGCTGAATGGTACATCGTATACAAATTACTTGTTACAACACTTGTTCAAATACAATAATCCTAGCGAATAATCAAAGAATCGTAGAGATCATGAATACTTACATTTCACTATTTATTTATACTGTGCAACACCAAACAAACGGCATTTACTTGAATTCTACATTAGTCGATGATACCATTGACAGCTGACATTAAAAGATAATACTGTGTGAATAAATGAACATGCAAAATTTGAAAAGAAAATCCAATTTCACATGGGAAAATTGGTCCGTTCATAATGAATGAGAGTGACTCCATACACACTACTGAAAGTATTCTTCAGCCGAACGGATAAAGAATATAAAAATTTCATTGTTATCGAAAGATAGTATCCGATAAGATTAGCTTCGAGTGGAATGACGATTCAAAGTTTATCGCTATGAAATAAGAAAAAACCATTATCATAAATTTGTCAATTGATTCTCATTATTTTGAGGTTAATGTTGTTATAGTTAGGTTATGTGAATCTCTTATAATTAACGATAATGTTCTAATGATGCTCTAAAGACCAGGTGATTAGAAACATATTGATCTTAATTTTTGCATTATTCGTAAAATACGTATATACACATATATGGATACATACTGAGTTTTCCTGCATTATTTCGATAACGAATATCCGTGATACATTGTCATCTCATTTATCGGACTTTTGCAACGTTCATTGGTATCGCGAATGACCGCTTGTGACCGCCCACGGGCCACGAACGATGCAGCGTGCATGCATAACAACATATAGACGCATACAAAAGAGAGGCGATAAAAGTAAATGTGATGGTTCAGTCATTGAATAGTCATCTGAAGTTATTGGTGGATAAATTTTCATGACTGTTTGATGTATACAATTTGATTACGTTCATGAAAAATATTTTCATAGGTTATATGTCAATTAAACATACATTGCAACTTTGAAATTTCGGCGCGCGAAATTCTGGAGCCAGTAATAGTGGCAAGTGAAACATAAATATGTCAACGAGATTGGCTCTTATCAGCAAAAATCCCTCTAGTGGATGATCGTAGGGAAATTTATTACACTTTGACCAAAACGCTTCATTTTTACTCCAAAAAATTGGAGTAAAAATGAAGCATTTTGGTCCGAATGTAGCAGAGATGTGCATTATTTGAAATGCTTCCATTTCAAATGGGAATACAAAATGGAAAATACCCATTTTCATTTTGTATTTGAAATGCTTATTTTGTAATAGCATTTTCCATGTGCATTTGAATGTTTTTTTGTACCCATTTTCTATTTTAAAAGAGAAAATGGGTATAAAATAATCATTGCCCTGTGATTCGAAGAGAGAATGCACTCACAGAAAGGATTTCTTGAAATGAGGAAATTTTTCTTGTCGCTGGCACGAAACTCATTTTTTTCTTGAGGCTAGAAAACTTTACTTGAATCAAGAAAAGTTCGTTTTGACTTCAAAACCTCAAGTATTGTCATCCTTTGGTACAGGTTATTGATAAAAATTTTAGTCGACGTTTCAAAAAATTCCTGCTACTGGAATCTTCAGTGAATGATGCGATATCAGCCTCAATATCTCATCCATTTTTGAAACTGAAATGGGCCCCTGGTAAAAAAATCTCTCTGAATCTCTCTGAAAATTTCACGTTTCAGAGAGATTCAGAAAGAATCAGAGAAATTCAGAGCAATTCAGCGTGGTTCAAAGGATTTCAGAGACTAGTGGATTGAGAGAACTTGTGCTTCGAATTTTTCAGAAGGATTCAGAAAAATTCAGAGGAACTCAGAGAGATGCAGGGAAATTCTGGGAAATTCAGAGAGGAACAAATTCAGTGAACTTCTTGGTCCTGGATTTCAGAAGCGTTCAAGGAGTGTCAGACACTTTCAGAGATAGATGAATTCAGAAAGATTGTGCGCAGAAATTTTCAGAAATATTCAGAGGAATTTAGAAAGATTTAAAGTAATTCAGAGAGATTCAGAGGAATTCAGAGAAATTCAAAGAGGAATTAATTCAGCTAAATTTTTGGTTTAGGATTTCAGAGGTATTCAGGGAGTGTCAGAGACTCACAGAGACAGGTGAATTAGGAAAAATTGTGCGTGGGATTTTTCAGAAAAATTCAGAGAGATTCAAAGGAATTTAGAGAGATGCAGGAGGGTCTGGGAAATTCAGAGAGGAATGAATTCAATAAAATTCTTGGTCCTGCATTTCAGAGGCTTTCTGGAAGTTTCAGAGAATTCCAAAGGAAGATAGATTGAGAAAAATTGGACGTGGAATTTTTGAGAAATATTTAGAGGAATTTAGAAAGATTCAGAGTAATCCAGAGAGATTCAGAGAAATGCAGGGGAATTCAGAGGAAGCTTTGAAATCTGAATACATTAAATTCCTGGAGATTTAGAGGAATTCAGAGAGATTCAGAGAAATTCAGAGGGATTCAGAGGAAGCTTTGAAATTTGTATACATTAGATTCCGGGAGATTTAGAGAAATTTAGAAATATTCAGGTAAATTCAGAGGGAGCTTTGAAATTTAAATATATAAAATTCTGAGGGATTCAGTGATATGCGGAGAGATTCAGAGAAAGTTGAAGAATCCAGAAAGCATCACTATCGGAAAAGTCTCTAACTTCCTCTGAGTTACTCTAGAATTACCCTGAATCTCTTTGAAATTTGTCCCAAAATATAAAGAGATTCAGAGAAATTCAGAGAGATTTCAGAGAGATTCAGAGAGATTTTTTCACCAGGGGCACCAAAAGACAAGCGAGAATGTGTGAAAGCACCAATATCAATAGAAGTCCGAAACATAAAGCATGTGGAGAAACAAAATTTAGAAAAAGATAGCACCTGTACAAAGCAGAAAGAAAAAGACGAATCATACTACATGTTTCAAGAGGACTCAAACTCATAATTTGCTGATGTCGATACTAATGAGAGCGATCTGGAAGTTCTTCAATATCTTGAAGACGTGAACACTTCTCTTGAAATGCTGCATGCTTACCCCACAATTAAAAAAATATTCTTAAGATTCAATACTTGTCTACCTAGCTCTGCGCCAGTGGAACGCCTGTTTTCATTCGGAGGTATCCCAATAAACATTTGATTTCTCAAGATATGTTTTAGATATGTTTAAGATGTCTTATGCGACACTTTTAGATATCTAAAAGATAACTTTTCGTATCTTGAGATATCTTAAACATGTCTTGGACGTTTTAAGAGACGTAAGATATGTTTAAGATATCTCAAGATACGAAAAGTTATCTTTCAGATATCTAAAAGTGTCGCATAAGACATCTTAAACATATCTAAAACATATCTTGAGAAATCAAATGTTTATTGGGATGATTATGAGACCTCATAGGAGAAAAATGAGTGACGAATTATTTGAAAAACTAGTCCTATTAAAATCAAACAAATTTTAATTAAAAAACAAATGAAATTATTTTTATTCATTCTTCAATTAACTATAGTATACTTATTTTATTGCGATGAATTAATCAAACACTCGGTAATGATGTAGCTTCAAATTCTCCATGAAAACCAAAAATTCTATTTCCAATGAAACCATTTCCAAAATACCCATTTTGCATTTTGCATTTTCCATATGTCTTCCAAAACTATTTTACATTTCGCATTTGAAATTGGAAATAATTAGGCATTTTATATTTTCTATTTCAAATGCATTACAACACCCATTTTGCACATCTCTGTCGTGAACCCAAAAAAAGGACACACACACAAACATACGCAGATAGACAGAAAGACACACAGACATTTCTGGAGATCGCGTTTTTTCGACGTTCTGAAGCTTTTGGCAAAGACGAAATACCCTCTTCTGCATAATGGATTTTTGACGGTATCACAATACTCCCGTTTCCTTATGCATAAGGAATATGAGAATAAAAATTGGCGACCGCATCATTCCGAACATTATGTATTCTTTCTTCGTGTATATTCAAGTATTCGTAGTTCAATGCGAGTGTGAGTAAATCAAACTTCCAGAGCAAGCATTGACATCAGCCCTTGTTAGGCCCTTCCAAGTTCCTCCCCAACTAACATTCAGACATCTTAAAGATATCTTTAAGAAGTCTCAATGCGTTTGTAAGAAGTCTTAAAAAACGTTCTAAAAGATACCGAAACGAATCCTAAAAGATGTCTTATGAAACACGTATAGAATTCGAAAAGATATCTTGAAGAGTTCTTAAAGATGTCTTGAAGAGTTCTTAAATATGTCTTGAAGAGTTCTTAAAGATGTCTTGAAGAGTTCTTAAAGATGTCTTGGAGAATTCATAAAAACGTCTTGGAAGACTCTTGAATTTGTTCACAAAAAAAATTCTTAACCTTTTCTTTTTCCTTTCCCTCCTGTTTCTTCAACTGCTCTCGCGTTCCGATAAAGTTTACCTGATTTCGACCCTTGTTGTTACGGGAATCGAACCCATTCACTTGACGATATATTTACGCCTCAGTCACTTGAGCTATACGTACAACATGGTAGAGACGCCCATAATTGGCAATATGACATAATGAAATATGTCAGCGGTGTCCAGTTTCAAAGTGAAAATGATCTTTTGAACAAACTGTTATCACATGAATAAATATCAAAAGAGTTGAATGTAATTACAAATAGGAAAGATGAATAAATTTAGTGAAACATATTTAGAAATCAATTCTGTGTTCTAGTAGTCGTTAATATTTCGTGAATACCGCAGATTCTTCCTAAAGTATTTCTGACGAATTGTTGTGAAGTGGATATTCGGTAATTTTATTGTGCACGTCATAAGGCGACAAAATCGTACTTTTTACAAACTTTCAAATTTCTTGATATCTCAATGATTGATTCAAGATTTTAATTCATGGATATGGAATCACCTCATTTGCAATACGATTGTAATAACAGGTACATTCAAAGTTTTATTCTGTGTTATTCATGATCATGTGCTCATATAACCTCAAAGCTGCTGAAAAATTTATGTTCTTAAACGTGTCTTAATCAAGACATCTTTCCGAAATCTCCTCAAGACTTCTAAAAGATATCTTCAAGAACTCTTCAATAACGTTCTTGAAGACCTCTGAATCAAGACATCTTTTAGAAATCTTTTACAAGATGTCTTTCCAACACTTCTAAGAGATATCTTTAAGAACTCTTCAAGAAAGTTCTTAAAGATCTCTCAATTAAGTATTCTTTTAGATATCTTCAAGAATTGAAATGTTAGTTGGGTCCTTAGCGGCTGGACTCACGCTAGTCCCTGATGAGATTCTCGTGAGTTCCGAGAATTGCGCTGCAAGGGTCGTTTTCACTTCCATATATTACACTTTTTTTCTGGGTTCATTGGGCTTCCAGCTGGGCACTTGAAAACCTCAGCAAACTCTTGAGAATTTGAAACACGACCATTAATTCTCAGACGATTAACCGCATGGTCCTCATCCCTTGCTTCTTCCATCAGGATCTCTGAATCAATCTTTGCTTCACAGTATGCCTACAACGGAATTTTTGAATGAAATAATAAATCAAATATAAAAGTATGATTGAACTTACATTGGCGAAGGATAAAAAGAATAACTGATCGTTACTGAGGTTTTGTAAGCCAGGGAGCACTTCTCGCGAGACACCGTTTTTCTCTTCTCTTCGTTTAAAAGCTGCGAAAGCAGACAATAGTCCCATGGTGTCTGCGATATTTTCATCCCTCGTTTGATTACCATAGCCCTATGCACGGGGAAGAATAATTCGTTAATATTTGGATAGCCAAAAATATTGCTGCAACAGCTAAATTTCAGCAGCTAAGTAGCTAGCACGGGCACGGACAGCCATTAAATTAGCTCCTGCAGCTAAATTTAATGGCTGTCCGTGTCCGTGCTAGCTACTTAGGGATCGTCCATAAATTACGTAACGCTATTGACTGTATCTTTCTCTATCTCGCTCATCATGTCTGAAGTTGATGCAACAAGGAACGACAGAAGGAAAAGCGTTACGTAATTTATGGACAGTCCCTTAGCTGCTGCAGCTGAATTATTTTTTCCGTGTATGGTAATAACTTTTGTTGCCATAGCTGAAAATAGCTACCAAAACTTTTCGTCAGTTACCCAAATATCAACATCTTTTTTTCCATGTATATGTGTTATATATGGATCATATATGTCTAATTTTCACTGAGGGAAAACGTAACTGTCACAGCAAAAATATCACGGCTGAATTGTTTTGCTATCAAAATATCCACCACCAAAGTTTTGCTGTCACAGCTACGAAGTTTTGCTGGGACAGCTGATAAACAGCTATAGATGCCTTCATTTTATCTGTAAAAGCGACAAGAGTGAGGCAAAAAAGTGAGTAACTGCCACGGCAAATTCATTTCTCTCCGTATGAGCTTCCCTGCTGAAAGTGCCAGGCAGATCCGGACAAAAAATAATTGTCTGGATTTGATCAGTTTTTCTCCCAAGAAATCCAGTGAAAAACTGACAAAATTTCTACCTGGTTTCGTCCGGAATCACCGAATTGTAATAGCCTGTCAAAACCTGGCAGAAACATTTTAACATCTTCGTCAGGTTTTGACTGGATATCACAGTCTGCGAATTTCAAAAAGAACCGTCGCAAAAAATGTCTGTCAGTTTTTGACTGGATATTCCAATTTGGTGATTCCGGACGAAACCAGGTAGAAATTTTGTCAGTTTTTGACCGGATTTCCTGGGACAAAAACCGATCAAATCCTAACAAATATTCTTCGTCCGGATTTGCCTGGCATTTCCAGCAGGGTTGTCAGAAACAAATGAGAATCAATTTGCATAGCGAAAGTATTATGAATAAAAACATATGATTACGTACCTCAATTCGAGTACCGTTATTATCAATGCTGTAGCCCTCATACTGATCAACAAAACATTGTACTCTTTTGCTCCATTCATCGGTCATTGTCGATGACCATTTGACGTCTGTACCGTTTTTGCCGTTTAAATGCCCTGGGAACGGAAAAATACATGGAATCATCCTTTCTGATGAAAAGAATTGAAATTTATTTCATTATCACCATTATGCACAGTCATATCCTTAGTAATTTACATAGTTTATATACAGTCTATATCCCACATAACACAAGGGGGCATAACGAATACAATGTATTCGTATATAATTCTTTTAGAACTCTTGTGCTATCTGGGATATAAGTCTCCTCCATTACTAAGCGGCTGGCCACGCCGATGATAATCACCACTTACTGGAATCATCGAATCCGTGGTTTAGCTCATGACCCATAGTTACACCCACGCTGCCAAAATTGATTGCACTGAAATCATAATAAAACCAATCGGACCAAAATTGGAAGCACTAGAATCATTCGAGTTTGTTTCTCAATCTAATTTTCATCCCTGGTCAAAAAACTGAATAAACCTCAAGAAACAATTCTACTTACGACTACTTCCGACCTACTTACTATGTGTTTTCATCTCGTAAATTTCGGGAATAAAACTAAACACCATTTGTATGCATCATTTCTGTATAAACGTATTCAATGACCTTAGTATTGTTTCCGTATATCATCAATCGACTTTCTCAGGTCAACTTCAAGCTTTAATGAAACAAATTACTTCATCACACTTCCGCAAACAAAGAATTTGATTTTTTAGGTCCTGTTCCGCACTTGGAAAAACAATTTACTTGAAATTGAATATCCGATTTACGAAGAACTGGAGCAAAAATAAAATAAAAATTATTTCGAATCGATCAAAAAATTCTATACATTCTATGAATTTGTGAACACCTATATTTTTGTATTCCACTTGGAAATTAGGATGAATTTATTGATACCTAAAGGGGATTGAACTCTTACCGAATCTATCTACTTATAAGACTCACCTAATTAATCTCTAAGGAACAGGAAGGAACAGGACAGTCACCGAAGAATTACGTTGCATCTCCGAAAAATTGAGGGAGATGAAAGGGAGGGGTGGATATAACGCGGCACAATAACGGAGAAGCAGCGCGCTGCAGCGGGGAGGCGACAAAGAAATGTCCGGGCCGTTTTTTCGGGTGGACATCTCTCCGTTGCCTCTACTCTGCTTCTCCGTCGTACCACGCTGTATCTACCGACCTTTTTTCTCCCTGAATTCCACGGAGAGGCGACGTAGGTGTCCTGTATGGGTAACACGCTGCTCCAAGATTAAATATTTGATAATGGGGATAAGAAGTTCCAAGACCAAGGCAAAAATTAGTGTTTGTCGAGACGGGTATTTATTGTAAAATCCTTCAGCCGCACGACGTTTCGAGTTGATACAACTCTTTTTCAAGTACAAAAAAAGATTTCTTTGGTCTTGGCACTTCTTATCCCCATTATCAACGATTTGCACACCAGGCACTCTCCAACCAGTAATAAAAGAGTAAATATTGTCACTCATATTGTAGAGGGGATCGAAAGTCTGATTACGCATTCGTGATTCTGTTTCGGTTTCCGTAGTTGGAAGTAGTTACATTTCGCGTTTGAGAAGATAATTTTCAATTAACTATACGAACATCTTTGGTTTTAATCTACTCTGGTTGACTTATGAAAAATCTGAGATGGAATTTTGAACAAAAATTACGCATCATGACCACCTGATCAGCTTCCGCGAATTTCCGTCGGGGGCTATTGCGAATAATTCCATGCACTTCTGAGGAAAAGAATTTTGGTTCATAAATCAACGTACTTATATTCACACGCAAGATATGTCCACGTAATCGGAAGTCATACATGCGGACACTAAACATAACTGCACCCAAGTAATACATGGGAACTGTGTTCTTAGGTCTGAGCAGAAGTCCGCGAAAGTTGATCAGGTCACATGACATTATTTCCGATTTTTCATAAGTAAACAGATTTGAACCTAAGATGGACCTAAGTAATTGGAAGTCATCCACGCGGTCAGTGAACTCAATGACCCCAAAATAAATTCGTGCGAAAATAAATCGGAAATGCATCGAAACAGTTTTCTTGCATCCGGAGATGACCGGAATCATAGTGTCGTCCAGGTTATCATAGGCGTGTCCAGGTTAGCCAAATTGTGGGCAGTGCTGCCAGAAATGAAGGAGCTCCAGCGTTTTACCCCCTCCATGTACCATCGCAGAGCACGCACGCTATAACTATATATATGACATCTATAGTTATAGCGTGCGTGCTCTGCGATGGTACATGGAGAGGGTAAAACGCTGGAGCTCCTTCATTTCTGGCAGCACTGATTGTGGGTGCCCAAGTGGCAAATTTTTCAAAATTATATATAAATTATATATAAACTATATTGAATTATACATGAGTGTTACATACACGGAGAAAAAATGGACTGCTACTATAGCGCCTACATAGAAATTTATTGTCCTTTCAAAAATATTCACTCCAGCAGCTAAGACGGTTAACAAATCCTGTTAACAAATTTGTTTATGTCAGCAAAAAAATGTAGTTGTGTCAATCATTTTTCTTGCTCTTGCAACTAATTTTTTTTTGTAATAACAAACCTACTTGTTATGCCAGCAATACTTTTTCCTCCGTGTATAATTTTGAGAATTTTTCCACTTTGTTGTCAGTACCCTTATTTTTGTTGATTTAGCATTTCCTATGCTGTATTGTTTCGTCTAGATAATATTGTTGTGGAAAGGAATAGATATCGGACTGTGAATTGTGGGTGCCAGTGCACCCACGGCACCCACCGTAGGCACGCCTATGCAGGTTATACGTAACTGAACCCATACTCTCTACGTGTGGATTGCGGAAGTCGGTGAAATCAATTATCACTTAGATGGCAATTTAGCCTTGCTGCAATGTTGTCAGGGAAGCTTGTGACAAGGTTGACATAAGCCCCCTAGTTGACACACGAGAAGGATACAAGCTTACAAAACCCTTGCAGCAGAGTTGTAGCAACCTTACACTGACAAGGTTGTCAATAACAACTCAAAAACAATCGAATGACAAGTCTGACAAGCTTATGACAAGCTCACATGTTATCTGGGCATGTGGAAGAGAATCCTAAGGGATGGGGAACTCTCTACACGTGTAAAATTTTCATTCGGAAGTACTCGGAAGAGATTCCAAATGATTTGAAAACATCTATTTTGAAAACATTTAGGTTTGTTAAGATATTTTAACCAGGAATAAATAACGCACGATCAAGAATGAATTGTGTGAAAATAGTTTTCGAGTTTCTGAAATCATACCATAATTTGTCTCTCTTTATTAGAATTGTACAATCAGTCACAAATTGATCAGGAGTTCTACTCACCTAGTTAGTTTAGGACTAAGTAATATATCCAGCAATACAGCTGCAGGGAATCCTAAGAAGTGAATTAGATGTTGAAAAGACCATTCAGCTCTCACGAATCCCGTATTGAAATTGACAACTGTACTCACCTACTACGACATTGTTTAAATCGTCATACCACGCATTGTAAACAAGAGGCCTATACTCCCATCTGAAACGGGAAGTAATTCACCGTACTCAGAGTGGTTTTAAGTTTGAAGAAGTATATTTTAAATTTGGATAATTTATTCAAAGATGATGAATGCAAAACCTACCGAACAGGTTCATTTTGTTTAAAAAGTTGGAATCCTTTTTTTAGCTTCCACTTGACGAACCTCAGTGTATTCTCATAAAATGAGCGATCCATCATAAACTGGAATACAATGCAATAATGATTTTATTCTTGAATAATAATTAATATATAATATATGTTGGATAAGCGAAAAATCAAATGATCTCATTCAAATGTACTTGGAATCAAAAGACTATAAGAACTGATCTGTAACAAATGTTTGAAACCCACATAAAAATCTTCAAGCTCCACCAATACTGACGATAGAATATAGCTGAACGCAAGGCTGGACAATCCACGCAAAAGCAAAAGTGGTTGACAATGTTTTAGATATTGTACCAATATAAGCGATCAATAAATTCCGTTCGTTAATGCATCATTGATCATAGGCTGCGCCACGCCTGACCCATCCTTCGACCAATATTGTCTGGAGAAAAAAACTAGTTCCACACAAGGGTTTTTAGCGCATGGCGGAACCCTGCCTCAAGCATTAGGCAATAGCTTGGTCCAGCTTAAGCGACGGTTATGCCCGGCTTGAACAGTAGCTTGACTCAACTTCAGCGCACTTCAGCGATGGCTTGGCCCAAGAAGAATCAGATAGAGTGGAAACGGCCATAACACAACAATACAATTTTCCGTGGCAAGTTTCAGCGCCTCCTCGTATCTCAGTGGCTAAGTATTTCGAAGAGATACACACAGAGAGAAAATGAGAGGGCTCACGGGCACCTTTTCACTGATAGTAAAAGTTCCACCGGTCCTCTGACGGTTCGATCATGAAAGTTGACACACTGCAATTTTATTTTTTAATACTACAAAATCGCGCATTTCTTTCGTATACTTTTCAACACGTATTTGATTAAAATGATTTTATGTATCGATGTTGAATGCATATAATTTTTCATCATCATGAATAAGAAAAATGGAAAATGAGAGAGGGGGTTGATGGACCAGGTTCCGTTTTCCATCCGATGAGAGGGCGCTTCGATGTTTACTATCGATGGAACCCCGGCCGTGAGCTCTCTCATCTAGGGATCCTTTAATGAGGGATCGGACAATCAACTGCTGATAACGGATTGGTCGGCCGCCATTAGTGGGATAGGTACTGGTATTTATGAAAATATTCGAGATACATATTTAAAGTCAGCTTATTCATGTATAATACTTACAATTAAGTGAATCTGAAACATTCTTCGAACAAAGCATGTAAATACATTTGAGAAAAATGATTTTAATAAAATAACATACACTATGCATGCTTAACTAAACCATAGAAAAAACCGGAAGTATCCCACTAATGGTGACTGATTGTCCGATCCCTCATTAAAGGATCCCTACTCTCATCTTCTCTCTGATACACATGATGAATAGGAGCAGTTTGCCACTGAGACTGCAGATGGCCTACTTAGCCGAATACGCAGCGCTTCCACTATCTGATCCTCTTTGGCTTGGCCCAGGGTGACACTCCCTTCTCAAGCGACAAATTGCGATAACGCTCACCAGAATGTTGCTTGCTTCTATTGCGAGGGACAAACCAAGCATTCAATGAATATATAACCCATACAGCACCACAGATTTCAGTAATATTTCATAAATATTCTTGAAACATTGCAGAAATAATTCAGAAATATTGCATTGAAATGTAAGATTAGCGGACATCTCAATATTTCTGAAAGAATTTTGAAACCTCGGTGTGACATGCAGCAATGTCATAGAAACATTTCAATGTTCCAGATGTTAGATTTCTGCAATCTTAATGAAATCTTCGGTGCTGTGTGGGAAGTCTCCTCTGAAGATTCCATGACTGAAGGAATTCTCCGACATTTATTTCCTTCATATCGAAATGACTGAATGGATGTTTTTTTTTTATTTTCAACTACAATAAAAAATTAAAACGATCATTGGCGTGAGATAGGTGCAACACTGCCGCAAGATTACGACAGCGTTGGCTCTTCTCTGGCCAAAAAATTTTTCTACTGTTTCCCATTTATGAGGAATGCTATCACAACCCTATCCCCAGTGTTGAGTCTCTATTATAGAAACTATTGGGCTGAGGCTCGAATGATGTTATGATTTCAGAGTTGCACCATGCATGGTAACCTAAGCTCGACCCATCTTGATGAGCCTAACGCCCATGGTAAATTTTCATCTGGGAAACGTTCATGTTTCAAAATTCGAATAAGCATTTTGTGAGTTGCGATATCTTTTAGACAGGTTCCAGATCACTACGCAACACTTTTAGACAACGTTCGAACCAATTCTATTGAAAAGTTCATCCAAAACATATCTTCAACGTGATCTTGCATCTAAAAGATGTCTTGAAAACAAGTTTACAAATATCAACGTCCTATTAAGAAATACTTATTGTGTGCGGTGAATCATTGATTTTTCATACTCATGCATTGATGTCGAATTCTCAAACACTTATTGCAGATCAGTTTTTGCGATAATTCATACGAATGAGATAAAAGACGTGGCCCAATACATTGAATGCTCATTGCGCCGAAAATTCATATTTCGAACACCTATAGACCGAAAGTTCATTATGTTGGAAACGATCAGATCCGTCAATCTTGTAAAATCCACAAAAAATTGGGATTTTCATTCAATCAGCTACATCTGGCATAGTAATCTTTCGGTCTATCAGCGATCGGATTGTAGATTTTCGGTGCAATGAGCATTCGGTGTATTGTAGGCTCACTGAAATCAAGTCATTCAACTTTGAGATATGTTATTAAATTTCATTATTCATGGAATGCTTTTTCCCTTCCTTTGTCTTTGATATGTACATCTGTGACGATCAAGGGGGGGGGTTCATACATACAGCCAATACGCTGATTCAGAAGTCAGGAATTTTTCCTACAAACATACCCCTTTGTAGTGTTGTTGCATCATCGTTTCATTCTTATACCAACTTGGATAACCAACTAGTTTTTCAATGTCTTTCAATTTCTCGAGCAAAATCTCCTTTGTTTCTGCATCCAACCATTCTGATCCTTCAACTTGTATTTCACATTCTCTTTGGATGTCATCGAGCATTTCTAAAACCTAAGAAATTGAGAAAATCCATATTCATTATATATTATGCCCCCATACGATGTATGGTACATGATCGCACTGGAAAAAAAAACCAAAGTTTTCCTCCAAGTTGGAAGAAACATTTTGATCTAAAAAATTTTGAATTTGGAGACAAAACAGTGTTTTGTCCATCGACAGGATCACAGCGCTTCCCTCTAACGAGAAAGCAAAAGTATGGTTCCCGTAACGATCTAAAAGTATTTCAATTATAGCTATCTTGATAGATGGTCAAAGTGACGATCCGTATTGTTGTCATAACTATACGGTACTTTTACCATCTGTGAAGTTAGCTATAATTGAAATACTCGTGGATTGTTTCAGGAACTATACTTTCTTTCATTGCAAGTTAAGGTATACCAGCGAGTGCTGGAGATGCAACGCGAGCAAAATCTTTTCTGACAAATTATTCGAAAACAAAGCAATAAAATCAAAATATCGCTCCGTACAGACCATTTTTATTGATTAAAAAAGGTCTGTACAGATCCATATTTCGATTTTATTGCTTTATTTACGTACAATTTGTCAGAATAATTTGTCTTTTCCCAAAGAATGGTTCTTGTTGCGTCTTCAGGGGTCGCTGGTATCCCTTCAATGAATATAAATCACTTCAGAGTGAAAATCTGATGTTTAATCGCTGACAACGTTCACACAAAACCATCTCAAAAATACAAACCAGGGAAAATTCACTTTCGAAGGCCATAAAAGTCGAATTTTCAAAAGGTTCCTGGTTAAACATATTTTGTGTTAACCTTAGGTACACTGTTAAAAATTTCTTGAAATTTCATTCATTTTTCCAGTAGACTTGTGAATGAAATTTCCAATTCGTGGTGATTGAACTAGGAATTCAATTACACGTGATTGAATTTTCAATTTTTGCTATTTATATTATATTACCCATAAGAATATACCCGAAGAGAACATGAAGCTTCAGCGAACGTTCAGATCAGGTGTGTACAGATCGGGCCGGAGGTTCATTAGAGCTAACTTTTAGATTCACAAACGTTTGACAAAGGTTCTACGGACGTTGAAATGTCCGCCTCGAAATACGTTCAGGAAACATAGACGGAACGTTCGCTAAAGGTTCATCGAAGGTTTGACGAAGCTTTACAAAAATATCTATACTTATATTAATTTTGAATAATTTATATGGAAAATAAATTAATTAATAAACATAAATGATTATAAATTAATCCAAGTATAGACATTTTTGTGAAGCTTCCTCAAACCTTCGATGAACCTTCAATGAACGTTCCATCTATGTTTCCTGAAAGTATCTTGAGGCGGACATTTCAACCTTCGTAGTACCTTCGACAAACGTTTGTGAATCTAAAAGTTAGCTTTCATGAACCTTCGACCCAATCTATACAGATCTAATCTGAACGTTTGCTGAAGCTTCATGTTCTCTTCGGGTAGTTCAGTAACTGAATTTCCATTCATATGTGGTTGAAATTTGAAGAACTTCTTCAATCACGTGAGTGGAAATGGCTTCCATTACATGTGATTGAAGCTTCATGCAGAAATTTTCAACAGTGTAAACAAATCTTATCGGATACGAAAGCGCACTTATACCTCTTTTTTAGTATCTTCGGAGAAATGTTTTCTAATATATTCATATGCTATGGCATGCTCCGGTGATACTACGTCCAAACATTCTTCTTCCCTGCGAACAGAGTTTCACAAAAGTCAGTCAATTTGTCAAGACAGTCTACGCACAGAAGGAAGATGATTTGAAATCGGAGTTGTGTTGCAATCCCACAAGCCTGCGAAGTCAATTCTTAATGAGCATGTTCCATGTCTGAAATATGTCTTGTAGAAATGTTGTAGAAGATTTTATTTCAATGCCCAGAAGACATTCCAAACAACATTTAAATAAGACATGTGTAAGGTAACTTTCATCCTTCCAGTTGAACTTCACGAGGCGGATATGCAGGCCTACTCTGACGGCGCAGACACATTCAATTCTTACCCAATAGTTGGAAGGGCGAGATCCATTTTAGATGCGCGTGTATGAAGAATCCTATAAATTTAATTGAAACTCCCAAATCCCATGGGAATTTTCTCACCACTCGACAATCAATTACTGGATAAATACGGAAAATTCCTAACGCATTTATGCATTGATCACTTCACATATATATATATATATATATATGGTGATGTTCTCATAAAAATGTTTCACAGTATTCGACATGCAGATTCTGTATAATTAATTGTATTTTTCCAATTCACGAGAGAATTTTCTAGAAAGCAACTCATATGTACATAAACGTTGGGCCATTATTGATCCAAGATTGGCCGGGCTGGGCCAAGAATGAACCGAAATTGGCCTAACATTCATGCACACATGGGAAGAAAAGATGATGAGCATTGAGTTCATAACATTTGTTACCTTTGTTGATCTCTCACCCTACGTGTCGAAAGTCCTTTGTACAGCCGGTTGTTCTTTGAGTTTGTCACATGTTTTGTAGTTGTAAGAGGGAAATCATTTACAAAAACCCAATGAATATAATTAACTGTAAGAGAAATTTGATTTTTTGTTGGAATTTTTCAACATTTTCTAATCCAATATTATTCAGAATTTGATAAAAGTATTTTTTCATCATAAAAATATTGTCATAGGGCTGACCAATTGTTAGTTCTGGTGTTTCATCCAATAACTTGTTTAGACACTTGAAGTATTTTACCCTCTCGACCATTATTTGACTTCCTTCTATGCTCAGTCCGACTTCATTGAGTTCTTCGATTAATGTACCAGTCCAATCAACCTGCAGGATAGTAAAAAAGATTCTAGTGAAAAATAACCTTGCATTTTGTAAAATCAACGACATATGTCCTACTTTTGATTTTGAAGTATTTCGTGCTAGTTCGTCGTACCATTTTTGAAAATCGCTCAACATTATTCTTGTCCCATTAGATGAAAGATGTCGTCTAATCTGTTGAATTCAAGGGATGATTGAGCATCTTATTGATGAGCTCGAATAATAGTTGGAACATTTTGGAGGATTCATTCGAACGCTGAGACTGCTGAATTGATAAATCCCGGGAAAAAAATGATCAGATCTGACCAGATCTAAATTTTGGTCAGATCTAAACAGATCTATTAAGATCTGAAAAACTGCGATTTTGGCTTGTGTTTGTCACAATATATGTGCAAAATCAAATTCATATACAGACAGATATCACAAAATTTCTGACAATTGAACCAACAATTGCTTATTAAGATTTAATCTAATATTCAATTCAGATCTAACCAGATGTGCCAAGATCTGATCAGATCTACTGAGATCTGAACAGATCTAATCTGATCTTTTGAACCAGATCTGACCAAAAATCAGATCCACTCAGATCTATTCAGATCTGAATAGATCTAATGATTTTTTCCTGGGATACCATGAAATGGAGTAAAAGTAAATGATTTGAGATGAGATTGGACATTAATTTTCAATGCATCAATCTATGTCCTTCACCTTACGGAAGCTGCGTGCAAACATACCACTTTGATACAATCAATTCTGAATTTCAAGAACTCAAAAAGAAATAGGAATCCAATTCTAAAGGAATAAAATATTACGAATAGAATTTCAAGTCTCGGGGCTCGACTTCTCTGTTCTTAATTCCACTTCAAATAATTGAAAATTCATTACCTCATATAAAGCTCTTTGGAATTCTACAATATCTAGGATTTGTGGAACCATTTGGTCTTTAGAAACCAGAGAATCTCTTTCTTCAGCTAAAAATTGAGCAACTTTAAATATCCTTCGGGCGTGAGTTCTCATTCGAGAATTCCATGGCCTGTTTAGATTATAACAATATTCTTCTCCTTGTTCTTCTATTCCTTTAGGACTTCTTGATTCTCCATTCATGTGGGTGTTCTCTCCATGTTTCCCTTGTATCGTTGTGTTTTGCGTCATCCGTTCATAGATTTTCCCCACATGAGGTTCATTTTGGTTGGGTATTGCTAGATCAATTTTTTCATTATGATTTTCTCCTGCTGTATATTCATTTTTTAACAATTCCAATAAAAGCCTGTAAAGAATGAAAGTGAATCGAATCAAATGTCTACCAGTAGCATCGAAAATGTCCAATCAGAACGATAGTATCGAGAAGATTAACTTGGTCAGAATTCTGAATCAGAATTTGAAATCTCGAGAACACTGTTCAATCTGTTGATCATTGACAAAGAATTACGTGTTTCAAGTGTGTTTGAGAAAGAGCTAAGTACATTCGATTTTATTCGCCACCACGTAGCTTTTATTCCACGAGATTTCATTCGTAAATAATAACTTTCCTCACTTTCGCTTGTATATATATCTCAGTGTTCGAACTATTGATGCTCTAATCCTTTTCCAAGGTCAGGCTTACTCCCCTCTCTTAGACATTTCGCACGTCTACGTGCGTTAATTATCGCCCGTCGCCTCCACATAGAACCTCCACCGATCTATCTCATCCACCAATTTTCCACCTCAATTCTATGTGGAGGCGATGAATCCCATCGGTGATTGTCTTGTACAAGGGCGATTTTTACACATCAGAGTCGTGCCGCATGTCTTATGAGACGTGATTCATTTATATCATTCTCACGATTATCGCTTTCCGCCCAAAAGACATAGTTCCCTTTTGCTAATTATTCAACCGCGTGTACGAATTTATTAACCACTTTTGTACGAATTATGAACCAAACGAAGTTCATTCGCATCATCGCTCATACGCGATTGTATGTGGTGTATATGACTCTTAGTTTGAAATAACACGTTTAATATGGATCTGTTATCAACTTTCACTGTGTCGCGAGTGATCTTTATTGAAACTATTATGCATTTTATGTCCATCTCCGCAGTTTAGTGCACTTCAAATCAGTGTCCTTAGCTCTTTCTCAATACAATCCCGATTCCAAGGAACTGCAGTATCCTTGCCAGTGCCGGATTAATGGTTATCGAGGCCCCTGGGCGCTTGAGCATATGAAGCCCCTTGTAAGGAAATTTTTCTAGGGTATTCTCTTTTTTTTGAGCTTTGAAAAATTTGAGGCCCCCCAGGAGCTCGAGGCTCCTGGCCCAGGCCCATCTAGACCCATACATTAATCCGGCACTGATCCTTGCAATATCTTTCTCCTTCAAAGTGATGAAATTTCATCAATTCACTTTGAACATTACATACCCAGGAATCAAATCTTCTGAAAAAGGACGTGTAGAGGGGGAATTCTTACTATTATTATCGTTCCCGTCAGTTCTATTCCCATCACTATGACCGTTTTCCGTCTGCTTATCTTCATCATCACCATGAAAGGAATTCCATGGTAGCACGGCAGGGCGTGACTTGTTTATGAAATACACAAGCATAGAGTGAATAGTGAATTGAGGATACTGTAGTATGATATCATGGATTATCGAATGAAATATATTCTACCATCACAACATTGAGAGATTCTTCTCCATCCCGTTCTAAATAAAATGCATGAAAGCTAGTTCTCCCATAAAGTTTCATGTAATACTGTTCTACTCTCTGCCATGTGTACTTTTTTTCATCCCATTCCTCAGGTTCCATTATCAATGGCCAACCTCCATTTCTCGAAAGATCAGATATCATGGACTGGAGTCTTTCTTCCTGCACATCATCTTAAATAACAAACAATATAAGATGGAATCGTTCAATTGATCTTGCCAGTGTTGTAAGCTACGCTATTTGGCATAGAACCACCTAATTGAGCGTAGATGGCACTACGTAGTTGTGTTCCGAAACTACACGAAATTATAATGAGATTGTAGAAATATGTAGCTTGGTGTGGAGACTAAAATAATTCACTTCATTAGAGAACTGCATACCAGCTCAAGATTTGTACGACCTCGAATATCTCAACATTTCGTTTCAGCGTACTTCTTTGTCAAAGTAAATACTAGTCCAAGTGCTAGATCCAGGAGCTTTCCGAAGTGTTCGACCCGGGGCGTCTGGGGCGTGAACTACGGATACCTATTGATTCATTCCACGCCCCTGACACCACGGGTCACACACTTCGGAAAGCTCCCCAGAGAGGTAATAAATTGTGGTGAGGGTGCAGATTCTGCTCAGCAGGAAATTTTTTTACTCATCACACTCAAACAGGGCGTACTCGACCATGAGGTCCTCCTTGGATATACTGTAAAAAATTTCTATTGGAAACTTCCAGGTTTTCACTGGGCGTTATTAACCAGTACATTGGACTAGAAATTCCAGTACATTTGCTGGGATATCCCGGCGCATTCAACAGGATTTCACAGCAAAGATTGGAATTAAACAGTACAAAATCCATAAAATTTCAGAGAACGTACTGGAAATAAAACTGAAATTCTCCAGTACCAGGTGCACCTTATAGTTTCCAATTCCAGTACAGGCCTTTAACGGCTCATCAATGGCATTGCAGAACCATCAGTACCAATATATGACTATTCTACACGGACAGAATGAGATTTGACTGGTTACGATCCTGGATTGTACTGAGCCCCATCTATAGTAAAAATTTTTCTCAGATAGAAACCAGCACGATGTAAATTGTACTGAGTACCCACTACCGTCTGCGACAGTTCAATGTGAGATTGTACTGAGTACCATCTCGGATAGAACTGAGTTAAGCGTAAATTGTACTCAATACAATTTACATCGTAGTGGCATCTATCTGAAAAAAATGTTCACTATAGATGGGGCTCAGTACAATCCAGGATCGTAACCACTCAAATCTCATTCTTCCCGTGTACGCTAATGATACATTGTTAGAAATTTTTGCATGACGCTCCGATCACATGTAGTGGAAGCGATTTCCACTCACGTATTTGCAAAATCTCTTGAAATTTCTATTAACTGTGAAGGACAACTCTAGCGTGATAAGGATCAGTTTCTGGCAAGATTTAGCTCAAAAATATTTTCTCCACATCTGCGCGGGAAGCGACTCTTTGTTGACTGGTTTTTGGGAAGAAAGTGATCAGTTCCAGACTAAAGTTGTCAAGCTGACCCATAAGACCGTGGGCAACGGATCGAAAATTTTCCTCCCAGCACTGATGCGGGAAAAAATGGTGTGTTCACCTCGGGGGAGGATTCAGACTTGTGTGATGTTTTCTCCTCGTCTCCGGCGCGGAGAAGGTCAACTTCACATTTGTCCGAAATGACGTGTCTTCCCCTCTTGGTGAACAATATGCTGTTTTACAAGAGTGGTCCACGGGTTTTGAGGGAAAAGATATGAATTATGACTCACCAAGATTTACGCAGGATTTATATAATTTCCTTATTGATCTCAGTGCTGGAATATCATCTGGTTGAGGGTCGGAGTTCAGAATTTCTGTGTAGGAACATACATTTACATAAATTGTTTTTCCGTCAATTCAATAATGGAATCAAAATAAGCATTTTTACTGCACGGAAAAAGATATACAAAGTGATGAATGTGCTTACTTCTGTATAGGCAATGAATTCTCGTGTCATATATAAGATTTTGCGTATCGAAGTAAATGGAGATTTTTAATCTTTCAGAACTTCAATTATGAATCGACAGGAAATTTTCAGTCAATTGATAGGTTTTCTCTTGACGTACTCGAGGTAATACCAGCAACCCTTGAAGATGCAACCAGATCCGTTGGTTGGAAAAGGACACAACCAAAACTATTCTGACAAATGACTCGAAAACGAAGGAATAAAATTAAAACATCACTTTGTACATATCTTCTTCAATCAATGAAGATGGTCTGTACAGAGCGATATTTTCCTTCCGTTGCTTTATTTTCGAATAATTTAACAGAAAAGATTTGGCTTGGATTGCATCTTCAGGGGCTGTTGGTATCCCCTTGATGACTCCATGTACCCCAATAGGACAGGAAATCCAATGGACGTCGTAAGATGTCTAGTGGATGCCCGCGAATATCCCATAGACGTTCTGAACGTCTATAGAATTTCCTCGTGCTTATAAGGGACATATACATGAAGTTTTCTGTGAACAATTTTTCCCTTATCCTAACTGTAAGATTTTGATACTGGACCTTAAAATTCAGAATCATATATTCTCTGTATACAGTTATTGAAGTTTGTATGAATATTGTATGAATTATATGTAATAAAAATCTTCACAATTTTTATCATGTATAATTAGTCCAGATCAGTGAGGCCAGATTCGAGACCGTTTTTACCCTCTCCATCGACCGCTTTCCCTTTCTCCCACCATGCGGAATAAGTTAGACGAGCGAGAAAGAGTGCCCACACAACACTCGTTGTCTAAAAGATATCTCCAGAAATAATTAAGAACAATGCAAGAAGTCTTATGCAACATGAATAAACATCTTTTAGGAGTCTTAAACTGTTCTCACTTCTAAGAGATATCTTCAAGAACGTCTTCAAAAACCTTTGAGAAGTTTCTGAAAGATATCTTTGAGAACATTCGAAAAGGTTTCTGAAAACGTTCTTGCAGATATCTTTTAGAAGTAAAAACAGACTATGACTTCTAAAAGATATCTATCCATGTTGCATAAGACTTCTTGCATTGTTCTTAATTGTTTCTGAAGATATCTTTTAGACAACGAGTGCTGTGTGGGTGCTAGTTACTCTTTCTCTCTCGCTCGCTCGACTTATTCCGCAAGGTGGGAGAAAGGGAAATCGGTCTCGGTCTCGAATCTGGTATCACTGGTTCAAATTCCATGTATTACCTTATAAAGATTTTATTAATCCTTGTATGAACTTCAATAATTATGTATCATGCATATGGAGCCTTCTTTGACAAATCGAACACTTTTTAGACGACCACCCTAGATTGATCAGGAAATTTTTTTATAGATGCCATATATGAAGTGAGGGGACACGATTTCCACTATTTTCAGAAATACACGTATTCGAAATGTTACCCATCTCCCAACTACAACAATTTTCAAACAATCATCACTCTGGTTCTATCCATCCTTGAAACTTGATTTGTTTTTTCAATTTGAAGGTAATGGAACGAACTTTACTTACAAGGAGGTACCAGTCACAAAAACTTGCAAATTCATATAGTTATAAGCAATTGAAATGTTTAAAACGGATTTCCTCACTGTTACCCAAATCGTAGACACTGGAAGACATCGTTTTCCGTGTTCAATTTTCTATAAAAATCATCCTCTATATTAATGTAGTCTCTGCAAGAAGTGTTGAAGAAATATCAATTTGTTAGGAGCCACACGTTCAGCAATGACACGCTGAATCCGTGACATCCAAGACTGCACGCCTTGGAGCACTGTCCGTTTGATAGATGAATTTTATTCGTGTTATGAACAATTTTTTTTGTTACTAGTGTTTGAAAAACACGTGTTCGTGATGGGTAAGTGTAAAATATCAAAATATATGTGTGACTTTTGAAAGATGAAAAGAGTATCGTCATGTGTTTCAAAATGAAGGGTACTTTTTTTATAAAAATTTTACATCAATTCTATGATGAATCCTATACAGTACGATACATTCAGGACCCTCATTAAGAATTCATCGTTTCTCATCATTCTTTGTTGTGAACTTTGAGCGAGGTAGATTATAGGTCTTATCAGCTTTTACTCTCCTGATTTCTCTGGCGAGAAATTGTCTCAACTAATTTCACTTAATTGATTATGATCAATCACTTTCCTCAGTGCACAATTGGTGTTTATTATTTCAGACATAACTGTGGTTACTGTTACTAATTTGAATTTTTCAATGCTACAGTCCCTAACAGCACATCCACCGTGGATAAACGGAGATTCCACGCGAAGGCAACGTAGAAATATCCGGTGCTGTACGGGGTGTTTATTACCGGTTTATTTGGTTTTATTATGGTCTGTCTACATAGACAGAAAAACGGAGAACGTAAACGTGGACGGCCGCGCACAACTCATATACTGTTTCTGCGCATCCGTTCTTACGTTTACGTTGGTTATGTAAACAGACCATTACTCGGAATTATTTCCACCATCAACTTCAATTCATTGATTTGGATGGATTTTTCTTTTGTCTTAACGTCTTCCCGATGGAACATCGTAAGCAACTTCAATCGAATTTTCGGTTTCTTATAAAAATCAGGAATTCAAAAATACAACCACACAGAGTTTGATCAGAATATTGTTCACGAAGGTATCAAATATCATATAAAATTATAACCACAATTACACAAGCCAGCGTACCTAGTTCTCTTATCATTCAATGTTCATTTTCAATGTTCAATTGTGCACTGAGAAAAGTGATTCATCAGAATCGATCAAGTGAAATTAGTTGAGACAATTTCTCACCAGTAATAGGAAAGTAAAAGCTGATTAGAACTATAATACACCTTGCTCAAAGTTTTCAACAAAGAAGAGTGAGGAACGAATTTTCTCTATCGTTCTTGATGAGGTTCCTAAATACGGGATTCACAGTGTTATGTCGTTATCAATTGATAGAACTCTGATATTGCGTGATGTATCGTACAGTATAGAATTCAACATAGAATGGATGTGATATTATCGTAACATTTATATAAATAAAATACACCATGTGTAGTTGCCTTCAGTCGATAATTCAAATAATAAGAATAAGACTAACAATGCCTTGGAACCGAACCCACACATCAAAAAGAGTTCTGAGAGAATTATTTAAGAATCCCACATGAATTCTTGAAGAACTCCATAACTCGTCCGAAAGAATTCAAAAAGAATTCTCAAAGAATCCCCGGAATGTCAGTTCAGAATGAATCGCTGGGGAATTCTTTTTCTCGTCCAAAAGAATTCTTAGAGAATCCCAAAAAAGTTCGCAAAGAGGTCTTGAAGAATTCATAAAGAATTCTACAAGAGTTCATGAAGAATTCTCCAAAAGTTCATTAAGAATTCTATATGTGCTTTTCAAAAAATGTGAATAATTCATTGAAACACTCCAAAAACTCTTCAAACCGTTCACCCGAGCATCCCGGGATATTGTAGAAGAGTTGAAAGAATTCGTTACAAATTCATTGAAAAGTTCAAAGTGAGTAATTCTAATCGAACTGAAAAAGATTCAACACAAATCCACAACAATATCGAAGGATGTTATGGAACAGACATTCGGATACTGGTGTATGTATATTTAGTCACTCTTGGACCTTACAGTGAGGTGTCTCCATGTATGTGCAAGATTTCATTGCTTGATCTCAGTTAACAGAAAGAAAACAGCGTCACAGACTCAGCGAAGCAACTGCAGAAATGTTTTCAAGGGCCATATTTTGATTTTACCAGACTATTTCTGAATACATTGAAATGTGATCAACCATTAGCAGTGTAAAGGACATGTAAAAAGATTGAGAGTATTCTTATCGGGTAATGTGAAGCATTAAATGTATTTTATAACTTGACGCAAGGTACATTTAGAATTGATTTCATACAAAACTATTTGCTAATAAATTCTGAAATTCTTTATACAATAGAACATTCCATTATAAATCGCTGTAACATTTCAATCAAGTCAAGTTTCAGCAAGTTGATGGAAATGAATTTGAAAAATTAGGAAACTTATAAACAGAGATGGGCATCCTCGATCACTCTTTGTACCCAAGGTACTTTTTTCCTGTCAAGTACTTTTATATTTCTATGAAATAAATAGAAATTTTCAACATTAACTTAAAAAGTACTTGATAAGACTTCTTTTTGAATTCTTCACAGAGCTCTTTAGGAGTTCTTTTGGACGAGAAAAAGAACTCCCCCAGCGATTCATTCTGAACTGACATTCCGGGGATTCTTTGAGAATACCTTGCGAATCATTATGAATACTTCATGAACTCTTTTCTAAGCTCTTTAAGAACTCATTTAGAATTCTTTACGATCTGATTGGATTCTTTATGAATTCTTTAAGAACTCTTATTAAAGAATTCATATTAAATTCTTTTTATAGAGTTCTTTGCGAATCCATATGGAACTGTGGTGCTGTGTGGGAAGAAACATATTTACATCGATCAATGGAATAATCGATGCGTGTGTTGCTGATACAGCAAATTTGAACACACGAGCGGATCCATGTCTCTAATAACCACAACTCCTTACTCAAAGTATGTAGTTAGATGGAAAGAGATGAATTTTTTCCAAATATCTCGAAATGTGTGAAATAATTATTCTCTATCATGACGAGTAAGCGATACGATACGTACCAGACAAACTAATCGTTGAAGAGAGAATACGGACTCGTTTCAAGATTCAAACATTCAAGTTTCACATGAACTGAAAATGAATTGAATCTTGAAAAAGAAATCGCCATCGCCAGGAGTGGAACCTGGAACTACCCATAGGCACTGGGGTGGGTTAACCAATTACGCCACCATGACCCCTGACGACCCCCTTCTCAAGATTTCCTTCAAATAATTATAAAGGACATGGTGGCGTCATGGTGGGGTCATGATGGCGTAATTGGTTAACGCACCCCAGTACCTATGGGCAGTTCCAGGTTCGACTCCTGGCCATGGCGATTTCTTTTTCAAGATTTAATTCATTTTCAGTTCATGTGAAACTTGAATATTTGAATCTTGAAACGAGTCCGTATTCTCTCTTTAACGATGACTTCCAGTGTCTACGATTTGGGTAACAATGAGTAAATCCATTTTAAACATTTGAATTGCTCATAACTATATGAATTTGCAAGTTTTTGTCACTGGTACCTCCTTGTAAATGAAGTTCGTTCCATTACCTTCAAATTGAAAAACCAAATCAAGTCTCAACGATGGATAGAACTAGAATTATGATCGTTTGAAAATTGGAAAATTGGGAGATGGGTACAACTTCGAATTCGTGTTTTTCTGAGGATGATGAGAATAACAACTCCTGATACAGGTGTCCCCTCATTTCAACTATAGAACCCATAAAAAAATTCCCAGATAAATCCAGGGGGGTCGTCTGAAAAATGTTTGACTTGTAAAAGAATACCCCACACGGAAAATAGACAGTTGTAATGACTGTCTATAGTACAGGCATATCAGTATAATTGCCATGACGAAACAGATCCTTCGAAGAACTATATAGATGGTTAGCCTAAGCCATCTATATCGTTACCATAGCGATACAATATCGCCACTTACACTTCCCTTCTAACTATACTTCAGATCGTTACGATAACCATACTTTCTTTCCGTGCATATATAATATTTTTTTAACAGGGAATTTGATACAGCGGACAAGTAATAATCCAATTACAGATAACATATTAACTGAAAGATAACATATATGTCATCTTCGTCAGCTAGTTGCTCTGAAAGACAACAAACATGTTATCTTCAAGGGCTTTGTGTTGTCTAGGATGGTTCTTGAGATTTCCGGGGCGCTACAATTACCTTTGTAATTGCTCATTGACGGCATCTAAGAATAAATTACGAACCTCTGATGCGCTCTTTAACGATCTCTTCCCTCAAACGCTGTCCAGTCCAAATCTTTCCTTTTTCCGGAGGAGGGTTATTCATTTCCCAATTACCACAAGCGTATTCGTAGAAATCATCACAGGGATCAACCGATGCGTTCATGCTTTTTTTTAATATATCAGCCACTGTTTTACATTCTTGGGTTTCACACACTATTTGTTTATGTTCCGGACGGTTAGAAAAATCATAACTGACGTTGACCTTGGCCACTTGCAAAACATGCGCATCATCGGCAAACATGGAAAGAGATGCTCTGAAAATAGGGAATCATCAATCTTTAAAAAAAAAGTCCAAGAAGTTGTTGCCAAGAATTTGATGGCCTTGTTATTGCACACAAGAATCAATTACTCACAAGAAATTAAACAGTATCATCCTGAGTTCATGCGGCCAGTAATACTTAATTCGTTGTCAACGTTTCACCGTGTACTTATTTGAACACTAAATCATTTATTCGCAGCGAATCTATTCAAACGGATAAATTAAAGTGTATTGATACGCAAAAGTGGATAATCATGTGAAAAATGTACTCATAATCTCACGATCGAAAAATGTTCAAGTTTCAAGAAGTTTAGCAGAAAATGATTCTTTATATATTGTGATATAAAATATGAGTATCATTTTTTATGGTCTGATTGTTTTCTGTCGGCTTGATATGACACGATTCTTGTGAGAAATGTTTACCACTTCCTAGTATTTTTAGCAAACATACGTGATATGCACACGCTGCAAAAACTGATATCTTATTCTAAGATACTTTTGTGGTGACTTTTCAAACATTCCAAAATGTCACTGTAATCACCAGGGCAACCAAAAATATGCTCTAAAAAAGTTGTTTTAAGCGCTTAAAATATGCTCCAAAAATTGGTTTTTATGCTCAAAAAATATGCTCTTAAAAAAGTGTCTTTTGTACTAAAAATGTGCCATAAAAACCAGGTTTCATAGTTTCAACATGGAATCATACGCTTTCCAGATATGTAGTTATATTCCACAGTAAAAAATAATCGTCGTTATTTTGTATGCGGCAACCAGGAAATTCCGATCACCGGATAGAAAATTAATTTCCAGCACATGTGTATAAAATTCATCATGAGTTTAACTGAAAATTCCAAACTTTATGGTTTTTAACACTCATTCTTACATCGAGGAAAAAAAGTTGTAAAATTTACATCTTATTGAGTAAATATATGGATGATTCAAAATATGGTTCGAGTGGGTGTACCATATGGGAAATTTACATTCTTGGAATGTACGCAGAACATATGAAAAATTAGTTTCAAAGAATCATCTGAGAAGATTTATTGGTAGATCATCTATCATAATCCATTTCTCCTTCGAACAAAATTTTGGATATCTTTCGTCAAATGACACAAAAATATGCGATTCTTCAGTATTGTAAAATATCGTCCTAACTGAAGTCTTTTACACGGAGGGAAATGTAGTTTACAATACATATTACTGCATTTTGTACTAAATTAGCAGTATAAGTGAAATTATATAATTTTGACAACACAGGGTGGTGAAAATTCATGCTTTATGATGTGATGTTCCGCCAAATTGAACGATTTTTCAAATCATTGAGCATGAATTTTTACTACACTGTATTGTAAAAATCACACTATTTGACTTATACTGTTACTTAAGTACAAAATGTAGTAATATTTGGAACATTATTTTTTTCCATTCACAAGTCAAGATTTAGACAAGCGAAATTTTGAAATTTCAAAAAAAGATCTTTTGGGAGATTCCTGAAAGAAATCTGATACGATGGTTTTCATCTTCTGGAACACATTTTGAGGAAGATTGCTGAAGAACATTTAAAAGGAATATGTTCGACACTTTTGAAAAATCTTCCTCAAGCGAATAATTTCTGAATATCTTAGGAATTTTGCGGGCATACTCAAACTAATTCGAGTTGACTATACTCTAAAAATGAAATTATGCCCTTAATATGAAAAATGTTTGATGTACTGTGTTGTTTGAGAGAAAAGAAATCGGAACAAAAATTTTCATCAGTATGATTCTTTGGTAAAAAAAATCTCTCTGAATCTCTATATTTCGGGACATTTTCCAGAGAGATTCAGAGTAATTTCAGAGTGATTTAGAGGAATTGAGAGACTTGTCAGATAGTGATACATCTTGAATATCTCCAATTTTCTGTGATTCTCTCGGAATTTTTCTAATAGAGATTTAGAAATTTTCCGAAGTCTTTCTGAATTGATTTTAATTCATTCATTTATTTAGAATTCAAAGCTTTCTCTAAATTTGAGTGAATTTTTCTGAATTCCTCTGAATCCCACTGAAAAATACACCGCACAATTGTTCCTAATTCGCTCCTGTCGAAAATGCCAGACAGAAACAGGCTAAAATGACAAAATCTGTACAGAAACAGGTAGGAACAAGTCACCTGCACTGAGGAAAGTATACGGTAACGGTTACTAGAAATAATAGTAATTCGGTGACAGATATTTCAGATTCGCGATAAGACCATCCGAGATCAGATTGAATGTGAGGAACTGTTTACATCACCATGGAAACGGTAGGTTAACATAAGAACGATCACCAAACCGCGAGTCATCTCTCAACTCCTATTCTAAAGTCGTGATGAGAACTGGAGCGAATGGTAATCAATCCCATATATTTTTCTCCGTGTGTATCTGTATCTCTCCTAAACTACCTGAAAGCCCCTGCACAGTAAAAAATTTATCGTCATTGTGTGAAATCTTTAACCCAAAATTTCATTGAATATATTCTCCCCTGAATTCCTCTGAATTTCTCTGAATCTTTCTGAAAAGTTCAGTGCACGATTTTTTCTTATATTCACCTGTCTCTGAATGTCTCTGAAACTTGCTACCTTTGAAATTTTCGACCAAAAATTCACCCCATATTTCTATCTGAATCTTCCTAAATTTCTCTGAATCCCTCTGAAAAATCCATCGCCCAATTTTCCATACTTTACCTTTCTCTGAATCTCTCCAAAACTCCCGGAATCCCTCTGAATCTTGGAACAAAACTTTTACTGAATTTACTTTTCTCTGAATTTTCCTGAACTCCTCCGAATCTCTCTGAATCCCTCTGAAAAGTTCAACGCACAATTTTCCCCAACTCACCTGTCTCCAAATCTCTATGAAATTCCCTAAATGCCTTTGAAATCTTGAACCAAAAATTTCATTCAATTTATTTTCTTCTTAATTTCCCTGAATCCTTCTAAAAAGTTCGACACATAATTTTTCCAAAACCAACAGTCTCTGAATTTCTTTGGATTTCCCTGAATCACGATGAATTGCTCCGAATTCCTCTGAATCATCCTGAATCTGAATAGATATTTCATATTTTCTGAGACAGGATAATGTTGACATTTTATTGCAATTGTTAATTGATTCGATTTATAGATTTCGATCAAAAGCTAAATGCAAAAATGTACATCACAATTAGAAAACCAGGTTTCTATCTTGCATTACTTGTATGTGTTTGAAAAGTTCAATACTCATCTTTTATTGAGATGTTGATTGAAAATTATCTTTTAATATATCAAAATCAAAGTGAATCAAGTATCTTTCAGAGCAATATGTTTTGGATTTTTGATATACCAGTGATCCCAGCTTGTGAATAAGTAGATGAGTGAATAAACCAATAAATAAATGAATCAATAAATTAATATTTAAAAAATATACCCCAATAAACATTTTTGGATCAGTCTAAAAGATATCTCAAAGAGGTCCAAAAGATTTCTTACGCAACAAATGTAGATAAGTTTAAGACATCTTGTAGAAAGATATCTTTGAGATATCTAAAAGACATTTTGAAGGAAGACATCTCAAACATATCTAAATTTGTTACGTAAGACATGTTTTAGATCTCTTTCAGATTTCTTTTAGAGTGTTCCAGAAGACTTCTATAAAAATGTTTATTGGGACGTAATAAAATAAACTTATATTACAAAAAATATTTTGTGAAAATATTCTACTCGAGATAATGTTGATTGGAAATGTGAATGTTATGCTCCGTGAAATATATTTCCATTGACAAAAATACAAATATGCTAAAATATGCACTTTTTCACAAAATATCCCAAAATATGCACGCATCTATAAAATATGCAAAAATATGCTCTAACAAATGTGGCTTAAACGGTTCATTTTGATCTGCAATGGATGAATATCAAAGCTATTTGTCCTTCAGATGCAGAATAAAAAATATGCTGTTGCATGTTTTCGGTTGCCCTGGTAATCATATTCAAAACACAAAACTACGTTTTCATTCAAGACATGACGTGTTTGATTAGCAAACAAAAATGCTCCAAAGCTCTATGTAGAAACAATAACCTCAAATTACTATAACGTCAACGTCAAGGTGAAGAGCAGGAACAATGTATTCCAAATGTATATTGTGCCATTTTGAAGCAAAACTAAACGAGATTCTAATCAACCTTATGATTAAAAATCATTAATTTGATCCATTTCTTCAAGTTAAATGTGATGAACCACACCTCTTATCATCTATACTTTGAAAACAAACATATTGAAACGTCTGTGTCGCGAAATAAGATACAGATGTTTTCCAGTTAAAACAGTCAAGTGTTTGATTTGAATTATCAAACATATAGTGTCTTATTCAGCCCTCTCTAACTCCCCCACTCTTTGTGTTCCTTACTATCGCCAAATGGAACTAATCCGCATATCACGCTGATGGTCTTGGTGGGCTGCATAAAATATACCTATTATTCAGTCGTCCAATCAAATTAAAAGGAATAGCCCATCAACACAAGTGGCGCAATCTATCGGTTTAATGTTTTTGGACAAACTAAGAATAACAAGTCTTCTATAGTTTAGTCAGGGAGTCGGATAGGGCTGGTCTTATTTCAAGACATATCTTCGACGGCAATTTTTGCAGTGCAGTGGCGTAGCAAGGGGGAGGTGGCGGGGGCGGACCACCCCGGGTGCCAAATTCAAGGGGCTGCCAAACTTTGGTTCGCATTCAGATTTTACTGAATTAGAGCTTCTTCTACGTTTTTTTTTCTTCTACAAAAGAAGATGAAATTCCAGGCGAGGGGTTGTTCCGCTATCGCGTCCGCCCCGGGAACCATTTGGCCACGCTACGCCACTGGACATGCAAAGTGAAACAAACAGTCAAAAAATTTTGTCCATAACACTCGTGCGGAAAGTGCCACTTCTCACGCCTGTAGAGCAGGAGTAAAGAATGTTTTCTCTCTCCCTAGGGAGTGAACCCTACAAACAATGAGTACTGGCGTTTCAATGGGCCGCTGATGGTCCGGCAATGCCGTTGAAGAGCCGTCACTGGCCCTTTGAAACGCCAGCAGTCGTGTTTGCTGGGAAAGTGAGCAACCTTTGTTCCTCGATTCCAAGAAGGACAAAAGGATAGATAAATTGATAATATATTTGTCATACAGGGCCAAGCATCATGTAATACAAATTAGAGAGAGAATGTAGATGAATTTTATATTTTGCTGTGAGAGTAATCCCGGGGAAAAGAGATTAGATCTGATCAGATCTGATTTTTGGCCAGATCTGAACAGGTCCATTGAGATTTGAAAAACTGCAATTTTAACTTTCATTTGTTAACATATATGTTCAAATTTGAATTCAAACATGGAAAAATATCACAAATCTTTCAGTACTTGAGCAAACAATTGTTCATAAAGATTGAACATGATCTTCAATTCAGATCCAACGAGATCTACCCGGATCTAACCAAATCTGTCAAGATCTAGTCAGATCTATTGACATCTCGATAGATCAAAATCTGATCTTGTGAGCCAAACTTCAAATCTACTCAGATCTGATGAGATCTAGATAAATAGATGTCATTTTTTTCCTCGGGATCATTCCATCGAGTCCATGAACGGTCTGTGCGCACTTTTATGTTTCTTGCGTAGTCTCACGGGAATTGCATGAACTTTCCGCGCGAATGATATGAAAAATAGTACACGTATCTCGGAAGGTAAGTACATCATTAAGGGAGATCGAGGATAGGCAACAAAAGTGATTGCAATAGCACCTAAAATCTAGTTGTTACAGCAACATTTTTGACTAAAGGTCAAAATCTCGTCGGCAGTGCAAATGCTTCGTTGATTTTGACTGCGAGTCTACTTACCCCTTCTTAATAAAGTCTTATCTCTTCAGAATGAATACCACTACAGAACTCAACCGCTGTGGGAATAATTCTCTGAAAAACTCTTTAAAAGTGTCCAGAACCCGAGTGAAAATTTTCATTTTGGGTTCGCGAAACGGGACTGGTACAGGAGTGTTGCGTTTTTTAATCAAAATTTTTACTCGGGAACTCTGAATAAGACTTGCTGAAAGTCTTAATATCCCTGATTATGTCAAGAAAAGCGTTCATAAGTCTTGGTAACTCTGAAAACCCTTGAAAAGTCTTATTTTCCCTGAAATTTCAGGCTTTCTGCAAGAGTTATTATATAACCCAGATAACATGTAAGCTTATCATGAGCTTGTCAGACTTGTCATTTGATTGTTTTAGACTTGTTATTCACAGCCTAGTCAGTGTAAGGTTGCTACAACTCTGCTGCAATGGTTTTGTAAGCTTGTGCCCTTGTCGTGTGTCAACTAGAAGGCTTATATCAATATAAGACTTCTGTGAGTAATTGAACGTGATAGAAGACTCTGGGGCCGCCATTTGTTTGTGGGCTGAATGATTAATTTTGGTGGTAAATTTGAATGCTATCGAAGTATTTTGTGCAGTATATCAATATTAATCCAATCCTGATACCCAATATTGTGTAGCATGATGGGAAATTCGGAAAAATTATGACTGATTACAGTTTGAATGGTTTGGAACGTTTCTATAATTGAAAATATACATTTTTTTGTGAAATTCACAAAAACTCAACAATAAGCAGAATCTCATGCTTGTTTGCATTATGAACTAAACTTAAGATGACATGGGAAAGGATAATGAAAAATTTTTCAATTACGTGAAAATATAATGTAGATTTTGTTGGAAATACGTTGATACGGTTCAAATTTACCGCTAAAAAATGACCATTCATCCCACAACAAAATGGCGGCTCAAGTCTTCAATTCGTCACAAGAAATTTTCAGTATCCGCTATACAGTGTATAATAGAGATCAGTGATGTCACTCCAATACAAAACCTATCTCGAAAAGAGGCCATTTATTGTCGTTGACCCTAGACCCGAACCAGGTGGCGCTTCATGTTCAGTGGGTACGGAGCGAAATAAACATAGATGCGAACTTGACCTTTGAAGTGAAGATTATAGTAGCTTCGAGAATATTATACGTGTTAAACAGAATAGGAAGAATAATTTGAACAATTTATTGGAACAATATCACCACTGTTTTAACCCAAGTAACACAAGAAGTTCTAAGAATGGGCTCGAACATTCTAAGAATGGTCCAGCACCTTCTTAGACTGTTCGAGCACATTCTTAGAACTTCTTGTGTTACTTGGGAAAATATTGATCCAAATAAAAGACAATAAAAGTCCTACTTTAGAGTGGCAGTGGCAGAGAGAAGATGAGAGCGCTCACGGTCGGGGTTCCATTGCTAGTAAGTGGATCACGTGAAACAGACCCACCGACTCCCTCTCTCATATTTTCCTCTTCGAATTCGTGATAATAAAGAATCATATCCATTCAGAATTGATACGTGATTAAATTTTGATTAAGCACGTATTGAAAAGTATTCAAAAGAAATACGGAATTTTTGGTGATTAAAAAATAAAATCGCTGTAGGTCTACTTTCATGATCCAACCGCCAGGAGGCCAGTGGAACTCTTACTAGCGGCGCATAGGTGCCCGTGAGCGCTCTCATCTTCTCTCTGGCAGTGGCATAGGGCTGGCCTCGAATCTGGCAGCGCTGATGGTCACAAGACCAGATGGAACCACACTCGATCAAATACAGATCTTAAATTTTCTAATCCGTTCTTACTTGCAGAGACTTATGCTTGTGCCGTCCTTACGTCATCTAGCTTGCCACCCCTTGTAAAGATAGCAAAAATTAAGAGAAATTTGAATTACCTAAATTAGTCGAACAGTAAATCAAGAAATATGATTTTCCAAAAAATGTTGTTTCACTACCCGAAGGGAACATGAAGCTCCGACGAACGTTCAGAATAGATCATGATAGATCAGACTGAAGCTCCGTTGGAGCTCAATTTTAGATTCGGAAACGTTCGACGAAGGTCCGATGAACGTTGAAATGTCCGCTTGAAAATAGCTTGAATGAAGGTTCATAGAACGTTTATTAAAGATTCTACGAAGATTCATTCAACCTTCAGTTTTTTATGTTTCAGACGGAATTACAATTATAGTTAGAAATGCCCCAATCTTTCATTTTTTCGTGGAAAAATATACTTTGAAAAAAACTTTGATCGAAAAATTGCAACTCGAACGAACCTTTAGCAAACGTTCGATGAACGTTTTATAAACGTTCATTCAAACTATTTTCAAGTGGACATTTCAACGTTCATCGGACCTTCGTCGAACGTTTACGAATCTAAACTTGAGCTCCAACAGAGCTTCAGTCTGATCTATCATGATCTATTCTGAACATTTGTCGGAGCTTCATGTTCCCTTCGGGTACTTAGAATTTATTATTCTCCTGAAAATTATTTTTAAATTATTAAAATTGTAAAAAAACTTTTCCTTGACACGATTGCCGCCCCTACGCCATGGCGTTGTTGGCGTAGGCCATAGTCCGCTCCTGCTTACCTGACTGTTTCAACAGGGATTCTTGACGCTCCAAGAATGCGAATAAGAGAAAAAGCATCGAATTTTTCATCGTCGAGTACGATCACCTTCCCTTAAAAGAATACGATGTGGACATCCCCTGCCATTGGGAGAATATTCACTTCTCCAATTCGAGAATATGATTCTGACATCAATACAATAATTATACAACATTTTTACAATAGTACTCAATAGTAGTAGATTAGGGGTATTTCAAAAACTCACATTCAAGTTCATACAGATCTTTATTTGAAGGACGTCCATCAAATTTGTACATAACTTTCATATAATTCCAGAATTTACATTCAAATTACAAGTGAAGTTTCGTACACTTCAATCGTAATACTTCTCTGCTTTTCTTGATAATATTTGAAAGTTCAACATATTAATATCGATACATTTACATTTATCATATTAACAATTTTGAAATATCGAATCTCAATGAAAATGAGAAAAATAAACTCATGCTATAATTGGCATTCGTTGATATATATATATATATATATTTTAATATATCATTTTTTTCATTATTATTGATATTCTAAATCATTTTATTCGATCGCAGTGAACATTGAACAATACAGCTATAAAATTCTATATTTTTTGAACAAAATATTCTTCATATATATATTATACATATCATATGTATATGTATAGATGTATATAGATTTTAAGACACATTGTTCAACAGTTATATATTCTATCAATCCCATTAGGACGCAAACGTTTGCAAAATTAAAAAGCCCTTGTGAACAAAGTAAGTATAGCATTAATCATTCCTGAATTCGAAGGTGGTACAGAATCAATTTTCATACTTGAGATGTATGGGATTTGATTATGAACTATACATTTTAATAAAGGATCAATCAATCTCATACTCGATACTTTTATCAGGGACAGTTTTATAAGAGGAAGTTCAATAGTAAAGTGCATTATGAATGAACCAAACACAAAATACGTCTTTAAGATTTTTATCGTAAGCTGAATACTTTGAGAATAAATTTGAATGGTGACAAAAATGTGATATGATATATCAAACGTGAGAATTAAGAAAAATCGTAACAATGAACTGTGGAACCGATAACATTTGTTGCAGATTATGCAATCATTCAAGAACCTTCGAATTTCTCTCGTATAAGTTCAACGTATGTTCTTTAAAATTCTATTCAAGACAGGTGATAATAATTTCATTCTATAAAGATCTACACAGAGAGAAGTAAAAATTGATTTTCCTCCAAAAACATATTTTCTATTGGCAAAAGGCTGTTGAATTGGATTAATTTTTTCCTCTGTACGCTTTTTGCAATATTATAATCGTCTGTAACGTAAATTTTCCATATATATAATAATCCTTTGATTCTTTGTTAGAAATATGATATGTTGCATTTATATGACTATAAGCAAAACATAACGACCATATATATTTTAAAACTACGAGTAGGTGCATAAAATTCAATTCAACCTCAATTCTAGCGGATATTTTTTTCGTGTTTTGTGTGAGAAATTGCAACGTATCATAGACAAATTCTTCAACATAACATAAAAGTTCGTTAAATAATAACAATAGTCTTCAATTTTTCTCATTAAGCTTTTAAAATTCAATGACGAATGTATTCTTAAATTACATGTAATATCAATTTGATTTCTACAACGATGCGGTACAATGCGCGGTGATTCTTATCAATTTAACCGATACAGCACAACCCCCGGTATGTTGCTATAAGTCAGCGAACATTTCTTCGTTGATCCACCTCACTTCACATCCGAATCTTCCACTCTTCCATTTCATCTCTACAGAAATGCAACGAAGACATCAGGGGTGTGCTGTAAGGGGAGAGAGAATCTCATCCAGTTATCCTACCTTTGAAGAAAATATTTATTCCATTTATTCGTTTTTTTCACATTCCGAGGTGGGAATTTTCCTCTACTACATCAATGTTAATGGGAATAGAAAACAAAGATATTTCTATGTCGTGTTCATATTTATGTTTATATGTATATTTATAGTTTTATAGGCAGGAAAGTTAATCTTTGATGTAGTATAGTGAAATTGATTATTATTATTATCAATTTTAGACTCCGTTATTCCAAACATTCAGCCGACCGTAATTGAGATGATTCAAATCAAGAATCTTTTCGTCACAGCTGATATTTCATTGTAACAGAATGAATCACGTTTTTCAAGAATTTGTTTTTGATACTTGTGGTAGTGATCGTTACTTTCGATGTTGAACAAACTAGAATGAAGTTTTGCCGAATATAAAGTTTCCAGGGGTGTTTGGATCATCTGATGAGAAATATTGTTCCCATAGAGCGATGAATTTTTCACGAGTCACTTCGGTTCCCTATAAAATAAATCGATTAATTTTTGCATCATTTATTTGGTTCAGTGTGAATGTACGTGATATCTGTGTCAATGATGGGTAATGATCTACAAAATCTCTAGAATTATCTTTCGAATGTCCTTTGACACATCATATTTTGTGCCCCAGTTGGAAGTTCCTGGGCGGGACATGGTTCATTAGCATGGAAATCAGGACAAAATTTGATTTGGTTGCATGGGAATCAGGTCAGATACTGACCTGAAGGGATGGCATGAGATTCCACACGGAGAAAAGTAAACAGTAACGGTTGAAAAACAAATACAAGTGATCATGCAAAATCTCACCGATTGAGAAGTATTTATACAAAATGACGCTGTGTTGATTCTTTTCATCACGAAGGCACATGCTTTATCGTGCTAAATCGGGCCCAAACGCATGCGCGTACGCCTGATTACGCGTGATCATGCCTGAAAACTGGAAACTAAAAAATGAAAGGCTCCTGTATAAGTATAATAAGTAAGAATGATTGACAATACATTAGTATTTTATCAAAATAGAAAAAGGATGATGAAAGGAACTCTTCTTTTTGTCAAGTGATACAACTTATTAAAACTGTATGAATTCCTCATGCATAATGGAGCGAAATCAAGCGTGACTGAGCGTGGTTGAGCATGATCAATCCTCATCACGTGGGTACAAAATTGAGGCCTGATCACGGCTAATCACGCCTGATGAATAAAGCCTGATCAGGCGTAAACAGGCGTGGGCCATTTTTTCACGAGAGGACTGGAATCACTTGCACCGGCAGAAAATTTTCTTTTTATACATGCGAAGAGTCGGTGGATAAGATCTCAAGATCCAAATGGTTAGCGGTGGTTGCCTGATTTCAGTGGTGGTTGAAACAGATGCACGAGACGAATGGTCACGCACATAATCGATTATTCGATCCGCTCATTTAATTATTAAAAACCTTACATCCCTTCATTACGCATCCCATCTTCAAATTTAATGTATATTCTTCCATAGTATTTACTCACCACACCCAATTTTGAAAAAGCATCTCTGGATTCAGCTTCTGGAACTCCATGACAACTGCAAACATTACTGAATTCATCTACGTCAATCGACCCGTCACCTGTTGACAAATGGTATAGGTGAATTTCAGTGCGGCATGAGCAAAAATAAATGCGGAAATCATCTAATCGATAAAATTGTTTCCTCTTCAGAGGGAAGTTTCATGATCGTTTTCGGGGGCCGAAAGTTTTTTGGTCTCCAAAATGTTGCTGACGTTTGAATCGTTTATTGAAACGAATGAGCGATTGAAAAACCAAATGCTAAGTTTATTAGATTTTGTGAATTTAAATTTTCGATTTGAACTTCAAAAACATGTCTCCAAACTCAAAAATTTTTGGTTTCGTGTCTGTCTGTGTATATCTTGGGTGTGTGTGTGATATTTTTCGTTCCCATTATTCGGTCGTCATGAAATTTTTACCACGGTAATGTGTAGTCTTGATAATGATCCCATACACGTTTCAACCTAATCCTCACAAAAAAACGGGAGACAGAAAGAAAACATGTTATCAAAAATCGTGATTCTGAGACAAGGGCATGTTTTCGCTTCCTGTTATCCGATTGAAATGAAATTCATACCACGGTTCAGTTATGATCCCATAGTAGTCCCACATGAGTTTTATCACAATCGGTTGAGAAATGTCGAAAAAGAGTCTTCAGCGATCTGCATTCTTTGACGACATTTTCAAAAGTTTCATCAAAAAACCCAATCAGAAAAGTCCGAATTATGCCAATGTTGATAACAGGTGCAGTACAGTGCCAGTATTGGGTCCCCAACATTTGGCCAACACATATATTTGGGAATTAGTACCGACTCCATAAAAATCCAGTATTATGCCTGTACTTTTGAACCAGTACTGAGAGGTTAATGTAGACCGGGTTCTGATCCAGTACAGGCATTGCACTGATTGCGAATAATTTTATTAGTACTAATCTCCAATACGGAAAAGCGTTATCTTCCCAGACGAATTCCAGTACCTTACCAGTCTTGGCCAGTTTCTGGTGCAGTGCTGCGTCTGTTGTAAATTTTTGGTTGGGAATTGGTTGATTAGGAACGAGGGAGTTGTTTGCCAATCGGTGGCAGAGTTTTTTCCACCCATTTTATACCCTGCATGGAATCAAATGCAAATTTATTCCCACTATACCCGAGTTTCCCCTGTAAGTATTCACTCAGAGTATAAATTAAATGGAGGAAGATGAACTTTTCAATCTTGAAATGTATCCAATATCGTCTACACTTATTATCGGAAATGCCAGTATTGTTGATAGAGTGACTTCAAGAATGAGTACTAATTGAGGGACAAAACTGGCATCTTCGATAATAAATGCGAATAATACTTGATTCATTTCAAGACTGAAAAGGCAATTTCTTTTCATTCCATCTATGCTCCAAGTGAAGAGTTGAAGTGATTGACTACAGTACAGTACTCTCTGAATTTTTTGGAGTGAAAATCCACTCCTAAAGAGTAAAAATACTGCAAGTCCGATAAGAGTGAGGAGCCACTTCATGAGAGTGAATATTCACTCTATTGGAGTGAGCATTTCACTTCTATAAAAGGATGGAATTCAAAGCGAGATGGAATGGATGAGTGGAGGATGGAATTTTATCAGCGAGTAAAAATTTCACTCTGAGAGAGCGAGATTCCAGTCTTATGAAGTGGAAATTCGCTCTTTCAGAGTGCAATCTCACTCTTGTTGGACTCGCAGTATTTTCATGCTTTGAGAGTGAATGTTTCACTCCAAGAAATTTAGAAAGTATTTATTATAGCAACTTCCTCGTCAGTTACTCGTTAATGCCCACTTAGTTTTCCTGATTAGTCCCTCGTTAGTGCGAGCGTTACATCCCTCACCAGTTACTTGTAAGTGTTCCCGATGAATGCCTCACCAGTAAAAAGCATGAACTGATAAGTGTCTCAGGGTTTACTAGTAAGAATTTCTATCTGGGGACTTCGAGTTTACGCCTTGTTCTGATATTTCTATGAACAATGTTATCACTCTTCTATAAGATTTTGAATTACGATCGCAGATGGTTTTATAGATTTGAAACCAGACCAGACGCAATAGATTTCATTTCATATGATTTTAAATATGAAATAAAAATAAGGACAGGGAAAAAAGCAATTTCACAAATCACTGTTGTAATAATTTTCTGATAAATGCTTATAAAATTCATTCCAAGACTTCCTCAGATACATTAAACAAAGAGAAAGAAAAGTAACTCTACGTTCAATCTTGTCTATACTATATGTATGCGGCAGTTGAGAAGTTTGATAAATGCTGCTGTCGAATGAAGTATCAAAAAGACAGTTGGAAGTGAGTTCTCAAGAATAATGGTTGAACGCTGAATACTTCAAAGCACACGTTCTCCCCTCACGTTTTCTAAAGTTTGAAATTCAAAAAGCTTATAACCCCAATTTTTCAACAATCCAACCTCCAAGATTCATTTTGGAATGCAAATACATGCAGATCGACGAATAAAAAGGAAGTTGAAACTTGCAGCATTTCTCACAGTGGTGACGTTTTTTTTCTCGAATAGTGGTTGGAAGGGAAAGTAGGTACGAACAAGATTCTGTCCAACAATGACGAGTCTTAGATTGTGTAACTTCTGCTATAGATCCGTATCATAGTATTTCACAGAGATGTATTGTAATGAATATAAATTTATGTTCTGAAAATTCCTCTTCAGGAACTCATCCCAATGGATAGTCAGTCATGGTACATTTGTTAATATTTTTGAAATGGTCACACAAGTTTGGCACAAGTGTCAAAATCGAGTATTCGTTGAGAACAATTGTGCCAATATTGCCCACATAAGTGGCACAATGTTTATAAATATTGACTTAATGTTGATCAAAATTATAATTCAACAATAGAATCAAAATTGATTGAAATATTAAGAACGCAAATTTTCCAATGATGCTACAAGCTTGTCCCAGTCTAATCACATTTTTTCTATCGTTTTAAGATAATTCATGTACGGTATCCTGAGGGAGAAAGTCATGAACTGAAATATGAATCAATTACTTTTTTCATCCATATCTGCGATCAAAGGAGCATTGGTTGATGCTTGGTAAATGAATTGGACCGGGCCTGGCAAAATCACTGGTCCAAGCTTGTCCTGATCTCATCATTCCCAAGCCTGGGCCAAGTTTGGTAAATTGTTCAAGACAAGTCTCGGCAGGTCTTGTGCTAGGCTTGGTCCATCATTGGACCATTGGTCCATACACACATGGATCCCCATAAGGATTATATGTAAGTTATCCAATTCCCATAGTAAAAATTCCTGTAATGTAATTCAGAAAGTCATGGATTTTTAAGAAAATTTCTTATTCAGTGAATATTGTACTGGACATCACTATAAATTACTGTGGATTTTTCTGGAATTGGATGAAAATACCATAATTTTTCTTGTCAATTCTAATCTGTTCCGTGGATAGTGATCTACCACGGTAATTTCAACTGTATTTTTCTCCCCGTGTATCGGTAATACAGTCTTCATCGATCAAGCTTCATCAAATTTCACAATATAATCTGCTATACTTTTTTTCATACAATAATTAGGAACTTGATGATTGTGCATCCTTCTGAGAGGTATCATCCAGTCAAGATTTTAATAATGTTCAGCAACCGACTTCTTGTCTACTATAAGTACATGACTTGGGATGGCAATTAATTGCATTGAACAGATAAGCAGATATGTTTTATTACCTTCCACATCCGTATCACGTCTTAACTGATCGTTAAATACTTGATCGACCTGTGAATAGTGCATTTGAGAGTTATCATTGTTTCGTACTAGTCGAACGTTACTATATAACGACATGAATTAATTTGATAAATTGTGGATATTCGTTATTCAACCTTCATTGTTTACGTTTACGTACTCATTAGTTTCAATTCAACCATTTTCTTTCGTTTCTTCTGTTAAATGGAATCGATTTGCTGAACATGGTGGAATCCAGAAATGAAAATTTATCCACTTGAGTTTTTTCTTTTTAATTCAGTATCCTATGTTTCGGCTGATTCTAGATTTCACTTAGATCATGCCCTGAAGGAAACAATTGTTTTTGCCGGAGTCTGGAATTGTTTTGCTGGAGTATACACTTATCTTGAACTATAACGATATCCTTATTAAAGATATATTTTCAAAGATCTAGTTGTGAAAATGTACCATGATACTGTCTTGTATAAAATTTAATACTGGATGTCACTGTAATAGCTCATGCAGTATGTATTCGTTTCCTCTTGGAAATGCACAGACACGCCCCGGTAAATTATCTCGTGGAATAACATTTGTGAAATATTATTTAATTCCACTTGATTTTGAAAAATATCATGTTAGGAATTGAATTCTTGAATTTTTTATTCAAAATCATATACTGAATGATTATCGTAACCTGCGATGACTTGAAACTAGACGTGATGTCAAGATTCTAATCTAGAAGTAAAATTTCAGTTGAAAATAAAAAACGTATTGAAGGAGCTCCGGTTTATGTTATTGCGGGAACTGTTCACTCGGAATGACCTTTTTACATCGCAAACTAAACATCTCGCGTAGCGGAATTGAACAGGAATTTGCCACGTTTTATATGTTTGTGTGTGTATTGAGTATCAGAGGCTAATGCAAACTTTTCTACGTGTAACAATAATTTGTTGAAAACATGCCACTTGAAAAGTGTGCTAATTATCTTTGAACCTTACCCGACGAATCTTCTAGATCGAACATGAAATTCATGTAGATTTGTTGCCACTCCAGCGCATGAGCTGGATCTTTAGCGTACTCTTCCCACATGGAGTACCATTCCTCTCGACTAATCTGAAACATTGCATAAGAAGAAATTTGAATCTTCATTCCGTGAAATCCAAGAACCACAGGGTATTTTGTTTCTGATTTTGATCGATTGATTTTGGGAATTTCATCGCGAACTAATGATGTCTTCACAAATATCAATTATTGGCATTTCAACAGGCCTTTGAGAGTTCAGTTATGTGGATAAAGATCTGTCAGTGACCCTTCGAAACGTCAAACACTCGATGGAAAATATTGCATAAGACGTCTTGTGGATATCTATTAGGTGTTGGAATTAATTAGTAGCGTTATACAAAAGCTGACCCCAGTGAACACAGTTACGTAAATATTACATAAAAACTACATAACGTCAAGTAACTGGTTACGTAACTTGGGAGTCACATGTGAGTCACATGTGACTCACAATTTCCTACTCATTTACGTAACCATGTGAGGAACAATGTTACATTGCAGTTACTTACATGAAGAAGTAGGATCTTCACGTAACCAATATATAACTGCAATGTAATGCCGATGGCAGAACTCTGTATTGGGAAACAAAATTTTTATTACATGAAAATTCAATTTCCCTATCTTCTCAGCAATAACGCTGAACGTAACATTGACGTAACTCTTACGTACCCAAGTACTCTGTTGATTGTACACTCTTATTTTGGTAACTCAAATACATAACTAATACATAACATGAACTTTCAAAATCATGTTTTCTTCAGGTCCCTTGCATATGAAGTAAATAAAACGTAACATAGAAATAACAAATTGTGACTTAATATGAGCGTAAATTGTTGTATAATTATTACATCATATATACGTAACAGAGTTACGTAACTTGTGATTTCTGTGTTATGTAACATTTACATCACATATACGTAACAGAGTTAGAGTTATGTAACTTGTGATTTCTGTGTTATGTAACATTTACATATGGTGTTCACTGGGACGTAGGTAGTACAGTATTCCGTTGTTACCTACAATAATCTATTCACCGTGAAACAGCTATTATTGGGCGTCATTTGTTTTACATAACCTTTTTTTGAATCGTAAATAACAACACTTCATTGATTGGTATTTCAACAAGACAAATCTGCCATCAAAATTATTCATTTTTACTGTACATCTTTGTACCAATTGAGCGTGGCAGTTAAATTATCTTCAATTCATAGAAGATGAATCATGTATATTGTATTTGTTCCAAATATAAATGTACATGCATAAACCGTTGTTTATCTTTGATAATGACACGAGCTTTGAAATATATGTGGAATTTTCCGTCCTATTAAGTGCCAAAACCTCCCCCTGCTTCTCCATCGAGCGGTGGTCCTCCTTTCATGTGTTCACACGTCATGCGCTCATTATTACCCTTTCGCTGATGTCACGTGCACGCTCGCGAAAGCTTAAATATTGTTGGCTATTTACCGAAGCAACGGAATAAAGTTTTACAAGTGCACGTAATCTATGTTAATATAATAATAAATATCCTTTGAAATATTTGAGTTTTTCATGTGTCTCTATCCTTTATTCATAGAACCTGCGTTTTAGACACATTTTCACAAATTCACAATGATGATACTTTTCCTCTGGAAATCTTTGAAAAACTTGGAATAATTGATCACCGGAATTGATATTCATTTATATCCACATTTTTCATCCATATATATCTCTTTGATTAAAGTTGAGTGATAAATTAATTTGTGATTCTGATAACGAAAACAACAAGATCAAGTGATTCAGATCGAAATTAACTACAATTTATAACAAATCAACAAATACAGTGATGCACCGGATGGAGTACTTAATTTATATCCTGTGAAACGAATCTCTGACCCCAAATTCTCATTTGACAAAAGTTTTCAAAGAACACTCCGCGTTGAGGAGAAAAATCAACTAAAATACATTATATTATGATACGGGAAAGAGATATTGAATGAAACATAGATAGATGCTTGTCGAGCTTGGTATATGATAAACAGATCATAGAGGGAATGAAGAATGTGCTGGAGGTTAACAGTCTAGACGAGGTTGAAGAGTTGCATTAAACCACTCTACAAAATAATTACTCTTGATGGAACAACAAACAGAAGCACGTTATTCAACGTTAAAAGGACGATAATTTACTGTAATACGAAACTTTGGAGAGATTTGAAGTAAATTGAAGTTTGAAGTCAGGATAAAATAACTGATAATTATTTCGCGATTAGTTGAAGTTCCTTGAAAATCGTTCAAGAAAGAAACTGAAAGGAAATTTATCACTAAACTCATTATTTTCAGAATTCTCTGAATATGATTTATTTGTTTGAAAATTATTGATTGAATTCCTGGTAATGGAAATCAATACCACTGGCTGCTGGATGTTCAAACTCTGAGGAAAGAAAGTTGATAAGGAAAAGGAAACACGGGCAGCTACTGACTCGGCACTGTTGTCAGAGTTACTGGTATTGGCAAATCAAGAGCTGCTACCAAAACCACCAAAGGTGGCCAGGAGTCAAAATGATAATGTACTGTTGATTAATGCCAGAGTTATACTATGGTAGAACTGATTCAACACCCGTACCAGACCATTTGTCAATCTCGGCAATTTCCACATGAAGAATTTCGAAATTGAGAGAGTAATATAACGTTGGAAGACAATCCTTTGACAATTGTAACTCAGATTTCTGAGAAGGTTGTTTCTAGCAGAGCCGTTTTGTTTTTCTCGACTGGTTTCTGTAGTCTTTCGAAACACGTGTTCGTATAAAAATTTCACCATCGCGCAAGGCTGACGAACATTGGTGAAACCTTGGGAGAAAACTTGACTGAGGTCTAGAATGATGCACGGAGAAAATACCAATCAAACCAATGGTATCTCGAACTTAACGATTTAGTGAAATATGGACAGACCAAATGTTTAGTATTAGAAACCGAATGCACATACAATTCAGGTCACCATAACAAGTCAAATTAATTTTACTAAACTTGTATTTCATTCGATTACTCAAGCATTGTTATTCGTACTAAACAGTGAATGGTCGCATAATTGATTCCACCACACAAATCATCTATTCCTCGGAATGGGCATGATAATTTTTACTAAACAACAATATGAATTCGATTCAATAGTAAAAAATTTCTTGTCATATTATGAAGGTTGTTAATGTTGTCTTTAGAAATAATTTCCCAAAGCAGTAAACATTTTGATTGCTTGACATCAATTCACTTCCTTTTTAAGAAAAAAAATTCGAGAAAAACACCTTATTTTGGAATTCGCTTGATGATCACTTCCCCTTAATCAACATTGGCTCAATATAAATTCCCTACGCTTAGCTGTCATGCTTGGTCCAAACCAGGCCCCTGACACTTTAATGATTTTTCACTAGATTCATGTCCATTAAATGTCCTCTATCCGCTAGGAGCGCTGGATGGCATGTTGGCGAATTTGGAATGAACGTAAGAATTAATCAATGCGCAGATACTCCATCGAACTCGTACGCAATTTCATACGCTTACGTGAGAAGTGTTCATTGGATGTATTGAAAATTCTCTGCCAGAGTTAGCGATGGAACAGCGAGCGTCCTCAGGACAAGTTTCGGACAGGTGAAACACGGGATTGTCAGGGGCCTGGTCCAAACCATTGCGCGTGTTCAATATTGATGGGTACTGAATCTTCATATGACTGGATATACAAAAATGCCATTCTAATATATGAATTTATGATACATAAAATAACTCATGAAAATATTTACTTGGCCATCTTGATCCGCGTCTGCTCGTTGTTTTAAACCTTCCCAAACTTTCAGCAGAGTCTCTTTAGTTTGTTTGCTCCTTGGATTATCGTTGGACCAACGTCTCGAATCGCAAATTCGCTGTGAACATAAGGAAAAATTCACATGAATTAGAAGTTATTCTCAATTGTAGGACACGGTAATTGTCAATAATTGGATTCAATGTACTCCGAACAAATCATGTACGTACCCTGTAGAAGAAATATTCCATTGAAAGGAATTAAGAACCGCACGTATGAATATGATTTTTGTATATTTGACGATTGGAAACATTGAATTCTAATTTTTCCCAATTCCTCTTTGAAGATTCAAATTTCCGTCTGTGCGTCTGTGCATTCACTGTAAAAAATGGTTGTGGAATTTTCCACCATAATTTGGTGGACTCTTCCTTCATTCATGGAAGATTCAACGCCCAAAAAGCAAAATTATTCTTCAAAGAGGTGGTAAAATCCCTCATTTTTCATGAAAAACCAATTTTCCCACGATGAGGGGACAAAATCCACCAACAGTGTGAAGAAAAACCCTCCACATTTTTTACAGTGTTGTTTTCGGTAATAAGTTCCTCCGGAATTCTTCTGGAATATTGGAATTTGTGCATTTAAATTCCTGTCAACTCCTAAACTCTTTTAAGATCCAATTGCAATTGGAATGCAAATTATTAAATCCCTTGAGTCGCCCGAATACAAGGAGCTCTCAAATTACGTTTTTAGTTGGAACAACTAATTTAAAAAATTAATTTGTATTTGTATTACTCCAGAGGTATTCAGCAATCGTATTCGTCCTCATTAAAATTCCTAATTCTCTTGAATGGATAATTTTCTACAGGGTATACTTTAATTATTCATTCAAGAATGACCTGGAAGAAGTTTCTTCGATAAATCGAAAGTGGTTGTTCGTGGTGTGATGAGTTCGTTCTTAAAATTTTATGCAGTCTCCTTTAGGATATTTGAAAATTTGGTTTCCTACACTGAAAGAATTTCATTCAAAAAATTACTGTAAAATTCCAGTTATCGAGGGACGAGTAGGAATTTCTCCGAATATTACTGTGCATTTTGTAAAAATTAGAGAAAATATCAATTTCAACTGTTGAGAAATTTACTCACTTTTACAGATTCGATTACTGGATTTCCACGGTAATTCTTTCCAACAAAATTCTTTCAGTGCATTCTCGATTTTCAATAATATAAATCCTGTATAAACCGTTTGCAACATAAAATTTTTCAATATTAAACGTTTAGGAACCAAAATTTATCATCAAAGAGAGTTACTCAGTAATATCATGATGAATTTCATGAAAGATGTTCAGTTCTTTTGATAAACGTAGTTTTTATCAAAAATTCACTGATCTTACAATCTTTCGCCTTCTTTTGATATGCTCATTACTTCCGTATACAAAAATCCCTGGTCAAAATCCGATGTACGTTCGTGTAAGGGATTATAATTTTACACTCCAAAATGCAGGAATTTCCTCTCGGTGTACATTCGCATTCAATTTCCGTAATACTTCGTTGCATTGTTGACACTTTATTTTCACCAGGTATAGAATATTAATCTAAGAAATCCAGTTTCCCTCTATTCGATAACACATCAAGGAAAAGACTAATTATTTTGTCGACATAAAAAAAGAAAATACAGTATCAAAAAATAGTCGTTAATGTTAAGTAAAATAATTGAAGAAGGGAATTGTAACATTCCGATGAATATTTTTAGTGACCAGTGAAGTTTCGATTAATTAAAATTCTAATGAATTTGATTTTTGATCGGATTTTGTGTGTAAGAAGATTATGGTAAATGGAGATTCGAATAATTGGATCCTGACGAGTTTCATCACTAAACAAAAGGAAATTGGAAATTTTTAAATACACAAAAGGATGGGTGAATTCATTTTTCTGGAACGTTGAAACCACACATCGATTTGTATGAAAAGTAATGACATTTCATTATCGCGTAAATACTTTCTATGGTTGCAATTTCATCATCAAATCGAAGAATCAAAATAGAACTTGATCAGGTTTGGAAGATTATTTTGATGGAAACGGGAATTAATCGAACATAAATCGATTTGCGAAATACCACTCATTTGGAAGATTTCAAATATAAAACGGAGATGATGTGCGAAACGAAATGCGATAAAGACGTTCCACATTGATGTGCCATTCATGTAACATATTCGTAACGGAGATGTAATGATACTTAAGTACCAATGATCGAAGTGGAGTAGAATTATCTATTGAGAGAGATTGGTATTGAATTTGGGGATTCACATGATTCCATTGTAAAATATAATTATCAATGACAAGAAACTTCGGTGTTACGCCAAGAATAATATTGCACTGATACACCGAGAAAAGAGATTTAGTTGAAATCGTACCAGATGGTACAAACGTTTCAAAGAGGGCAATCATAGTTTGAATAACCAGGAACGCGAAGGTTGTCCAGAAAATTGTCTAAACGAATATTTGCAAGTGTTGCTTGACGAAAACCCACGCTAAGTAAAAAAGAATTAGTGAACGTGCTTGGGATTGATAATCCCGACTAGAAATTTAGCCCATGGACCAGATCAGGTCAACTTTGATCCAGCCCAGGTCCTGGTAAGGCAACCTCCTCAGGACCTGACAAGTCATGTTACGCTTTACTAATATAAGGACCCTATGAGGCAAGACTAATAAGGATTTGATGCGAAATCCCATACCAAAACCTCCAGAATAAATCGAAATTAGGATATAAACAGGAAATTCACAACCCAAAAATTTTTTATTCGGCATGGAGAGATCTAACTTGAAAGATATGCACACTTGACATCTGTTCAGAAATATACAATCAGGAGTATACCATCTAAAATTAAGACATTTTTGCATTCACTTTATTAAACTATATTTTATAAACATGTATGTTCATAATCTCAGGATAACCTAACATTGTCTTGATGAGATTACAGCGAGGGAAATCTATTTCAACCTTCTAGGACAATTTAGGGGAAACCTAATTAGGATCAAATGGGCTTATCCCTACGTGGGGCATCCACATCCAATTCTGTTTAGGACTTCAGCAAGTATACCGTATTTCGGATGACCTTGTTAGGTCCTTACCATATGTCACGTTAACCCTATGATAATTTCCGGTCGGGATGGAACACGATTTTCAGGCATTTAAACACGATGAGAAAAATTGTGAAAGCAGGACGGTGGGTTCAGGAAATTCGGTCTCTGAATCCCGGCGAGTTGTCAGGGCAAGGAAGTGGGGCTGCAGCCGTTGTCATCATGCTAACACAGTTCTGTGCTGGGGGATCACTCTTTTTAAGTCCCATAATGAGCATGAACCTAGGACCACCTTTTGTCTACCCTGAGACTATTCGCGTCACCGTTCAACGGAGAGACCCGTACAGCACAACCACCGTTTCTTCACCTAGGACTTCGGTGGAGAATTGGTGGAGAAATGGGAGTCGTGAAAGTAAGAGAGAAATATTTTCAATAAAATTCATGTTGGTGGATTAATACATTCAGATTTGGTGATGTAAATGCACCGTTATGAATTTTACTGAAAATACAGAGGGCGAACATTCCTCCGTCACCTCTCCGTTGCCTCAACGAAGACTCTCCCTCATTTTTCCCTCATTCACACGGCTCCCATTTCTCCATCAATTTTCCACCTTCATTCCACCGAAGTTCTAGGTGGGGGATCGGTGGTTGTGCTGTACTGGGAGTTTGGTCCTTCTCTCGCTGACCTGTCTTTCCTATTAGCTTCGAAATTGAGGAGGGTTGAGCCACTTCTCATTCCCTATTTTAGCCAACTTCGTTGGATGTTCACGGAAATATGCAAGCAGAAGACCGAACGCTCACTCAAAATCATTTGACTCATTATAGTCATGGCAACTATGTGAGAGGACAAATATTCAATCATAATTTCTCCAACTCTTTTTATAGGTAATGCGAGTATATAAATAGTTTTCATTACTGTAAACAAATTACTGTACCTGTTTATTTAGTTGTGGATACTGAATGCGAATAGTTGTCCTCAAACAGTTGATGTGACTATTTAAATTTCTCTCGGTGTATGATTTATGTTGCAAGTTTTGAAATGTAGGGAAACCCACTACACCTCGCCACCTTCTGCAACTACCGAAATGGCGGCGGCGGGCTGTGTCTCATGGGGGTCTGACCCGGTAACACGAGATTCCCATCTGGGAATTTTCCACAGAGTTTTGTTATCTCGTGTGAATATGACTTCATACGTTACTGGACAAAATGAATCATACACTGCTTACGAAATTCCAATTGTTTTATGACTGAACGGGACGTTGAGTACCGACAAAAGGGAAGGATGAGGATTTCTCGAGATTGAGGAAGCCAAATATGACGAAGAGTATACTGAATTTGGCAGGAAACAATCCATTATATACGACATAGTTGTGAGTGGTGCATGATTTATTTTGTGCATCAGTGTATGAGATTAAGGGCATTCCAAAGTCCTAAGAAATCCTGAATCCCCCCCCCCTCCCCCTACTCTTCTCGAAAGCGCCTAAATAAATCGAAAAATAAAACGTTCTGGGCCGTACTTGAAGTAGAATGAATTCTAATGATGGAGTTTGTAGCCCAATTCGGAAAATTTAATAGAAAGCTCGACTAATTACTTGGAATTGGACTATAAACTTTATTATTAGAATCCATTCTACTCCAAGTACAGCCCAGAACGTTTTGTTTTGTCGCATCAACACGAAACGTTGAAAAACGATTAATTACTTGGAATCGGACTACAAATTTCATTATTTTCCGATTTATTCAGTCGTTTCCGAGAAAAGTGATGGAGATATTTGGGATTTCTTGGGACTTTGAATCCACATACGAATTTCGCGATCCCATCTATCCGGGGATTCTGAATTGGGCCAATGTTCGATCCCGAATGGACCAGGTTCGTATACATATGAGGGCTTATTTATTTCCTGGACGGGACAATACAGGACCTACATGACCACACGAAGGTTCCACCCGATCATATGAGAGTTTCACCCGGAAATTTCCAATATGGGAGACTCTTAGTTCTGGTTGAATGATTGGATTTTATTCGAGTTTTCGTGTTCCGTCCGAGTTCTTATGTCCGACTTGGATCTCCACACCCCGTCCGAGTTCCCGCCCCTCCCCAGACTTCTATATGGAATGAGATTCCCAAATTTGCATATAATTCAGTTCTCGACTAGGTACCCGGGGATCTGGGTACTTCAATTATAACACAAATTTCACCTATAAAATAATTTTTTACTACAGGAGTTTCTTTCAATTATCAAATATTTTATATATAGACTCTGCAAATGCGATTTGATTTATGCCCAGATAGCACACAATGTCTCAGTAATATTCTCAAAATATCACAAATATCTCACTCTGAACATTCTATGTTGAATATTTCTACGAGATTCCATAGCTATTGCGGATAGAATATTTCATCAAAAATATTTTGAGAATCTCGCAATTGAAATATTGCACATATGATATCCTGCAATGTTCTGGGAATCTATGATGAGGGATATTTAATGTTTGTTGCAAATGGAATATTCTGAGAATATTTCAGTAGCAATATTTCATGTGGCAGTAAGAATTTTTGTTCATCAGACCCGGTACTTCGTAAAATTTACAAGTCGGGGGCGAAAGAACCCACTGAGCATTTCCGTTAAAACCTTGCATTAATATTGCAGCATAAAATTGCACCGATGTTACATTGTCAAGTGATATTCCACTGATATTTCTGAAAGTTACATTTGTGATATTGTATTTGTACATTGAAAAACAAGTACTTCCAAGATCACATCAACATTGCTGCAAAGTTAATGCGAGGTTCTAACGGAAATGCTCAGTGGGAAACCTCTCTCCCACGACCTATTCAATTTCAGTTTCAGAGGATTCTAAATTGATTGTTCTATATCCCACGGGAACAAATTTATTAGAAATACATCATTATGATGACAAAGAGTGGCACTTCAAGGGCATTGAAGTCATCTCAATGATTAGCGGAGGTGATAGAGGCTTTGTCCATGACTCGGAGAACTGGGGTTCGATCCTTACTGAGGGAATTCTCCTAATAATCGACATTCAATGTGTATTTCTCTGACAAATTCATCCAAATTATATTCTGTACAACATTTGTAGAGGAACTCATTCTGAAGAAAACTTTTTTTCCACAAAAAGCATTATTTTGGACCATTGTTAATATACATAATTATGAGACGTTTTAAGAATATTACGACAATCATCTCAGTGATATTGCAGAATGTCACAAAAGACATTCTGGAGACATTCTAGCAATATTCTTGAGATGTACGCCACAATATTGCATATTTCGAATATAATATTCTGGCAATGTCATTGAGACATTCTGTGCTATGTGGGTGTAGAATAGATTTTTTTTTATTCACCGTACATCGAGGCATCGTTGAATAATGCAATGGTTCGGAAACAATTTTGAGTGAACCATAATACAAGTAATTCAGTTTCATTGCTTTCTCTTGGTCAATCTTCGTTTATTTTCATTCGCACACAATATTGACACACTGATAGGGCAAAAATATCGAATACAATTCCATTTATTTTTCAACCCCCGATCTTCGTATTTGTCATGAGACAAATTGCCATTTCGTATCGTCGTAATTTTCTTCCCAACGCTCAAGTGAAAAAGCGTACTGTGGTTTGGAAAATAATTTCACATACGTTACATATTGAATCTAATGGGCATTTACGTGGAATTAAATATGTACATTTCACATGCATTGCCGTTAAGCTTTGTATATATTCTGCACGAAAATCAATTTTCATGGATTTTCAGGCGCAGAAAGCTTCCGGTAAACCGTATTGAAATTCATAACATTTTGAGCAGTGTGAAATGTTTTATTATTCCACGAAATTCGAAGGAATAATTTATGAAAATTCAGAATTCATACAATGTTTATTGAGCATGGAAATTTTGTACATCTGGCCAATAATTTTCAGATCGTTGAACCAAACGAATTCGTTTTTACTTAGCTAATTACCGAAACCGCTTCGATTTATAGCATTGAAATTCATTCAAACTTCTTTTATTTCAGTTCTTCTTCTCTACTGAAAAATCCCCTCCAGTGAATGTAAATGAGACACTTGATAAATAAGGTTGAATAAATCGCTCTCTTATAATCACCTTTTTTTCAAATGTATATAATTCATCTGGAATATATTGTGCGCGTAAATTTTTCATTCATTCGATGAAATATATTTGAGAGTATAATAAGGGTCAGGTTTGAATCCGAATACTTCTTCGGTATCTGAGGGAATTTATATGAATGCAATGCTACAACCCTATCCATCCTAAAAAATGTTAAGCCTAATTTTCACAGAAAATTCGATTATGTATTTACATGGAGAAGAGAGATCGTGGAATCATTACTAGAAATGATAGTAAATTGGTTACTACTGCGAATTTTGTACACAGTCGCTATCAGGGACGAGCAATGGTTCCTGATTTCATATATTTAAATACAATTTAGGATTCACGCAGGAATAGAAATATCTTTGAAATATTGAAACACCGAGATCTGTATCTCCAAAGAAAATGGATTGTTTCCCTCTTTGTACCATACAAAAATGATTACTGGCATTTCAATGGGCCGCTGATGGTCCTACGCTGTCAGGGAAGAGCCGTCACTGGGCCTTTAAGATGTCTACAATCGTGTTCGCTAAGATCATTCCACGTTCATCCACGAAAATTTAATACTATTGATTTGGATATTGTATTGCGGTGTTATTGCTCCTCCTCCTCTTTGTAATTCGCTCGTTTAAACATATTAAATTGATTTGAATACATTAATTCAAACTTTTACGTACTTTCATTCGCCGAGTTCAGGGGATTATACAATACATTATTCCTATTATTTCAACCGTAAGAGAAATAAATTTTTTCTTGGTTTCTGTTTTATTCTGCTCTGTTTTCTTACTCTTGTTGTTACATCTGACAGTTGAATGACAATGATTCCTCATTGCCGCAGATTTACAACTACAAAAAAGTATAAAAATTATTTATCTTTTCCCTTTGTTCCTTTTTTCTCCCTGTATTGTATCTTTCAATTAATTTTTCTCTATCGCTTCAAATTATCACGACGAATTTCGATTCTCCGATTGATCAGTAGGTATTCGTTGAGTTTATTTTGTCGACTAACGCTTGGCAAGAAAAGTTCCTCGTCATTGTTCTAGCACCCGATTCGCCATTGGATTTTCTTTTCTTCATACATCTCAAGGAAGATATTCTTTTTACTTCTGTAAGAGCTGTGTAGGTCGCTTCCGAGAGATAAAAGGTTTTTATTTCTTCGGGTTGTGTCTTCACAATGTCACAAGGTGGTTTTCATCGGAGAACAAAAACAAGTACTTTGAGAATTCAGTCCAAAAAAGGCAATGACTTTCCCAATTAGCTTCGAATTGAAATTCAAAAGAACAACGGAAGATATTGTCAAATCAGTTGACAGTGATTATGGCACTTGGTGCATTTTTGTTCGATATCAAAGTAATTCAAATCATTACCATTTTCCATTTGTTCCATCGGATAAGAAATAAATATAAAATCAAAATTCATTTTATTGGAAGTTTTCTAATTTATCATCAACGAAGATTAAAAAATGCTGCGAAGGTTCGATAAATTATTTTACAAAACTTCAAACTGATTGCATTCTCATTTGCGCTAGACTTTCATAAGCGTGATTTACTCTCGTGTGAATATCCATGGAAAAAAATGTTTCGCATCAATTCCGTATCATTGGTTATTCTTTATATCACATTTCACGTGTCACTTTTAATGTACCGTGCTTCACTTATGATCTTTTTCTAGAAGCACCGATAAAATTTCAGCATGTTTGCCATCTCTAGTGGAAACTTTCTGGTTGCGAATTTAATCGATTCAACGTTAAATTAACGGATTGAATGAGAATTTTCAATTTCTGTAAGAATATTTGGGGAATAATGGAAACTAAATGAGTGGAAATAATTCCTAGGTCTCTTTCTTCTTTAATGGTAATTTGTAGAGCGATCGATCGTTTTATAACAAAATAACGAAATAATTTGTTGCTCATTTTTGTTTGCGGTGAACAAATGGTTCATGTACATATTCTCTCAACGAACAAACAGAGTTGTATTTGTTTTGGATATTTGCCATCCAATACTTAGGAATGATTCATCAGATCCATGAGCAACCTACACAGTTTCTGATGCCACGAACGAGTCTCATTGGAACACGTACCACTGTAATTGCCTCACTTATCGGTGAATCGAATGATTCATTTCTAATAACGACAGGGAATAATCACGTAAGGAGCGATGGAATCAATTTACTAAACAAACAATCTTTTCAGATTGATCCTCAGTTGGTTTACTTGAAAGAAGGAACGTCGAAAATGTTAATGTATCAATATTTTATTGTCTTGTATTTATGGAATTATACGGAAATCACTTTTGGTGTGAAAACGTAGGTAATGAGAAAGCAGTTACAAATTTTCTATTCATTTAATGTGGAATGCTTAATCTGAAATAAATGTGTATCGTGCAGAGTAAAAATTTCGAACCGAATAAAATTCATTTACTCCTTGTTTCATGTCCAAACAATAGAATTCTTGAATGCTTTTGGAACCAATACACATATATATATATATATATTTTTTTTTCATTTTGTAGAGGAACTGGGAATTATTTTATCAATAATTCTTGAAAAGTAGAAGAAAGGGTTTCAGTATGGAAAAAAAAAGGAAGAAAAGTAGACTTACTTGTACTGCGAGGTCGAAGTCTTTTTTATCGATGGCGCCACTTTGATTGACATCTACAAAAGAAAACAAATTTGCATTAGACGATATTCAAATGTATACAGGGTGTCCCAGAATTCGCGGATCGGATTTCACAGGTATATTCTGCATCTAAAATGAAAAAAATTTTCCGATGCTTAGTTTTGGAGATATAAGCATTTTTAGATTTTTTTTCAAATCCAAATCATTCAAAAACACTGTATGCTACATACTTGAGCTTAACACCATTCGATTAGTTGGAAAACGGCGGATCTATAGAAAAAAAATTAAACTATTTTATCATTGATAGTTCCGGAGCTATAGCGATTTTAGCTGCAGAATATACCTGTGAAATTCGATCCGCGAATTCTGGAACACCCTGTATATCTAACTAACCAATGACAAAGGAATTTTCATTGATTGTGTGGATTGATTAGAATTTGATATGAAAAGAAGTAATAGATAATCGAATCTAATGATTCACTAAAATATATCATTGATTGTTATGCCACGATTGATACAAATTTGTATCAAGTTCTTGTTTTTTCGCCAAACGATAACAATGTTGTCTTTTCAAAATCTTTTCCTTGAGATAAAATTCTGCACAATGAAGACTTCATATGGGTTACAATGTGATCAGAGTTGCTACCTCGGAATAAGAACAAAATGTGTGCATTCCCAAATGGAAAGATGGGCCAATACTGGCTGAGTACTGTTGCCAGTACTGGCGAATGCACTCTCACCGTTACAGAGCCAGTTGAATTAACGATACTGACCCGGATTAGGAATGACAACACCGTTGAACGTAAGGGCCAGAATAACATCTACCGCTGTGTCAGGACTGGTTTTTTATGAGGGATCTCTGGCGCTTCAAAAGGACCAGTTGTTTTGCCAGAGCTAATTAAGAGATTGGAATACATTTTCCTCAGTATTGTTAACGAAGAAAGGCATTTTGAAAGTGACGCCTTGCAAGTACACCTAATGAGAATTGAACCCAGGTTCCTGTGAGTGGAAAACCCGAGTCTCTATCAAATCAGCCAATCTCCAATGTGTTGTATTCTATGTTGTTATGAAGTCTGGCTTAGTACTGGCGTATCTCTGTATCACTAAAACAGCCGTATTCCTACACTGTGAAAAATAATCGAAATTTTCCTATACGCAGCAATCGGAACCAATTTCTCATGAATTGACCTAAAAATTTCAAACTTTATGGAATTTTTACTATCATCTTTTAGCAAATTTCCAATGAAATACGGGAAATTCCTAACGTATGTATGTATCAACTACTCCCGAATATTTATGCAAAGTTTCCCATATAAATTTTTTACAGTGTAAACCGTTGATTGGAACTTCACCCCCCATTGATTCCGTAGTGAGATAAAGTTGTATCAATACTGGCATAGTGTAGTTCTTTTACGGTATTCTACGTCATTATAGAGTCTGGTTTAGTACTGGCAGATCTCGATCTCATTGAAACAGCCTTATTCCTAGACCGTTAGTTGGAACTCCGTTCCTCTATCGATTCCGTAGTAAGAAAGAGTTGTATCAATACTAGTACAGTCTCATACCTTTTCAGTGATGTACACTGACACCTTTGGTTTGGTACTGGCACTGTGTTGTTACACAAAAAGAAATATGTCGTTACGAACTTAATTTTACCTCAAATTCACTACTGATTCCGTGGTAAGACAACGTTGCACCGGTGCTGGTAGTATGTTGTCTTTTCGTGTATTCCGCAGCGTTATCAGTTCTGGTTCACTACTGGCCCAGTCTCGTCTTACGAAAGCAACTGTACAACTACAGAATGAATTTGGTTTCTGATCTCTTACCAACTCAGTATTAGGAGAACGTTGTAGCAATACCGTTAGAGTATCATTTAATTAGTGCTGGCTCAGTTCTGACATAGCCTGGGTCTATTGAAATAAAGTTGATTTGGATTCTGATTCACAACCGATTTTGTAGTGAGACAATGTTGTATGAATACTAGCTCGTACAAGGTTGCCAACTCTAGTTTGATACTGGGACAGTTTCGTTTTCCTAAAACTTGAGTGAAGATTGAGTACTGGCGCAGAACTGTCTGTCTACGGGAACCAATACTTTTTGAAATCCGTCCAACGATTGGTGTCAGTTGAGAAACAGTAATGACCCTGTATGGAAATCGTTGTTTCTGTCGGATTCCGGCAAATACAACCTTGCCAATACTGCGCCTCTTGACAACTCTGGTAATTTCCACATGGGCACTATGGAGTTCGTTGAGGTGGTTAACGCGGTGCTTACCCTGACTACTAATGAGTTGCAACAACTACTCAACCACGGCTCGAAAGCCGAGTAAGGCAGATCGAGGCAAATCGAATCACAAGGTGAATCTGATTAGAATCAGCATATTGGCTGTTTTTGATTTTTTTATTGTTAATTACACTCTCTTCACGTGTCAGTTGCTTACATAATCTCACCACCCACTGGAGAAAAAGATAACACGACCGTAAAACACATCATTTAGTCCTGGGCAATGATACAAGTTGTAGTTTCGTGCGCATGAAGGAGAATTTTATCATTGATATACACGGGAAGAATATCATCTTATAAATTACACTGGTCAAAATTGAGGCGGTAGCTATAAGAAGGGCACATTTTTCCATCCTCCTCAGCAGAAATCACTCTAGTAATTCTCTAGGCCCTGCGACACCTCACCAGCACGATGTAAGAAGAATAGGTGTGTTATCTTTTGTATGTGTTGTGGGATTTTTCTGTCCTAGTTCTTGATTTTGCCACTACGAAATTCGAGTAGCTAAGGCCAAAAAAAAGCGGTGAATTCAAATTAGATGTTAGAAATACTAATCCAAATTGATCAAGACAGAAATTAAAATCGTATTATAAGACATAACATTTACAGAGGGAAGTTATTTTTCATTTAAACTTGATTTTATTTTAAAAAATCGAAATTTATCTGGCCTTCACGACACTTTCGCCAACTGGTGGCGAAATTGGAACTAGGACAAAGCCTGCATCAAAAAATGTTCACACCGACAGGGAAGATAACACACCTATTCTTCTTACATCGTGCTCACCAGGCACTTGTGAGGGACTTGCGGGGCCTCGCGAGGCCTTGTAATCGCCTGGAGAACGACTAGAGCGATTTCTACTAGGGCTACACATTACTTTTCATTTCAACAATCAAATTCACATCGTTGTCATTCCATCAAAGATTTAAATCTCCACCAAAAATTGAGCATTTTTTCGAACTATTCAGTCTAACGAATAAAGAACTTCGTTCCAATTCGATTTTTTTCTTCAATGTATAACTGCATTACACAGTAAGAAGTCGAATTGAATGTGGCTGCATGTTACTCGAAAACTTGATTGAAATTCAGCCTTTTCCATTGTCTTGGCATTTGTTTTCGGTGCTGAATTTCAGGTGAAACAGGGCTAGTTTTGGCTGCATCTTAAAATCAGCTAATATTCAGGATGAAAGTTAGTTTGACTTTTTATAGTGAATATAAAAACATTGATGATCTTCAAGAAATTCTATAGATATAATCATTTAAATACATCATACACAATTAATTGTAAATCATTGTGAAAGATCCGTTAAATTCAGCATCTGATTTGTTTTCTAATTATCGACATTTCCTTTCGCTTGCGTGTGTTTTTTTGTACTCTCAAGTACCTGACAAATTCCAACCACGCGAATACCACCAATTCATTCCAAGCAATTATACCGCGCGGAATTACCGAGATAACATCCTGTGTAACAAGAGTTGCAGGCGAAACCTCATCTCCCCCCGTCGTTAACAGACCAGAAATGCGCTACAACTGTGATACGTATACCTGTAGTGTGTCTTTGTTGATTTCTTCGTTATTTTTTCATTCATTTATACTAGTCGGGTAACCTTGTATACTTCATTGAACTTTCAAAACCAAGCGAAATGAATGCATTAAGTTCACCGCCAATTTTGTGACAAATATTTTACGTTCATATCAAGCTTGGGCAGAACACATTTGCATAGAATTGTTCGATGAAGAAAACTCGATCCGCTGATGCAGACCTGAGAGGATTGAAAATCAAATTATCAAACCTAGTTTCATTTTTGTTCTTCGGTATGACTCTGACAGATGTTTCCAATGATCTAAACGAACCGCTACGGTTCGTGTATAGATATGCAAAATCAGCTACGCTATCACACGGTAATCGAAAACTTCATTAGTGTTCTCATTTGGATTACGTTTGTTGCAAGTCGAGTGGATGGGATCATTATGTTTTTACATGCAGGGGTTTTATACGCTTGTGGGTTTGTTGATTGTTTTCTTTTGGTACCATCCATTGTGAATTATTTAGTACTTTTGGTTGAGAATTCTTCTGAGAGCTAAAGATATATTTTTACTCCTATAGGATTATAATCAATTCATCATCACCCTAGTGACAATCAGCACATGGAGCGACATGGAAGAGTCAAAAAAGCAGCATCTAAGCGGGAAAGAAGCGGATATTGAAACGTTTTGACACTTCATTCGTTTCAACATTCGTTTTATGTGTTCCAACATTCGCTTTCCACGAGCGGAAATTTTCACCAGGGCATACACGGAAAAAATATTGTCATCATCACTTTTCAGTTTTGTTACCATAGCCATACACAATATGCTCAAAGGAAGAAGTTTATTGGTTATTGGTTATAAATGACTGAGGCACATTTATGCGTATACCACAAGTACACGGAAAGACCGGGTCTATTAATATTTAGAAAAATGACTGTCAATTTAGGGAACAGGAGGATCGCTGAAAAATATTCGTAGTGAGTCTACTAAAAGTTCGTAGTCGATGTATTAACAATTGACAGTTTCACTGTGAAAAATACCAATGAAACTATATCATCTGTTAATATTTTGACTAAGAATTTTTGGTAGACTCACTACAAATATTTTTCAGCGATCCTCTTTTTCCCTCAACTGACAGTCATTTTTCCAAACGTTGATAAATTCTTTCTCAATATTAATAGACCCAGTCTTTCCATGTATGAAACCGGAATTTCCCTATCAGTTTAGGGACCCTAAGACCACTTCTTCAGCACCATCATCTCCCCCTCACAGCTGATGAAGATATTCAACGCAGAACAATAGAAGTTCTGTACACCCGTCATTGTTATATAATCTTAAAAATGTCGAGTTTTGTGCCTGCAAACTACGATCTGCGGCCGGCATTGGTTTTTTGTTATCATTTGGAGAAAACTGCTGCAGAATCACATCGAGTGCTTGTCAAAGCTTACGGTGAACATACCCTTGGTACAACCCAGTGTTTCGAGGGGTTCAAAAAATGTCAAAGTGGTGATTCCGACGTGAGAAACGAAGGGCGTGGGAAACCATCGAAGAAGTTCGCAGACGACAAATTACAAGCCTTATTGGATGAAGATAATGCTCAAACTCAACAAGAATTCGCGGATCAACCGAATGTGACGCAGAAAGCCGTCTCCATTCGGTTGAAGGCCATGGAAAAGATTCGGAAGGTGGGAAAATGGGTTCCGCATTGAACCACTTGTGAAATGCTGTTCGACAGATACAAAAGAAAGTCATGTTCCCATCGAATTGGGACAGGTGATGAAAGATGGATATATTATGAATCTAGGCGAACCATCGACATCCACTGCAAGACGAAATCGTTTTGGGAAGAAGACAATGCTCTGTGTTTGGTGGGATCAGAAGGGTGTAATCTACTATGAGCTGCTAAAACCTGGGCAAATCATCAACACTGATCGCTACCAACGGCAAATGATCGAATTGAATCACGCATTGCGTGAAAAACGAGGGGAATATGGAAAAAGGCAACACAAAGTCATCTTGCTCCACGATAATGTTCCATCACACACAGCGAAACGGGTCAGGGAAACGATGGCTCCGTCCGATTATCATCCGTTCGCATCAATGAGACACGCTCTCGCTGAACAACGCTTCAATTCGTATGAAAATGTAGGAGAATGGCTCGATAACTGGTTCGCTTCAAAAGAGGAACTGTTTTTTTGGCGTGGCATTCATAAACTGCCGGAAAGGCGGGAAAAATGTATAAAGAGCAATGGAGATTATTTCGAATAAAATATTTTTCATCATTTTCAAATAATTGTGTGATTTTTACGAAAAAAATTCCGCTTGGCTGCAGGTTGGGCCAACCTAGGCGTCCTGATTTTAATTCAGCCCCTGATTTGGTTACCCTCATAGGGCCTAAACAGGATTGTCACGCACACATCTCCAGGGTCTGCATAGTATTCCCAACCCAGGCTTATGTAGGACACCCATGATGCAGCCAATGCGGGCGCTGAAACTAATACCTTTGAACGGATAATAAATTGTTGGGAATATTATCAAATTGAATAAATATTGTTAGGAGAGAATCCCAGGTGGAAACTTTCATTCTTCTCGATCGACCAATCATTAAGGGAAGGAAAAGAAATACCTTAATGCCAACACGCCATTGTTGTAATATTCATTTTTATTTATAAACAGAGTTCCGTTTTGTGCCCATTAGTTAATCTCGAGTCTTTCTTAAAGTGTTAGAAAAACAGCCTATTCTAATTGTATCTTATGATCTGCTCACAAACACTCAATTACGTGAACCTTGAATCATATATTCTCCATACTACGTTGCGCAATTCTCATATGATCACGAATATAATCATTAAACCGAGCTTCCATGTGATCTTATAGTAATAATAGCCGGAGGTGGAGTATGCTCATCATGGAATTCAGGTGTTCAGTGAACGATATCAATATCATCAGATGTTCGAAGACAAAGTATATCTTTCCTCATTCGGTTACAAGTACGTCATAAATTTGGTGTGCGCTATTAAAATCTAGTACACGCAAACAATATCTTTATGATAAGGAACATGTTTCAGGAAAAAAATGTTCGGTCACCCTGGAAAAAATTATTTTGTTGAAATGTGATTGACCAAAGAATTTTGTTATCGAAACGCATTGTTTGTTTTAACAAAATGTTTGTTGTGTCAACAAAAATTTTGTTCGGATAATAAGATTCGTGGTTGGTCAAACTTCAACAAAATGATTTTCTCAGTACATGAGTCCATAATTTATTGAACGCATTGCGATTTTTGAAGTATTAAACGTTTTCATTTCTCTCTACCCATGTTGAGTAAACTTAAAAATTAATTGCTTCAAAACAAAATTCAATAAATTTCATCGATGTCAGTTCAATATTTTTGGATTAAATTATTCAATCAAACAAAGATTCAATATGCTTTGAAATATTTCATCAATGGAGACAGTTATTTCATGGAGTCAATGAAAGTTTATTCAAATCAATTAAGTATTTTATGGCGACTATTCAACTAAATATTTTATTGTTCCCGGAAATTTTCTCTTTCACTGTATCAATTTTTTCTTATTTTCACCTGAAATCGCATAGAATTTGACTCCTTTTCGTGTTTCATAATCCAAAGATTCTAATTCAACTTCGTACCAAGGAAAATTCAACTTCCAAAATTCTGTGAAAATTCATCTTCGTCGTGATGGTGGTTTGAAATTATTGAAGCTATTTGCATCTAAAGTGGGTAGCTAGTGAAATGGCTCAACCATTTTACAGACACACGAACAGCGGGTAGCGACTGAAGTACATCCAACACAACAGTCACAATCAGTCTATAGTGATCCGATATGCAGTTGTATTACTTCAAAAGTGTTTTGAATAATTCCAATGACTCGAGTATATCGATTTTGTTTATTCAATTCAATACGTCTTATCAGTATCAAAGCAACTGTGTTGAAGTGTACGTTATTAACATTTATTACAACTACTGTTTTCGTTTCAATTATATTACATTCTCTGATAAGTTTCTTCATATTTTTCGATGAAAGGAGCTTCTAGATTCCAAATGATTAATCGAATGAGCGATCGAAAAGCGGCGTGACAAGCGTCCTTCGCAGCAACTGAATAACGGTCTCGGTTTTGTATTCTTGCTCAGTTTATCATCTCATTTGCTCCAGGAAAAAGAATAGCCTTATAATGAAGCGTAGGTACTTGGGCATTCGCTTGTCGGATATGATAACATCGGATACGTTAATGGAACGTACAGCAAGAAATAGAATTCACAAAGAGTTGTTTGCTTCATTTTCTCACATCATATATTATGGAACGGTGAATTCTTCAATGTAATATGAAGTTATATAAAGCATGATCTACTTTTTGTAACAATTTAATGGATTGTTTAGAAATTTCATGAATCGAGAATATAAAAAGATATTTCCCATCAAACTCACATATCTCTGCTTTCCATGTCATTTAGGATTTGGTTGGGAATACATCAAGACGGTATTGAATTCGAAGCTAAAATAAATGACAAATTTCTACAGGTTGTATTTATAGATCGATGGCAGGCTGCAAATCATCCCCATACTTAGCGAACTATTCATGTCGAAGCGACGTTTGAATTGTGCATCATTAGTCTCCTCTGGACCAACATTTATTTTTGATGTTTCCCTTTTCTTCCTCTTGACTCGACGAACGAAGCAAACCTATTAAAGTGTTATTGTTCGAAATTGTATCCTATTTCAACGGTGAATTAGTGTGATGAAGTTTGATTTTTCGTATACGGGATGTTTACGCCCAGATGAATAAATAAACAGAATATTCTTTTTTGTTCTGCTTTCAAGAAAGATATAAAACGATGTGCAAATGAGGAAGAAAAACTCATTGTTAGATGAATAGAACCCGTGTGGAAATCAATCCTGGGCATCCTAAAGTATGTCCGAGACCCGTAAAGGTATAACTTAGGTATCACCCACGACCCATGTGGGCCCCAGTTGATAGTTAGATATTTTAATCTAGGGATGCCCACCTACAGCCCATATAGGCCCTGGCTGGGCCACCATTGTCTCGCCCAGGTATTGTAATTTGAACATGTCCAGCCACACCCTATAGAGGCCCTGGGTTGGATATCATTGTTTCCCTTATCAAAAGTATCTGACAGAACTGGACAACATTCTGACCCAGATCTAACAAGTTTGTCTAACATTGTTTGGTTTGTACATCAGTTTGAACACTCATGGAACTGCCAAACAGAGCCAAACAGAACCTGTCAGATCCAGGGCAAAATCCTATCTGGTTCAAATTTTATTTTATTATTTTGTATATCGAGAAAGTTTTTTCTTTCGTTCAGTTTTCTTCAAACATTAGAAGGAGGTAATAAACAAAAAATACTTTTTTTTGGTGTTATTAACCTAAATACATGCAACAACGAAATACTTCATGTTAACGTTGGTAGAATTGTCTATAGAGTATTTCAAAATGGTCAACAGGATTTTCACCAAATACTTATGAGCTCGAAATTAAAATTCCAAAAATTTGATACGCCTTTGGCTGACTGGAAAAAATATTTTGATTACCCTTCTAAAAATTTACATACAAGAGCGAACGGGAATTTTAATTTGTTTTTGATTTGATGGAGCATAGATTTATCAAAAGCTGACCTTCAAAGAACATTTTGTTGGGGCAAATTCATTTGTCTTTTATCTGAGGAATATCACTCAAATATCCTGGGGCCCAGCGCAGGATGAAATTTGAAAATCCATGTGGGCTCGAATGAACTGCCTAAGTTGGCCCAAGTTGAATTCTTGACGTGGGCCAAGTTTGAGAACCATTAGGTGGCCTAGATTCAAAATTGTAACACCCCAAGTTGGGGTCAATCCAGGTGTCCTAACCAGAGCTACATTTCAAGTATGGTTCATAAACCTGGCCCAGGTCTGCGCCCGAAAAAATCCCACATGGGAATGTGTGTGGTGTCAAGTGGATTAAGGAATTCAGAACTATACATGGGGGAAAAAGTGAAATTCAGGTTGACGAATACATAAAAAAAGGAAAACAGAATTAATAAAGAAGATGAGTATTAGAGAATCCTTGGAAACTGAACGTTATTGATTAAATTCACGTCTCACATTTCGACAAATACTTTTACTGCATAGAATATAGATGTGAATAACGTATCATTACGTTCAGCGACTACGTTATATAAAAGCTCTAATTGAATTTATATATCCTTTTGAGTGTATCATAAGCGTTCATTTTACTGGATTTCGCTGCACACATAAAATACAGATAAACGATGACGTGCTTGTAATAACTTAGCAGATTCCATCGTGCACTATCGCATTTCTCTGTAGCGATAATTGTCTCTTCGTTTATGTCTGTGAATAAGAACTTCAACTGGTAGAAGATTTTGTCTCCGCTCATGTGCGCATTCCTGCTCGAATGAAGTTTTCTTTGCATTCTTTTCAACGGATTCGAGATTTATATAGGTCGGTGGCTGTTTTTGTTCAAACGGGACGGGGATTTTCATGGAGTGTAATGTTGGTTTTTTGGTGACGATAAGAAAGTACAAAAGAATGAGGGATAATATAGAAACAATGCTCGTAGATTTCAGCGAACCTGTGGATTTTTATGCATTTCTCAGAAGCGAACTCGTTCCCTCCGAAGTTCTTCATACTTCTCGATCGTTCCAAAAGATCCGTCCTTCGGAATGAAATGATGTGGATTCATGTTATATGAATAAACCGGGGGTAATTTGATTTTATCAATCTGCGCTGTTGCTGATAAAAAAACCCATTCACGAGAGATAAATTCGTTATTTAATGTTGATTTTCAGCCCTAACAGCAAAGCGCTCAGCAAATACACGGCGTATGTTGAACACACTCAGCAATTTGCAGGGACTTTGCGTCGCTGAATGCGCAACAATATGATGCGAACCTGGAATTTTAGCCTCAGTTGTTGTATTGCTGGGAAGTTTCTCGGGTTTATAAAGCTCTCAATCACATGAGCAACAAATTTCTAGCAATTGAAACATAATCATTTCAAACTTAGCGTCCAAAATTGTGAACTTTCTAATAGTACCAAGGAAATGAAAATTTCTTCAAAGTTGACTTATGTCAGAGGGTTGGTTTATGGATATCTATTCTTCCTTTCAATGTACAATAAGGTACAATGTAGAATTGAACATCACAGAACATTTGTATGTCCCTGGGACGTACATGCGACGTTTTTAGAACGTCCCGGGATTTTACTTGGACGTTTTCTGAACGTTCAGGAAACCTTCCATCATGACAATTATACTGTCTTTTATTCTTTCATGTAAACAGAAGTTTCGCTATTCACGATTCATGCTGCTGCATCACTTGCTCACACAGACAATGATACTTGCATTTTCTTCTGTTACAAAAGCGAAGAAATAGCTTCTTTATGATCTATTGTCAATTACCTTTCTGTGATCATTATTTCCTTGACTCTTTTCAGGAGTTCAACAATGATCTTTTCTTCGACAATTCTTGCATATAATTCTTGGTCCTTCTGTTTTCTTTGCTACTTGTTTGTTTTCATGATCTTAGACTCTATGCTTTGTGTTTGAAGTTTTCAGAAGTGTGTCTGTCTTTGTTCGGTTCACGTCAAACTCACATCTTCCTCCATAAGATGTATCGTCTTATTTGTGAGCGTTCGTCTATATTCTTCTGGAGATAGTAGAGTTTGTTCGAAATTCAAGTGTTTTGCGGAAAAAATACCCAAAATCTTCGTTATAATGATAAGGTCACTTATTTCTTCACCAACATCGCTTATTCGTCCCTCAAGATTTCTTCATTCAGTCTTGCGAATCCATCTTGTATTGATGTATCATTCATAAACTAGAGCATTTTATCAAATTCTGTTCCTTGTTCGTGCATAGCGTTAGATTTTCGAAGATTGCTCTCGATGCTTTCCAATTTTCAATCGATGTAATTTAGAAGCGCGTCGTCATCTCACCCCCATTTACTCCATACTTAAAATTTAACAAGCATGCTATTTTATTTTGTATCCTACCGATATTGAGTTTTATATAAAAGACGATCAGACGAATTCGAAGGAGGGAGCGTGAACAAATAAAAAGTACGAGATATAATACGATTGAGGTGTAATAATGAAGGACATTCGGGGAAAAGAAAGTGCGGAGAGAACAGGAAAAGGATGATAACTGTAGACTGGAAATGGGAAATGAGACGAAAGTTATCATCGCGCGAGGGAAAGGAAATACGTCGGATATATCGGTTTGAAGAAGAACCGTGGGAACGCGTGCGAAAGATACATACGTGAAAGAAAATTTGCAGAATCAACGAGTTTGCTGGAGTATAGGAAATACTTGATAAAATTGGAAGAGTTTTGAGTTCAAGAGAAATATTTTGGGAAGAATCGAAGAGACCTTTTGTCCAAAACTTTGATGTACTTTCACACATGGATTGTTCTCTAAGTTTAAAATAACCTGCTGGATCAAAAGTCAATCCTTCACATGATTCATCGATTACATTCCTGTAGAATATTTTTTTAGAAATTTCTTTTCTTTTTTCATAATCATTCCATGAGGGAATTTCACGTTTTTCCCCGGCTAACTTACGCAGATCGATACAACAATTCTTACTCAACGGCAGGTTTGTTTGCGAATTATTTGAGAAACCATGAGCTTTGCCGTTATCATTTGAAGCAACTTGCAGTACAATACAAACTTCCAATATTCTACTTTCCATTCGCGAAGTTTTCAAATTATTTGTAAAAGCTCACTTTATGAAATTAGGACAAAATATTTCTTTGAACTTTTTTGCCTTTCCTCATTCTTTCTATTCCTTTTGAACGGCGGCTTCATTAATCCAAAGGGAATCGTTATCTTTTAGTAACTCATTCGAAAGTATAAAGTTTATATCTGACAATGTTTTATCATACTTCGAATGATCTCTCGTGAAATTTTGGAAATAATATCGAGTGTTCGAGAATGATCTGCGAGGGTGAAAGTGTAAGATTCTTGAATATTCATCTCATATTCTAAACGAGTAAACGAAATGTAACGAATTTAGAAGAAGTTAGCGATGAAAATATGATATTCAAAATAGTAAATGTGATGAAGTGAATGTAAATTTATACAATTTGTGTATAAATTATATTTCAAAATCAATTCATGAATGACGATGATGGGAAATATCAAGTCTCAACTTCTCTAAGATTGAAAGCTACAAAAGGACAAGTGTGGAAGTATAAAATCTAGGAATGTACTGGTAATCGATTATCAAAGTCGAATAATGCAGCCAAATTTCAACCTCTCGCTATGAACCTTGGTATCGAGGAAGTAAGCAACGAAAATTAAATTACAAAGCGATCATTTATCACTCCTTATAAAGGAATGTTTAATCGATGATGATATAATTGTTCTACCATAAAGAGAAATGCATCGTCGTGATAATAATGAGAGATGGGAAAATAATGAAATTGTATGAGACAATGGAAGCACATATTCTAGATTATGAAAAAATTTCTCAAGAATAATAAAAGAGTGGAATCCAAATTATCGCTGACAGGAAACCATCTGAAGAAAACCGAAAGAGGGAGAATAAAAGAACGGAAACATTTTTACTGGCTGTTGTACGGGGAGCACTTGTGAACAATTTGCTGTATTCGAGAATGGAAAATTGAATTAAAACGATGAAAGAAGTTATTTTAGGTGATATGGAAGAGTTCATTATTCTCCCAACCATTCACAATGACTTTGCTTTTTTTCCAGCATCGATACAACGTACGCTCATTTTCTCCCTTCGTGTTATGAAGTTGATATGCATTGAAAAGAAATTTTATTTGTTTTGTGGACTGAAATCATATTTCAGTTTCAATCGAAAATTTAAATCTTCCCAAACAAGAACTATGTTGAGGCAATCGACTATCCGGACCTTGGAGATGTTTTAGTGGGAAACACATTTCTGTACTGTCGTACAGTGGATAAACACCATCTATGAACTTGAACATTCGAGAATAGTCGAAAACCATGGAAACCATTCACTCAACCAAATTTTATGTATTGAAAAACAGTTCCTGGGTTGCATTCATTTTAGGTGAATTCAGCCGTTTCCGTTGCAACCATTTTTCGACTGACCGATATCCTACTGGAACCCATGTGCACTCTGTGATTGCTGAGCAAAGCGTCTATCCAGGAGGAAATTCACGTAGGCTGGGCTCCGATGGAGCAGAAAAGCGCTAAGAGGAACGGACACGATTGGTTATTTCGTCTTGCGCTTGTCTACTCCATAGAAAGCCAACCTAAGTGCATTTTTCTTCGAGAAGAGACTCTGCTGCCATCACAAAATGCTGACATCACGGTTTTGATAAATGAGGCACTGAGGAGCAGAGCTCTTGAATCCGAATTCATAGTCCTTCCGAAATAAACTAAATGCAGAATGTGAGTGTATCGGATGTAATTGTTTGAACAATAACTGTATGAGGATCATTTTTAAATTGAGTGCAGATAAAGGTTTCCTTGTTTTCAAATGTTATATCAGACCGACCAGTATTCAGATACACTCAGAGATGTCCTCATAGTTGTTTTGACTAAAACGTCCCGACTAAATATGCTTAGTGAGAGGTACTAAAGGTAATTTAATTGATTCTACTATTTGCATTGTGAATTATTTAGCACCCCGTACAGCACAACCACCGATCGCCGGACATTCTCCACCTTCCACACTTTCACGGAGATGCAACGTGGACGTCGGTGGGTGAAAATATTGTTGAATTAGTTTTTTTTTTACATAATGTGAACTAGAATTGTGAAATCCAATATCACAATTCAAGGAAACCTTGTTTCTTTGCAACGATAGCAGATATAAATTGTTTACTACTTCACATGGATGAATTAGTGCCTTTTATGCACCGTTGCGTGTGCATTAGAGATAACTATACTTGGGTGATCAAAGGGATAATGAACTTGGTGGAATCAACTTCAATTGTTACAGGACTATAAACTTCGCACTCATTCAGTTTTCAAATACAAAACGTTTGGTCTGTCCATATTTCATCAAACTGTCAAGTAGCAATGACTCTTGGTTTGATTGATATCACTATTCTGTTTTTTTCATGCATTGATATCTAGTTTTAGATTGAAGTAATCATATTGTAAATAACCTCTCTCGACTATCATTATTTGAGGTTTATAATAAGCAGTGTTGTTGAGATATCTATTTCGATTCAATGATCTGTAACTCGTATTTCTCATTCCTGCACCCTGAAACTGGCGAGCAAAAGGCATTAAAGGGGCTATTAATTCAGAGGTAATTAAACTCACCAATGCGACAGTCGTAACGAAATGTCACAGCGTGAGAAGCTATCTTTTAGAAGTCTATTTAGAATCTTTTCTACAAAATGCTGTCAGAGTTTTTGATACAGATTCATTTTTATCATTTGTACTTGCACACTCGTATCACACTGCAGGAAATGATTAATTACTCTGCCTCCAAATTAATTCGGGCAACTGGAAACAATTGTATCTGGATAACTGAACAATGTGTGTTGACTCAACCACCTTCAGATATACTTTCGCTGACTTTTGTTGCTGTTATTAATTTGAAGTTGCCTTCACCAAAGCCTTTTTATTACCAGCTTCTATTCTTTTATTACTCGGAACTAATTTCCACCACCAATTAATCGTTACATTTCAGTTCATTGGTTTGAACAAATAATTCTCCTCGATGCAAACATATTATATGATCTTCTTCAAAGATGAGAAAGAACAAGATGATGTTTTTTATTCGAAACTTTCGACTGCTTTCCGAGTAGAAATTTATATCGGGTGTTCGATCAGGACCAGATCTGGAAAGTCGTATCTAAAATCAGGCCCTGATATGGAATGTAACGCACCGTTGTATCGCCAAATTACAAACCTAGCAGGGCCAGATCTGTTTAACCCTAATCAGGCATACCAAATCATGGTTTCACCAGGACCAGATCAAGTGTGCCGAAATAAGGTGAGCCCTATCACTACCCGATCGGGGCCATACAATTTTCCTGCTCGGGTCGTTATGCTAAACCGATATCCACTACAGATGTGTATTGGGGATTCCCATGATATCATTATTCCAATATTCATGGAAACATTCCATCTGATATCTAAACGAAACCCGTAAGACAGTTGAGATCATTTCGCATAGCATAAAAACTGTAATTATGAAAGGAATAAAAATTCAATGAATGTTCACAATCTCTGTAGGCTGACCCATTAAACAATTCCATTATAGCAATTCCTTATTATCCCAATAAATCCTAATTCCTACAACGCCCTTGTAAATTTCAAATGAATTAACCATCCTCACTCGATTCATTACTCATTTTAATTCGACGTTCCTAATTATTCAAATATGTTAATGATCATTGCAATTATAAACTTCAAACGTGACAAAGAAAGAGCACAGTTAACAGTTCTACGCGCACGTATTTCTAATTTGAATCAAGTTCGTTATTTATTCGTATACACAAAGAGTAGCAGGAAAGGAACGCAACTATATCTTGTCACAAAATTATCTCCAAGACATTTGTTGGAAAAGTTTTTCATCCTCGGTAGTAAAGTGGAGAAGTACAGTTGTGAGGAGCTAAGAATTTCTCCCGTCAGTCTCAAATGAATCAAGATAGTATATATATATATATATGTACGTATATAAAACGCACGTTGTATTGTGTACTCCCGATAGAGGGTAGGATGAGTAAAAGTGGGTTGGTCAGTTCTTTCTTGCGAATGATGGTGGAAAATGGGAATCAAGGCCATTTCTGTGTTATCCCAGCCGCAGGTACACCGAGTGTTATAGCACCCAGCCTGTGGTGGACATCTATTTATAGTACCGAACGAAGAGAAGAGAAACAATAGACGAACGCGGTGGGTCCGGTTAATTAAGGTGCTGCTTTTGACACGATGGAATTATTCGTTTACGTGCTGGTCATCTATGTATGAAAGTATGTACGAGACGGTGAATGTGTTTATATACACGTACATAACCACGTGGCAGGTTATGTACGTTCGTATACGTAGCTCTCATTAGATCCTCACTTTCTTCCTCACTTTGACATCGTCTGTTGTTGCTGCTGCTGCTGCTGTTGTTGTTGTTGTTGTTGTTGTGTCGGCGACGTCGTCGTCGATTGTAACAGCCTGCTACGAACATACCCTGTAAGTCATCTATTATACACAAGGTCTGACACGTTTTTCCACCCTGATTTATCCGACTGAGAATGAACAAACGAGGGATAAACACATCCTAGGGTATGGAATGAATAAAAATGCCACCTTAAAGGTATGAGTATTTCTTTGAAGATCGGCGGTCTGTTATAAGGGGATGAATATACAATAAACGATCTAGGTTGCATGGAAAGTGAAAAAGAACACAATAACATGTGATATATATGTAAGTAATTCGCAATCAATCGAGATACTATTGTTCTCCCTACTTCAAAGAGGATGGGATTATTTTTCTCTGAAACTCACATTCAAAGGTTCTTAATAATTTTTATATCCGTTTATTCCACGAATGGTTTGAAAAGAGAGAGAGAGAGAGAGAGAGAGGATTTACCGTGGAGTAATATTATGAAAGTTTGAGATCTCCCGAATATGACGGTACATTCAAGATGAACGAGATAGGTGATAACAAATTTCAATTCACCTTCAATCCCAATTTGATTCTTTTTTCACCTGGTAAAATCGTCGTGATTACTGTTGCTTGTTGCCAGCTGTTTCCCGCTTTCAAGCTTCATTTAGTACCGTATGGTACTGTATAATTATCCGTTTGAAGATGCATGCGATATGAACATATTCGAATATTTTCAAAATGATAAACGCAGAGATGATTAAACGAACACGTCGAATGAGAACGATTTATGCTTCCATATTTTCATTTATACTGATTCGTGCAGCAGAATCTAAATTTATTGTAGTAAAGGTACATTTAAGATTTATTCAAAGATGGATAATTGAATTAGTACTTGATTCAAATTTCTGTTGTAACGAAGCATATTCAAACATCTTCAGATAATATATGTGGATATGTCAGAATGTAGTATGTGTAGTGATGTTCGATGCAGATTCGATCTTTGAGAAAATTTATTCTTTTTTAAACAAAATCGCGATTCTGAATCGATTCTTTACCAACCGATTTTTTTGAAAATCGATTCTTCAGCCTAAGAATCGACAATCGATTGTTTGAATTCGTTCATTTTTCCTTTTCTTTCAACTCCATCCATTATGATTGGACTTTAATACTTTCTTGTTATTCAAAACCATTTTCATCAGGTAACATCCCGAAGTGAACATGAAGCTTCAGCGAACGTTCAGATCAGATCAGTGTATAGATCGGGCCGAAGGTTCATTAGAGCTAACTTTTAGATTCACAAACGTTTGACAAAGGTTCTGCGAACGTTGAAATGTCCGGATCAAAATACGTTCGGGAAACATGGATGGAACTTGTGCTGAAGGTTCATCAAAGGTTTGACGAAGCTTCACAAAAATATCTATACTTATATTAATTTTTATCAATTTATATGAAAAATGAATTAATTAATACACATAAATTATTATAAATTAATCTGAGTATAGATATTTTTGTGAAGCTTCCTTAAACCTTCGATGAACCTTCAATGAACGTTCCATCTATGCTCCCTGCAAGTATTTTGAGGTGGACATTTCAACGTTCGTAGTACCTTTGATAAACGTTTGTGAATCTAAAAGTGAGCTTTTATAAACCTTCGATCCGATCTATACAGATCTAATCTGAACGTTCGCTGAAGCTTCATGTTCTCTTCGGGATCAGATCAAATAAGTTTGGGTATTCATGAAACTTCAATTCCATGATAATCGCAAATTTTCCCTATCAACGGGTCGTGAATATTACATCTTGTCGTTCTTAACCAATGAAGCGTTGCAGAAAAGGATCCGTGAACAACTGAGAACACAAACTGCTGTTGCCTCAGCTGACCGTTTGCAAGATTTTATTTGTGGAAGATTTGGGCAAATTGAACACAATCCCATTATGACCATTTCCCAACCAGAAATTGACAACAGGCGCAGTAATGCACCAGTACTAGCCAAGACTGGCAGGGTACTGACATTTGTCTGGAATGATAACGCTTTTCAGTACTGGGGATTGAGTACTGATACCATTATTCGCAATCAGTGCAGGGCCAGTACTGGGTTAGTACCTGGCCGGTATTAAGCTCTCAGTACTGGTTTATCAGTACAGGCATATTACTGTATTTTTATGTATCCAGTACTGATACCGTACGTGTTGACCAAGTGTTGGAGACCCAATACTGGCACTGTACTGTACCTGTTGTCAACATTGGCATATTACGGATTTTTCTGATTGGGATTCTACCATATTAGATCCTAGATTTTAAAAACTTCATGACCCCTCGGCATATTTCAGTTCGATCGAACGGCTCACAAACTGGATAAAAGATACTGATCGAATGGGAATCCTCAGCAAGGAATTACAACACAAGAAATTGTTGAAGAGGATTTATGGTCTCTCCATGATAATCTTATTCAAGTTGGAAGCATTATTTAGATCAACCTTTAATCACTCGGAAAGAAAATCCAATACAGTATTGGTTGAAACACAAATCACTATATCCAACTCTTAGTATCATTGCGAAGAAATATTTGGCAAGTGTTGCAATATCGGTACCGTCTGAACGCCTTTTTTCAAGAGCTGGAAATATTCTAACCGATAAAAGAAGCAGGCTTTCGTCAGATCATCTTCAACAATCACTGTTCCTCAATTCATTATCACTGAAAGACTGGCAAATATAAATTGATCAGTCATACTCGATATATTATGATTATCATCACTATCATAGATTAATCATCATTATAAATATCAAACAACAAATTGCATATTTTCTTACGCTGAAATGAAATGAAATACAGATACAATTTCTAAAGATCTCGTAACGTGATCATTCATGGATGGAGGCACTGAAGCATCAGGAGAAGCGGGTAAAATTTTGGGCCGACTTTTTTTCATAAATTTCAATTTAAAATGAGTGATAATCAAGCAGTCCATATCGCAAATTGGATTCTGAACATAAATCTGGATTCTTCCACGGTTTGTGAATATTAGAGAACGAAGTTTATGCAGAACTTCTGACGTTCGAAGTTTATTATTCTGAAAATTCTCTTATGCTTACCAAGAATTGTTAAGAACAACTGAAATTCACATTTAGAGTCCAATTTTAGTAGTAAATTTCATTATTACGCATTTGAAAATGCCAGTGAACTTATAATTTGTACACTGAAAAAACAGATATCTTGAAAAATACCATAATTTATGGATTTTCAGCGCTGGTCTGACCCGAGTCGGAATATTCACTTGCATGAATCTCTAAAAGTACCATAATTTCTTGGACTTTTTGAAATAAGTATAGTACCTTCCGTATAAAAGTCCAAGACATTATGGTACTTTTAGAGGTTTTTTCAGGTAAATATTTAGACTCGGTCAGACCAGCGCAGAAAATCCATAAATTATGGTACTTTTTAAGATACCTTTTTCTCCGTGTAGAAACAGTTGGCTCGCTTCTTTTGATGCTTGAATGCTTTTAATATACATGATTTGCCATCACCCAGTATTATAGTAATTAAAATATCGTCATTATCTCTGCAAATTTTGATGTAATTTAAACAAAATTTTTAATCGATTTTTTAAGAATCGATTCTTTGGTTTCAATTTTTAGGAGAACCGGTTCTTGTGATTCGATTCAAAATCGATTTAAGAATCGAACACCACTAGTAGAGTGACAATGCGTCGCTTCGAGTCTTTGAATAAACATTTTTACAAAATATATTGTCAAATAATTCAGATTATAAGACAAAAACAGATTTTTCTCTTATCATGTGAATTATTTGACAATATATTTTGTAAAAATTTTCATGTAAAGACTCGAAGCGACGCGTTTTCATCCTGAAAGGTGAATTCCCTTCATTTCCTTTTGTCCGTGAGGAGAGTGCGAATCGAAACGATTTGGATGGAAAGCCAGTCGGCTCTGAACGATTTTATGAGTAGCTACTCTAAATTATGATATATCAGTGAAATCAAAAACCACATTGATGTATTGTAATACAAAAATCTGATAAAGAGAAATAGAAAAGGGTTGCTTCCAAGAAGAAGATAAAGAAACTGGTCCAAAGATCGTGCCATTTCAAGGTTGAAATAAAGAATCTTGGGATGCACGGGGAGACTAATGAAAATTGAGGAAACTGAAGCCTATCGAAACGAACAGATGAGGATTCCCCACAATCGGCTTCACTGTAAAAGAATTTCACCGGAAAATTCCAGTACATGTACTGGAAGCAATTCACTTGTACATGCATCGGAAAATTTCAGCACATTTCTACTGCAAAAATTCAGTACAAATGTTATGGAATTGCAGCATCAAAACTGGAAATTTTCTGAGCCTCAGGACTGGAATTTTTCAGTACACGAATTGGACTTTTCCAGGACATGTATTGGAAAATTAATGCTGAAAATATTCATGAAAATTTGAAAAAAAATTGCTCACGCAAAGTGGTTTTGCACGGTCCTTGTGTTTCAAGATCGTTCAGAAACTTGACCATTCATATGGATGGACAGAAAGTCATATCTACCTCACTGGATTTGAACCTACACTTTTCTACCTGCATACCAACTGAAACCTAAAACCTAACTGATGAGCTATAGCGCGACATGCTGGAAGGCCAGTTTGGGTTATGCTTCATATTCAGAATACACAAAGGAGTAAGTCTTCGAAAAATCTCATATATCAATTTTATTTCCTACAATTACAATTATTATCAAATAAAATCTCAATCAGGAAATTTTTAATATGAAGATTTGGAATTTTTCCTGCCAGAAATGACGAAGTAAAAAATTTCGGTGCAACAGTGATTAAATTCCAGCATAACTCGAAAATTCCATTGCATAGCAACTGGAAAATTCCATCACACGACCTGAAAATTGCAGTTCAAAACCTGTATAATTCCAGTACACCAACGATTAGGTTTTTTTTTCTAAATTCGAAAGTTTTTCCAAGTCCTCATTGAGGGGGTACTTTTCTCTGGTGTACAAGAGCCGTAAAATTGTAATACGAGCCAGTAAAATTTTCGCGAAATCATGGCAAAATTTCAGTACACAATCTCAAACTTAAAAATTCCAGTACAAGGACTAAATTTTCAGTTATGCTTGGTAAATTTTCAGTACCGTACCAACGAAATCTCTGTAATAGCACTGGAATATCCATGTTCCAGTAGTAACACCGGAAATTTCTTGTCCAGGTGCACAATAAATTCCCAGTTTTTCTCACAGTGTTGATTCCAGCTCTTCTCTCAATTGTAAGAAATATTTATATTTTACGTTGATGAAGAATATAATCATAGGCATGTAAAGAATTTATAGATAATTCTTATACCTTGAAATAATTTTCTTATACTGTCCTTACACCATCACAGGAGTTTACCCCCCGCCACTGTTTCCGTCTGTAGAAATAGAATGTTCCTACGATTTTTCGAGTCTCTGGGACGACCGGTAGTTTTGAGAATAGAAAGAAGCCACAATTTCTAGCAGTTTCTGTAATGATGTGTTAGCGTGAGAATCGTTCCATTCGCATCAGAATTCATATCTTCTCCTCGCGATAGAATTTTTAACGAAATAAGGTATGGGAATAGTCTCAAAACTATACATGTACGAAATCAAGGATCTCCCAAGGTCAACGGATTTATCTGAATTCGAAAAAATTGCACATAATGATGAAATAACGCGAGCTTCAATGATCGTTTCATATATCACATCCACTTTTCGTTTGTTCGTTGAACATCGAGGACAAGATCGAAGAGAAGATTCTCCCAGTATAATTCAACAGTTTACCTAGAAGACTCTTTTTTCAATTCTGAAAAATTCATGAAAATCCTGCCTTGACGCTCCATCTCGCCCGAGTTATATTGAGCGAATAAAGCTTCGCGTATATCACGAGGAAAATATTTTGTGAATCCAAGTGCTCGCTTGGTTGAATATGCATAGATAACTCAAGTGCACGTGTATCTACTTCGAATCCTGTTCATTTAATTCAAGCACATCATCGTTTAGATAAGCATGTATTTATTGCAATTATATTGATATTCACACTTAAAATTTTGCACATTATATTTTGATAGATCGAAATATTCAACCCCAACGGTTATAAAATAAGTGAGTACTTTCAATGTTATATCGCAACGATTTTGAATCCTCGAATGCATTGAAATTTAACACTCGAGTTTGTAGTGTATGTGAGATGATTTATGCGAATCAGGGAACCTGTATGCATGTACAATATATCTTCTGATATGAACCTTTCAATGAAAATTGATTCTACAGAATTATTTATGGACAATTTTTGTATAATTCGTACACATTTCATGTAAAACTGTATATTAATTATATAAATCACTGTTCAATAGAGCATTTTCACATGCGATGCCCAGATCACTTCCACTCTCATTTTGTAATTCATTGTATTTTCATAATGATTTTATCTCACTGTTTTGGATGCATACAAACAAAGTGATGTATTTGAAGACTGATTCTACTTTGAGTAACTGATATTCTTTCCAATATGAATTCATTCCTGGAGCGCGTTATTGAATTCTTATTTGAATATTTGAATAAATTTAAGTGTATCAATTTAAATCAAATGAAAAGCATCCCCCAGAGAACAATCCCATGTCACACAGAATATTTTGAGAATATTCTCACAACCGTAGAAGATTCGTGAAAATTCATAAAACAATTCTGGGAACATTTGAATGAGATTATTTTGATATTCTAGGAACCTTCGTACAATATTCGTACAAAGTTTGTAGGGAGATTAATGACCAGCGCATGCGCAAGTATGTTGTTGACAGGCTACATTGAATTTGTATTTTTGGAATAATAAATTCATGAAAGGTGATTATCGCAAATGTTCTCTGAGAGTGCCATTGTCACGTGTGGAAATCAATCCTGGGCATCCTAAACTACGTTACGGGCCCGTAAGGGTATAACTTGGGCATCCAATATGAGAGTTTCGCACCCACGGCCCATGTGGGGCCCAGCTGGGGTGGCTAGTGTACTCCCCGGATATTTTGATCATATCCACAGTCCATATAGGCCCTGGGCAAGCCACCATTGTCACGCCCAGGTATTGTTATTTGAGCATGCCCAGTGACACCCCATAGAGGCCCTGGGCGGGCCACCATTGTCTAGCTCAAGTATTGTAATTTGAGCATATCCAGTCACACCCTATAGAGGCCCTGGGTTGGCTATCATTGTTTCCCCTGTTAAAAAAATCTGGCAGAACCGGACAACATTTTGACCCAGATCTGACAAGTTTGTCTGACATTGGTTGGTTCGTACATCAGTTTGAACACTCATGATCTATCAGATCCGGGTTAAAATTCTGTCTGGTTTGAATTTTAGTTCATTATTTTGTATATCGAGAAAGTTTTGTTTTCGTTCAGTTTTCTTCAAACTTTGGGAGGAGGTAATGATAAACAAAAAATACTTTTGTATTACGGCTGGCTGGAAAAAATATTGTCATTACCTTCCTGAAAATTTACATACAAGAGCGGATGGGAATTTTGATTTGTTTTTGATTTGATGGTAATTTTACATAGAGGATGGATCTATCAAAAACTAACCCTCGAAGAACATTTTGCTGGAGCAAATTCATTTGTATTTTATCTGAGGAATATCAGCCGAATATCCTGGGCCCCAGCGCAACATGAAACTTGAAAATTCATATGGGCCAAAATGAACTCCCTAAGTTGGTCCAAGTTGAATTCTGGATGTGAGCCAAGTTTGGGAACTATAGACACCCCAAGTTGGGACCGATCCAGGTATCCTTACCACGACCACATTTTAAGTAGGGATTATAAACCTGGCCCAGGTCTGAGCCCGGAAAAATGTTCACTTGGGGTGTGAAAAATAATCTCCAAAAGTGTAATAAATTGTCAACGAATGCCGTATACTATGCTTGTTGCAATCATCCCGTACAGCACCGGACATTTCTACGTTGCCTCTACGTTGCCTCCGCGTGGAATCTCCGTTCATCCACGTTCTATCCACGTGGAGTCCACGGGGATGCGACGTGGAAGTCGGTGGATGTGCTGTTAGGGATAAGTATCCAAAATATTGCTAACAATTCATGATTACAGATGCCTAATGACCAAAAAAATTAATTGTGAAGTTGTTTTTGGTGACATGCAGAAGTTTGACATGCAGTTTATATTAATGGGAATTTTTATTTCAACAGCATTTTCTTGTAATATCCCCACAATATTCGTGGCATCATATTCTGAGAATATTTGAAACAGTCTCATTCAAGAATTCCCATAGAATATTCAAATATTTTCAATGTATATCCTCAGAACATTCTCAGAACGTGCGTGTGCCACCTGGGATACATAGTTGAAATTCAGAGTCAATATTCTTTCGGCATATTTGATTGCTGTGAAACTAATTTTTGTCTATAGATTTGAAGTGAATAGAATGATTACGATGATGCACTATGCATTTATTGAATAGAAAATCAAATATGAAATATTAATGCTTCGACAGGTTGTACGACAATCCGATCACAATTGAATTCCATCATCGAATACTATAAGAGTACCGACAAAAAACTATGTGTGATAGAAAAATAATGCTTTGGATAAGATCAAAGTCACGTATGCATGTCCGTGATTATCCGTACTAATGCAAGTGAACAGGTGGGAAATCCACATCCCGCTACGTCATGTTGACCGATGTCAATCCATGCAAATTGACGATGCACTGTGATACGTACATGAATATCCATTCTTGCCTGAATTTCATGCAGATGCACGTAAAATGGATGTGTGGGTAAAGAAATCTGTTCGAATTCAACCAAACTCTTTTGTACGAAGGAAATATTCAACTAACATTTGAGTTCTTGAAGATATCTAGAAGAATACTGAATTGAGAAATCTTTCAGGACGTTCTTGGAGAGTTCTTAAAGATATCTTTCAGAAGTGTTAGAAATGCATCTTGTGAAAGGTTTGTAACAGAATAGTTAATTCAGAGATTTCCAAGAACTTGGAAAGATTAGGATACGTTTAAGAAGATACATTTTTCAGCAGATTTGTGGTTATATGAGCACATGATCATGAATAACACAGAATAAAACTTGGAATGTACCTGTTATTACAATCGTATTGCAAATAAAGTAAATTTATCCATGAATTGAAAGCTTGAATCAACCTTATCTTGAGATACCAAGAAATTTGAAAGTTTGTCAAAAGTACGATACTGTCTCTTTATAATGTGCGCACTAAAATCACCGAGTATTCACTTCAAAATAATTTTTCAGAAATACTTTAGAAAGAATCTGTGGTATTCACGAAATATTCAAAGGCTGACTTTGGTTTTTGCCACCCCTAATCTGGTAGCAAAAATCACTTTTGCACGAAAATATTCATTACCAAAGAATGTTGTTTTATTGTTTAGACTTTATTACTCTCCTGAAAATTATTTTTAAATTATTCAAACTGAAAAGAATTTTTTTTGACCCGATTGCCGCCCTTGCCGATAGTCCTTCCCTGGAAATATTAACGACCACTTCATTCTCACCAGGGTGAGTTTGTGAGTTTGATGTGTTATGATTTTGATTCCAAATTTTTGAAACTAAATATTCCTGATTCATCGTTTGCAAGGAGGAAAAATGATTTAATTTTTGCCTACAAAGTTTTCAATGGACATATTGATTCCAGTCTTTCTTTTTATCACTGTTTCAATTCAATGTACCGAATAAGGAAGAAGGAATCCCTGACTGGAAAGACCTATCGAACCTCGACCAGTCGCATTGAAATTGAACAAAGGTCCGATTACATCTCATCTCATCATTTGTTAATGAAAGTTCGTCAGTTTTATGTATTTCTTCAACGACAATCTCCTCGAAACTCACCAAATCTGAACGAATTTCGGACAATGTTTCAGCCAAATCTCATGAAATTTTATTTCATAGGATTCCTTGGATTCCTTCAATCAGGACATATAGTGGTTCAAATTTTCGTATTCTCATAAATTTATAGACACCAAATTTTCGATACATTGGCTTCGCAAATTATTCAGCGAGGACTTTGATTGGCTTGGTTTGTTTGTTACTAGTGTTGGTTCGTTTAAAGGGCTTCCTAGTTCCACTTTGAGGTGTTTTAGCAGTTCCAATTCTTCACGTTATCCACCTTTGTTTTGAGATGCATTTTACAATTCATCACCCATCGCGATTTGAATTCCTCTTTCTGTTGTAGTCTGGTCCCGTTCGGATTAAATACTCAATCAATAAATGAATAAATAAATGTATTTTGTAAACGAAAACAGGAATAGAGTTGAAAACATATGTTTCTAACTTAAAAACACACATATTTGTTGATGGCATACATTTCTCTATACATAATAATATCTTCAGAATATTCTGCAACATTTGCCATTTCAACCATTTGAATATTGTTCAAATATTCTGAAAGCATTTCTGATTCATTTGTGCTGTGTGGGGAGAAATAACAAGAGTTTTGCGTACTTACCGAAGAATGTGTTGAATACGAAAAGCAGTTTCTTCTTACGAAATTCGGACAGCGGCATATTGGTCCTCTGAAAAAGCAATAACAGTTTCAATGGTAAAGGGAAGATATGTAGATCGGAGATATTTGTGATAAATATTGTGCATTGTATATGAAAAAGAATTCAATTCAGTTCGACAATGTGTGCATAAATTACATATTGATTCTCCTATTGTCAGAGCAGAATTTATAACTGCTCTTTGTATTATTGATACTAACCGTTCGTTGTTCGTAAACAAGGTGATAATTACTTGTATTGAAATTCATCCCATGGCATACGTTAATTGAAAAACAGGTTGAAATTAATAAATTCGAATTAACTATCTTCTCCAGGAAATCTCAAAATGATTCTATTATGAAGAATTATGAATGCTTATTGTCTATATAAATCTCCTTCACTTTCGTTAATAAATTAAAATCAACACAAACATATTCATCCCCATATTTTCCATATTTTGTACTTTGCATCCTGATTCTCAAATGAATTCTTGAATCTCAAGTTAATCCAAAAGAAAATGACGAACACGCATTTCGTGAATCAATCGAATTGAAATTAGAATGGATCGCACTCTGATGCACCATGTTAAGACGATCATTTATTCAAAACATATTTCTAGTCTGGTACCGCCAACTGATGAAAATGAGATCACTCATAGAATAAGCAATTTCACCGCTAATTCGGTGGAGAGAGAAACTCCATAGATTTCAATCCAAAGAGTATAATGCGAAAAACCAGTGCTCGATATGACATTAACCAAAAGTTTGAGGAGAAGCGAATCATTCACGGGACCACGACGAGACCGCTGCTGCTGTATTCCTGAAGCGTTGCACACAATGAAGGAAACTGCTTGTAACTTTGTTGGAGGATACGTAATAATAAAGCAATTTTCACTCCATCAAAAGTTTCGACTACAAAGGTCCATTATATCATTATATACTCACAGCTACGAAAGGAAAGTGAATCAAAATTACATAATACGCGTTATCGACTAATGAACCTAGTTAAACGACTCGACTATCAACGAGATAACGTGCAACTTGAAGATCCAAGACGAACATTCTTTGAGAATGTATCGACGTTCACGAGGATGCAGGTTTCATTATCTGTCTATGGAATTTGGAATCCATTTGAAAGGAAATAAGGCAGAATTGGCTGCCGTTCGGTAAATTCGGTAAATTCGATAAATTCTTCGATTTTATTTGGAATACCTCTTTCTATTCTCGTTTTTTTCCTCTCACGTGTGTTTGGCAAGAGGACCAAAGTATCCAAGAGGGCAAAAAAGATATTTACTTTGCACACCGATGAATTTCTACTATTATCAAACATCAAAATCAAACAACTTGGCATTTTACCGTTCTCGAGTTGCCAAGAGTTGGAAAAAAATGTCTACGAAAGAAATTTTTCCTAGTATTACAAAGTTATTCTAAAATGAAACTCATCATCCTTGAAGATTTACATACGAACTGCGGGTAAAGTTCACACCTCGTTACAAGGCTCCTCTTCGTAACGTCTCGTTGAACACCTTTAGTTTCTTTCACTTTGAAGCACTGCGTGGAAAAGCTGAACTTTGATTTCCCGGATATTCTGTTCCAAGTTGTAGAAAAATTCACTGACCCGGAGAGCACGCAAAGCGATGGAGGTAACTTGTTTCTTGGAATTTATATGCTTCGATGTATCCTTCCCGTGATACAAATGTGCTTTTGAGAATCACTCTAGAGCGTATACTTTTTTTTCTCGATTGAAATAATCGTGTTGTTCTTGTTTTTCGATAACTCTTATTATCCTCTGGAGTGAGCGGTTTGAGGAATTAACGGGAAGAGTGTATCGATATATGGTAGTAATGGTAGAGGATAAGATTTATCTTTACAATCGGCAATCGAATGAAAACTATGGAGACCCCAAGTCAATCGAATTATTTCTTCCAACGAGCGATTCATCCTATTAAAGTGTAACTATATTTCTGAGATTTACCAACGATTACTGCATTTCTTCCCCTTCGCGTCACTTCCACTCCGAGTAGCGGAGAAAGAAAGGAAGACCTTGAAACGATTTAAGATAGATCGTTATGCCGTATTCCATGTAATTTAATAAGCTGTATATTGTGGATGGATGGGTGCACGACTGACGTAGTGCACGTGCGTTCCTCATTCATTTGATGTCGCATACACCAAGAGGTTGAGGGGCAAAGAGGTGATGGAAAGATGTAGAAGAACGGGCAATGAATACAGCACAATTCTAATGAAACTTCCGGTTTCTTCTTACCGCTTTAACCCGATAATTTTCATTCTGTACAAATTGGCTGATACATCCAAGATTAATCGCCATCCCTTATCCAGCCTTTTCCCGCATATTTTCTTAGAATCGTATTTGTCGATTATTGGGCATTTTAAGTATCCCACGGTAAAAAGAAAAACTTCATTTCAGTTGGAATATGAGCTGAATTCAAGTTGCATCCAAAAGAAGACTCGGTTGACTTGAAGTCAGCCACTGGAAAACCTTCTCAAACTCAAACATAAGAATACCAGCTCACATTAATCTCTATTCAACTGAAATTGAAACTGATTTTGAACTGGAACTCAAAGCGAACTGTTCCTGATAAATTGGTTCGTCCATTGTTTTTGGTTTTGTTATTCTACTCAACATGGCGTTACCTATCGACGATGAGAAATATGTTTGTGTTTATGCGCAGTATACAAAAAAAAATTTCTATCTTGTGTGAATTTATTCACTTCACTTGTCGATTGTTCAATTATCAGGTTGGCAACTAAGTAATTGCGGATTTCACTCATAGATGGTGTCAGTTGAATTTTTAGGTTTGCAGACGTAGTACAAATGTAAAACACATCTTGTTATTCGATAGTTGGCAATTCAGCTGTCAATCAGTAACAAAAGTTTTTCGATCGTTTGCGTAGTTTTCGTTTGGCGTTCGTTGAAAAATGGAAAATCAAAAGGAACATTTTCGTCATATTTTGCTTTTTTATTTCCGCAAAGGGAAAAACGCATCGCAAGCTCATAAAAAGTTATGTGCTGTTTATGGTGAGGAAGCCTTAAAAGAACGGCAGTGTCAAAATTGGTTTGCCAAATTTCGTTCTGGTGATTTTTCACTCAAAGATGAAAAACGCTCTGGTCGTCCAGTTGACGTTGATGACGCCCTAATCAAAGCAATAATCGATTCGGATCGTCACAGTACAACACGTGAGATTACAGAGAAACTTCATGTATCACATACATGCATTGGAAATCACTTAAAACAACTTGGCTATGTTCAAAAACTCGATACATGGGTTCCTCACGAACTGAAAGAAACGCATTTGACGCAACGCATTAAGATCTGCGATTTTCTAAAGAAACGTAATGAAAATGATCCATTTTTAAAACGACTGATAACTGGCGATGAAAAATGGGTTGTGTACAAGAATATCAAGCGGAAAAGATCGTGGAGCAGGCCAGGTGAACCAACTCGAACTACAGCAAAAGCTGATATTCATCAAAAGAAGGTTTTGTTATCAGTTTGGTGGGATTACAAAGGAATTGTCTACTTTGAACTCTTACCACCCAACCGAACGATCAATTCTGATGTCTACATTGAATAACTAACGGAATTACATACATTACAAAATAAAGTTATTTAGTTCCATGAAAAAAGTGTCTTTGATTTTCTAACAAAAATCCGCAATTACTTAGTTGCCAACCCAATATATCGTGATCGTAGTTTTTGAAGATTGGACATCTCTTTAATTCTCATCGGGAGATTCGAACCCACGTTGTTGCTGTGATAACCTGTCCTAGTCCTTTGCGTTTAACCACTTCGCCCAATCAGAAAAATCCGAAATATGGCAATGTTGACAACAGGTGCAGTACAGTGCCAATATTGGGTTTCCAACACTTGGCCAACACGTACGGAATCAGTACTGGATACATAAAAATACCGTACTATGCCTGTACTGATAAACAAGTACTGAGAACTTAATGCCGGCCAGGTATTAATCCAGTACTGGCCCTGCACTGATTGCGAATAATGGTATTAGTACTCAATCCCCAGTACTGAAGAGCGTTATCATTCCAGACAAATGCCAGTACCCTGCCAGTCTTTGCCAGTACTGGTGCAGTACTGCGCCTGCTGTAGATTTCTGGTTGGGCGCCATGGTACCGTTTTGATCGACGGACGTGATAAATCATTTCATAATAATATAATTTGATAGCATGTGTAGTGTGAAGTCAAAGATAAATTTGGAAAATATTTTACGGGAATTGAGCATTAGTGCAAATGTGAATACCCCCGAAAGTTTAAATTAATTTCAATTTGTGTTGTAATGTTGAAGTGAAAGTGTCGAAATAAAGAATCCATTAACAGTGCGGAAAATCCAATAACAAGCTTTTACAAAGTTGGTATTACAAATTGTTACTGAATTTGTTAGACACCTTGAATAATTAATAAAAAACCTGGAATAATTTGATTGAATTGAAACTGTAATCAATTATATGCACATATTTATATATGACTCTACATGACTGACTATAAGATATGCATTGCTGATAATCAGTACATTGCCCCATTCAATTCAATTTAATACGGCCATAACTCTTTTTCATCCCATATTACGGCTGAGATTGTAACATTGCTGATTTTAGGCCTCATCTGAAGATCAGTCGATCATGAAATTAAAATTTACTTTTTACTGTGCCCCACATCCGCTATTTATAATCATATATAGCATTATGCATAACGCATACGTAATAGTTCTTTTATTGGGATTCAATGATCTCGATTCGCCTTTTGCTATAAATCAATCGTAATGTACTTTCATTTGATGATGTAATAAAATTCAAACCCTATACGTTCGATGCTATCCATTGTGAGAAACATCAGTTTATTAAGAACATTCATAAAAAGGAGTCCTAAATTTGATATAAACATTAGTAAATTTTCTACTTTAATTGCAACCACAGTTCATCCTCATGTCAACTAAAAATATTTTTTGTTGAATTTCAAAATCGAGTACATCAACCGCATAACCCATCAGTATTACTGATTCAAAATGTATTATAAAATAAGTTCTTTGTCAATTCGGTTGAATATTTCGTGAACTCCGATAAATATTCTATTCACATGAATCTATGCAAAATTTTTCCAAATGCGTTTCTCTTTGGAAAATTCAAGTATAAAGGTGGAATGTAATATTTTCGATTAAGCGAAAAGTTCGCACGAAGGTACATGCACATCGCTAGGTTGTGTTATCTCCACCACTGTACCAGTACCACTGGTACTACTGTGACGAGAATATTGCTAGTACCAAGGCGAGAATGTAGTTCATAATTTATAGCTGCATTTGAATTGTAAATAATAGTTGTTTGTGCTCCGTATATCATTTATGAGAAACAAGTTAAGAATAGTAAGAAGAGAGAAGCTTTCATTTTTTAAATCGAATTTTTGGTTTATTCAAATCGGAATGAAGGCCAGTGTTATTAATTGTTGCACTCATTTGCATACAATAAATTTGCATTTCTTTTATCAGGGAGAATTTCAATCGAATGTTCAAAGTGATTATATGGAATTCTGATTCAAATAATCAATTAGGAATCATTATAGTAATTCACTATATCAGATTGATTACCCAGGAAAAAATCATTAGATCTATTCAGATCTAAATAGATCTGAGTAGATCTGATTTTTGGTCAGATCTGGTTCAAAAGATCAGATTAGATCTGTGCAGATCTCAGTAGATCTGATCAGATCTTGGCACATCTGGTTAGATCTGAGTAGATCTCGTTAGATCTGAATTGAATATTAGATTAAATCTTAATGAGCAATTGGTGGTTCAATTGTCAGAAATTTTGTGATATCTGCCTGTATATGAATTTGATTTTGCACATAGATTGTGACAAACACAAGCCAAAATCGCAGTTTTTCAGATCTTAATAGATCTGTTTAGATCTGACCAAAGTTTAGATCTGGTCAGATCTGATCATTTTTTCCCGGGTATGTTGAATGTTCTTCCACGTTCATTCTTATGTTCATCGTACAGCCCACAGAGATGCGACATTGAAGTTGGCGAGTGTGCAGTAAGGAGTCTGGATCTGATGGGATTTGAAATTGGGTTTGGTGAGCGAAAAACGAGCACTATAATTTGTTTTTGCTTCCTTGTTAGAGGGAAACTTTGTGATCGTTCCAGGGGATCGAAAATTGTTTTGTCTCTAAACTAAAAATCTCTCAGGCCAAAATGTTCCTCCAAACTCGGGGCTTGTGCCCACACACAAGCTTTGTGCCTATCAATTGGCAGAGTTTTTAATCCTCAGATGATTCTTCTAGCACATTCTAGCTTCTATGTTGACCCCAAATCAATGTCGGAGGAGAAGTTTCGACCATTCTAAATTTCTCCTTGAAGTCAAAATCCACTCTTCAAGAGTGAAAATACTGCAAGTCGAACAAGAGTGAAACTTCTTGAAGTGAGGTTTTCACTTTTTAAAATGAGTTGAAACTTCACTCTGGTAGAGTGAGCATTCACTGTTATGGAGTGCAAACAAACTCTTTAGGAGGATGATCTCACTCTTCTTGAACTTACAATATTTTCACTCTTCAAGAATAAATTTGTCACTCCAAGAAATATTGAGAGCTCGTGCAAGTGACCTAGCATCTGTTTCTAATTTTCCACTCAGAAAGCAGAGGTTTGAACTCGGACGTTTATGGAATGTTTGAAAACCGTACTACTACTTCGTGACCATTTCGCAAAAAACTCGACTCACATCGTTCCACAACCACCTTGTTCACCTCATTTGGCACCGTGCGACTTCTGGATATTCAACAAACTCAAATGATCGCTCCCGGGACTCAAGCCGAATCAAAGAGAGAGCTGAAAACCATCCCGAAAACCGACTTTGACAACAACTGTTTGGAAGATTATGGGAAATGCGTTGGCATGAGTGCATTGTATCCAGGATGGATTACTTTGAACTTGATTTGGGAGGATGAATAGGGATTTGTGAAAATAAATGCTATGTCACCTTATTTTTTGAACACAAAAGTATGAGAGGTTTCCTGAATGTTCTGAAAATATCCCAAAGTATCTATAGCATCTAAAGTAAATATCACGGTTTTGGTAATTTTGAAGACCAAGTGTTATTGAATATCTATGAGACAATAAATTCCGTCAACCGAGAAACGATGATGATGCAGTGACAGCCAAATTGTCCCCGCCAGAATGTAGAAAGTAAGGTTCGCCCCAATGATGAGCCCTTTGTTCATTCCCTGCAATCTCTGCATGGAAAATTTGCTTTCTCTTCCCCTCACACTGCGGATAATGTGTTCAATTTTGTTTGGATCTTCACTCATAATATTCAACATTATTAGACTCAATTTTGAATCCTTCTTCTTCGATGGCATTATTGCATTTTTTTCATATTCGGAAAATCGAATATAGACAAAAATTATATTCACAAAAGAATGTCATGAAAAAAGTGACTTCCTTTCGAGTTGAAAAGGTGATTTACTTAATAATTTAGTTTCTTCATTTTTCTCCATTCTATTAACAAGTTTCAATCCCTCAAGACAAGGAATTACAAGTTCTTCTTGATAACTAGAACCTTCCTATGTTTGAAACTTCGAGCATAATAATATAATATGACCTTGTGTTTGCACGCTGTTTCTCGGTGTTTAATTTTCGGTACTGAAGTATTATATTATCATTTTAATAATAAATAATTATGAGACTCGTGTTAACTTTTAGCCATGAAATGCAAATGGTGTAACGGAACTTCATTTCAGAAACATTCGCGAGTGGGGAAATTTTCGAAATTGTCTATAATTCAATATAATTATATCAAAATTATTTAACAACTCGGGTTATTTCGAATTCGATGTACGTGAGCGTTTTTATAAATTCTCACTTCGCATTATTCGATACCTGATAACCTAGTTTTCCAATGAGTCAAAAAAATATGTGAGTTTCCGTGGAATTGTACACAGAAAAAATTAGTGATCCAAATTTTCGTTGACTAGTATGTCACTTTGGGACGGAGCACAAATTGCAGAAGAATTCGTACATTGGATTTTAATAATTCGTTGACTCTTTCCATTATTTCGACAATCAAAATGAAATGTGAATTCCATCGATGAAATCATGGACAAAGTCAACGAATTATCAAAATCCAGTATATGAATTCTCCTCGGATTTGTGCCTCGTCCAAAAGCGACATACTAGTCAACCAAAATTTGGATCACCAATTTTTTCCGTGTATAAAAATTATGTAAAATAAAATAAATAAATAATTATCGGTAAATTATATTCAAGTTTTGTAATGAAGTCTGTAGTTTGGATACTTTATCGCCCGTTTGCAAGTTTACGAATGAATAAATAAAATTAGTTCGTATAAACGAACAGTCAATATACCGAATCAATTTCATCTGGCGGCAGCCCAATTTTCAGGGGAGAAAAACTGTGGCGGAGTCGAGCCAGAATACACTGAAAAAAAGGCTGGTAACAGTTATCAAGTGATATTTTTGAATATGACCAATCAAATATTCGATCACATTAATCAAATATTGAATGATGTTTATAAATTATGTTTATAATTATCGAATATTTAATAGATATTATTGATATTTAATTGATGTTATCGAATATTTGATTGGTCATATTCAAGAATATCATTTGATAACTGTGAGCTCTTTCAATAGTGAACAATAATTGTCAGTTATTCCAGAATGCTCAAACTGCATGTGTTTTCAACATTCCATGAACGTCCCAAAGGCATGTTGTGCTGTATGGGTGGAAGATACTAAATAGCACAAGAACTTTTCAAACATTCTGCGTTCGTTCTATCTTCGATGCATACATAGTTTTGGATAAATCCGAAAAAGAAATTCTAAGAATGTGCATGGAACATACTTCATCTGAAACATTGTCATTCGAAGATTCTAAGAATGATCTTAGAACATGCTTAGAACTTCCAAGAACCTTCTTGGCATTTCTAACCTGTTGTGCTACTTGGGTATTGTTGTTCCATGTACCGGAGATAACAGGGCCCAGACAGCACAACGTGCCACTGGAACGTTTATGGAATGTTTATAGAACGCAGGAAAGCTGTTAGGGGGTGTCCAGCAGTCGGAGTTCCATTGGAATGGATCAATCATGAATTGAATGGAATAGCCGATAAAACAAATGGAAAATTCTCGGGCTGGACACTTTGAGTGAGGAATTGAACTGCAGTTATGTATATCAAATAACCCTGAAACCTCACTTGCATGCACTTGAAACTATTTCTAAAATTATCATCACCTGGAGCATCATGAAAAAAGACGCACATACATTATCAATACGAGCAATATCGTAATTCTAGTACAGAGAATCACGTGGAACATTTTCATCATCCCGATTGCAGGTCGTTTCGCCAGTCCCGGTGGAAATTTCAATCCTGAGAGTTTTTCAGAAATACTCAGAATATTTTCAGAGATTTTCAGAATTATTCTGAATTTTATGGAGACTCGCAGAGATTTACACAGGATGTTCGAATTTTTAAAGTTTTTCAGAAATTCTCAGAGAAATATTTCCTTTTGCTGGAGCAGCAAATTTTTTAATGCGACAGCAATCTGTTTGCTATCACAGCCACCTTATCAGCTCCAACAGCGACTTTCTAGCTGTGGCAGCAAGAAATTAATTTATTCGCTAATTTATATAATATACTGAAAATGTTGCTGATATAGCAAAAAATTCGGTCCCGCGTTGAAATTCCGGTACTGAGCCGATGGTGATGAACGGATCGGTACTGAAAAGGTATGGGCCACCAACGGTTTTAAGTTCGTGTCGGTACTGGTTTGATATTTGAACCAACCGTTATTGACCACTTTTGTACGCAAGCGTTGGCCTCCAACGTTGATTCGGTACCGAACCAATGTGAATAAATATCTCGTGTACCTTGAGAGAAGACTTGATTGGCCACGTAGAAATTGACGAATGGTCCAGTACCGGGTTGATACAGGCTGCCAGTGTGCAACCGTTGGCGGTCATCCTATGATCCAATAGTAAATTTCACTCTAAATTCCCCCTAATGCAGAAATTTTGATAATGCATTTAAAACCTTCCAAAGTTACAAAAGCGCAAATAACGGTGGAGTTGGTTGACGCCGTCGGTACTTGAATAGCGATCAATACTGGTAGTGTTAGTTCTCGATGTCGGAACCACACTGATTCCCAGTACTGAATTGATGTTAGTAACCGGTATCGGATCAGAGTTATTTGGCGTTATCATTCTGTAATCCGACCGACACCGGCCGCCAACGGTTGCTCACTGGCAGCCTTTTTTTCAGTGTGGATCATCCGTCAATTTCTACGTGGGGTGTTTGAGTAAATCAGGTCTCCCCCTAAGCAATTCAGTTAATTGTACAATCCTTAAAATTGAGCTGTCACAGCTACCATTCCTACTGTGGCAGCTGATAAATTGATAAAACTGCAATCAATTCAATTGCAGCAGCGAAAAAAGGTGAGTAAAAAATTGAATAGCTCATATGACGAATTCATTTTTTCCCAGCAAAATATCTTTTTTGAAATATCTTCAGGATACACTGTTATAATAGAATTATTTGTGTTAAATTCCATGTACCAGATTTGGAAGATTTTTTCATATACATTTGTATATGGAATTTGAACATCTGAATGTTGATTAAGTCAATCGCATTGTCGATCAATGTACAAGTGTACGGTGAAGTTAGATTCATCTACAGCTATTCAATTCAATGTACAAATGTTTGAGGATGGTTATCACATTCACAAACGTTTCTAACAGTGTATCTTAGCGCAGTGAAGGGAGGTCATCATCGTTTCGTTCTTCTCTTGCGCAGGTTTCTAAAAACAAAATACAAATCATAAATCCACATATTCGAATACGTTAGTGTCAATAAATGTCTCTTTGTATACCACTCGCATTGATTAACGTAACAAATTTGAAATCATATATTATTATTTTAAGTTTCGAATTATTTTATCATTGTATTCAAGAATTATTACTTTATGACAAATCGTCCTCGTTTTCCCTTTTTCTCTTCTCTTTCGGTTGTATTGTATGAGTAACCTGGGTACATTCTGCACACCCAACCACGCATTTACAATTTCACACGATTTATCTAACCTATTTGCATATATTTCAAGTTACTACCGTCGTATTTTCTCCAGCGGAAATAATGTTTTCTCGGTACAATTTCAATTAGAAAATCATCATGTCACGAAACTGAATCACGAATTATTCTGTTCGATAATACAGGGAAAGCGGGGTTAAAAGTGCTGCGGGGAAGTTGTTTCGATGATTCAATTTTCAGAAATAGAAATGAATTAGCATATGTAGAAATATTTCTTCCATTTTGCACATTCAGATCATACGAATATTTGTAAAATTGGAGACAAATTTCATTAAATCTCTTTCCGATTTCTTCATCTTGAACTTTTCTTATTTCATATGAACAATCATCTTTCGGATTCTGTACGAAATATCCAAAACATTGTGAAAAACAATCGAGACTGCCCTATATCCAGCAACTGGACATTTTCTAACAATCATATGGAATAGTAGATTGTGCGACGGAGGATGAAAGTTGGTGACTGCGATGAGAGTGAAGTTTGCGAGCGTAGCGAGCCTCAGCTCACTCCAAAGTTACAAGCTTGACTCGATAACTTTGCACTTTGAGATAAATATCGTAGTTGGTCTGAATAGAGATGCATCTTGGCTCAATCCGGGGGAAAATAATTGGGATCTGATCGCATCCAAGCAGATATACACTGAGACAAAAATTAGCTTATTCCGAAGGACATACGCTGGCAGAAAAACAACCTTGTTGAAGCATTCGTGGTCGGAATAACTTGAAATCTGGTTCGATCCACCAGGAAATGTGATTGCGATGTCCAGAAAAAATGGTTGCAGCAAAAATTAACTCAATTTTTCAGGTTAGAAGAATCAGATCCTTTTCTTGGTGTGGTAACCTGAAAAAGTAGTTAATTTTGGCTTCAACCACTTTTTCTGGACATCGCAATCACATTTTCTGGTGAACTGAACCAGATTTCAACTTATTGCGACTAAGAATGTTTCAACCAGGTTGCTTTTCTGTCAGTGTATTTTCTTGGTCTAAGAATATATTTTTTTTTCTGTTCGAAAGAAGATATATACTTGGGATAAGAAAATGGTCTCTATATGACACTGTATAGCTTCAAATTAAGTAAATGTTTTCTTCGTTTGAAGAAAGTTTTCTTGGTTCAAGATTTTTTCTCTCAGTGTAATCGAATCCAAATTGGATCTACCGGGGTTCAGAGTTGCCAGATGCCGATAATACAAAATCTTGAGATTCAGGGTTGAAATATCTTGAATTTTCTCTTGAAAATCGTGGGAAACTCTTGAGATGGCCGAACATATACATTTCATTTCAAATACTCATCGACAGCATCGAAATACTGGATCTAATCTATCGTTTTAAGATGATTAATGTACGGTATTCCGAGGAAGAACTTTGAGCTAAAATATGGATCAAATTACTCTTCTCGTCAATATCCGTGATGAAAGAAGCATTGATTGATGCTTGGCGAATCATTTGGACTAGGCTGGAACAAACCATTGGCCCAAGCTTGTCCTGATCTTATCATTCCCAAGCCTGGGCCAAGTTTATTGAATTGTTCAAGACAAATCTCGGCAGGTCTTGTGCCAGGCTTGGTCTATGATTAGACCATTGTTCCATACACACATGGGTCTTTCAATCCATTCCTGTCACATCGAAACAGCTTGCGGAAGTTATCAAACAATTTCGATCTGTATCATGAGAATATCTATCGAAACTGATTCAGATGCTCTGTGATCTCCTCCCTAGCATGTATGTACCATACGGCCCACCCCGGCCCAGAGTGGGGCCAGAGTGGGCTAGAGTTCATACACGCTGGGGCTGTTTTATATAACCCGTTTGATCTATTCATGAGTGGGATTTGATCGGAATGAACCATTTCTTTCAATTATGGAGTTCGAATCCGGTTATTGTAGTATAAAGATACACAATAGCGTCTCGTACATATAACGATGCTTTTATCTCGACTTTTTTCGTGTGTATAAAATTGGCTCGAGACCCTACCGCAGTCAGAAGAAGGTGCACCGCGTGTTTTATGTAATTTTATGAAAACATTTTCATCTTCCTCTCATCAATATCACATTTGGAAATCCTTCATTCATCCCGCAACGAGCTGCGCATAGGATATTGTTCTTGAGAGATTAATAATTCCTCAGAAGAAAATGAGACTTGTGCCTTGAAAAACGATGTCACGATACATGATATCGTGGATGTACTTCACAGTCAGATTAAACACAACCTTTCTCCGATAATTTTTCAATTATAATCTTCCACATTAGATACCAACGATCGTTCATTTCCAAATCAATCATGAAGATGGAATTTATATTCGGAAAACGAGAAACAAAATACAGAACTCTTTTTAAAGAAAACGAGTTGAAAGGATGAAAAGAAAATGTAATCAATATTTGAAAAGTGTGGAGAGGAGATATGTTTGAAGTGGATATATATTTCATTATACGTGAGTGAAGTCGGAAATGAAAAAGATGAATTCAAACTGAGAATCGATTATTGGGAAAAAATTCTCTAACGAGAGAATGATGAACACGTCGTTGCTTGAAAATATGTATCTATTCTTTTTTTTTTTTTAGATTGAAATCGAGTTCTTACATTGAGTATTTCCGAACTACACTTTCAATATTATTTCAATCATAAATATCGTCATGATTTTGAGAATCCCTTTGCTTCACTGGACGTCCTTTACCGATAACTTCGATACTTTATGAAGAACGATGATTTAGCAGAGTTTCTTATTTCTTCCTCTGCAGATAATTCTTCGTTCTATTTTTGAAAATAAATATATGAAGTTTATAATTCTATAAAAATTGGATTCTTTTATTTGTGTTTTGATGTTAGCTAGTTGCACGAATCATTCCATTGTGCAGCATTGTGGTTTCTATCGATAATGATGATTTCCCTCTTGATCTCAACTTTGGGTGAATAACTATTGTTGTTTTCTATCGATAAACACGATGTTCAAACTTTCCTGAATCCGTATGCAAATTTGTTACGAGGATTAACGTCAAAAGTTAACAACGAAGAGAAACACGTATGAATAATTCTCCTGTTATATTGATTTCCCATATAGCCTTCTTTCGTATTTCAAAATCTCACCAAAAAACATACCAATGCTTGTATTTTTATATCTTTTCTTCTTTTTTTTTTCGAAAGGATTTGGTCTATACCGTGGATTCTCTGCCGTTTGGGGATCTTCTCGTATCCACTAGAATTCCTGGTGATCGTGAAACGCATGGGAGGAACGGGTTTAACATGTCACCTCGAAAATCTCTTCACTCGAATGAGATTTAATCAGCAGGAAATTCATAATTGAATCACAGATTCACGTAATATGAGAAAGTCAAATCTCTCTGATGTAGTAGTTGACTATGGAATTCAAGAGAGAATCTATATGGAATTTCGTTCCTTAATTCAAAAATAGAACAAAAATGAATTTTTAGCATTGTTCAAGACATACTTCGAACACAAAAGATTTTAATATCATTTCTTTGTCAAAGGGAAGCTCTAAATATTCGATTGTGAAGAGTACTTTTTTTCCATACACACAGCGGTGGTACATATTTGTTGCATTTTTAATCTTTCCGGTCAACGAGTAAATCTTCCTATCAGGTATTAAATTTCTGTGATCTATACGCATTCAAATGAATCTTCATGAACGCAACAAACAATCCAAACGTCAATATTCTGTGAAGCCAAATCCCACAAGTACACCTCGTTTATTAGAAGTAGAATTATCGAATATTTGTTTGAATTTTCAATTCCAAAATATCAGGAGTAAATTTATCAAAGACGTAAAATTTGTGCTCTGGATTTTATGAACCGCGAGGAAGAATTCTGAATGTGCGATGCAGTATGATTTCAAAAGCATTTTTCCGAACTGAATGAACCGATCGAATTCCACGTACTTTGAAATAATTCTTTCAAGTGTAAGGACGAAATCGATCGATCTTTCACCCACTCCAAGTTGAAGTTCATCCAGGATAATTCATTGCCATCCACAGGAGTCGCGAGTAAGCAGTTTTTCTTTGTTCCAAGTAATATGGTTGGAGGCATTCTGGCTTTCACGGTGGAACATATTTCAAATTCTGATTGCAATTGACTTGAGCATATCATAGAGCAATTAGATTTATGAATATCACGCCGTGGTGCTCTACTTTATATTCTCTCGATGAGGGAATGGGAGAGAATTTTTTGGCTGTAAACCAATGAATGATAAATATAATCATATCCTTTGTATGCCACCGAATTGTGCAGGAATCATAGATTTCGAAAGATCTGCTTCAACCGAACGATATTCTCATTATTCTCATTATAAAGTATAATCCCCAATCATATGAAATATATTTAAAAAGAGGATTAAATTTTGTGGGATACCGACATTTGTTTTAACAATATTGTCAGGATTATATTTTATCTTGGAATAAAATTAAATGTCGCATCTCGATACGCAAGATTGATAGATAATACTAATAAAGAGATTAAAATTCAAATGAAAATTGTTCAACTGCACCGAACGAACATGCATGAGATGAATGAAATGTGTTATTTAAATATTCACTATGTTTATCCAGTTTGTTTCAATACCTCTAAAAAGTGGTTAACGATTTTGCGGATTGAAATAAAACAACTGGATTCGCAATGTACGTGTTGATTCTTTCATATAAATGAAACGGATGAGATATTTCTGAATGATTTTACGCACAGGACTGGAAGGTGACAACGCGATGTAGGATCTTGAATTAGCGCCGGCGTGAAAATGTGATATTTGGGAATACGTTGAATAGAATTCTCACGCGTGTCACAGATGATATTTGGATAACGAGTATGGATGTTTCCACAAATATCAAAATTATATGAAAAATTACATTATCTTAGGGGTTTCAACAGGCATCGGTTGTGGGATATCTTGAAGCATAAAATGCTGTCTGAGTTTATGACGTGTACTTTAATGTGTGACAAAAGTATTATAATAACATGGTTGCCATAAATTCCAAATTTCAAAATTCCCTGACTTTTCCCGGTTTTCCAGGTACAAAATTGGAATTTTCCTGAATTTTTCTTCATAGGTCATTACTGCAAGTATCAATTTTTCATCAATTAATCAAATATCTTAAAATGATAAACATCATCATAACATCGTCGATTCATCTATAAAAAATGAACATGTGAATAATGAATTTCAAAACAAGAGGAAACTATAACAATGACAAAACGGGTTATGCCAATAAAGTTGAAAACAAATTGCACACATTGGATTTTGAAATAAAGTATCAAGTTCTTTAAGAAATACAATATCAGAACATGCAATCTTGAAAATCATTGAGGGGAGAAGATTATTATTGTCTTCAGAAAGCTATCAAAAAAACGTCATTTCGGATTTTCGATAAATTGATTTTATTATCAATTAGTAATATATTTGATCCTCATATTTGTGAAACAGAGTTGGTTACAGTCATAAATTCACAAGTCATCACAACCCATATAAAAATCTTCAGGCTCCGCCGATGCTGACGACGGAATATAGCTAGACGCAAGGCTGCTAGCCAAAGCTGGGCAATCTATGTAGGGACAAGGATGGTTGACAATGGTCTAAACATTGTACCAATATGGGAAGTCATAAATCGACTTCATCGATCCATCATTGATCATTGGCTGTGCCACGCTTGGCCCATCCTTCAACCAATATTGCTTGAAGGAAAAAGCATGCTTTCAACAGAGACTCTCTAGGGCTTGGCGGGACACTGCTCCAAGCATTAGGCAACTCTGAATGACAATGGATTCTCATGTTGCACCAAGCATGGGTCGTAGCTTGGTCCAGCTTGGGCAATAGCTTGGCTCAGCTTGGGCGATGGCCTCGCTCAGTTTAGGCGTTAGCTTGACTCGACTTGAGTAATAGCTTGGCTAAGAGTGAAACTTCCTTCTCAAACAGCAAATTACAATAACTCTCACCAGAGTGATGCTTGTTTCCTGCGAGTGGCGAACCAAGCATTCAATCAATATATAAGTCTCCTTTGAAGATTCCATGACAGAAATAATTCTTCATCTGTTTCCAGACCCGCCTACTTCTACGCCAGGACCACCGGATTTACGTCATTCATCAGTTTAAACTAATCAGAAAAATTACATGTTGAAATTCTCCGACATTGATTTCGTTCAATCGAAATGATAGAATGGATTTTTCATTTTATTTTCAATTACAATAAAAAATAAAAGTGACCATTGGCATGAGATGGGCGCAACCCTGCCGCAAGATTGCTACAGTGTTGGCTCATCCTTGGCGAACAAATTTTTGTATGGTCTGCCATTGACGGCATATGCTATCACAACCCTGTTTCCAGTGTTGGGTCTTGATTGTGGAAACAAATGGGCTGAGGCTGAAATGATGTTATCATTTCAGAGTTGCGCCATGCCTGGTAGCCTAGGCTCGGCCCATCTTGGTGAGCCTTGTGGCAACCTAGCGCCCATGGTCAATTTTTACCTGGGAATGCATGAAAATTCAAAATCAAAGATATCGCAAATTCCCAAACAAACCGTGGTCAATCGCAAATTGAACAGACTAGACACCACTTCAAAAATAACATTAAATTATAATTGGAATTAGTTTAGAGAATAAAATACTCAACACAGGAAAATTTTAACGAGAATTTTGAATTCTCGATATTTGAATTGAGAATTTATTCACACGTAATTTAATTTTTTATTTGTTACTGTATTACACATTTATGTATATATTCGTAACTGAAATTTCATTTATACGTATTCAATTTTTCAGTTACATGTACAGAAAAAAGTAATATATTGAATTGAAGAAATTGTTATTTAAATAGATGCAAATGAATATTTGTCAGGAATAAATATTTTGTTCATGCCAAAAAATTTCGTAGTTCATGCTGCTTCCGAATAAAAACATTCGTTGTAGCAAAGAAATATTTAGTTTTGTTAAACAAATATTTATTTGATCTATTCAAAAAGGAATTGTCAGATTCAAAGAAATCCTCCCTGTGTGATTGGAAATTGCTTCTATTTCCATATAGCACACCAGTTCAGAAAGAGTTCGTAAAGAATTCGACTGGAATCAGGAGAATTCATTATGAATTCTTAAGACTTCCTTTTGAACTGCTGTGCTGTGTGGGTTACGTACAATTGAAGTTTCATCCAAAAATTTGAAACAGGAATACAGGGATAACAAAGAAATGTTGAAATTTCAAATTCTTATGAAGGTTGAATGTTTTCAATCTAATTTTAACATGATTTACGAGAAACTTACCTCTCTTCGGGTGTACGACCACTATACAAAGCTGATAGATTACTTTCATATGAGCTCTAGAAGTTATCAGAAAGTTAACTCAGATCATCCTGTGCATGCTTGAGATATTGAGTTAAATAATGTTCAAGGAATACGTTCATTTCAATTGGACAGGTATTTCTTATGAAATTTCAGTTCTTCCCCTCATTTTCCCGGTTTTCCATACTTGTGGCAACCATAAGTATTGAACAGTATTTAGGCCCTTTAGAGATTAAACTTTGCAAAATCGAAATTCAGGCGCGTACCAACTCTTCTTTCAATTAGGGGACACAAGTTCTTGAAGGTTTTTGAACACTTATACTTGCCCAATTGGATGGAAATGTGGGAGAGCGATTGCCCCCTTTGCCCTACTGTTAGTACGCCAGTGTTAAAATGATATTACAAAATATTCCCAAGTTCGATAGTAGTAGTAGTAGTAGTAGTAGTAGTTTGATATGAGTTTAAGATGATTAATTCAAGTTCCATTTTCAAAGTCCTCTATTTATCATATTCTGTAGTACGTTTGTTGCATGCGACATCATTAAGTGAAATGAGAAGTATTTAGAAGTGTTTTTCTTTTCATCTGAGAACATCACATGCTCTTATCATAATAAAATTTTGGTTTCTGAAGATATTTCGGGAAACATAATGTTTATTAGAGAATAATTTCCATAATTGATTGAATAATTTCCTGTACATAATACATGCACCATCCATACGAAATATTTCATCCTCAATCTAATTTTTCCAAATCAAAATTTTATTGAACACTTTAGAATAAATTCCGTCCTGAGATAAAATTTCATTACAATCATCTCTCATCTCATTTGTCTGGATTTCCATTCCACGAGTAACGCAAGGTACGAATTCTTGAAATAAACACTCCTCTCGTCATGCTTGAATTTCTTTGACGATACACAGCTCTTCTTTTATTTCTCCGTGCTGCTTTCCTTCTCATAACTTCAACCGTGATACATCGTTGAACAAATGTCGAAAGAAATAAAAGAAGTGTATAAGCCGAATTACATATTATCTGTCGCGTCGGGTGCAAACGAATTCTCAACCCATGAATACCTCGGATCGAATGACTGAAATCTGACGACTTCTCGATGAAATGCTATGTATGAAATGTTCAGCGCGTATTGGGTACCTCCTCCCGAAGGAAGTAAGATATCAGTCAAGTGAATAAACTTGTGAACAAGTTTGCTCATGCACCAAACGTACGTAAAATGCGCACGTACGAAGTTACGTGTATATTCCAAACTAATACCATCTCTCAGATCATCAAATTGCGTCAAGGTATTTCCTCTTATGTCTTCGTATTTATGGTTCCAATGTATACAGGTATGCGAAGTAAAAGTCTCTCATTAAATAAATCACTTCATAGATAAAATCCGGCGTCACAATTTTATGAACGATGATGATAATGTACGTATAATCCTTACCAGTGTATGCGCGTTCACTGTATCCCCTTTTCTTAACGCTATTTTAATATTAACAGGGAATAACGTGTTCATCATCAGTGGATGAGCAAAGCATTATCGATTTGCGATATTAAATTACCACCACACTGCTGGAAATGCGGTTACGTGTAAAAATTGTTCCTTCTAAATGAATTCATTCTATACCAATCGAATAATTTTCAATGAAGGTTCGGAGGAATGGATCGTTTCGATTGTTGAGGTACAACAGTGCTGATTGGATTCCAATTTCAGGAATCAACTTCAAAGTACAGACAATTAGTTCAAGATCGTCGTGCGGATACATCGTTGGGTAATCATTATATTACGTTCGAACAAATAAATTGAATCTATAATTGAATCGGTGGGGTATGAAAAGTTTGGGTGGAAAGTATTATTGAATTCAAAATTGTTTCTTCTTCATTGCAGCCCTCAAGAATTAAGTTGAAAGATTGGTTCGGTAAATATCTAATGTGTAGAGTACGTGATGTAGGAAAAATGGTAGAACAATGAGAAAGAAAAACAATCTTTTTTCTGCAGTCGAGGGGAGATTCATCTAACGCGCGCACGCGCGTGTGTGTGTGTGTTAGTTTAAATAGAACACGGAGGAAAAATATCATTCAACCAAACACATCTAGGCTATCATTCCTGAATTAGTTGTTTTTCGTATTTTAAAGAACTCCATCGTAATCTTTTACTTTGTTTCATGTTCTCAATTTCTCCAAGTATATTTTGTAACGACAAATTTTTCTGAAGCGATTTGTCTCTCGATTCGAATATGGTTTGTGATGTGACCAATTCAAAGTGTACAGTATTCTTTGATCGACCCTGCTGCTGTGTTGCCAGAAGCTGAGAACCGATAGAGGCCAGACTGGAAGTTGTTGGTTAATCTCATCAACAAGAATGTTTGATTAGTTATAGACATAAGTGCAGACTTCACACAACATTTGTTTCATAGCAAAATCTTCATATCGGGCAATATTATAGAACCATTGATACAATTTTACGTCCCAGGCATCAGAACTAAAACTCGCTGATTGTTAGAACAATTCCATTTCCCCAGAGCTTAGTCAAACTTTCTCCCAAGGCTCCGCCAATGACCCATGTGGGAATAGTTAGAGTTGGCAAATGGCGCGGTACTGGCAAAGTTGTATTTGCCAGACTTCGACAGGAACAACTGTGCCCATTCAGAATCGTTACCAGTTTTCCAACTGACACTAAATGTTTGCCGGATTTCAGACGGTACTGGCTTACGTTGTCAGACGGTCTTGAGCCAGTATCGAATCGATACTGTTATCGGAGAATACCCAGACCGTACAGAAACGGTAACGCGTCAGATGGTGAAATGCGAAAAAAAGACCATACGACACCATTATCGATGCAACGTTGTTCTAATACGGAATAAATAGTGGATAGGGATTCTGCGCCAATATTGAGCCAGAGTTAATATTAGCATTCAATATGTTCGATAGATGATAATGTACCAGCATTGGTAGGGCTTTATTCTACTATGGAGTCTATGGTGAATTGTATGACTTCAACGGTCCCATTACAATAAATGGCAATTTGAGTGATTCGTCGTCAACTCGAAGATCAGTTGATGTGATAGAGACTCAGTTTCTCACTCGCAGGATCCGGGTTCAATCCTCACTCAGTAAACTTTCGAGAAATCACTTCCAAAGTGCCTCTCTCCGATAACGATAATAAGAACAATAAATCATTCAGATTTTCAATGTTCAAATTTAATGTGTTTTTTTTTCTTTACTTGAAATATGATCACTCCTGATCATTCCGGTTACCGGTACTGTGCCAGTACTGGATCGGGTGTGAATTTCTACATAGGATGTCATCATTTCGACTCCTTGTCATTTCTTATCCAGTTCTGGCAAAACAACTGATCTTGTTGCAATGCCAGAATTCCACCATATCAGGCTCACATCAAATATCGCTACCACCGTGGTGGTAAATGTTATACTGGCCCTTATGTAAAATGGTGTTAGAGATCGTCCATAAATTACGTAACGCTATTGACGACTGTATCTTTTTCTATCTCACTCATCATGTTTGAAGTTGTTGCAACAAGGAACGACAGAAAGAAAAGCGTTACGTAATTTATGGACGGTCCCTTATCATTTCAACTGCTTTGCCAGTACTGGCAATTCAACTGGCCCCATAATGGTCGCTCTATTGGGAGTACAAATTAATTCGGTCCGTTTTTTTACAGTGAAAGATGCGTTTTCCATCGCTGGCTGTCACTTTTTCCCATCTTTTGGGTAATTTCCGAATCCCGTTACGGAAAAACGTCTCGTCTTTCGAGGCGATCCAAGTTAGGAGCCAATTTTCGATTTCTTCGAACGAAGTGAACCGGTGGCCTGCCAAATCGTGCTGCATCTGTCGAAATAACCAGTAATCGGAAGGAGCAATGTCCGGCGAGTACGGCGGGTGCGGTAGAATATCCCACTTCAACGTTTCCAGATAATTTTTCACTACTTTTGCGACATGAGGCCGAGCGTTATCGTGTAAAAGAATAACTTTGTCGTGTCTTTCCTTGTATTCCGGACGTTTTCCTCGTAACGCACGACTCAAACGAATCAATTGTAGCCTATACCGATCACCCGTAATAGAATCACCAGGTTTTAGCAACTCATAGTATATAACACCCTTTTGGTCCCACCAGATACACAGCATGATCTTTGAACCATGAATATTAATCTTTGGTGTCGATGTGGAAGTCGATGGCAACGATTGACCGGGCATAGCATAGTATTTTCTTTTCTCGGGGTTATCGTAGAATATCCATTTCTCATCTCCTGTCACAATCCGATGTAAGAACCCCTTTCTTCGTTGTCTTTGAATCAGCTGCTCGCAAGTGAAAAATCGCCGTTCAATGTCTCTAGGCTTGAAGTCATAAGGCACCCAATTGCCTTGCTTTTGAATCATGCCCATGGATTGTAATCGTACGGAAACTGCTTGTTGCGTAACTCCTAATGATTCCGCAAGCTCCTGTTGCGTTTGACTCGGATCTTCGTCGAGTAAAGCCTCCAATTCCTCGTTCTCGAATTTTCGTGGTTGTCCTGAGCGAGGCTTGTCTTCGACACTGAAATCGCCATTCTTGAAACGTCAAAACCATTCCCTACATGATTTATCAGTTGGAGCATTGTCACCATAAACTTCCACAAGCATTCGATGGGCTTCAGCTGCACTTTTTTTCCAATTAAAACAGAAAACTAGCACGTCCCGCAAATGCTGCTCAGTTGAAACGGATTTGACATATTTCACTGAGTAGAAATCGGGATTCTAGAAGGAATTCGGAGTGATATCAACTGAATATTATTCACAGGTGTCTAACCTCTTTGAAACAATTGAAATCGGTTGTGACTATGAAACATTCATGAGAGCGAGAGTCATCTTTTCAAACCGGACCGAACTAATTTGTACTCCCAATAGATTTGCCAGTACTGGCACCTCCGGCAACGGTTGTAAATTTTCACATGAGGAATTTTTATAATCCCACCGGAATTCTTCATCCCATATATTACCAAGTGGAATTCTTCATAAATTCGTATATCAAGAGATCCAGGGTGGTTTAGGATGATCGATTCATTTCACTTTGAAAAATATAATAAATTCTTTCGCACCTCCGACATTTGGAATTACACAGATGAAACAAAAACATGGAAAGTATATTGTGTAAGTTACGAAGGAGTACTCTATATATGTGTTTGTTGGAAATGGATTGTTGAAATGATTACCAAGAGGAAATAACGTAAACCGTAGAATAAACCTCGCAGAAGATTCAAGGGTTTTCTCTTCTTATACTTCTTCTTCTTCTTCTTCTTCTTCTTGTACACATCTGAGGAAAAGTGGCATATCGTTTGAGTAGATTAAATATATCTATGTATATACCTGTAGACATATATCTTAAGTACACATTGGAATCGGAACGATTGAAGTCTAATGAAACTTTATGGAGAGAGAGAAATACAGAACTTCAATGGTCTGTCGTTTCAGCTGGAGGTAAAAGGTTTCCATGCGGGAACTGAAGGATTCGATGAGATGAAGTTCTCCGCTGGTTCAGAAAAACATGGAATACATACATGGACCATATAATCAGAGAAAAAGAGGAAAAAAGGAGGACGATCTAAACGATACGTTGAGGTATCGAGATAAGAAGATGTTAGTAGATTTAGAAACTTATAAGAATATCCTCTTCTCGATAGAAGAGGGCTCAGTTATCCTGCAATTTATACGGAACTCTTGATACGAGAGAGGGTAGAAAACGGTAATTAAAATCCTCTTTGATTATAGGATTGTATTGGCTTTGACTAAGCTTTCAAAGGCACTACTCCAACATTTTTGACGGAATTGGTCCCGGGAATTTCGATCGTTATATCTTAAGTATGGGGAGGAAACGAAATTTTTTCCAATAAAGACAATTCTTCGTTTATTTTCCAGCATATTTTGACAAAATGCGAATGTCGCTGGAGTTTGGATCGTTTATTGAAATGAATTATTAATCAAATAAAACAATATTCCGCAGTGAAGGATCAAAAATCTTGTAATACGCTCTTTGAACGATGTTTACAGTTCTGAGGAGTGCATTCAAACAGATACATAACCATGATTTATCAGATTTCATGAATTAGGGTTTCGATTCCGTTTCCATACACGGTTTAAACTTCGAGTACACAAATGCGAAGGGAAGATTCCGACCTACAGATCCAGTCCATTGATTTCAATCTTTAGAAGTATTATTGCTAATTTGTATAACTCAGCGAAATCCATTTCTATATATCAATATTTTTTGTTCTCTTGTTTGTTTTTAGTTTTTTCCATTACTTTTTATTTGGATTATTCCATTCAATTCCTTTTTATTCCCACTAATCGAATATATAACACGAAAAAAGAAAATAAATCATATTTCATGATATATTTGATGTCGTTGAAAGGATATCATCCCCTGTAATCCATTGAAACGAAACGGCTTGAACATCGTGTAATAAATATGCTTCGGACTCGATCTTCTTCTGATACTTTTTTTCTAGAATTTGTTCGAGATGAGAATTCAGAATTCGCTCAACAAATCAAAATGAAAATTGAATCAACGAAGAGGGCATTCAAATACTCGAACATATCTCATTCAATTATATAATTTACGATAAAATTCTCTGCTGTATTTTTTGTTCGATAAAAACAATTATAAGTGAAAAAATAACGTCACATTTTGATTCATAGAAAAAAAAGGAGGCTAAAGAAACAGAAGAATGAAACATATCCTCATTGTTATGCTGAATAAATTACAACAAAAGAGTCGGCAAAAGATATTTCTCAGGGAACAAAATAGAAAATACTGTGATGAATTCCTGTCATGTGCCACGGTAACTTGTAATTATTATTATTAAATTTTAAAACCTTGACTAGAAATTCACTACTTTGTTTCTGGTTATAAAAGGATACTCTGTGCAAGAAGAAGGTTCACAAAAATAAAATGATCAAATGTGTAATTAACTTTTCTGCCACTCTTGTTTTCGATGCAACTGGAGTTAAAAAAAGCGGGAGTAGATAAAACCAGATGAATCCACCGAGAAGAAACGATCGTGAACGAAATGTGTTTTGCAGATAACATCTTCTTTCAACAATTTTTGTCAGTTCGGAACTTGGAGGGTTTTTTTGAAACAAAATGAAAAAGAAGACCGACATAGACGTATAGGTTTCCAATTTCAATTTGATGGGTTCAATTTTACTGGGACACAGCCAATTAAATCCTGCAGTGGCTCTTCACATCAGAGATTAATTGGCTTCGATTAGAAATTTCTAACCGCTGAACGCATGAGAATGAATGGGCAGATCCCACAAAATAATTATCGAATTTGGATTCTCCGGTCAGTTTTATATGAATGAATAACAGTTTGGAATTTCCTACATTTGCTCCTATAAAAAGGAATGACAAATCTCCTGAAGACGAACATCGAACAAGTTCGTATGAGGGATTTTCAATTGAAATGGTTGCTGCTGGTAATTTTTGACAGGTTTTCAATTGGATATTTTCAGAACTCGATCTTACAAGATAAAACAAGACAGTACCAGAATATGAATATTGAATAAATTCCTTTCGGAATTATCAAATTTGATTGATTCTTCCACTTGAAGTTTCCTGGTGTCCATTTGAATATACGCGGAATCAAACGACAACGCGTTGAAATGTATGATCAGAGAGAAGGACGATTTTCTCGGGCCGGCCCTGCATATGGATTGCATAGAATCACACAGTAATTTTTCCTAAAGGAATCAATATGGCCCTCTGATCCGTTGGTACACTTTGATACTCAGTGGAATATTTTCTCCTCGCAGATTGCAACACTTTCGAATTTTTCAATCCAGAATTCCTCAAAAAATCTGTTCGCAATAATAAGAGAATATTTTCTGATATTCTCTAGTATTATATAATAGAAAGAGATATTCTCTGATGAATAAGAGTCAACAGGAATAAATAAGATGAATCTTTTAAATGGGACTAGTTTGAACATATTTTTGAATAAAAAGCGTGAAGTAATGTATTTATACGAGAGGATGAATGTACGAAAAGATTTGAAACCGTGTTCTTGAAAAGAGTTTTAGTCATAATTTTACCGTACTTTTTGACACAGTTTGGGGTGAATATATTCCAAGGAAGGTGTGAACTCGAATGTACTTGCAGTTACATTCCATGCATATATGATCAAAGTTAATTTATAAAATACCTCTCTCCAAAGTAAGTGGATTCTTCATCAAGAAATAATATTACACAACTACGAATTCATGAATTTCAATTCTGCATATACACGTGATGAAATTAATTATATATTTTTCATTGAATTGCAGAGATGTTTTCGTGTATTAATTCACGTTATTCTCACAGGTTTGGAGAAGAAATTTGCAATCCACCGATGAGCAAGCTAGAATGAAGTCAGTTGGAACATGATTAACAATGAAGTGAGTATAATTGAATTATTGGTAATCTTCCAACACCTTTCCAAAACATTTGATTTCTAGATGAAAATCGTTTACCGGAGTGAAAACATTCTTACACGGAGATCGAAGACTACACGGTACGGAACGATGCTAGATAAAAGAAAATTCCCACGTTTGCAATGCACATTAATCATTAGAGAAGGAGTTCCGTATCCTCTTTGTGCTACCTGACGTAACGAGGAGATGTTCCACGTAAAACAGCTTCTAATCTATCAAACTCGAGATTAGATTTTACTTACGTGAAATCTCATAGTACATTCATCAATTTCATCGATACAATATTTTTTCCTCACGATATTTTCAGATTTCTTCAATAATTTTTCCAACATTTATCGATCAGTTGTTTCTTTGAAGCCTGTGCTCTGTATAGACTTGCCTTATAATTCATTTGGCGAATAACCAAGCAGGGATTCGAATGACGAAGAATCAAGATCATCGAAATAAAATATCGAGCAAAGGAGAAATTCAAATTATACAGAGTTCATGTTCCTCCTAATGTTGTGATGTACAAAAGCACATAGGTATACGTTGACTGATTTGTGAGAGCAACTAATCATAGTCGTATGATTAAAAGGGGAGATATATGCGAGTATGTAACCAGAGTACAGTTAGCAAGTACGACTAGAGGAAGAGCAAATATTTGATGACAGAGAGGGAATTAATGCACCAAGTGTAAAAGTTAACATGAAAAGACATCGTAGAATGGCAGCTAGAACGATAATTGAATGAGAAGATGAATTATGTGGATTTAATGAAATTTCTCATCAAATGAATTCGTTTTCAATGATTTATGGCTCATTACTCGTTCTCCAGGTTTTCAAAAAAAACATCATCTCTTTGATGAATGCTTTATTTAGAACTTTTAAGAAAGTTTCAAACTTTTTTTTCGTTGTTGTTATTGTTGTTGGCGTTCTGAAAACATTCATCTTTCTTTTTATCTCCCGCTTCATTTGTCTTCTCAAGTTGAGGAAAAATATGGAACAAACAAACGAAGAATGAAGTGAAAATGAATGGGACTTTGCCAAGAGCAATTCGCTGCGACTTTATGGTAAAAAAGACGTTGGACAATCCTGTTTGTGTATGGTCGATGAACGATCTTCGAAGCAGGGAGTAAAGCATGTTATCGTCAATAATAGTAACAGCTAATGCAGTTCCTGCACGTATCCCCCAACGCGATTAATGAAATTATATATATTCATTTTTTTACCTCCAATCCAAAGTGTGATCAAGATATGAGCACACTTTATGCATTTTTTCATCAGTTCAAAAGGAAAATGATGAAGAAATCACGAAGGGAAGGAATGGAATACGAAAAACCTGATGTACGATGGAAGAAATGAAGTTAAAGCGAGGGGATGATGCGGAGAGGAATGGATTAAAGATAGATCTGTGAGTTGTGGTGAAATTCGGAGAAAAGATCAAGCGTTATGGAAAATAATTGAGGACGATAAGTTGGGTGGAAATGTGGTATGAAAACGAAAATGAAGGCCGTAGAGTGAATTGCAAAGAGAAACGGAAACAGAGGAAGGAAGGGATGAAGGATAAAGAGGAAATGTGGGGAATGATTGTGATGGAGGAAGTGAAATGAAAATGAAACGGCATTCACAATTCTAAGCGTTGCCTTTGCCCAATTCGAGTTGAAATTGACTGGAGGAAACCTTGTCATCCCAAGTTCTTTCTTTAGAAGGTTTCAACAATGATCCATCGACACCTAGATGAAATCTTGAGGTCCTCACATCAAATGCATACAAAAGATCATAGTCCGAATGAGAAGTATTTCAAGCTTCATTATCTTCAAACTAGTTATTCTTTGATCAAAATCTTCTTGAATCTTCGAGAATAGACCTTCTACTGTGAGGAGAATGTAAAATTCCGAAAAAATATATATGAGATAATTCTTTCAAAAGATCGTTTGAAATTACTATTATTCATCTCCCTGTTTGAAGAATGTCATTGAATCAATCGGTTTAATGAGATTCTTCAAGTAGGGCTGTACACGGTTCCTCGGTTTTTATGTTTTTCTTTCGATTGCATCAGTTTGCAAATCCTCCTAGCTTGAAAACAAAGAGAAAGAGTTAGCGAAGGATGAAATTTCTGTGCAGTTTAACCAAAAGTTCACCTTTATACTGTAATTCTAAAAAAACATCATCAATAAAAATACCTAAACTTGCAATACGACTCTTTAGACTGATTTTGCTCGGATTGATGAAAATCGCGGACGAAATGAAACTTGAATGAGATATACTCCTGGATTCCTTCTCTAACAAACATCTCGTTCGAGTCTCATCTCGTTCTCAATATTCTCCAATCAAGACGAAATTAGTCTAAAACTCAAATAGGAGGACGTACATTGAAGGAAATATTACTCACTGCTACTAAAAACATATGGACAACTGTTTTTGCAGTCATCTGTGCATTTTTTGTGGAATATTAGGTTCTCTTTTATTGAATAACGCATACGACTTCTTACCTTGAAGCACTTCAACTATCAACTATGAGAGCATTGATGTATAACAAATAGTTTCTTCCCTGATGAAAATAAAAATTTCAAGAAGTGGGAAATGGAACGAATAAAACGTCAACATTTTTCAATTTCCACCTAAATTGCGCGTGGATGGCTTTTTGGTTATGTTTCAAGGATCGCTATTCGACTAGAAATTCAATCGAATTGACCGGCATTTGATTGAGACCCGATCAGGTCCTGATCGAGTCCTAATCAAATGCTGGGTCAACCCGATCAGATGTGACTGAATTTCCAATCGGGTATTATACGGTTTATTTTTATCAGGGACAAAATGGAACCGGGACTCGGGCAAAAATGAAGACCCGGAGTACCACCAATTACGCTCATGGAAAGGAGAAGTCTGGCAAAGAATGAGCTCCACAAGTACAAAGTCTATTGAAGAAAGATCTAGTGCCTGAAGATAAATTAGCTACCACTTGGAGTCAATCTAACTGTGCCAGTGCTTGAGTGCGGGAATAGTTGGATGGACCAAATGTGAGATAATGAAAAGGGAGATGTGATATTGATTCACAAAAACTCCTCATTCCCATGAAAATGATTAGTTTCAACGTATAATTGCGTGTTTCTGCGCGATTGCTCACCCTAACTCTGGAACAATCTGTAATGGAAGTAAAACGTGGAAGTGTGTAAATGTGCATAATAATGAAGAATTTCACAGTATAACTACTTCACATTGTTGAACTTTCCGAAAGTCGACCATGGAATTTTGCTATTCACTTTCCGAAATCCATCAATTTCTTCTATTGTATCAATTTTTGTGAAAAAGAGCCACGAAAATACGAGCCGTGCTACACGGAAAAAATTAAATTGTACATTTTTCTGCACAGCACAACAAATGGTCCCAATAAACATGAACATCTTCAAGGTATCCTCAAGATATCTTTTGACAGACATCTATAAAACATATCAAAAAGATTTCTTTCAGATGTCTTGCCAAATGTATCTTCAAGATCAGCAGTTTTAAGGTTATATACGCGTGATGATATGAATCACACTTCAAATGTCACAATCGAATATTGCAAAGAAAATGAATTCGTTCATGATTTCAAAGCTTGAATAACCCATGTAAATACCAATAAATTTGAAGTTCTGCAGAAAGTACGGTTTTGTAGGAGAGACCGCCCTGTCACGGTTCGCCGTGGATTCCAGCTCCGAAATTTACCTGCGTTTCCAGCTGGGATTTCTCATTTCCAGGTGGAATCTTAACTGGGATTCCTATTCCCAGGTGGAATCCCAGTTGGAATTGGAAATCCCACATGGAATCCACTTGGGATCCTGGATTCCAGGTGGAACCTTAGCTGGCAACGCAGGTAAATTTCGGATCTGGAATCCACGTGGACTCCCAGCTGGATTTTTATAACAGGGCGGGGTTGAAAGATAACAGATGAGTTGTAACACAGACTACGAGTTTCATATTTTCCAACGAATGAGGTTCACTCTTAATGAAATAATTATTTAGTCGCTGAAAGAGTATTTTATAAAGCGCACACATAAACTGATACGAAATACTACGGTGATAGACCGAGTTACAAATTCAGTACTGTTACAACCCACACTGAAAAAAAAGCAACATGGTCACAGAAACAATGCTCGCATATTTCCACCAGTGAATACATCTCCATTATCTCTGCTTCAGGTTCACAAGATTTATGATTGGCAAAAAGGATAAGAAGAATACATTTCTTGATTTTGGAAAAGCCATCGTTGGTAATAAGTACCACTGCGGGCTATATGAACAGGTTGGAAAGTGGCGTTGTGGAAATAGGACAAGATATAACAAAAAGAGTTTCATTACCTTGGTTGGAAATGCGCGAAACGAGGAGAGAAGAACGATTCTTTTGCATTTTTCCACAACACCTCGATCAAACTTTTCATCTAAAAACATGCATCTTCACTGTCCATATAGAAACATGGATGGAAAGTCCTAAAACGTGAATTCAATACAATACAAAAACTAATTTCCCGCGATTTGGTTTCTATATAGGATATTCTCAAATATATTTGTGTCATTTCGAGATTTAGTAATGTATTCTGAAATATTCTGTACATCACATATCATCAGTTTTTGTGTACTATTATTGAAGATTATTTTGTGCGAAATCAACGATCTATACTTCAAATCCAACATTCCTGAAACATAAATTGATGATACAGAATCCGCAAATCGTACGTCGTGAATGATATGGCTGGAAGCGACTACGCTTCGCTTCGAAAAGTAACTGAAAGTCAATTTTTTTCCATTGTCGTCTCGAAGGTTGATATCTGAAATGCGAGTGGGTACTTCTTTCCATCTTTCTGTGCAAACTTTTCAATACAATATTGTGAAATTTTGAATCGAAGAAAGGGTTCGAAATCATAGTCGGAGATTGGAATATCCAAAGATATATACGTTTACAATTTTTTCTCGAATATCGTTTCTAAATATAGGGGAGAAGGTCCAAATTTCGACTATCACTTTCTTACTCACTTCTAACTACTGAACTGTAAGCATACAATTCGTGGTAATAATATACATGCATAGCTGGAAGGGTTATACATCGAAACTTTACCTCAATTAAATATTATAAAATTGAAAAATTCTCCCTTGTGCATTGGTTTTTGCAAAAGTTGTGATAATTGTTGATTTTGAAACTGTGGTCCAAATTTCGACTACCAGCTTCAAGATCCCAACAAACAAAAAGATATCTGTTAGTATATAAAAGATGTCTTGAAAGTATGGAAGATGTCTTATGCAACAAATTCCAAAAAGTTTTGGATATCTTAAAAACGTCTTGCAAAATATATGTTTTAGACACGCTATTGAAGATATGTTTTAGATGCCTTCAAGATCTCTTTTTGGGATCATTAAGACATCCCGGACAGCACAAAAGGATCACTAATGAGTTCTGAAAGAGGAACACAGCGTGACTGGTGCCCTTCTTATTCGGACAATTTTTAAGATGTGTAACAGATATCATTTAGAAACTCTGTTGAAAGGTCTTGCAGACTATGCTGATGCGATATCAAAAAGAAGTCCTCAGAAATACCTTAAAAACATGTTTCTAACACTTCTTGAAGATGTCTAAAATATATCATTTTGATACATCATCAAGACATCTCTTTTGTAACGTCCTTTAGATATCTAAAAGACATCTTTTCGATGTATTTGAAAGATATCGTCCTTAAAATATGTTGTAGACGTCTTCAAGACCTTCGGTGTTTGTTGGGATATCAGGAGATGAAAACAAACGAAGAAAATAATAATATTTCACTGTATTATAACATACAATAATATTATAAAAACAATATTTCCAGGTAATTTCTATTCGCACATTACTTAGATTTCTAAGAGAAAAAGTTGAGAATTCATCGTTTATTCACGAAAATTCACCATCACTACTACTCACTACTACTACCACTACTTACTTGGTAGTCTTCACCAAAATATCATCAACCTGATTTACCTAATTTTTTTTTTTTTGGTATTTGGTGATATTTACTTGAAACCACTAGCGGCAATCGGAATTTAGACCACTGCGTGGTGGAATTTTTGAAGTTACGTACGTTCTAGGACGAGAGGCAATGGATTTTAAGAGCCCAAAACATATAACACGATGCTCCAACAGCCTCATAGCTAATAATAAATCACTGAGAGTAAAAAAAAATCAAGAAGACGTACCTGAAAAAGTTTTGAAATGACCGAAAATGAAGTTTTGATTCGTACACTATCATAATGGAGCAAGTAGAACTGTGGTTTTCACAAAACAATCACAACGTAATGGAGTGCTGTTTCCTGTTTTTCTCGCATGGAGGTGTTGTTCCGCAGTATTTTAAATCCCAGTAAACATTTTCCCCCTCCACATTTCAAACATTAATTATGTTCTCTAACTGCTAACGGGAAGTTCTCTAATGTGTCGATTTCGGAAATCTCTTTGATGCCTTTCTCAAGTGATCTGGAAGTTATCAGAATGTGATCCAAGTCAACTTTCTGATAACTTCACGGTGAAAAATAATGAGCTATTATTTAGCTGTCACAGCTACTCATTTAGCGGTAGCAGCAAGAAATGTAGCTGCTGTAGCGTAAATTCAACAGCTAAATTGATTTGGTTGTTCAAATATCAACCGCACTAAACCTGTGCAGTTACAGCTACGGTTTCTTACCGAGGCAGCTAAAAAATAGCTACAGCCGCAATTATTTCAGCTACAGCGGTTAAAAAAAAGGGTGCTGAAACAGTGAGTAGCAGCCACAGCTATTTCCTATTCTTCTGTGAAGGACAAAAAAGTAGGCGGTTGCTAAGCAACCGAGAGAGTAAGATAATTTTCACGAGCGGGCCATGTGAATAAGACTAGATATTTCAAATACATTGAGATCAATTCGGGATGTTGCTGGAGTTTGAATCGTTTATTGGAACGAATTGGTAATCAAATAACGAAATACTCAGCTGTGAAAGACCCAAAATCTTGCGGCACATTCTTTGATCGATGTTTTCACTCGCTAAAAAATTACAAAGAATTTTAATTTTCCTTTCGTATCTATCCACGATTCAAACTTCAAGAATATTATTCCAGACCTGATTGAATATCCTACAAGATCTTCTGGATGCATGTTAGACACAAACTGTACGGAAAAACATAATGAGCGATTATTTGGATAGCTGAAAATTAGCTCCAGCAGCTATGTTTTAGCTGTCACAGCTACTCATTCAGCGTTAGCAGCAAGAAATCTAGCTGCCATAGCGAAAATTCAATAGCTAAATTATTTGGTTGTCCAAATATCAACCACTAAACCTATGCAGTTACAGCTGCGGTTTCTTACTGAGGCAGCTAAAAAATACCAAAGCTGTAATTATTTTAGCCACAACGGTTGAAAAAGGGTGCTAAAAAAGTGAGTAGCAGCCACAGCTATTTCCTTCATTCCGTGTTCCAAACCCCATGAAAAAGACATCGAAAAGATTTCCGAAATCGACGAATTAGAGAATCCTGCTAAACTCGATTTCTTGCTAGTTGAATTTTAGACCCAAGTCGAAATTTGAACCATCTCCTCTACGAATACATATCTTGAAACCAACTCTGCGATGATAGCGTTCATAACACTCTACAATTTTTCATCCTCAGTTCAAATTTCGTTCCAATAAACGATTCGGATCCCCGATACCACTCTGGTAGCATCAGGATGTTGTGTATATACTATGCACGTTGATAGTACATCCCTAGTAGAAATGGTCTAGTCATTCATGAGTTTGTTACACTTGCACTAACGAAAAACTAGAGACTGGTAAGTGCCTGGTAAGTATTTAGCGAGTTGGCTAGTTTTTTGCTAGTGCAAGCGTTACAAACTCGTGAATGACTATTCTACTGAGGATATACAACGTTTGGTTGGTACTTGGGTGCATACGATCTTTATAGGCGCATATTTGTTGTACCATTATGGTACCAAGCCAGGACGCATGGGCTAATGTCGCCTGCTTTGCGGAGTCGGTCCTGCGACGGAAGAAGAGGGTCTTCGATGCAAGAGGCAGTAGGGGAGGCGGAAGGGTCACGTGAAACGTGGCCCGAAATCCAGGGCATCCCCCCCGAAGTAATGTGTTGAACAGTTCCCAGGGGGGGGGGGGCGTCAAATGCCTGTCAAGAGGGGATTTTAGTGGGTATACTGCGATCGGCAACTGTCATCTCCAGCCACAGCAGGAGTCCCACACACCGGGGAGCAATTCAGCTTCCTGACGGTGCATAAAGGATTTCCCCCTCTATTTAAAAAAAAAAAAAAACATTATGGTACCATGCGATAATTCATTTTCGCCCAGTGAACAATATGTTATCATCAAAAGCTCTCGAAGATCTCCCAAATATGTGTAAGAGGTCAGATATCAGAATGTTATCAAATGCGTCAATTTCTGAGGAAAAAAAGAGATTGCCAGAATGTTATCCAACCAAACTCTTCAAGAGGATTTTTTTCGGATATCAATATGATAACATCGGCAGAACTCTTTCAAAAGACCTCTCAAAGAGCTCTTCCTCTCGTAAGTGTTCACAGTACGTATTCACCAGTGTGAAAAGCAAAATTCAATACAGTTTCTAGAAAATGAATCAATAAATATCCACGATAAATAACGCACCCACATATTTTCAAGATCACTGTACGTAACAGAAACAAGAAACACAGGTCTTATTCTGAATTTCCTGGACCCAATAACCAAACCAAACATAAATTTCAAGTACTATCATCGGTCTTTGAATTCGATTCCATTAAAATTTTAGTACATTTCGAACATCCGCATCCTATGAAGTATAAACTCGTGATTGTGACGTTTGAATAATCTATTTTCTTCCTTCGTATGCGTACAAGATTCAAATTTTACGAGATTTGAATAAAATATTCCAAATATTTCATAAACTATTTCAAGTTTGGTGCGCATGTGATGCGTATACGAAATATGCTGTAGTTCACAATCCTCTATAATACCGCGGAAGGAAATCCAGGTGATTACCTACTATGTGAACCGAAGTGCGGATGCTTTGTTAAATGAAGATACATGTGGGAACTGGAATCAACATTTAGCTTAGCTGGCGCTTTGCCTTGGGATAGAGGAAATGTATTCCAAACAGGAGATTATTGCACAGTTTACAAATATTTCAATGAATATTCGATTTATTGTCACGAAGATAACTGATCGTGTGAAATTTCTGTCGCTGCAAAAGAATTCACTGTTCTTGTGATCCTGTTACGCCCGGGAGAGAAGACTGTGTGTAGTATACCTACACAGTACCATAGTTCCAGAATAATTCATTGAGAATTCTGATCGAATGGCTTGTGTTCTTATGAAATCTTTGAGAATTCTCCTGGAGCTATGGTGTTGTAAGGGTAAACATGAATAAGGGAACATTCATGATTACATCCTGATCATTCAAATGGCTAATTCAAATTCTATATGTTCTGCATGATCTTCATCCATTATGCGCTAATGATTGCAGAATCACCCCTGTGGACATTTTTCCGGGCGTCCTGTATCGAATATACCCCCTGTATGAGCTTATATTGGGTATCCAAACTTACACTGAAAAAAGGTATGGCTCTCACAGCTCTACCATTCATGTGTTCCTGCTGTCAGGAGGTATAAGGATGCCAATATAGCTCCCACAGCCGAACGCGTCGCTATCATAGCAATCTGTCGGCTGTGGGAACTATACTGGCATCCTTATACCTCCTGACAGCAAGAACACATAAATAGTAGAGCTGTGAATATAGGATGTTCTAACCTCAGCCCCTAAGGGGCCTAGTCGGGTTGCTGATATTCAGCCTGATTTCTCTAAGTCAGGAACACCCATATAAAGCCCATATGGGACCACGCTGCATTACCAATTTTTTCCCCGGTTTTAAAAATCAAGGCACACCAATTACAGCCCCAATAGGGCCTTGCAAGGCTTTCTGTATTCTCCCTGAGATCTTGATTTAAGCATATCTGTATACAACCCATGTAGAGCCAAGCTGTATTTCCAACGTTATCCCCATTTTGAAAATCTGAATGCACCCAACTACACCTGCATAGGGCCTTGCCCTTATATTTATTCCTTTTTTGAATATAAACCTACTTCAAAAAGCAAATTCACTGAAATCGTATTGGTAATTCCGATTTTTTGCGGTGTATGCCTCCAGAACAATATTTCATCGATGCTTACTGTGTTCACACTATCGGTGAACAATGTCAAAAAATCGGAAAAAACATCACTGTATGGGTAATTCCAAGACTGAATGAGGCTGTTCTGTTTTTTGATACAGTCCGATAATATATGAACAAAGTAATGTTGGGTGGAATACCCGAATAGAAATTGGAATCGGCTTCTTCCAGGCCCTGTCTGGACTCAAGTCGAAGTGGTCTAGGTACAGATAAGGCCTATTTTCAATCGAGGGAGTTTCAATTTATTATCATTTTGAAGGCCCTAGTTTCATCGCCTACATTAGGCTCATCATGGGTGTCCTACATAGGCCCAAGTTGGGAATACTATGCAGGCCCTGAAGATGAGTGCGTGACAATCCTGTCTAGCCCCTTTAAAGGTAACCAAAACAGGGCCTGAAATAAAACGAGGACGCCTAGTTTGGCTCAAACTGCCGCCAAGAATTAATTTCCACACAGGGATCTACTTTTACGGTGATCAAATGGTTATTTTCCGGTTGATTGAATGGAAGAAGCCAGCTGCGATGATGGCGAAACGTCAACAACCAACCGATACAAGACGCGGCTCCCCATATAAAAATCTTCAGGCTCCGCCAATGCTGACGACGGAATATAGCTAGACGCAAGGCTGCCAGCCAAAGCTAGGCAATCTATGTAGGGACAAGGATGGTTGACAATGGTCTAAACATTGTACCAATATGGGAAGTCATAAATCGGATTCGTTGATCCATCATTGATCATTGGCTGCGCCACGCTTGGCCCATCCTTCAACCAATATTGCTTGAAGGAAAACGCATGCTTTCAACAGAGGCTCTTCAGGGCTTGGCGGGACACTGCTCCAAGCATTAGGCAACTGTGAATGACAATGGATTCTCATGTTGCACCAAGCATGGGTCGTAGCTTGGTCCAGCTTGGGCAATAGCTTGGCTCAGCTTGGGCGTTGGCCTCGCTCAGTTTAGGCGTTAGCTTGACTCGACTTGAGTAATAGCTTGGCTAAGAGTGAAACTTCCTTCTCAAACAGCAAATTACAATAACTCTCACCAGAGTGATGCTTGTTTCCTGCGAGTGGCGAACCAAGCATTCAATCAATATATAAGTCTCCTTTGAAGATCCCATGACAGAAATAATTCTTCATCTGTTTCCAGACCCGCCTACTTCTACGCCAGGACCACCGGATTTACGTCATTCATCGGTTTAAACTAATCAGAAAAATTACATGTTGAAATTCTCCGACATTGATTTCGTTCAATCGAAATGATAGAATGGATTTTTTATTTTATTTTCAATTACAATAAAAAATAAAAGTGACCATTGGCATGAGATGGGCGCAACCCTGTCGCAAGATTGCTACAGCGTTGGCTCATCCTTGGCGAACAAATTTTTGTATGGTCTGCCATTGACGGCATATGCTATCACAACCCTGTTTCCAGTGTTGAGTCTTGATTGTGGAAACAAATGGGCTGAGGCTGAAATGATGTTATCATTTCAGAGTTGCGCCATGCCTGGTAGCCTAGGCTCGGCCCATCTTGGTGAGCCTTGCGGCAACCTAGCGCCCATGGTCAATTTTTACCTGGGTCCACTCCGGAAGTTCAAAATTTATTTAATTCTGCAAGCCGCGGGAAACCGCACAGTGAACCTTCGCTAATGCAACTAATCTATTTCTGGTATTATTCAAGGATTCAATTCTTCGATATTACTCATTATTCTCTAAAAGGAATATCAACCATATCATTTTTTCCCGTGTGGTTTGGAAAATGACATTCGATGCGTTTACTGAAAACAAAAGATAGTGTAGAATGAATCTAGAACAGATTGATTGATGCCATTCAATTCTGCTGCTATCGATTATCACGTGCTAAACAAAAAGAACAAGAAAACACTAATGTATGATGGCGAATCACTAAAAGACCGAGATTCTCAAAATCATGACTGAGCTGATGACTTAGCACACCATGTGGAAATTTTCGCGAAAAATCTGTCTTTGCATGTATCAGAAAACTTCAAGGGTGCACAATTGAGCAAGCAATAGACCAACGAAGGTGGGAAGGTGATCGAATATATATTGGCTCACGATTGAGAAAGCAACATTTGGTTTTCATGTATACTCGTAATGAACTTTCCTTCATCAACAGCATCATCCTTGAGTTTGATACTCGTACATAGAAAAAGACTTGAGAACGTGGTGTATTTTTTTCCACGAGAGAAGACAAAAAGTCAAGGGGAAGAAAACCGCCATTGACTATATAACGTACTTAGTCGACTGTGCGGACGTAGAACGACATCGTCGATACTTATACTCACGTACAAACCAGTAAGATTCTTTTGTGAGAGTTCCACGAACACACCGCGCGATGGTATCTCGCCAAGCGATGCTAATCTTTAACGGTTTAATGGAAAAAAAAGAAGAGTTGGCGATGATTTTCCTTTATATCGTCTTCTTCGTCGTGGTACCCGATTGATCCATCGTCCTACCACCGCTGGTCTATGTTACGCATTCGTGCCCGCATTATCGATGTTCGATACATCATCACATATTATACGACGCTGCGCGGTTTCTGATTTTCTTTCAACGACCTTGAAGCCTCATTGTGACTTCGTCAAGTTCCATCATCATCGATTGTTTCCCTTTAAAATGGAAAGTCCTCGTGTTCTCCACGTTATCGGGGTTTTGAAGTGAAAATCTACGTACACACATATATATATATATATATATATATAGCGGTAAAACAACCTTGTGTGACTTGGATCTTCGTTCCATCTGAAGAAATTTAGAAGGTTATTCTTCGAATGACCTCGAGATGAAAAATATTTCCAACAAAAGATAAAATCTTGGAGAAGAAAAATCCAATATTTTTATTGCCATTCCTGTAGAATGTGCGGAGATGATTCGATGCGGATCTGTGCAATGCGCGAATAAAGTTCATTTCTTTATTTTTCTTTTGTTTGTTATCCTCGAAATTTCATAACGCTAGGAAGGTAGAAATTTGAGGAATTCGAAGACGATACATTCACTATTTTTCAGCCCTGATTCTATTGAGAAGAGAAAAAGCAGACGAAAAAAAAGCGTTTGTGTAGGACCGGAACGCCAAACACAACTTTAATCGATGTATTCAAATTCCTTATTTACATCAATGAGCTCTCCCGCAAGTGTTTCACTCACACGAAAATTTAAATGAGTAAATTGTGAAAGCTAATATTTAACTTCTCGTTAACCGCGGCGTGATTTGAACTTTCATAATATAGCTGATACGTAATTCCGTGGAAATTAAGCCGTTGGATAATGAAATTGGAATCAGGATGACGATGAAGAAGCGGCAAAAGAAGAAGAAGGAGAAGAATATGGCTGTTGTTTATTCAAATAATAATGCGTATCATGACCCACTTGTGAATATATCTATACAGAATGAATGTACGTTACGTATAGTCAGTGGAATAACTGTGAATCGAGAAAGAATTTCAAAGTATATTCGCGCGAACGAAAGAGGAAATAAATTGAAGAACGGCTCGTGAAAGGAGAATAAAGGACTCCAAAGCTTCATAGTGTTAGATGAATAGGGAAAACCATTATTTTTCATGTAGGTCTATCGATCATGAATTCAAAGCTTGTATAAGTAAGATGAAAGTTTTGTTGAGCTTCCAGTTTAATGAATCCTGTCATGTATCGAGAAATTATACGAGAACAACAAAGAACGTAACGTTGAATCCAAGAAGTACCAAGTTTTCGATATAATAATATCGAATTGTCTAGAAAATTTATTCTTCTTTTATCAATAATTCTGAAAGCAAAGGAGAAATTTGCAAAGAAGGAATCATAATGAAGATCACAAGATCTTTTCACAAGGGTGTTAAAAAACTCAACGATTGGATGATTCTATCAGATTCAACATAAGTAAGAATGATTCTAAAATAGTGCTGAAATCTTTTCTCCACGAAACTAGTTCTACTCGTTTCAACAGTGCTTCATGAGCTCGTATTTACTGCAGTCGCGTTCAGAGAGTAATTTTCACATTCGAGGTGGTGTTGAAGTATGCACACGTTCGAATATTCCTCCCAAAGATGTTCAGGCCATTGCTTACATTTCAATCTCATCTAACGTGAGCTTTCATATAATTATATAAAACAAAAATTCGAGAAAAAGCTCCCACGTAGCATGTTAGAAGAATAGAGATAAGAGATAGAACTTTTCGCAAACATGAAGAGAGTTGAGGAAATTGTTCTAGGAAGAGGATGCCAAGAAGATTCAATTTTTTACAATATCGACAGAATCCAGGTCGATTTAACGGAGCAAGATTTATAGAATCAATACGTATTGTACATCCTCCGATCAACCACAAGAGGGTGTATCAATATTAACTTGAACGTCAACCAGGTTAACGAAGATTGATGGACTCAATTCACATTACACACTCCAAGATCTCATATTGTGGAGTTCACTTCGGAAACAGCCCTGCGTGTCAACTTGATCAAGAAAGATTTGTGCACTCAATAGGTAACGGAAAATCACCACGAATGCGGGTATCCATTTTCTCCCGGCGAGGCAATTTCAAATTAACCATCACACTTTATTCAATCCTCGAACTCATTTGTTATTGGAATATTCATAGCGAATATTTCAAAACAGTACCCTCAAAGTACTTTAGGTATTAAAGCTTCTCATTTTCATTAAGGAACCCAAAGAGCATGTGAAAATTGTTGATAAATTAGTTTAGCTACAATGACAATCTTTGTGAATTTCTGCTATTTTTGTTGATTCGATTAATGTAACGAACTTGAATTATTATTTGCAGAATCAATTTACGGTTTTGTTCTTCATTCTTCTTGTTCAGATTTTAATTCAATTAGAAACGAGGAAGTTCACATGTTTTCTTTTACTCCAAGTATTTTATGACAAGATATACAGTACATTTCATACAGCAGGAGATACAAATAAATTTCCAGATTGTTCGAATAGCGCTGTTGTGACTTTCTTCTAATTATCTTCCATTTTCAAGGGATCATGGATGAGTGGGTTGCATAAGATGATACAAAGAATCGTTTGAATAGATAAATAAATGGATATCTGGATTCGACCTCATCTATGCACCTTGCATCCCTCGAGGGAAACAAAAGTTTAAAGACTGGAGTGCATGCATGACTGGATGGTTTTAACAATCGTGAAGTACGCCCGTAGGATTAATGATAGTCTCATAAAGTTTGTGATTTTATATGGTCGTGCGCAAGGAAAGAAGTTCCTATAATAAAGATTTGCAATGAATTCACTGGATCGCAGATGTTGTAAAATTTTATTCGACGTGTAAGTGATTTTTCTGGATGTTAAAGGCATTGTCGTGTGAGTAGAAGTAAATAAAAATTGCAATCCTCGTTGAGAGAGATAGGTGGAAATAAATACTGAAAGAAAAATGGGTTGTCGCTACAAAGTTTGTTGTCACTAAATTCAGTTGTATCGATGATTTTTTTTTGCTTTAAAATCTATACAGCACATTAGATTTTCAACTTGATGTCGTTTTCACCCAATGAGCAGAGGAGATCTTCAAGACATCTAAAAGATGTCTTCCAACAGATATCTTCAAGATCCTTCTAAAAGATATCTTTTATGAATGTCTAAAAGATATCTTTCAAATACTTCTAAATGATATCTTACAGATGTCTTTGACGAATGCTTCAAAGATCTCTTTCAAACATAATCTGGTCAATATTTTAAATTAATTGATTTTATTATGATTAAAAAAATTTGAATGCTAATGAAAAATGGAAATAGACAGTCAAAAAATTCATCCTGCATCGGTAAATTTCATTATATTCCAATAAGAAATATATTTATCAATTGCCGACTGAAAACCCCATCTCTTGGTGGCTGGAATGATCAGCAACCAGCCGATATTCGCATCATCAAAGAACCTTTTATTTTGGCGATTACTAAGAATGAATCTGTGTATTTTAAATGATTGAAATATTCAACTGAGTATTGAAAATTCCTGATGGACGAGGGAGTGTCCTCAAGTGGCCGATACAACCCACAGTCACCTTATTTGTTACTCGTGGAATATTCTTTGACGGAGGTACAAAACTTGTCGCTTATTCCGACTTGAACTATGGAAGAGACAATCTCACGGGTTATTCTACTATAGTGGAGTTTTAATCATTCGAGAAGGCCCGATGCTGGGGTACGCACACAATAAGCAACGTCTAGTAGCCACTTCTACAGCCGAAGCAGAATATAGAGCAGCTCTATCATCGATCGACGATATTTGCTGGATTCGACGTTTTGGACACGAACTATCAATCTGCTATTCATGTACTTAATAATACTCAAGGAGGAAAGATTACAAAAAGGAAGAGACAGATAGAAATTCCGAGGGAAGTTCATTCAGGAACATATTGGCAAAACTGTAACATCAGAACATGTGAAAAGTTCTGAACAACTTGTGGACATCCTTACAAAGCCTTTGTCTCGTGAAATCTTTGAACGATTGAAAAATGAAATAATTGAAGAGGAGTATTGAGATCAATTATTCCACACCTTGCTTTCTTCATTATGATTTAATGAGTCAAAACATTTTTTCCCTTGGAGTGAAATTTTTTGCGTCACGCGTGTAGCGCATCGCCCTCATATGATGAACTTTTAATTATTATTGGTAAACGTAGAAAGAAATATGTTGAAAATTCCCTATAATACGGTGAAACTTATCATCGGATGAAAGGAGGATGTTGAAAATATCTTTAACAACGATATTACGAAACATTCTCTTTTATTAAAAATGTCCTCCTCCCGTTACCGTGTAAAGGTGGATGTTGCAAAGAATTCCAGCTCTCATTATAGTGATTTTCTCTGAACTAATATCCCGTTTTTACGAAATATTTTATACGAGATTGCGTATGGAATTCAATCTATGTATAAATAATATAATACGTGTACAACAATGTTATTTCACACATCACACTTTTCACAAGTATTCTTTTCGTTTCCTTGAAAAATTCATTTTCATCGAGAATGAGAATTTTCTTAAAGATGATTTACGATATCAATGATAAATATAAGTTGTTGCTGTTGTTGTTTTTCTCTCATCTTCACGGTAATGGGAAAGTATACTATGGTGTACTTCTTAGAACAGTATTTGAGTGTGGAGGGCGTAACAAGTAATACCCTTTATCTTCAAACGTGTTTGCACCAACGTTATTATACCCTTTTCATTTATCATGCTACTTCGTGAGAAAGAAAAATGAAAACATAATCAACAAAACAAATTTGTTTTTTTATTTACATTATCATCCCTTTGATAACTTGCAATGCTTTGTTCTTTTCTCCTTCGATACACTTGTTACATAGGAAAACCTTCTTCATAAAGTTCACAAGTGAAAGTAGTCAAATGAGAAACCGTTGGATTTGTTTTTTATGTTTCGATAACATGTTCATCTTTTAATATTCGCAAAAAGACTCCAAGTTGACCCAGGAACTGGAAGATTTCTGCTCATGACGAATTTTTTAATTTACGTTCAAGAAAATTCCTCTTGTACCGGAATTCTTCCGTATTTCAAACGAAATTTCATGGTTTTTACTTCAATTTTCCAGTATAAATGCAGAAATGTTCTGATACGTGTACTGGAATTTTCATGATTTGAATGTAATTTTTCAGTAGAAATGTACAGGTTCATTGTTTCCAGGATGGTACTGGAAGTTTTCCGAAGTTCTTTTTTTACAGTGTCGACAACATTATTATTCTCTTTGTCATTATTAAACACAACTGATGATACAAAATATGAAATAGATTTTAGGAATGAAATTTCTCAACACGGAGGATGAAAATGCTTCTCCGAACAATGGCTGAAATTTTGACATGAAAAATGGATTCCACTGCACGGCAAGAATAATTTAGCTACAGCACCTAAGTGGCTAGCACGGACATGGACAGCCATTGAATCAGCTCCTGCAGCTAAATTTTAGCTGTTATAGCAAAAAAAATTTGCATTTGTAACTAATTTATTCGCGGTGGTAGCTAAAATTTAGCTACGGGAGCTAATTTAATGGCTGTCCGTGTCTGTGCTAGACATTTAGCTGCTGCAGCTCAATTATTTCTCCCGTGTGTGTGTTTAATACTTTTTTCCCGTTTTTTGAAAATGAGTGGAGATTTATGCATCAAAAAGTTTAGCACCCAAGAGCGATCGAAGACAGTAATTTATAACAAATCATGCACTAAGAGGAAATAATTAGTAATACACAGAAAATATATTTTTGAATGCAGCTAATATGCTTGGTTTCAGAAACATTTTCTTGAATCAAAAGAAAATAAATTTGGAGAAATGAATTTTCAAGACAACGCATACAGAATTCTAATAGAATTTCTCCCACAGTGAAATTCATATTTGATGTGAAGTACTTTTCATATCGTATTATTATTTTCATCTTTCTCGTCTCTAGGTAATTTCTTCATCATCAGTTCAGGTCATAAGTTGTCAGAAGTTGATCATTGCAGTCCTCGTCGTACATAAGTTCAGCCCAATTATGTGATAATCAATTACCATTAAAGAGTATGTATAGTCTCGGTATGAGATCAACTGTGTGCAGCTGTGTAAGCTCTGACATGAATTCATTCTGCTTATATACTCTCTGCTCTGTTGTATCATTAGTGAAGTTATTGTATAAAATAATATCTCTAAAATAGAGGAAGTTGAAGAGACTCTGATATGAATTTCAGGATTTGCAAGTGGACTCGAGATAACTGGTACTCTCAAGGTCCAAATTCTGTAAAATAAATATTCATTACGTACCAATCATAATCATATTTCACGTTGTTTACCGAGGATGAATGATATCAGTAACTAGAATGCTCATTGTGAAACAGAAACTTCAAAAATTTCAACAGCCAAAGAAAATGGAAGAGAAAAGATCAGAATGACTAATTCCATATGACTGAATTCTTCAATTATTTGATTCCAAAGAGAAGAAACAGGAATATATGCATTACATAAAACTCGTTCACTCATGAACGTCGGTGAAATCATACGACCACCCACGATGTCAGCGGTTTTTGTTCGCTCGATTCAATTTACGCTGAAATGAAATCTACTAAAAATGCGAATAATTTTTCGTATTCGCGCAGATAACCAAATACGCTCGGAGAATGATACGAAATGATTGATCCCCTACGATTTTACGAATACCAAAGAATATTATTCTCCGCATAACGAGAATCATCTAGCGCGAGAATGAATGAAAATCACGGGAATTTATATTTGTAGTACAATCGACAAATAACACACCATTTTTCCCCGACAAACTATCAAATATGCATTCGACTCTTCGGGTTATGAAAAAAGTTTCGAGGATTGATCGCGGCAAGGGAAAATATACACGCAGAGCATACTCGGAAATATGTTGATCTTTTTCTTTCCACACGACCAGACCGAGACGGATTTTTACTCCGCTGTAACGAAATAATGTAGTCGCGCGAAATAATTTGTGTTTAAAATGTGCAGTCGTCATGACTACTCCGGAACATGTTGATCTTATACGAATCTGCGACTTCATCATGTTCAATCTCTGTATCCCCACATTCGTTCGCCAAACATGCGCTAAAGAAGGAACCCATCTTAAGCACCCATCTTTGTCTCTGCTGACCAGTAGGATTAGAAACTTAATCCAGTTACGTGATCCGATTTCTCCACTCTTCCTTCTTTCTTTTCCTCCGTCGTCGGAAAACACAAACCCCAAATTGAGGAATCAGGTCAAAAATATTCATTTGCACTTTCAACGAAACGATCTTGGTCAGCCTTTCACTCAAGTTGATATCGTGATATTCTAACGAATCTCACGCTCTGACTGGGATTCCAGAATCAATATAATAAAATCCAACCCATTTCCAACTTGATAAGAAATAACGATAAGAACTGCATGCACCGATCTATCGGGACTTTCGATATTGGACGCAACTGTGAAATGTATTATTGAAATGAATCAATAAATGAAATCTGCTCGGCGACAGACGGATTGTAGTTATCACAGGTTTTATTGATTCATTCGTAGAGTGAATGATATTCGAACATCACGCGAAAGCAAAAATTGAAAATCTGCGAACAAATTTTTGAATACTACAATCAACATATTTTTAAGCTATTTGATATGAAATTCCAGGTTCTCGAAGAATCTTCGAAACTCCTCTCATACGTTTGGAATAAGATATATGAATATATGTAGATGAAAAAATTCTATGCTAAAAGCCTTCGACAACTCTTTCAGCGGTGTGTGAAAAATGCTTCTGAAAATTGAAAAGATATCTTCAAGAGATTTATTGGAGATCAATTTTTATTATGTATCTTCTGAAGTTGTGTTCAAGAGATTCAAAGAGAAAATTTATACTCGCACTGAAAAAAATTCTCAAATTTTTCATATTATGATGACTCCCAGGTGAAAATTGACGATTGGCCCTAGGATGGCGCAACACTGACAAAGATTGGCCGAGCCTTGGCGGTTATCAAGGTGCAAGCTTGAAATGATAACATCGTTACAGGCTTCATTGATGTATTCTGCCAATCACGGACCAACATTGGTACGATTGTGGCAGTCAAATCAGCAATCATTGGCAATCCTTGAAAAAATTTGTCGCTTGATCTAAATCCAAGATTGGATCACGCTTGTACTCCTTACGAACCAAGACTGATAGACGAATTTTTTTATGGTCTGCCAATGGTCAGATGTTTTATGCATTCAAAGGAGGTATCATCATTTATTACACATAAATGATGTTGACTGCTAAATTTGAGTCAATACTATAATAGTACTGAGTCAATATTCGGTCAAAATTGATTCAACGTTGCGACAATCCCACGCCAACGTTGAGCCAATGTTGTGCCGATGTTCAACTCTATGTTGAACGATTGCAAACATATAATAAAAATTCAGAGTCATATATTCCCGACATCCATTGTTTCCCCTCTACATATGTTAAGAAGTACAGCCCGAACCTGAAATATTTTATACAGCCAGGGCCAGAGAATCTCTGTATACATTGAAACGAAGAAACTTATTTGAGTAATCCAATACAAGATGTGTTTATAAGTTTAATATAACTCAATGATTACTGGTTACCTTACAAATCAATCACATCAAGTATAATTCAAATTCTGATGTCCACGAGTCCATGGGTCTGCACAGCTAAAATCTCTCCTTCGATGAAGGACCTATGATGAAGACAAGAATTTTCAAATCAGAAGGTTATATGATGCTTATATATCAACCGCATAGTTCGTTGAGCGCTTGCGAGAAACGAACCGAGCGTTGGAAACAATACCGAAGGGTGGCGCTTTGACATTGGACGCGGGAATTTTTGTATGGAGACGTATAATTGAGGATCGTGGCTAGCCTGAGCCAAGCTTTGACCAGGCTTGACACTGCATTGGGTACTCATTTCTTCTAAACGTTGTCAACGTTTGGATTAATATTCAGCCGTGCTATGAAATTGTTCGTATGAAGTTAATTTCTTTTGTTCAAACGATATTGGGACAACGATGAACCATGATTGGCACAATCTTGAGCCAATGATGGATTGATCATTGGAAATTATGATTCCCAATATTGGTGCAACATTGTGCCACTTGTCAGTCAACGTTGGCTCGATATAGATTTCCAAGCCTTGGATGTCAGCATTGCGTCTATCTATTTTCCATCGTCAGTATTGGCGCAAGCAAGAAATTTTCACGTGGGTAGAGACCGGATTATATGCAAATTCCATATTTGGCTTATCATTTGTTATAAAATGCATATTTCTCACAAATTTTCTGGGAAAAAATCATATTTTCAACTGATTTATAATCAGTTAATATTTCATTTGGTACAGTGAAATGAATACTTATTCCACAAAATTATAATTAAACCGGTGTTAACTCGCTGGGGAACATGGATAAAAGCAGCGTTGTTTTATAGTCAACATTTCGAGGCTGTTAAAAATGTTGTAAATGAATTCAACAGTTCAGATGCTATGTCCATTATTCAGAGTAAGGGAGCATTTAATGATTATTCCATCCGAAAAAATCTCGCTGTAATTAATACGCGCTTTTCACACATACCTACAAACTTATCAAACAGTTGAAAACTCAAAGATTATTATTGAACACATTAATGCAATTGATAGAAGAAATGCGTACAATGAACTTTCAGCTGCCAAACAATTTTTGTGGAAATCTTCGCGGAAAACTTGACAAAATTTTGAAAAATAATCCAGGGTATGAATCATTGCAACAGATCAACAGTTTTTTCAACGGTGTAATTGAAATATTACCTGAAACAGTATCTCCTGAAAGAGCACCAAAAGTTAAATACTGTTCAGTGACTTCAGTAGATGTGGAACGTTCGTTTTGTGCATTCACACGCATTCTGAATGATAGACGACATAATTTCACTATGGAAAGCTTGGAGCAGTATATCGTAGCATACTTTTATCAAAATAATGATTAAAATGAGTAAATTGTCCATTCTGTTTTATTTTTTATGAATAAAAACTCGTCACAATTTTTTGAGATTTTTTCATGCATATTTCGCACTTTTTTGTTGCATATAATCCGGTCTCCAATGATGACAATATTTTATTGAAACAAAACTATTGAATTCTTGTTACTTCAACGAAGGAATTTAATTGATTTTTGTCCGAATCAACAAAGATTTTTTCGTTGCAAGTTGTCTTTGAACTTTTTCAAAGACTTTATTGTGTGATGATGATTGTCGCATCAAAATTCTTTGATAATTGATATTATTGTACGGCTATCTTTGTAATACACTTTGATTCCTCAAAAGCGTTTGACACAGTTTCGACCATATCTCTCGAGGTGGTATCTTTATGGAACCTCGTTTGCTTCAGATTCTCTTCTCTTGTACTAAACGTCGTTCTGTTTCTGCTGTCGATAGCGCGAGAATAAAGGCAGTTGAAACTTCAAAAGCAGTTGTCGATTGATCTTTTTTTCTTCCTATATCACAATCAGTTCTTTCCTTTTCACTCGATCTATTATTGCACTGGTATTAAATGTAAGATCTAAAAATTTACAAGCAGCGTTGCCAATTCCCGGTAAATTATCCGGATTCTGAGTATTCTCAACTATGTCTGAGAATGTTTCCAGGTTTTTTGAAATTCTCGGTATTTTTCGAGAATTTACGAGGAAGACTTTAGAATTTTTCAAATTTTACTTTAGTATTCCAACAATTTACAGAATTCACGAGCTACGCGATGTGTTCATTCTCATGTCCCGTGAATAAATCGTTCAGGTCTGATTAGACATGTGCAGGCTTAATCATGGACATTGTTCGGCAAAATTATCTGTCTTCAATACTGACTGCGCGTAGTTGGGCCTGACTACGCATGGTCGTTCATTTTTTAGCTTCGTCATCCCTGAAAAGGCTTCAATTTTGTACCCACGTGAAAACCCGTGATCAAGCTCAATCGCCTGCGATCATACCAGACGAACCATTCTCGCCTGTGATCATGCAAAATCTCACCGACTGAGGAATATTTATACAAAATGACGCTGTGTTGATTTCTTTATCACAAATACACATGCTTTATCGTGCCAAATCGGCCTCGAACGCATGCGTATACGCCTGATCACGCGCGATCATGCCTGAAACCTGGAAACTATAGAAAATGGAAATGCTATAAGGACAATAAGTAGAAATGATTGACAATAAATTAGTGTTCGATAAAATTGTCAGTTTCATTCCTTACTTTTCGAACACAGTTTTCATCGAGGAGATTTCATCGGACAAAATAGGGGAATCCTACGCGTAGAGAAGTGAACAGTAAACACAATTTGTTACCGTATCATAACTACAATGTAACTTAAGATCACACGCAATATCACCTGTTCGTTAAATGCAATGGGCTGGTAACTTGTAATTTCACACTCATCAAAAGTTGCTACAATGTAACCACAATATTACATGTTTCATTTTAGCAACATTGTGATTTCATCGATCTGTTATAAGTTATACTATTAATATTTTTTTCACGCCAGTTTTGAGGTTGAACACACATATATATGTGTATATATATGCGGGTGACCTCGAATGTAAGGTCAAAAATTGTCTACGATGCATATTTCCCAAAATAGAAAGGTCATCACAATTGCATGTAACCGCCATGTAACCAACACAAAAAATCTTTTGTTATAGTGACGTAGCGGCTACTTTTCTTGAGTGTGAAATTACAAGTTACCTGTCCATTGCATACAACAAGCAGGTTACATTGCATGTGATTTTGAAATTACATTACACCGATGATACAGTGACAAACTGTGTTTGGTGGGTAACCATTACTGCCAATGACGGCAATTATCAAAAAATTGAAAGTAGTTATACAATATTGCGTTTCGCAGTGCTCTTTACTGCCCGAACAGTAATGAAAAATTTCATTGCAGTACCTATGATGGTGATCGCGATAATCTTCACTATTCACCTGTATCTTCATTTTTTTCTCAACTGATCACTGCCACTCGCAGTAACGGTTACTTTTTATTTTTCTCCGTGTAGCTGATATTCCGGATAAATGTCTTCGTCTGCATCTACAATATCCAAATGCGTGTCAAAGATTTGAAGTAGGAAAGGACAAAATAAAACCCAAAATTCACCTTTCGGCAGGATAGTGAAGGGTTGCGGGCCAGCTGCTCCTATTTACTCCTCGCCAAGTACGCCCACACTGTAAACAATTTTGATGGGAAATTTCACATACATGTATATGAAGTGATTAACATATACATGGATAGGAAATTTCTCGTAACTATTGGGGACATTCCTGAAAATTTACAGTATATAAATACAGTATAAATAGGGAAAAATTCAGAATATTTTTTACAGTCCATGACAGTAATTGATATCCCATAAAGAGACGTTTGATTGATCCGATAATCGAATCGAGATGAACTTTGTTTCCCTTTTTTTATTTTCAATGACAATAATTATCGTGTTAATCATCCACACGTTGAACATTGAAAGTTTTGGGATGGAATGTTTCCGAACTTCTCTCGAAGAAGGAGGAAATTGAACTTGTAATGCATTCATCGAGAGCGATCAATGTACTTTGAAGAGGCTGAGTTGTAATCAACTTTTATCCCCTTGGCACCGCATTGAGTGCCTGTATTGTTTTCCTGGGAAATGATGAATTAATACAATTCTTCAAACTCGTCGAAAATCGAATAGAAATATCACCTGTTATCTATTATTACAAACTTATGCCAAATTCGCAAAAGTATTATATATCTTTCTGTGATCGATATTACGGAGTTGGAACAATTTTGTATCAATTCCGTGAAATCATAGATCCCAACAAAATTTTTCGTGATCACTTTTTTTATTATGATAAGATTAAAGAAGAAGCGACTACCCTTCATTCGTGCTCGAGGGTTCGAAATGATCTCCATGAAGAAACACGTTTGCGAAGTGTAAACGCCGTTTAATCAGCTATTATCAGCACCCGTGATCCACAATCACAATTATAAATCCAAGCTTAACGTCCAAAGATCGTATAATAGAATCAGGGGAGAACGCGATGAGTAACAAACAAGGATAATATCTACTCAAAAGGATGTCACGTAACGAGAATTGATTGAACGATATCATAATTAATTATCCAAGCTGTCTAAAGGGTTAGTCCTGAACAAATGATAATCAAAAACCATGTTTCCCTCAAATAAAGATTGTCAAACGCATCGATTCTTCTCATCGAATTTACTCTGCAGCGTCGTTCACTCATTAACCGTGTAGTAATAGTGATCAGTGACACTTCAATGGCCACTTGTATCGTTGAACGACACAAACTAAAGGAGTCGGGAGTTCGATCGGAGGAATCGCTCGTTAGTTCCAAATCGAGTTTACCTTCATTTATCAGGATCAGATGTTTATCAAATATAATTCCTGCCGTTACAACTCACTCGTAATTGCTCACTCCCAAGTTTTCGAATAGTTCAAATATTTACAATTCCGTTAATTAAATCCTATATTTTTATCGAACCTCGTTTGAGCATGAAAAGAATCAATATAAAACAAAATTTCTGTATTGATTGTCCAATAGAGATGTTCGTTTATACACAGAAAAAGAAGTTATCTCGATCCCACACCCATTGTCTCATATATAACGAGAACAATAAATAATATCCGTCTTGTCCCAAATACATTTGCTTTGAACCAAGAGAATATTGTTTCAGTTCCAGAGAAATTTGAAACTTAAATTTGAACCTGAACAATGTTTTTTTCGATTCAAAGCAAATGTATTTGAGACAAAACAAATCTTGTTTCCGTTATATATGAGACCTTATAATGGGTGTGGAATCAAGACAACCTTTTTATCTGTGTTGATATTAATGATCTTCGATTAAAAAATTTTTGATAGAAAAATCCTCGGAAAAATGCATTCATTCGATCGGTAGGTAAAAAATATTTTCCAAATGATTCGATTGATGTGGGGAAGCATCGAACTCCCAAGTGAGTTGAAAAATATGAAAATCGAATAAGAAACTGATTTCTCTCTTTTATCAGACGAAGCACAATGATGTCGGGGATTACAAAAAATGTGAAGATAAGCGTCTTGAAATAGAATTCAGTTGCTGAATCTTCAATTGTAGCCGCAGTTCACCATCAGAAATAAATTCTAATCCAAGCGGCGATGAAATCTGCAGTCTGTTCGCCCTTCGGAAATTGAAATTTTCATTTCAAATACGCTTTCAAAGAAATATTGATGCGCAAAGAAGAGAAAGTTCTTTTCATCGACTCAAATGTTTCAAAATTGAATTGTGACTTGATATTTTCTTGATTCTGAAGAATCTTTCTACAAAATATATACCGAGAGAAATATAAGGAGTGGCCACAAAATTATTAGGCTCTTTTTAATGCGATCATACTAGTGGATTGATCATGGTAGTGTAGTGTAGTGATCATAGTACTGTGCGCGTTGATAGTTCTCATACAACGTTCGGACGACTTACGCTTTGACAAGTATCTCAATGATAAACTTTATGCATAATTTTGAATTCTTACGAACGAATATGAACAAAATTGGAAAAAGGGAAAAATAAATCAACAGACACGTCACTGATTGATGTAATGTTTTCGATACCTTGAATAAAATTCTCATCGATCATTCAAGGAATCCCAATATTTATTCATCCATATCAAAGATCTGAGAAGTGTCATCGTACGATGAAAGCATTGATATTTGGTTTATAACGATTCCCATATCATGAAGGGTAGGAAGTTATCACGATCATTGGTATTTCAAATTTTTTTAATATTCATAGTAAACAATAATGTTGATTTTCGGCGGATGTATGCTAATGGTAGAAACTTGAACTAAAAGTTCACATTGTGAAAACCAGTGATCTCATGTGAATTTTCATTGCAATATCATAGTAAATACAGCCTGTCATAAAGATCATCCAACAAAACATTCAATCGTATATCACCCGATGGAACCATTTTACATACATTTTCCACATATATGTTGTGGAAGTTTGAATCGTTTATAGGAATGAAACGAAGATTTGAATAAAAAAAATCCGATAAATTATCGTTATCCATCTGCTAGATTTAGCTCCATGGAGCTGGAAACCTCGCTCAAAGAGGCTACTAAAAGATTTTGAGTTTTTAACAGTTACATATTGCGTTATTTGATTACTAATTCGTTTCAATAAACGATTCAAACTTCAGCAACATTTGAATATTTTAATTTCCACGTTGAGACATCGCAACAAATATTAAATAAAACTGACAAATACGTCACAGTGACAGAAAAACGACCTGGTTGAAACAACTTGCAATCTGTTTTTCCCTTACTCATCCTACGGACATATCGAATGACCTGGTATATTAATTTTTACTACAAAATTTTCTCCATGTAAATTAAACGTCAACCCCTCTGACACAATACACGCATTCAAGAATCATGCGAAAAATACCTCCCTAATATTCAATGTTCAAATTAGTTGATTTGTAGCGAATCCAGCAGCAAACCACATATTCCTGGCAACTCAGTGCTGTGGAGACGAATCAGTTGCCCGCACGAACATCGCTTGTGACGCAGTGCCAAGAAAGACGGTCACTCATCTGGCAAGTACCGCATTGGATGTATTGAATTTTTTTCTGTATGTTATTCACAAATGAGCAAATTAACATGTACAGATTGCTTGATTTGATGAGTATTCGCGTTGCTTCTCGTACTTGATTGCAATTTGAGATTATGTTGAAATTTTTAACCCTCCTAGCCCCAGCGTCGCAACAATGCGGAAAACAAATTATTGTCTTCAAAAGAGCTCAATACAGATTGATATTTGTCAACCTAATGACAAATGATTGGAATGAAGAGGTTATTGCATGAATAAAATTTTCAGATATGTAATATGAACATTCATTGATAAAAAAAAATGAAAACTTTATGTCAAACGGTTCTTTTGCGTTCGATTTATCAATCCATATTATGAATCTGTACATTCATCAGGTTTTTTTGACAGTGCAAAGAAGAATGTTTGTATGAATTGTTATATTTATACATGAATTGAAAAATACATATAATTAATAAATATTCATGATCGGGTAAACGTTGGTCTTGTTGAATTACCGTCCGTCGAGTTCAACAATGAATTTGGTACCTATCCGATCGTTATTTTACGTCGGACTAATTTTGCACCAGTCGGAGGCAACGATGGTTGGTTGCCTCCTTCAGATCAGTACTGGCCCAATTGTTCAACCGACTCATGCATCGGCATTGGACTGGAATTTCTACATCGAAGATTACTATTGAAACTGCGATCATGACAGTTCAAAAATTGATCATCACTGGATTTTCTTTTCCGTTTAGTGGAGTCTGAGCAGCTCCTTGTGAAAACCCATACGATTTCATGCTGTTTGAGTACCTAGCTATCAAATAGCAATAAATGATACATAATTTTCAGAGAGTGAACAATCAATCTTAACAATCTCATACGATACACCAGGTCAGAAAGGGTCGAGAGAGAATTCAATTCGATTTTTTGAGAATTATTTTGTTGCGCTCTGCGGTATGTGATCCGGTATAAAGAAATAAACACGATAAATTTGAAAAAAAGTCGTGCTCGTAGTTAGCGCCATGAACTGGAGTAAAGTCATCCGTTTGCGAGCAATGCAGTATATTTGAAGAAGAGCTCTTTCTTTTTTTCAAATTATCTACTTGAATATACCCTCTCCATTATAATACGGGGTCTTGATGGCGATGGAGCAGGAAAACTCCTCGCACTTACGATGTATTAATTTTCTCCTTGAAAATGACCGGTATCCGGTCAAAACGTTGGAGCTAATCCTTCAATTAGACTCCATTGCTCGCAAACGAATGACTTTACTCCAGTTTAAAACACGATAAATTTTATTCAAATGTAACGATATAAATAACTTCAGTTGAATGTCCATCATGTACATGAAAATATCGTAACGTGTGTGAGAACATTCGAAAGATTCAATGGAATTTTATTGTTCTTCGATGGCGCGTATCATTGATCTATACCATGTCTCACGCTATTGTCTCACGATGTCTGGTCTTGAAAGTGATTCTCTCTTATCGTTCTCTCGTACAATTGAAATCACATCATTTCCAATTACATTCTGGTTCGTGTCTTTGAATGAATGAAATGGTCTTTTTTTGTTCCTTATGTATCTAAGTTATCGTCGATATCCTTAATTTTTCGACCCATACAATCTTTCGTATATATAATTACAGCCTTGAAATAACAAAGACCCTACAACAAGCATTCCTCCACCCCTTCAAGAATTATTCTCTTCGTGATCAAAATGTTTCCACACAAACTTTTCCTGCGAAGAAGAAAATCCCATTGAACTCGATCTGTGCGTAGTAAAAACCATGATTCGAGGTATATTAATTAAATTTACAAACCCATCACGAATTCCTTTAATCAACTTTTCTCAAGTAATTAAAATTTCATTTGTTGTCATTCCGTTAGCTCCTTGGGAGGGAGAGGGGGCTCTACGTTGCCGAAATTCAAATCGATCACAGTGCGGAGGGTACAACGAATGAACGTCAATCACTGCCTCCAAGTTGAAATCTTCTCCTGCGGGAAGGATCGATCTATCAAGACGCGGAGCATAGTTCGTCCAAAGTTTTCGTATTTCAATACGAAATAATTAACTGTTCGAATTCTCTTTTGATATATATATATATATATATATATCCTTTTTTTAGCTCTTTCGATGAACTTGGGGATTGAGAAATGAGGGGTGCTGAAAATATTTTCAACAATTTCATCCGACCAGACGATCCAACGTGACGATTTTCGACAATTTTTGATTTTCAAATTACATTCAGGATCATGAGAATGTGTATTCGCAATTTTGAATGTACGATTAAGAACTTATGAGATGTTGAAATCATGCATGCTTGTTTTCATATTATTTTCATCACACCTTGTACCCATATAGAAATTTACAATTGGCGCTAGCATGGTGCAACGTAGATAAAGTACGGTCAAGGCTTGACAACCAAGCATGGCGCAAACCTGGAATGATAACATCATTTTATGATTTACCTACATGTTTTTCCAATGAAGTCCCATCATCGATGAAACAACGGCAATGAAATATAGCATCGTTGGCAAACAATTGGAAATTTAAAAGTAAAACATATTTAACCCAGAAATATATAAAAAGTATGCGCATTTCGCAACTTCTGTTTTCCCCTAATTTGTTTGTGAAGAACTCGGCGTCTTTTGTTGGTAAATTTCGCCATGAGAAGTAGACACAATGTAGCTCAGCGGTAAGAGCCCTCTAATGTGACTCATAGTAAAGAGCGTTTGACTAGCTGTTCTTCCAAAGACTTCGTATACGCATTTCGCCACTCGCGAGAAACACTTGATTAGTAACGTGGCGAAAATATTATATAGGTTGCCAATATTGAGCCATCCCATATAAAAATCTTCAGGCTCCGCCAATGCTGACGACGGAATATATTTAGACGCAAGGCTGCCAGTCAAAGCTGGGCAATCTATGTAGGGACAAGGATGGTTGACAACGGTCTAAACATTGTACCAATATGGGAAGTCATAAATCGACTTCGTTGATCCATCATTGATCATTGGCTGCGCCACGCTTGGCCCATCCTTCAACCAATATTGCTTGAAGGAAAAAGCATGCTTTCAACAGAGGCTCTCTAGGGCTTGGCGGGACACTGCTCCAAGCATCAGGCAACTCTGAATGACAATGGATTCTCATGTTGCACCAAGCATGGGTCGTAGCTTGGTCCAGCTTGGGCAATAGCTTGGCTCAGCTTGGGCGATGGCCTCGCTCAGTTTAGGCGTTCGCTTGACTCGACTTGAGTAATAGCTTGGCTAAGAGTGAAACTTCCTTCTCAAACAGCAAATTACAATGACTCTCACCAGAGTGATGCTTGTTTCCTGCGAGTGGCGAACCAAGCATTCAATCAATATATAAGTCTCCTTTGAAGATTCCATGACAGAAATAATTCTTCATCTGTTTCCAGACCCGCCTACTTCTACGCCAGGACCACCGGATTTACGTCATTCATCAGTTTAAACTAATCAGAAAAATTACATGTCGAAATTCTCCGACATTCATTTCGTTCAATCGAAATGATAGAATGGATTTTTTATTTTATTTTCAATTACAATAAAGAATGAAAGTGACCATTGGCATGAGATGGGCGCAACCCTGCCGCAAGATTGCTACAGCGTTGGCTCATCCTTGGCGAACAAATTTTTGTATGGTCTGCCATTGACGGCATATGCTATCACAACCCTGTTTCCAGTGTTGGGTCTTGATTGTGGAAACAAATGGGCTGAGGCTGAAATGATGTTATCATTTCAGAGTTGCGCCATGCCTGGTAGCCTAGGCTCGGCCCATCTTGGTGAGCCTTGCGGCAACCTAGCGCCCATGGTCAATTTTTACCTGGGATGCTATTACCAATGATCGGCGCTACATTGAGAGCTGATTTCTACCGAAATATTGAACCACATTTCAAATGATCCTGGCATTGAGTGGAATCTATCGTTCAGTCAATGTTGGGCCAAGGATAAGCCGAGCTTGGTGCAATTGTGCCACAATAATAGGCTGACAAACGAAATCCGTCGAACACCGACATCGGTACAACATTTTATTTATTGTTAATCAACATTGAAGATTTACAGATTGCCAAGCCTTGTTTGTCAACATTGGGCCAAGCTTTATTTCATTGTCAGCATTGGCGAAGCCCAAAAATGTTTGTATGGGTAGTTATGTGAAGTACAAGCGGGGCTATCTGGGTGGATGACCTCAATGTAATCGGTAATTGCAAAACCCCGATCCAACTGATAGAAACTCGACGGGGTCGGGTACCCGCACAACCCTAGTAAAAAATCATTAGTGGCACAAGGTTGACCCACTTCCCAGATAACACAACAGTGCAAGGTGAGTTTATGATGAATAACTTCAGGACTATGAGAATTCATGAAGAGTTCTTTATGAATGTATCAGGCCCTGCTGTGCTGTTGGAGTCTTGACAAACATTGGCAGAGCCTTGGTAGAGAGCTTGACTAAGACCTGGGATGATAACATCGTATCAACAAGCTTCAATTCTAACGCCTGCGGCAACGGTGGTGACAGATTTCGAACGCTGATGTAAGGTTGATTTAATGATTCTGCGATATTGGCTGATACGGAACTTTCGCTATGAAAACATCAGTAGTTCAAGCCTTGATCACTGTTGTTTTGAGACAATTTATCTTTGTACTCTCAACGTAGGCACGATAATATTAACTTTATTGTCGATCAACGTGAGCTGAATATAAATTTCCCACGCTTGGCTTCCATGCTTAGCCCAAGTCATTGCCTATCATCAGCATTGGGGAAATCACTGAATTTTGGCGTGGATAGTTGAAAATCAAATTTGAATAATAAATCCTATAACCGATTCTATGTGATTTTTTGTTCAAGATTCCTTTTTTTCTTTGTTCATGAAATCTAGGACTCTCCGTACACATAAATCGTCATCGGACTTCAATTCGCAGGATTTGAAGTAACCATGATCATATTCTTTCTTTCCCTCGGATTGTGATGAAAGTAAGTCTTTCCTTTTATACCGCGTGAGTAGATAGTCGAATGTAATTCCGACACCAGATTGACGGAATAAAAAAAATCTCATTACGTGCGGTGATATAAAAACTACGGGAACTACAGCTACGCCGTATTGGGAATTGAATAGCAGGCTACGCCTTGAAATTACGCCAAGAAAACTGACGTATGCACAGAGAAAAATGCAGGTCGAAAATATAGTAATTTTTCACAAAAATTTGAAAATATCTCTCAAAATCTGAGAGTATCTCTTGAATGTATGATAAAGAAATTTTATTTGAAAACAATGAAAAATTATCAATACTTGACAAAAAATAAGGAATAAGGTGAAAGGCCCCATTAATGAACACCTTAACCCCCATTAGTGAACAATCGTTTATCTATTATATCTTTTCTATGGCATATTATTCTGAATTTATTTACATAACAGCGGTTGATTTAGTATCCAGTCAGTCATGCTTGGATGAAATTAAAGCACTAAATGAAAATTACTATGAATCAAAAACCAAAACGTTCATTAAAGGGGTCGCGTTCATAAATGGGGTCATCTACCTTAATAAGAATTTTCCAAATGTCGCGCATGCAATTTTACAAAGTGATTGGTGAAAAATTTTGAAATTTTGTTATCCACTGTATGAAATTTTATGTGTGACTTTCGGGAAATTCATATTATTATCTATTATTTATTGAGTATTGATAATTTTTTATTGTTTTTCAAATAAAATTCAACAGAAATGTGAACTGTCTTATTTTCATTATACACTTAACAAATACTCTCAGATTTGAAGAAATATTCTCAAATTCTTATCAAAGATTACTATATTTTCGACCTGCATTCTTCTCGGTCTGCTGTCCACCGCGGGATACATAATTTTTATTCATCGTTCATGCATTGGGAAAAGATGTACTTTTTTCTTCAAATTCAATGCAGATCCACTGGCGTTCGAATCAATTCCCCAACGTTTGAATTCATCATTAGCGTTCAAAAAGTAAACAACGTGAAAACATTAAACGGTTCGTAATATCCGACACATTTACAAAGGATTATATGAAATTACTCAATTCCATCGCTAACGTGTAAACAAACGAGAAATATCCCAATATCGATCAAATTTCAAGATGGCGTTTTCAAATGAAAAACTTTCCACCTGGAAAAGACTTTAATAGGGAAATCGGAGCACCTCATTACACGGCTCAGTTTTCATAAAACCAATAACTTCGTAGAAGTGTTCATAGTTGGAACACGATTTTCGTGTTACGATAACAATATTTGTTTGATGATATGGAGTTTCATTAACCGCGGTGCAAAACTCGAAAAGAGTTTCTCAAACGAGATGCACATGTTCTTTCGCAGTTACATCGATAATAATGTGTTTCACGTGTATTTTCAGAGTTACTTATTCCTTTCGTTTTGTAATTGAATAATTCATGACCAGGAAGGATTTCGCATTTGCACGCCGTATGCTTCGTTCTTTTTTGGGAATAAAAACGAAAACTCCTTGAAAAATACAAACGGAAACAAAAATCGATAATCGGACCGATTGCATACGTTTGAAAGAAGAGTATATTTTATCTAACATCCTTCCGTCGGTTCTCAATGTCATCGGGAAAAAACTTCGTTACAGAAGAGGATAAATAGTAGAACGTCTGTTGAAAAAGTTAGCGAAGAAATCTAATTCTAATTGTACGTTGAACTCGATGCAATAACGTAAAAATCAAAATGCCTTACGTTATGCGAAGAATTAAATCGTGATAAGAGTTACACGAAAAGGGAGTTGAATACATATTCCGCTGGTATAATTTCTAAATTAACGGGAAAATTATTCAATTCGAATTGTCAGCAGTGCAAATCGAATAGCGGTGTTACTGTGTAATGTGGTACGAGAGTTTTTCATCTGAATTTATCAAAGGGCATCTCTTATTTTATAACTATTTTCTCAATTTTGCGAGAATTCTAAATGAAATATTTCGGGAAACGTTGAGTAATGTGTGATATTCAAATGAAGGTAGTTGTAATGTTGGATGTAATTATACTGTATAAACTCTGAAATACGGAATAATAGAATTGTTGTCTTTGTTTATTAACAGCATCGGAGGTAAGAAAAATCTGTAACTCTCATGGTGTATATACAAATAGCCCTGTGCGGTGAAATGTGTATGTAGACCAATGACCCAATTTCGTACCAAGCTTGGCACAAGACCTGCCGAGGCTTGTGATGAAGAATTCCACCAAATTTGACCTAGGCTTGGAAATGATAAGATTAGGCCAAGTTTGGGCCTAACTGAAAAAATCATGTACAATGTTCATAAAAGTCAGTTGATTCTGTAGTTTCATCATATTCAACAGTGGTTACATTCGGTGCCATACTAAAATCGGGTCAAACTCCTTCCTTGCTTGGGCCAGCTATAATGAGCTTGGGCCAAACTGAGGCCAATCGTCATATACAAGTCTTCATCCATCACAAATTCTAAATTCCACACCGCCTATTAGCATCTTTTGTATGCTTGAGCATGGAATCACTGCCTCTTGTGTACAGTTTTGGCACAATTTTTCATCATCAACGCCTGTTTTTACGCCTTTCTCAATTCTGCGCTAATGCAATGATCAATTTTGAAATATTATAAATTTATCATGACCAGCTGATTATTTTAAGAAAATCGGGCAATTATGGGACAATACTGACTCAATGTTTTTGTACCAGGGTTTGTTCCTGTTACATGTGCCAATCCTGGGACCAGCTTTGGGTGTTTTTCAGTCTTGTCAATACGTGCATGGGTGTTTTTTTTCTCATACCGGGATACTCAGTTGCGAACTTTTTAAGCAATCATCCAGGGCCCGGTTCAATCGATCAGACCGGGACACTAATTTGAGTCGATTGAACTGGTCCCCAATTTCCGGTATTTAACAAATTGTAATTGAAGGGGAGAGTTCCGGTTTTTGCACCGAGAACCGAACAATGGATCAGTTATTTCTGAAACTGGTGACCGGTTCAAAGTTTACATAACCAAATGGGCTCCAATATCACTTATATATCAAGAAAAAAGATAAGGATTCGAAATTTGATTCTCAACATGTGAACTGTATGGTGCTTTCCTCAAAGCGAAGACATTGAAAAAATTACTCATCGGTTGGAATTGAAAAGAAACCTATTCATCTGCAGCTAGGAAAATATGAATGCCTGTATAGTTTGGAACCAGTGGCATTTTGTCTGTTCCGTTACCGTAAGAGGTCCCATTCACAAAAATAATAAAATTTTTCATGTTACAGAATGAGAAGCATTTTTAAGATATTCTCCATTATTGATTCCAAACATGACTCTTGGATATACTTGAAAAAAGAGTATACTCTATAAAGGAGACGTATTTCATACAAGTGCTTCTATGTAAATATTGAAAAAATCCCAATGAGGAATATCACGTAAAGGTTATACATAACAAACTACCATTACACTTTGTTGCGATATGGAACTCAGCAATGAGTTGTAATTTATCATTTTTCTCCAGTGTAAAATCGAGTGATTTGAATATTCATGAATTTTACCTTTATTGTGTGCCCTGGAGGTGATCACGTAACTTACGAAGGAGACGTGATGTTTTGAATTCAACTCCTGTAATGAAACAAAAAACAAAGTAATCTATTATTCTATGCATCATGTACAATCGGATGATTAGGATTATGGTATACCATGGCGAGAAGATACGCTATTTAAACCGCAGGTTTCAATATTTCCTCTCTGGATTCGACAATGTTGCTGTTATAGTCCATGAACCATCGCCATCCACTCATGGAAAATTGGAATGGAAAAAACATTATTCATCTTTGAAAGTACGATATAAAGTTCAGCCATCTTCCACCAGTTTCACCTTGCCAATTCCCCCCCTGGTGAAAAAATCTCTCTGAATCTCTCTGAAAATTCCACGTTTCAGAGAGATTCAGAAAGAATCAGAGAAATTCAGAGCAATTCAGCGTGGTTCAGAGGATTTCAGAGACCAGTGGATTGAGAGAACTTGTGCTTTGCATTTTTCAGAAGGATTCAGAAAAATCCAGAACAACTCACAGAGATGCAGGGAAATTCTGGGAAATTCAGAGAGGAACAAATTCAGTAAAATTCTTGGTCCTGCATTTCAGAGGCGCTCAAAGAGTGTCAGACGCTTTCAGAGATAGATGAATTCAGAAAGATTGTGCATAGAACTTTTCAGAAATATTCAGAGGAATTTAGAAAGATTCACAGTAATTCAGAGAGACTCAGAGAAATTCAGCTAAATTTTTGGTTCAGGATTCCAGAGGTATTCAGGGAGCGTCAGAGACTCACAGAGACAGTTGAATTAGGAAAAATTGTGCGTGGGATTTTTCAGAAAGATTCAGAGAGATGCGGGGAAAGTCTGGGAAATTCAGAGAGGAATAAATTCAGTAAAATCTTAGTACTGCATTCCAAAGGCTTTCTGGAAATTTCAAAGACTTCCAGAGACAAATATATTAAGAAAAATTGTTTGTGGAACTTTTTAGAAATATTCAGAGGAATTTAGAAAGATTCAGAGTAATTCAGAGAGATTCAGAGAAATTCAGAGAAATTCAGAGGAATTCAGAGGAAGCTTCGAAATCTGAATACGTCAAATTCCAGGATATTTAGAGGAATTTAGAGATATTCAGGTAAATTCAGAGGGAGCTTTGAAATTTGAATATATAAAATCCTGAGGGATTCAGTGATATGCGGAGAGATTCAGAGGAAGTTGAAGAATTCAGTTGAGAATTTATACATAAATTATATATAAATTTGACAATTTTTTCATATGGGGAAGTGGAAATGTTGAGGGTAATCGTGTACCCGCAGCGCTGGGGATAGCCCGTTTTTCAATTTATCTTTATGTTTTAACCAGGTTTTCATTTGATACCTGAATAAACACTTGTTGCAGGCGATACATATTTCTCCGACATATATATGCTTTGTTCTTAATTTCCCGTACTTTTCTAAACTACGGTATCAAAAATTTCCAAAACCGTCTATACGAAATGAATCCCATATTTCTCACTGTAGAGATTTTCATAGAATAGACATACGCAAGACATTTTCAATCGGCATTTAATGCCCGATTCCAATGATCCCTCATATTCTACATTCCACATTTAATTCCCTAGACATGGATTGTGTATCGTAGTAAAACGAGTTGCTTACAAATCTCTGTGCTTTATACAAGCTCGTGAACGGTACAAGTTTATAGGTAAAACCTCCTCTACTGGATTACGTATTGTGATTACGGCATTTCTATGGAAATATGCATCGGGGTCCTTAACTTTCGAATGTATGCAGTGTAGTATTCGCGGTGAAATAAATTTGTTTGAAAAACGCATGAGAAGAAGAATAGCTATCATGCGCTCGTCGTCAAAATGAATATTGTGAAATTTATTTTTAATCCTGTGATTCCACGCGTGGAACCTTATGGAACATTCTCTCGTAATTCATCGAATTCTTAGGAGCTTTAAGCGATTGGAATGATTCATGTTGGAATTTACGACAGTCCCGTATTGCAAGTAGATATGTCACAAAAACGCAGATCTCACACGCTATCACCTTCGTGATATATTTAATACAGACGTATTTTCCCGACAAGTTGTAACATCGGTCGCTTAAATCTGCCGATCGATTTCATTTGGAATGCCTGAAGATACAAAAGAAAATGCTTGCCGCAGAAAAAAACACACACACGCGCAGAGGGCGGCAAAAAAATGACATGCGGAATGATGAAAAGCGTATCCAGACGATTATTTTGATATATTATAAAAGGTGGTAGTATTGTCATGCATGAGCTCTTTGGATCGCTGGTAACTTTTCACGTATACGATAGATCGAAAAGAATTTAACCTGAGCTATGCTCTTTGGCTGTCGTGTAAAGTACTGGTATTTGCTTTTTTTGTGGAATTCGATGTGATATAGATTGAACAAATAGCCGACGATATAAAATATAGATGATTTATCTATTCGAATAATCCTCACTCAATAATCATCTATTTGAATAATATTTTTGGATTCTCTCTATTTTCCTCTTACTTTGGTTCTCTATTATTTATCTGAAATAAATTCCAATGAAAAATATTCATAGTACAAAAATAAAAATAAGAATTCAAGGGCATTCCGTAGACCCTAGAGTTACTAAATCTCTCTACCCAAAATACTTGGAAAGGACTAAATAAAATGGGATGAAACAACCAGCCAGACCTTCTCTCCACATGGGAAGATCTGGCTGATTGATTTTCTCCATTTTATTCAGTCCCCTTCGAGTATTTTGAGTGGAGAGATCTGGTAACTCTAGAGTCTACGGAATGCTCTTAAGATAGAAGTTTTGTCGTCAAAACTTACGTTGACTTCCATACAAACAATGATTACTGGTGTTTCAATAGTGGGAAGCCGTTACTGGCCCTTTGAAGCGCCTAAAGTCGAGTTCATAGGGTTTTAGTTGCCCATTTACGTCTTTCAACAAGACACATAGAATTGAAGCTACGAGTTTCTTTTTTTTTATTCATTCTGATTCAGCAATTCAAACAATTCGGATTCTGCGAAGAATAATTTCACACAGTATCAATGTTCGGAAGAATAAGAACTCTTATTTGCAAAATATTCTGCCATATCTTTTAGAAGTCTCCTCTGCTATGTAGGATTGTTCCAAAACTAGTTCGACTCAAACATAACACAGGCCAGCAAAATTCAACCAAGCATTTCGATGCGCTCACTCCGAATCTGACTTCAGAATTGCTTTATCACGTCAGGTTTTTGTGATATTTGAACCTAAAAACATAGAAAACACTGTTTATCAACATATTTGAGGTTACGTAAAATCGATAATTTTCTCTCCACAAAATCAGTAGACGCACCTCAAACTTTGAATGATTTCCTTTCAAATGTCGTTGAGTTTGCTTAAATATCTTGTTTTTCCATCGAGATACGACAATTAGGAATTCGCGTGCTCGCCTCTCCACTCGAATACAAGTCAAAGATGGACTAAAAACTATCTCTTTGAATGTCCTTCCCAAAATTCGGTTATTTCAACAAAAATTATACAATCTCAATGAAAACAAGCTCCAAGCTCACAACCTCAAACAGACAATCTCCAAACCCCAAATCCAAAGCCCATGAATCCCAAGCTTAGAGAACTAAGTGTCTTTGGGCGCCGTTGGAATAATAAATTCGAAGCTTAAATAAAACATATTGAATACCAAGAAATTTTGAATTCGGCGAAAAGTGCGATTTTGTAGCTTTATAATGCTACACCCAGAAAAAAGTTGATATCAAAATAAGAGTATCCCTCTCATTGTGATGCAACTTCTCCTCTGATATATGATATCAAAACTATTCCTCTTCATTTGAGAGGATTAGTCTTTGTGATGGAAGAATTTTCATTTATTCGATTCTCATTTGTTCAAAATACTCCTAATCGTGGTCGCATATTCTCGATTGAATGAGAAAAAAGAAGGGAAACATCCCCATGTGTGTATGGATCAATGGCCCAATGATGGACTAAGCCTGGCTAAGACCTGCCGAGGCTTGTCTTGAACAATTTACCAAACTTGACCCAGGCTTGGGAATGATAAGATAAGGACAAGCTTGGGCCAGTGGTTTTACCAGGCCCGGTCCAATTCATTCACCAAGCATCAACCAATGCTTCTTCGATCACAGGTATGGATGAAAAGAGTATTTGATTCATACTATTTCATTGATCATTAGAAAATTTGCGTTCTTTGATATTTCAATCAATTTTGATTCTATTGTTGAATTATACTCAAACTAAACTAATAATATAGATCAATAAAATCTAGCTTGGTGTGTGAAACTGGTGTGTAGAATTAATTATGGCAGGAAGATCGGGCCAGCCCTGGCGCGATGGGTATCCCCAAGTCTTCAGCCATTGTAAATTCAAAATTCAGTCAATATTTCTAAACATTATGCCACTCATGTGGGCAATATTAGCACAATTGTCCTCAACGAATGCTCTATTTTTACACTTGTGCCAAGCTTGTACCATGACTGACTGACTATCCATTGGGAACAACGGGACAATCATGGAACAATATTGTACCAATTGTTCTTCACGGAGGTTTGTTCCTGACACATGTGCCAATCTTGGGACAAGCTCGGGTTTTTTTTCAGTCTTAGCAATACCTGCATGGGTCTTTACGAACCAATTCAAGACTTTTCTAAGATATTTTTATGAACTCATCAAGACATTTTTCAGATATCTAGAAGACGTCTAAAAGACATCAACAAAATACGTTGGAAACTTGATCGAATGTATCTTAAACATATCTCCCACAAGACTTTTTCGAGATATCTAAAACTTGTCGAAATTTGTCGCACAAGACGTCCTCGCGACCTTTTTGCAAGACACCTTCCGAAATTGCGAGATATCTTTTAGATATCTCAAGAATGTGTTTTTGTTCGATTTCGGAGAAAACCCCACATCACAATTTTGGATCATTCTAAAAGGTATCTAAAAGAACTTGAAAAGATGTTTTATGAAAGATATGTCTCAAAGATTTTTTGAAGACATCTTTTGGAATTCTCCAGAATATCTTTGGGTGTTTTATAAGTCACCTTTTAGAATATTTCGAAAAAATTCTACAAAATTCGTATCTGGGACGTTGGAACATCTTGCATCTCGTTCATTCCCATGAAATTTTTGGAAGTGCATTGATAAATTTCAGCAATAGCTGTTGTTGAAATTTGATTGAATTTATCAGCTATAACTTGGTGCAAGGCTATCTGCCAAACCTTGGCGATCCATGTAGAGCCAATGTTGATCAAAATATGACAAGATGATGTACCATTATTGATGATTAGTCAATTAGTTTCGTCAATCTGCGATCTTTTCAGCACGGATTCAAGTTTGAGGTGAACTATCGCCTATCATCGTTCCAACACAAATTGCATAAAATGGATGAGTGCCAAGCATTGACAATAATTACCCTGCTGAAAATACCAGGCAGATTCGGACAGAAAATACAGTTGTCAGGCTTTGGACGGTCTTTGTCCCAGGAAATCCGGTCAAAAACTGACAAAATTTCTACCTGGTTTTGTCCGAAATCACTAAATTGGAATATCCTATCAACATTTTTTCTGTCAGTTCCTAATGAGACTTTCAATGTTTAGTGATTTCGGACGAAACCAGGTAGAAATTTTGTCAGTTCTTGACCAGATTTCCTGGGACAAAGACCGTCCAAAGCCTGACTATTTTTTGTCCGGATCTGCCTGCATTTTCAGCAGGTTAGGTTCAATCTAGGCTTCAACCATCAGTCTGAGCCCATACATGAGCCACTGTTTTGCCAATATAGGTTCCATGTTGCAGAAAAAGATTGGTAGAGCGTAAAATGATATTATTGAACAGTTGCGCTCCCCTAGAATCAATTTCTATTTGAGATAGAATATTTTGGACAAGAATCAATAAATTCCGATGATCCAAATATGGAATAAACCTCATTGAATTTCGATGAAATTCGGTAAAGATCTTCGAAAAACATGAAAAATATTGATAAAAATCATTGTGTCAGTTAACTATTTTTATCTGCATTTGTTAAGACATCGTTGATTTGTAATACTGACGGTCGTGATCAAAACGCAGCTGTTTCAGATGAGTCTGAAATCTATGGATATTTCAAAGAAGAAGTATTCTAAACAATGTTCTGCAAACACGCAAGGTGAGGGATACACAAATTTTCTAACGAATATATTTCAAACTGCAGTATAATTCTACTTCTAAGGGCTGGTCACAAGTGACGATCGTGAATTCGGAAACCTTGCTGTTGCTCTGAAGGGATCGTATTACAAATATTCAGAACATACGTTCTATGGAGCACAATGTCCATGTTCAAATGCATTGAGATTGCCCGAATGGAGTCAGTTGAGAGCTTAAAATCAACGTCTATTCAAAGGCTTCCGTGTTGAATCACTGTCGGTAGAATGGCCCAATGAAAACCTGAAAATAACTTTCAAGTTTTCTATGATAAAAAAGATAAAACCTCGTTGTAATTGCTCTAAAAGTACGATGTGGATGAGGTAATCTCTAACTCAGTCATATCATTACCACTTGGCAAGGTGGAGCCATTAATTGCACCATGTTACCGTCCCATTATTGGTCCATCATAACTGCTTTTGTTACGCCGTTAGATATAATATTGGCATGTAGCCAATTTCATGACTAGGTCAATTGTTGATGGATACAGGAAAGTGTGAATCGATAAAAGTCTAATGTTTTTACAGCTGCACTAAAGATTGATGATGCATACGATTGGTAATAAAATCCTCAACGAATATAGAAGTTTGGTTTGGAAATTAGTGTTACCATTATAAACGAGGGGAAATTTCTGTGACAAAAATTATTAAAAGTCATGAATTTTTATTAAAGTGTTGAGGAAATTTCCTATACATTTTTCATATACATAAGTCCCAAAGAAATGTAATGTCTGACATCACTTTTTCTGCACGAGTGAGAATTTTTGATTGTTTGTACGCTAGAAAACGCTTATACAAAAGATTATAAATTTGAGAATGTGTTACAATGGGTTTTCCAATAATCGAATTCTCTTGAAAACAAAGTCGAATATGTCATGGAATCTCGTAAAAATATCAACCAATCGAACACTGAAAACAAAATATTCATTCTTGATAACGAAAATTGTATTATTTTAAAATCTGATACTTTTAAAAATATTCACACAGTTTTCTTGTAATAGCGCGGAACGACCATTGCATGGTGTAACCAACGCTAGTTATTGTCCCACCCAACATGCATTGTGATGAAAAAAAAGGGAAAGGGAAAGAAAAAGAAAAAAGGGAAGAGTTTGACGCACGGAATAATACACCATCCTATTCTCCTACATTTTCGCGGCAACATATAGACGTGGCAAAAAAAGAACTCGAACAGAAGAGGAGTACTTCTTCAAACGTACCAATTACAATATTTTTTACATCGCACACGTTAGTAACGTATATACCGAAATTGCAGTATTTTCAACGATCTCAAAGGTGTTGTGCTCTCACGTTAATCGTAATATTACGAAAACGGTGATGTTTCCTTCTTTCCTCTGTGTACAAACGTCGTAGAACCGAATTTATGTCAGGGACAATTCTTTCCGATTGTTGTCGGTACGTTCACACTTCAAAGATCGTATACTTGAGTTTCATTTTCAATCATGTTTTTTGCGGAGAACTTATACATTTCTCACGAGCGTACGAATATTTTAGCTTCGAGTATTCGAACACGCGAAATCTTCTTTTACCTCCTTAACAATGCAAAAAGAACGCTGCTTTCAACGAAACACAGGCCTGAATACAGTAAAAACCCCTCCGTAAGAACACTCACTTCCTTTCTTCAACGCAAGGTAACAATCATTCGAATGGGAAAGAGGACGAGTGTTCTTATTGAGGGGTTTTACTGTAATGACTCTGAGGAAAAGTGGTTGAAGATTTTGAAAACCAAACCAGACTGTTTCGAGTATAGACGTTGTGTAGATATTATTGCAAATTCTGAGATAAAGAGCAGTTAGAAGTCTTCAACGCGGTTCCATGTTTGAGAAAGAAAAGGAAAATATTCATTCATATTTTTGGGGACAAATAATTCGAAAGGATTGAATTGAAATAAAATAATTTTATATATGATAGATTTGCTGCTTTCGATTTCTTTCATATACTTGACACGATTTTGTTTTTGACGTTAATTCCTGTACCAGCAACGTATATTGTTCCTTCAAGTATCATAAGCTTCTCCAACACTCCTCATATCTTTTACCGTCACAACAGTACGCCCAGATCAATTTTTCGTTATCAAATACAAGGCTTTCGGATATTGTGCACTAAACATATCATTTTATCTATATCCTAGTATGAATTATCTATTTCATGAATCGTCATGAATTAACGAAGCATGCGAAGCTGTTCTAGAGAAAAACTTGAAATGAAACCGAATTTTCTCATTTTTTTTCCTAGAAGAGCATATGCTCTTGTGATATTACACTCCTTATGAATCACCAGAAGATTTTGACTACCGATACAGCACAAGAGTCCCTTCGAAGAGCTCCCGTTATGACAATAAACATAAATTCATTATGAATACTTTGAATTCAATTTGAATTCTCGATGAACAACTCAGTTATTCAGAAAGAGTTAATCTCGTAAAATCATCAAGAACTATTCAGGCATCTAATATGTATTCAATTTGAGTTAATTAAATTCATATTGAATTCACGTTCACTGACATAACGGGAACTGTTCGAGAATTCTTTGAGAAGTTTAGATGAATTCAAAATGATCATTTGTGCTGTCTGCAACAAAATAACAAAATTTTCTATGCATTATAGGATAATTGATTCAGAATTTATGTATACGCGCACGGAAAAAAATGACTTCACTGTAATAGAAAGAAATATATGGCTGATAGCCAGACTCACAATAAATTCATTTACAACTGCAAGAAGGAATAATTATAATGCATTGACCGTTCAGCTGTCATTCACGACAAATTTAAAAGACGTATTTATCACTGTTTGCAATGCAGTTTATTAATCACGAACATACAGCATAATTCTAAGTGGCTTCTATTATTATATGACTCACACAGCTTCTTTGTTTGGGAACTACACCTAAACGAGGATAGCTTTACGCCAGTAATAGTAATACACGAAGATTGTATCGCGAAATGTTCAGTTCTCATATGTCGATATCTCAGCTCTACATGGATGGAATGTCTTCAAAGACATTACAATCGAAATTTTATTTTCATGTTACTTGATCAAACTTATTATTAAACTTTGTATTCAATAAATTTCGAGACATTCGTGAATCGAAGTTCCTTCGAGGTTGAGTATTTCGTTGATCGTTATGTGAAAACTGAAACATCACGAATCATGGAAAAATATGTTGTGGAAGTTTGAATCGTTCATAGAAACGAAACGAAAATTCAAACTCACAAAATTTGATAAATCATCGTCGTTTATCTTCTCGATTTGACTCCTTAGAACTGGAAATATCGTTCAAAGATTCACTGCAAGATTTTGTGATCTCCAACAGCTGGACATTGTGTTATTCCCCCAACTCTAGCAAAATGGAAAAATATAATCTAGAAATAAACCTCATTCACCAATATTTCGGAATTCATTGGATCTATTCGAAATATGTGGAATCCTGCGAGCAGTATAGGAATAAGCTTTCGATTAGGAGTACAGAAGCTTTTGGCTCGAATTATGACATTCCAAATCGAGGGTATCCTAAGCATCTTTGGACAACTGGAGTTTATTTTGAAATTCAGTTCATGATTATGTTGACTTTTCAATTATGATATCATATTAACGTTTTGATATTGAAAAATATCATTTCAAAATATCCGAAGTCAAGCCGACTGATAGCGTTTTGACACGATGGAAGAATGCTGGAAACAGAATGTTCATATTCCAGTGGAAATTCATGATCACCTCCCACATAGCGATAGAGGTTAGGCAGTTCCAAAAGTAGTATTCTAAAAAACAACTTCAAGATGTCTTATGAAACATGAAAAGCACAAGATTGGAGAATGATTCGTTGTTTATAAAGAATCTTTCTCGAATTGTCCTTTTCATATTGCATGAAATATCCCACATAACAATTTTGGATCACTCTTTTGGATCATTCCAAAAGATATCTTGAAGAATTCGAAAATATGTCGTATGAAACACCAAAAGATATCTTTTGGAAGTCTTCATGTGAGATTTCTTGGAGTTTTCTGAAGGTATCTTTTAGAATTCTTGAAGATATCTTCCGTACGATATCTTTAAGATATCTTCAGATGTTTCATTAGACATCTTTCAGAATTCTTCAAGATATCTTTCAAAATGTTCCGGAAGAATTCCTCAAAATTGTTATCTGGGATCTTAAACGTCTCTTCCAGAATAAGCTGAGTGAGCTGACTTAGAAACACCAGTGAAAAATTCTATCTGTTACAGCTAAAGTAGTTGGCTAGACTGTGCAGCTAATTGTGTTTAGGTGTCGCACCCGTACAATCCAGTCGCTCTTTTGGAGTGAAAATATAGACGTCGTCCCTGAATATTCCAGTGGTTAAAACTATATTTCATCAGCAATAAAGTTTATTTCCTACAGCTAAACTTCTATCTCAACGAAATCCAGGGATATCATTTAGCTGGGATACCAAGGAATCTTCGTAATGAACCTAAACATTTTTTTCCGCGCGAAGAAAAAACTTCGCTCTGACAGCGAAATCTGATTTTGCTGGGTACCTTTCACTAAGGGACAAATGTTTGCTATGGCAGTAATTTTCTAGCTGTGGTAACAAAAAATGTCAACGCCTCCAGCAAAATCTGTTTGTTATTTTATATATAATATGACAAGTTTTGCCAGTCCAGCGAAAAATTTGCTGCTTCAGTTTAATCGTGTCGCTCTTTTAGCGAAGTTTTAGCTACACTGTAAAAAATATACTTCCTAAACTGCCAAAGAAGTTTGGCAGTTTTTTACACAAACTTTTTTTGTGATTTCACGAAGATTTTTGAAAATTCACAAACTTTTGTTCGGCAATTTACAAAAAAGGTTCGGGAATTATTTTTCCAAACCAAGTTTGTAAATTTCCAAGCACTTTTGTTTGGAATTCAACAAATTCTTTTTACAGTGTAGTTGAGCAAAAAGATTTACTGTTCTACATATAATGACTCGATTTGCTACGTCAGCAATAGAAATATTTTTTGTATTGATTGTATGTTTCGAAAGGAAAAATATCCCACCGTAAACAATTCGGTATAAATGATGAAATAATCAGGAGCAGATCTCATCGCATTATACAAGTTAAAAATAAAGCCATATAATCGTTATAGGTGGATGCTGCGAACCGATACGACGCATTTCAACCCTTCAGGTCTAACGTTCTGTTTAAGAATAAACGCAGGGAATAATGAACGGGAACTAAAGAGGATAGAAAAATCGTCGTTCATCCTCTTTTGTTGCGTTTTTGTTGGAAGAATCCCTAGTTTGAACGCTTGTTATTCAATGGACTTTGTGATTTAACGATTCTGTTTTGTTTTTTCACATGGATAATAGGATGAAAGTAAACCACTTCCGACAATTTCAGATATTTTCAATTATTTGTTAACATATCGAACATCCAGGGTAAAAATATGATTATTTTATCGATTTTCATTCTGCGCGGTGCTTGAAAACACAAAATCAACAATACACGCGCTAGCTTTTATTCAACGTGGAAAAAATTACGTGCAATGTTACAGCGTTTATCGAAGAGAACACTTCACTCAAAGCGAAGTTGAAAAAAAAAAACATTAATAGGAATCATGCTTCAAAGAGAATACAAGACATATACTTTGTGGGATATTAGAACCTATAAACAAAAAACATTTGGCGTGAAGTAGCAGATTTTTCTAGATTCTCTCAACTTTCGCTGCAATATGTTACAATGATTTAAAATATGTGAGAAATTAAAATTTCTATCCTGGGTGATTCAAAATTGCGGTATATTTTTCTGCGATTCAATTATGATCAATGATTTTGTGGAATTGTATTATTCAAGTGTCTGTTCTTGATGTTCTGGGGTGAGAAAAAAAATGCCTAGATATCCGTGGAAGTCGTTCAAAGTCAGTGGAATTACAAAAAGTCTGTGGAAGTTATCCGAAGTCATTTTGCTGCCATTCACGTTGAAGACAACTGATCAAGTGAATGCAACAGTATGGAGCGTTTGGGACGCATTTTTCCACCACAATTCCAGTGTTTTTTTGGAGAATTTTGCCACTCGAAATGAATCTGAAAATTAGTGAAGAATATTATGCGCACTGTAAACAAAATTCCCGTAAATCCATCGAAAAATCGACATATGTAACACATTTCCTGGTATATCTACCAAAATTTCAGTACTCTTTCCCACACTATGAAAAAATTCCTTTTGGGAATTCAGAAGATGTGACTGTGATTTCTTATAGCCACTTTCTTCTGCAGGTTTAGAAAAATTTATCTGAACATTCAGAAGAAAGTGGCTGTAAAAAATAAGTCACATCTTTTGGATCGTTGGAAGAAATTTTCTTCACACTGGCATTTTTTGGGAACTTCAAATGCTACCTAAATCATCAAAGAATCACTGGATAAATGAACCGATGTTTTTTACAGGGTCAAGATTACGGAGGATATCCAAGGAACTGCACTGAGAGACAGGTATAGGAAAAGTGTAGCACGGTTCACCATAATCATGGCAATTTATACCTCCTTTTGGTGGAAATAACTTTGCATCTGTTCTTCCTAGTTCCTCCTTAGCGGCTAGACTCTGGCTAGCACCCGGTGAGATTCTCGTGAGGGCCTAGACATTTTCATAAATCGCGTTGCTGAAGTTATTATAATTGTTCAAGAAATTACTACAAATTAAAGGTCAATGTATAAGGGATGATGTTCATAAATGCTCATTAGGCCGCTTCAAAAAAAATGTTATTCATTTTTTCGGCTCTTACCCTCTCAAATGTTTCTATTTGATATGAAAAAAATTCTAACCAAAGATGAGCGCTGTAGCTCAACTCTGAGAGATCGCTATTTTGATTTTAGTTTCCCATATATTTAACATGGGAAATATTTTTTTTCATTAAAATTAAATTTACACATGCTTCGCTCAATTTTTTACAAATAATTATTGTATATTCTTCAAATTGAGTCTTCGAGCTTTTCAAGACTGAGTAAGAACGGATGATTATCATAACAAGAAGATTAGTTACAGCCATTTGGAAATTGCTGAATTTACCAATTTAGCTAATTTTTGTATCCGTCAAAATTTTTCCAGGAATTTGCCCAGGTGGAAAGAAATGTCCACAAATGTATACAATTGTACAAATTGAAGAGTTTCTTCTGAATATACTATACAATACTTCATTGTATGTCCCACCCATACAACTTGGGTAGTAAATGGGCCCGCAGATCGCAAGCTGTTGAATAGCAGCTAAAAGTCTTGCATTGAGAGATTTCAAATGACACTTCTCAATCTTTTGTAGCAATACCAGTTCACCGTGGAGTAGAAATCGCCCAAATCTCTACAGAATTTTATACATCGGAAAAATCCGCAATCTGGTGAAAAATTAGCAGTCGCGTACCGAGGGGAGACGGATCGCACCCCAGTACCAGACCTTCTTCCCGAGTAGAAGGCCTGGTTAACTAGCCAAAAACTGGACGCTTGCAAGTGCCTCGTAGGGTTCTGGCGAGCTACTTGCAAGTGTCTAGTATCTGACTAGTTAAGCGTGACAAAACGGGTCAATAACTAGAGCATTTCTACTTGGGCTGGTATCGAGTACCAGGTTCAAGGGGATGCCAAATTTTGAATCTGGCTAAATAGAAAAGTAGCTTATTTAGCTTAGTGAAGTCAAAGAGGTGCTCAACCGTTGAGTCCACCCCGAGGAGTGCCATGTAACCACGGTACGCCACTGCGTAAAGAATTCCCTGCAAATAGACCTCAAAATACTTGATCGTATTCTCGGGGTGAATACTTTTAATTGTAACATCTTGCTTAGTTCGCCATCCTTCGAACAGTGACAAATTATTGACTCTGTTAGCAAAGGATTTGCTGTTTTGACAAAAAGTTATGAAGCGGAATCACATTTTGTTGTCTCAGAAAAGCTTGTTTCCTCCATGTAACACAATCTGCTAGAACGGAATGACAATTGAACCTCAGTGTGGCGATCGCATTTCTATATAGAGAACAAAGTTCTTAATGTATCCATTTCAAATTTTTCTAGTCCCAAACGAATTCATTATGAACTTTTTCTAAACTGATGTGCTGTGTGAGATTGATTTTTTCACAAAATATCATATGTTGTGAGTTACCATGCAATTATGATTCAAAAAGAACCCATGCAGGTATTGCCAAGACTGAACAAAACCTAAGCTCGTCCCAAGGTTGGCGCATGTGTCAGAAACAAACCTCCGTGAAGAACAATTGTCCCAATATTGTTCCATGATTGTCCCGTTGTTCTCAATAGATAGTCAAGCATGGTACATTTGTTAATATTTTTGAAATGATCACTACGTTTGGTACAAGCTTGGCACAAGTGTAGAAATCGAGCATCCGTTGAGAACAATTGTGCCAATATTGCCCACGTGAGTGGAAAAATGTTTATAAATATTGATTGAATTTTGAATCCACAATGGCTGAAGACTTGGGAATAACCATCGGGCCAGGGCTGGCCCGATTTTCCTGCCATAACTGATCCTGCATACTATAGTTTAGTTTGAGCATAATTCAACAACAAAATCAAAATTGATTGAAATATCAAAGAACGCAAATTTTCCAATGATCATACAAGCTTGTCCCAGTCTGGTCACATTTTTTCTATCGTTTAATTTAAGATAATTCATGTACGGTATTCTGAGGGAGAAAGTCATGAACTGAAATATGGATCAATAACTTTTTTCATCCATATCTGCGATCAAAGAAGCATTGGTTGATGCTCGGTAAATGAATTGGACCGGGCCTGGCAAAACCACTGGTCCAAGCTTGTCCTGATCTTATCATTCCCAAGCCTGGGCCAAGTTTGGTGAATTGTTCAAGACAAGTCTCGGCAGGTCTTGTGCCAGGCTTGGTCCATCATTGGGCCATTGGTCCATACACGCATGGGAAGAAGATAGATCAATTCACTTTGTTTTTCAGCTCTTTCCAAATACTACCGTGTCTCTCGATCAACTCAACTACTCTCTTAAGAAAAAACGAAGTATTCCAATATATTGTTCAGAGGAGAATACAATTCAGATCTCATTTGCCATTTTCAGCTTAGGAATTTTCAATAAGAAACTAGCTGCATGAGAACGTTTGCTCTACTTGCGAAATGATGAATGAATGAATGAATGAATGAAACATACAAACACGATTATCACCACACGTGAGTACACGAAATATTCTAATGCAACCAGTTCTTCGAATGATCGCATGAATGAATATCAGTTTAATTCTACGTAGCGTTTTAGAGATAAATTTGAACACAAAATACATGATAAAGTTTAAAGTTTCCAATCAAAATTGTTAGTTGTCTACTTCTCCGGATGAGAAACTGCTCACAAATACACTCACATTGTATTCAACTTTCAAATAGAAATCAAATGTTTTCGCTGCTCGCATAGTGGTTTTACAAAGTCAAATCGAAACAGAAGAATTTATTTGATACGGAAAGTTCGAACAATTGTATATATGCGATTCTATGCAACTATACAAAGACTCACGAAAGTTGGAGATGATATAATAGGTACTTGAATGATCAATATGAAACGATGCAGATTATTCCGTCATTACATGCGTTCTTTGAATACAGTACACTGAAAAAAAAATTTCATCAAACCGAATAAATAGCTTATTTGTCCTCTCTTCATAAAATATTTCTTAGGATTATTGAAATATTTCATCGAATCAAATAATCGTATGCTTGTCCCAAATAAATTGGTCATCCAAATAAATAATTTATTCGCCACAAGTAATCAGTTTTCGCATCTAAATGAATATTTAATTCCTACAAATAAATATTTTTTCCAGGGTAACTTTGCCGAATTAACAATCGATGAAAAACAATCTGTTGGGTTCCTTTTTATCATAAAAATATAAAAGAAAACGGTGAAAATTCAGAGTCGACGCATTTGGGTCTTGTGAGCGAACGTTATGAATATGAATTGTTTATTCACATGTACATCAAGGATGATCATAAACGCCCTCAAGTTACGAGGGGACGTTTGTCAACTCGGTGCGAGACTTTTCAATCTCCTACCGTCTGACCATAGCGGTATTCATCTACTGTAACAACCTCGTACGAAAATCATCCTCCGTGAATGCTTTTCAATCCCTTCAAAGATTGAAACAGCTTCAGTATCTTGTTAATATCTCTCTCGATGACTGAGGTATTTTTCATCTATCGAGCAACTCAATGAAAAAAATAATTCGCGGAAAGTAATTCAAATACCAATATAGAATTTATTGTTGAGAATTAATTTATGTTCAAAACTGACACTGGGAGGAAAAAAATTTCATTGATTATTGAACAGATGGGAAATTTGATCGCGCTAATTCCAAATAAATTTCATTTCTTACAGTTAAATTTGCTGTTCTCGTCTGATGAACTGTTTCATCCACATTTCAGACATATGGACTTTTATTTACGTCAACCAAAATTCCGATGAGACGATGGAGCCAGCTGGGAGAAGAACTAATTTCGTACAATCTTTTCCCTTCTATCACAGAAGATACACTCGTTTTTGTTTTGAATTATTCGTATGAAAATATGTAAGAAATACCGAATTATATATGAATAAAGTACTTTTTTAATCAACTGTGCTTTTATGGAATTGTACACATTCGATATAGAATGTGTATTGGTCCAATGCGACTATGTAGAACACGTCAATAAAATTTCACGGCTACAACTTTTGACTGAACGAAAATTGCCATCTATCTGACAATGTATCGCCACTTGTAGTTTGCACATTCAAAGTATACGTAAGTGTAGGTATAAGGCGCTCGAGAACAAGAGGCAATCCCTTCGATATTTCACAGACAATTGTACGTTTGTTTCCTTTCACACGAAGCCGTATACTACAAGTGAGCCTGTTAGAAGGGAATCGGAAGCATCAACAAGTATCGTGAAATCAATAGATTCGATACTGGAAATATAAATTCCATGTACATCGAGGTATTGTAAGCGATAGTAATTTTAACAAACGGTTGCGTCGTATTTGATAAGGCGATAGGATAACAGAATTCCAATATGATTGAACGAAGATTACATTAAATTGATGAATAGTTCAATCCATTCAACTTGTACGTCAATCTTCTTAGTTTTCAATTTTGCGAATAATACAGGATTATTATACCTGGTTAAAAATTTGTTGTTCAAACTTTTTTCTTGTGCAACAGGAACAGGGCTGGGCAAAGTACTGCAAAAAATGTATTTCAAATATAAAATACAAATTACTCCAAAAAATGGCAGAACAAGAAATCTATTCTTTATTTCTCTATTCCTAAATATCTCTATTCACACAAATCTCTATCATTTTCAATATTCATTAGATATAGATGTTTTTTGTTTTATATATAAAAGAATAGAGATTCGTGAGAATAGAGATATATCTAGAATCACTTATATTTGAGAATAGACATCTTTATCTTGAGAATAGAAATTTCCCATAAAATTTTTTACAGTGTATATTACTATTTAACGAATCTTCAAATTGCTCTTCTCCCAGTGTACCGAAAAAGAACTTTTCAGATTGTTTTGAGCATTGGGAAAAACGTTACTAGAGTAGGGATTACTTTGAAGGCGCCGGAATTGATTTAGAAGAATGAATGAAGATTTTTTATTCACCTTATCCCTCTGGATCTTCTGGTCTTGTTCGGAACATTTTTAATATTCCTCTTGTATTTTTGAAAACAGGACGCCCGCGATACCACAAATAGCCTACACTGTTAGAAATTTCTGCATGAAGTTTCAATCACATGTGATAGAAGCAATTTCCACTCACGTGATTGAAAAAGTTTTTGAAATTTCAATTACCTTTGAATGAAAATGCAATTATTAGACTGTACTATTATGGGTGATGTAATATAGCAAAAATTGAAAATTCTAGTGCATGTGATTGAATCCTAATTCAATCACTAAGAATTGGAAATTTAATTTACAAGTGGACTTGAATAATGAATGAAAATTCAAGAAATTTTCAGCAGTGTACTCAAATGTGCTATGATTATTTTGTGAGTGTGTCAGGAATGAGCAAATGAGATTATTTATATTCTCAATGAATTCGTTAAGTTATTTTATGAATATGCAGAATATATACACTGAGAAAACAGATATCTCGAAAAATACCATAATTTATGGATTTTTGGCGTTGGTCTGACCCGAGTCAAAATATTTACGTGAACGAACCTCTAAAAGTCCTATAATTTCTTGGACTTTTATAGAGAAGTATGATACCTTCCTCATTAAAGTCCCAGGTGTTATGGTACTTTTAGAGGTATCTTCACGTAAATATTTGGACTCGGTTTAGACGAACGCCAAAAATCCATAAATTATGATATTTTTCGAGATACCTGTGATTCCCATAAGTTCTTCTCCAAGTGAATATTCACATTCGCTCGCAATAATTAATCCTATTAAAATACAAATCAATATTTCCAACTTCATTCTTGATAATTTCTCGACTGAGTGAATCAATCATTCAATTCCTTCTATTTATACCTCGAATTAGATAAATAAACCCACATTCGATAACGTTTTTTCTAGTCGAATGAATATATGCACATATTTGCTCAAGCAATGCTAAGAACGTATTTGAAGAATCCTACGAACGACTATATCGAATAATTACACGGAGAAAAAGGTATCTCGAAAAATACCATAATTTATGGATTTTTGGCGTTGGTCTGACCCGAGTCAAAATATTTACGTGAACGAACCTCTAAAAGTCCTATAATTTCTTGGACTTTTATAGAGAAGTATGATACCTTCCTCATTAAAGTCCCAGGTGTTATGGTACTTTTAGAGGTATCTTCACGTAAATATTTGGACTCGGTTTAGACGAACGCCAAAAATCCATAAATTATGATATTTTTCGAGATACCTTTTTCTCCGTGTAATTATTCGATATAGTCGTTCGTAGGATTCTTCAAATACGTTCTTAGCATTGCTTGAGCAAATATGTGCATATATTCATTCGACTAGAAAAAACGTTATCGAATGTGGGTTTATTTATCTAATTCGAGGTATAAATAGAAGGAATTGAATGATTGATTCACTCAGTCGAGAAATTATCAAGAATGAAGTTGGAAATATTGATTTGTATTTTAATAGGATTAATTATTGCGAGCGAATGTGAATATTCACTTGGAGAAGAACTTATGGGAATCACAGAGCAGGTAAATCAATCTGAAGTTGGTCAACGCAGTGACGTGAAGAAACGGCATGTGAGATTCAACGATGATTCGCTTAGTGTCTTTAGCACTACACCTGTGCCTCGTGATGATGAGATTTCTGTTAGCTGCGTGAGAAAATATGTGGTGTGTAAAAATGGATCTGGGTACTTGTACACTCCTTTTTTGCCAAAATGCGACCCATTATCCTGCAGCTACATTTATCAAGTTGTGAGAACGGCTTTACTCGAATCAGATCCGAATAAAAAGCTTGTAGCCGCAAGAATAGCTAATCACTTGAAAGTTACTATAAGATATCCAGAGAATTACTCGGAGTCAATAAATTTGAGATCAACCGAATTCATGGGACACCAATAACAACTCATCATCTACTCATTGTAAGATTACTAAATTTCTATCGAATTTCTTTCAATAAGTATGCTCAGAAAAACAGATTTCCTTATTATTATTTTCTTTCAGCATTTTCTTCAGCAGAATCAAATCCTACAACAGCATTGTGAAGTGGTGTTTTCAAACTTCATCGAATGAATAAAAGCAAAATTCCTGAAGAAAATTCACTTCTCTGTACAAGGCTGTCATAGTGTTTTGCAGCAACTGAGTTACCGAACTGATGCTCTATTGATATAGTATATTACACACCTAGGGCAATAAAATAAGAAATGGCTATGATCACATGTAATTGTCGGGCGAGGCGAAGCCTTTTTTTTCTCCTCGACGGAAAGTTGCCATTTTCCGCCCGGAGGGGAAAAAAAATATTTAAATCATTATTATATCATATTTAATGCTTGGAATCATGTAAAAAGGCTTTAATTGATACATCATGGTGTACGCTGTATAACATCGCATTGATTAGATATACCTGTCCAATTCCGGAAAAATATAAAAATTTCTTGCTATGAATCGATTGTAATGAACTTAGGTCGAAAGTAATCCTCGATGTCTGAGGCTGCGACTATTTGTTCTGTACCCGATTTCTTTGTTTACCTACCAGCAGAGTCACATACATCCATGTTTTATATACACTGACAAAAATTATTTTGTTGAAATGTGAACAGCAAAAGGAATTTTTTATCCCAATAGAATTTTCGTTCTGTCAAAAAAATGTTTTCGTTGGGATAATAACATTTCTTTTATCACAAGAGAAGATGTTACTACCCTAGTGGAAATTTCTTCCAGCAAATGATGAGGCACTGATCAGTTTTCCATTTTACTGATCAGGGACTGATCAGCAAACTCACAAGTTTCCGACAAAGGGTGTAACGCTCTGACTAATGAGAAACTGATTGGAAAAACTGAGCAGATATCAGCGAGTAACCGATGAGAGACTGATCAGTAGTTGACGAGGTATTTGTGAGTAACTAACGAAGCATTTATTATCCACAAAAATGCAGGTTATATCAATGAAGATGTGAAATTATGGTAATAAATTGATGATTTTTCACTCAAATAATAATTTATGTTCTTGTATAAGACGTTTCTAAGGATTCAAAAGGAGATTTTTATCAAAAGCCCGTAAGAAAAATTTTCCTAAACCTTTTTTTAGATCAAATCTAGGAGTTTTTGTCAAGGACAAAAAATATATAAAACCATATGTATGGTGTTTCCACCTCAATCATGAGATATCATGAGATAATATTAAAGTTACTATACTTACTCATAATAAATAATAAAACTATATTATTTTACAACGAGAAAGAATTATACATATTACAATCCATCTCTTTGTATACGATAACCTTACAAAATCTAATAATTTCTAAGATAGCTCTGTTATGTGCATATACTCTTCATAATTATTGAGATTAGATTACATTGATTTGATACAGCAAAACCAGGATCAAATAATTCGAACCAATTCAATTCAATTTCTTTGAAATACTTCGAATTTTGGTCGAGACATATATCTTAAATAAGTGTACTTTGTCAATTGAAATATATCACTTCAATAACAATTAATATGTTCTTTGAACCGAATTTTTATTATAAACATTCACGCTATCAATGTGTCTTGTGAATAAAGGCAATAACTTGTCAGAATTTGATCAGTTTTATATGAATTTTAATAATCATATTAGACAAATCAGTTCCCAATGAGTTAGTGATCAGTTTTTTCCGATTAGTTTATTCTTATCAGTACCTCATCGGTGATAGGGAAAACTGATGATATTTCTACTAGGGTATCTCACTCTCGAATGCGGACAAAACAAGTTCATTATGCAGCGTAAGAATCTTTCTAAATAAGCGAAGCGAATTCTTCTGGTTACACCTCTCACCTAATTCAAATCGATTGTTGAGTAGAATACACACCCACGTAGCACCAATGTTCTCGCAGAAAGAGCGTTCTGAAAGATATCTTTTAGAAGCCTTTGTGCTATGTGGGCAATTAGTCGGTTCAAAGCTCTAATTATCGTCGATGCCTCACAATGACTCGCCGAGTCGAACGAATTCAATACTTTCTATATCCCTTTCCTTGTACCTTCCCAACTTTCCGACGTGTTTTAAATACACAAGAATGTGCCAAATAGATTCGGAAAGTATTGCACGAAGAACACCTTCCTCTAGAACCATCGGAAGTCACAAAGTCACCGGAAAATTCAACTGCGGTAATGCATTTGAATTAGATGCATATCGACGAAATGTCCAAAGTCAGTGCTCTAAAGAAAGTTGAGAACTTCTTGATGTAACAATCGTTTATTCGGTTCGGCCCAATGATTTAATCTTATGAAGTGATTTAGAATTTCAAATGTACGAGAGTTGAATCCCTTGAATGTTATTATTAGGTGTTGGAATTAATTCGTAGCGTTATACAAAAGCTATTCACCGTGAAACAGCTATTGTTGGACGTCATTTGTTTGACATAACCTTTTTTTGAATCGTAAATAACAACACTTCATAACTTATCGAACGTGTCAAAATTTATACCGAATAAAGTGTTTTTGCGGGGAGTAATCTTACTTCATTACTTCAATATGAACAAAAGTGCTGCTGAAGCCCATCGTATTTTAGTGGAAGTGTATGGTAAACATGATCTAGCTGAGCAAACGTGTCGAAAATGGTTTGCACGTTTCAAAGTTGCTGATTTCGACTTAAATGATAAGGAGCGACCTGGCCAGCCAAAAAATTTGAAGATACTGATTTGGAGACGTTGCTCAATGAAGACTCATGTCAAACCCTTCAAGAATTGTCGACATCATTGAGAGTTGACTTATCAACGTTAGGAAAACGTCTGAAAAGTTTGAGCATGATCCAGAAGGAAGGACGATGGATCACATATGAATTGAAACCAAGGGACATTGAGAGGCGTTTTTTGACGTGTGAACTGCTGCTTCAACGGTAGAAAAGAAAAGGTTTCTTGCATAGAATTGTCCCTGGCGATGAGAAATGGATCCATTACGACAATCCGAAGCGCAGAAAGTCATGGATTAAGCCCGGCCAACCATCACAATCAGTGGCAAAGTCAAATATCCATGGGTTTAAGCTCCTGCTCTGTATTCGGTGGGATCAGATGGGTGTGATTTATTATGAATTGTTGAAACCGAATGAAACCATAACTGGGGATGCGCTTGAGCCGTGCATTGAAAGAAAAACGACCGGAATACTCCAAAAGACACGACAAAGTCATTTTGCTGCACGACAATGCTCGTCCGCACGTCGCAAAAACCGATGAAAACATACCTCGAAACACTTGAATGAGAAGTTGTACACCACCCGCCGTATTCTCCAGATATTGCATCATCTGATTACCGTTTGTTCCGTTCGATGGCTCATAGCTTGTCTGAGCAAAAATTCACTTCTTACAAAGATTGGGTCGATTCGTGGATTGCATCCAAAGATGATGCACTCTTCCGACGCGGTATTCATTCCTTGCCCGAAAGATGGTCGAAAGTAGTCGAAAGCGATGGACAATATTTTGATTAATGTATTCTTTGATTTTCTTTCGAAATAAATCATTTTTTTTCATTAACAAAACGCTACGAATTAATTCCAATTCCTAATAGGATTATTCATCACCTGGTATGCGTGTAATCATTGTACATTATAAATCCATTCATCAGATCTGGTAAGGGGCCATCCATAAATTACGTAGCCCTGTTTTTGTCACTTTTTGACCTGCATGAAATAAAATCTTCTCAATCGAATAAAATTTATTTGATCCAGTCGAATATGTATTCGGTTTATATTCAAATGAATCCTCTTTCTATGCGTTTACACAGAATTTTTTTTTCCAAATACAGCACGCTCTCGCAAACGGGCCGCTTACCCTCCTCCTCACTCGCACGGTTTTCGCCTGGTGTTGAAGAAAGAGAAGGAGCGGCCCATATGCGAGAGTGTATTGTACAAGATACAGTCCGACCTCCCAATAAGACAGCTTCCCCAGTTTCACACTCGAGCACTTCCCCCATTTTTTTTCAAACTCCGAGTTTTGGTTGGTGAACCTCTGAATAAGAGCGCCCAGTATTTGAATTTACTTTACCATTTTAAATCATTTTCTTATGCTATAAAACAACTTCGCTATTCGAGATCAATCCCTTTTATTTATCGAACGCATTATGAATTTTTTCTTCTATGAACATGTAGCAAATATGTGCGTATTTGAAGATTTTTGTATAAAACAGCGAAAGATCCGGACAAATGATTGAAATCATTTTCGTTCTGTTGAAAGTCATCTTGATCCACAACGCGTTCAACTGGAGGTGGAATATTTTCAAGGCAGCCGAATTCTTCTATTAAAGTCGAAGTCTCAGAGGAACGGAAGTCTTCATTGTTCTCTTCTAAATACATGAAATAAAACAATATACGATCAATATTTCTAAAAACCTTACAAGGTTATAATTAAAATCTTAATTTTGGTTTGCTACACGAAACTAGTGCAGACGTGTTGCGAATGTTCTGCTTTTTTGTGCAGTACTGTTGCAGACGTACTACGAGCTATGTAAATAAAAAACCACGTAGCTTGGAACCAAACCCGGCATCCCCCCATGTAGCCCAGCGTAGCATTTCACCTCACCTCTCCCTCTCCCTTTATTGCCCACGTAGTTTATGGACAACCCCTGATCACACTGTAAACAAAAAAAATTGCGAATCTACTGGATTTTGTTGCTGGAAAATTTCAATTCTTCCAGTGAAATCCCAATAAATATGCTAGAATATGTTTGCAAATGTACATGAATTTTCAGTCCAATGTATTGTTCAATCACTTTCAGTGAGATACTGAGATTCTCCAGTAAAAAAATTTTATACAGTGTACAAATAAAATTCTAAAAATGTATATTCTTCAGAAAATGTTTATTTGTTACCAGATTTTTACATGAATTATGTAGAAATATCATAATCCAATAATAACTGTCGTAGGATCGTACTAGATATGAATTCAAGTTCATTTCATTGGAATTATTCTTCGACGTGTATTTGTGCGTTGAAAATGATCACCTAGAAACATTTTATACAAATCACGTTACCATCAATTCAAAATGCGAAATTTCTCGACTTCGACCTGAGTTTCTGACACATGCGTATTATGGTTATCCAACATGAATATATGAAAACAATGGATGAAATTCGCATTGAAATAAAGAGAATCATGTTACTTTCCCATATTTCATGCGTTAATGGAAGATTCCCATATCCCTACGTTATTGTGCGTCATTACTTTTTACTGATCGTTCAAATATAATCAGAACATAATCACAAAATCCAATGCTTTGTTCAATGAACGACGCTTCATTGAATGGATTCAATTACAATAATTCAATTAACCCTTTTCAATGAAAGAAAAAGCATCGAAATAGACAATCATTCTTATCCTTTTCATTTTTTTAATCCAACGATTGATATAATATTCTGTTTTCATTGGGGAATTCGATACATCAATGAATCAACATTTTGATGAAATTCCAACAAAACTTCATTCTTCCAAATAAAAAACCAAAAACTAAAAAATACATTTCAAAATCTGCGAATAATTTTGAACTAACGTGTAACATTTTCCCTCATCAAATCAAGGAGCTAAACATTTGAACATTAGAAACCTCTGTTACCGAATGCCACAAAGATCAAGTGTATGCTGTCTGATTTTCAATCTTCGAGCCCTTCCCATCAGTTCACCACGACGACAAGTTAAATTGTTTATGCATCCGATGTTCGGTTTTGGTCGAGTACGCGGTCGCGGTCATGCTTTTACCTTTAATTAGCATGATTTGTAGGGAAAATCGCCATCATCGTTTCACTGACCTGTATCATCGAATGCGTAACCAGACTGAATTCGAAACGATTTGTTTGAGAGAAAAAACATACATGTATATGAACTGTTTTTCTGTTCCTGTGTATCGCAAATTAAAATTTGGATTCCAAGGGTAGGGACGTGATCATGCCATTCAAACTGAAACAATTATACTTTTCTATTCTCTGAACGCATTTTATTTGTATATTTCGACCGAATGGAATAAGTATTCTCAACGAGTATCACGTCCCGAGAATTCCATGATCGTTTGTGGGAACGGATATACCAGAGTTCGATTCTAGCTGTACTATCGAATGTAATCCCATCAATTCCAACTTCGCCCTGGAAGCACGAAGTGAGAGAGCCATCGATTACATCCTCCATCGGTGATACTAGATCCCCATCAGATCTTGAAAACCTTAGATTTCAACAAGAATTGATCTGTAGAGATTGATTTGAAAAAATTCAATCCACATGTAATACATTTCAGGTGTATTTATTCGCATAAATCACTTCATTGCGCCTTCTGCGTAACTGCATCTTTTTTCGATCAGATCAAAAGTCGAAAGAAATGTTTATCCAATGTTTTCATATTTCTCATACCGTGAATCGATTAATTGGATGAAGTTGATTAACAGATTGTACGAAACTCACAAACAGCGTATAATTCACGTGAAAATTTCATGGGTGCGGGGGTTCCATCGCTCTACCCTGAGAGAAATCCGAATAGTCACATCAACTCTTTGAGGACAAGCATTCACATTCATTCAGTATTCACAACTACATAAATAGTTACGGTAACTTGTTCATAGTAGTGAAAACTATTTATATAGTTGCATTAACTATGAAAAGAGTTGGAAAAATTATAACTGAATATAGTAGTTATCCTCTCACATAGTTGCCATTACTGTAGATTTCTTTGAGTGTATGACAATGTTATAAGAGTCTCAACTCTAAGCCCGCTAGTCCAAATATGCTAACTTCAGCTTCATATGAATCAATCTTGAACGATCATTCATGAAAATTAGACAGATCTGGCCATGCATGATCATGAAAACCTTACACTGACAGAAGAGCAATTCAGAGATTCAGTAAATAGTACGTTTAAATTTCGACAAATTTTCAGACAAAAATCGATATATCTTGAAAACCAATTGGAACAGAGAGTTCATATTTTCACCACATATTCAATAGATCTTTTACTAAATATTAAGGTAGAATTAGATTTTTATGTGAATATTTTACTTAGAAACATAATTTTATATATATGCATGTTTTTTTGAAAAAAAGTCTGAAGTTTACTTTATGATTTTTTGAAAACCATTAATGCTACCATGATAAATCTAGCTAAATATCTAGAGATTAGATCATTATCTTCAAAATGAGACCATGAGCAGTGCAATATGTTGGATAGTTTCTTAGATATATCACTTTGAAATATGGTATGAAAAACGTGAAAAAGAACACTTTTTATTCGCTGCAGCCTGTATGCGACAACTTTTTGGCCATTTCATATTTTTGTATTTTTTGTTAGCCTACTACAGTCTAGGAGAAAAATAGTTGACCCATTTTTATTGTGTATTTCAAAAAAAGGATTTTTCCAGTGGGGAATCCCCTTGACGAGCCTGTTCTTGTATAATCTTCTGTGGATAAAATTGAATTTGTAAGAAAGTTTGAAATTCGTTTTCCTTGAATCGATGATTTTTTGGGATAAAGGGCAAATTCCAAATCACAAGTTGTGTATGGAGAATGGAAAATTTTACAAAAACACTCTCGAAGGAACACTAAATCGCACAAATCAAAAGAACAACCGTTCATTCCCAAATTTGACAACTCCTTTGATGTATCATACGTAAATGCTCTTGATAAGATGACTGTCGAAAAGTATAATGAATTTCACATTTGTCAAAGACTGGCAGATCGAGCAGGGTAGGAAAGATTGGGTACGGTTGAAACATTACGAATAACTAACAATTAGCTTGCTTGCCAATTATCGATGGCATATTATTAGCCGATCGTCATTAATTTGCGATGTTAAAACCAACCCCCTTGTTTCAACCATATATGGTTCAAAGAATCCATTGAATCCGACAAATGAAACTTCATCCCAAGCAACACAGGAGGTTGAAAATGCTAAGAACGTGTTCGGATTCCTACGATCACGCTCAGAACTTCCAAATGAGACTGTTTCGAATAATTGGTATGTGCTATGCACCTGGATAGAATATCTTGACGAACTTATCCAAAATAGTCTCATTTGCACATTCTTTTCACATTCACTGTGTCATCATAGCATATTTGAGAAGTTCTTGTGTCACTTGGGATGGGATCTGGTCAGAACATTGTACAAGATTCAATCAGAACCACATTGAAAAAGCTGCATTAAATGTCATTGAAAAGAGTTGAATAGGATTCAGTCAGAACATTGCACAGGATTCAATGGGATATGGCAAGAATTAATGAGATTTGGCGAGAATCGATGGATTTTTTTAATAACCATAATCTCCTTTACATGTTCGACATCGATTATAGACAAGTTAGGAAGAAGAAAGAGCTGCAAAGAGAGAAAAGAAGATCTGATAAGAAAAAATAGAAGAATTTTTCAACTAGAACAAGTTTTGGACCAGATTTTGGAATATATCTAAAATTCATGTGTAAATGATGATGCTTTTCGCCTTACGTATTTTAGTTCTCTGTTTCATGCATTGAAAATTTATAATGTTTCTTGCATTTTTACATGGAAAACTATCGAATTCAAGGCTACATTCTCAGACAATGATGAAATCGATGATACCACTGATGATATCAGAGGTATACCGCAATAATTAAACGAACAGGGAGAAAAATAAAGGGTCGAAAATTACTATATTTTCCACTAAATTGGCAGGATAAGAAAAAATACCACTGTTATTGTCAGAGAGTGTAGTAAAAATCAACGATTTCACAAACATTCTTGATTATGAGCGTGCAACCTTATGCATGATAAAGTACACATTTTCACTACACTATCTATCAATAACAGTGGTATTTTCTCTTATTCTGCCAATTTAATACACTGTAAAAAAATTTCACCGGAAAATTCCAGTACATGTACTACAAAAATTCAGTACAAATGTTATGGAATTTCAGCATCAAAATTGGAAATTTTCTTAGCCTCAGTACTGGAATTTTTCAGTACACGAACTGGATTTTTCCAGGACATATACTGGAAAATGAATGCTGAAGATATTCATGAAAATTTGAAAGAAAGTGCTCACACAAAGTGATTTTGCACGGTCCTTGTATTTCAAGATGATTAAGGAACTTGATCGTTCATGTGGATGGATAGAAAGTCATGTCAACCTAACGGGATTTGAACCTACACTTTTCTACCTGCCAATCAACTGAAACCTCAGACCTAACCGATGAGCTATAGCACGACATGTTGGAAGGCCAACTTGGGTTACTACATATGCTTCATATCTAGAATACACAAAGGGATAAGTCTTCGAAAAACCTCATATATCAATTTTATTTGCTACAATTACAATTATTATTCAAAATCTCAATCAAGAAATGCTTAATATCAAGACTTGAAATTTCTCCTGCCAGAAATGACGAAGTCCAATAGAAGTGAAAAATTTCAGCGCAACAGTGATTAAATTCCAGCATAACTGGAAAATTCCATCACACGACCTGAAAATTGCAGTTCAACACCTGTATAATTCCAGTATACCAACGATTAGGTTTTTTTTTTCTAAATTCGAAATTTTTTCCAAGTCCTTATTGAGGGGATACTTTCTCATGGTGCACAAGAATTGTAAAATTGTAGTACAAGCGAGTACAATTTTCGCGAAATCATGGCAAAATTTCAGTACACAGTCTCAAACTTGAAAATTCCAGTACACGGACTGAATTTTCAGTTACGCTTGGTAAATTTTCAGTACCGTACCAACAAAATCTCTGTACATGTATTGGAAATTTCCGGTCCATGTGCACAGTGAATTTCCAGTTTTTTTTTCACAGTGTATAGAAATGTAGTAATTTTCGAAACTTTATTTTTCTCCCTGAAGAGAAAGTCGAAGTATTCGTTAGATGTGAAATTAGTAATACACTCAGAGAAAAATTTGTCTCCCATAATCATGTTTTTGACTTTGAACTAAGTCATATTGTCATATAGTTGTCGAAACCAGATTGACGTAGGTTTGTTTTGTTTTCCTGGTTATCATAATCAAATTCCAAATCACCGTAACCATCAATTCTTTACCACGCGAGCATTGTTCCTGTGACCATGTTGCTTTTATCCTCAGTGCAGAGATGCCATACTCATTTCAATAGCTGCAATCGAAACACTCGAAGACAAGAGGATTCTGCAGAATTTCATCACTAACAGATCATTCATTCAACGATATCGAAAGCGTTTCCGTGAAGAAAGAGCGGTAAATCTCAAAGAACAATTCTAAGACTCCGAACTGAACACTATGGTATTCCATTGGGATGGCAAACTTCTTGCCGCTCTAACGGGAGAAGCTATACTAGCTATACTGTCGATAGATTGGCGGTGATCAACACAAACGGGTGTCTAGAACAAATACTCGGAGTACCACAATTAGAAGACGGGACAGGACGAGAACAACCTCGTACTATTCATGAACTATCAAATGATTGGTCTCTTGCTGACAATGTAAAAGCATTATGCTGTAATGCTACTGTATATTTGAATATATCGGCATAAAATTCATACAACACAATTCTAGTTTGAAATCCAAGACAAGAAGATTCAAAAATCTTTAGCGAAGCTGCAGAAGAAATTCTCGCGTTTGCAAAAATGAGTTTACAAAAATATAACATGTCTCTTCCAAAATAACAGTCATTCTTCTTGGCGATATTCTACCTCATGGAATATATTTTCGCATACCAAGAGCTATGCATCAAACAAGATGGATGTCGAAAACGATTTATTCCATGGAAATTTTTTATTCTGAGATGAACTCTTCAGTATTCGCGTGTTCAAAGCGTCAAATCATGATTTGGAATTACTAAAAAGAACTTTATGATTATAAAACAATTAATCCCATCATATCTCGTGTTAGCATTCTTAATTGAAAAATTATCAAAATCAATGCATGTTGAAAGCCGTGAAGTGAGGAGAAAGCTTGACAGAGTTCAGCACGAATGCTGTTAAGGGAGAAATTTTGAATCCAGCATACTTTCCCAAATTATCGGCAGAAGATCTGGAGAATTGTTTTTCGTTCAGAAGCGATAGCCCTTTTTAAGAACTTTTCTAATTATACAAAACTCTTGAATGAAGATCCGTCAACATCACCAGAAAACAAAAGTTTCAATAACGGATTGAAAATTATGAAAAATTTGAGAATGGTGAATGAAATTGCCAAGAGAGGTGTTAAATTGATCGAAGATTACCACAAAGTTATTACCAACAAAGGGAAACCAAATTAATATTTGCTGCGAGTGGTCGAAGATTACCTTGATTCTCTTCCAGATTCGAAAAAATAATGCATTTTCCTGATAAAAAAAGACCCTTAAAATCGTATTGAGAACAAAAACAAGTGATGAGAGAAAAGTCAGTTCCTCTTACTTCCTATTAACTTTTATTGGAGTCAAAAGTGATTGAAATTCAATGGGGGAGCATATAGGAGATCATTGTAGAAGTAATAGGAAATACAACTAACAAAAATCACATTTTTTTCATCATAGAATTCAAGATTCAAGAATTCCAATGAGAACGATTGATCAGCAAGTATGCATCGTCAAACATGACACAAATATGTTAATGTATGTTTTTATCATGTTCATTTACGAATCATGGATTATTTTTACCCCAAGAATGAGGGATATCACATTTGAAATTAACAGGAACGCTGAAAAATTTCAGAGAATCAAAGTGGTATAAATTTAAGAATAATTTCAACAGTGTCACCATTTCCGTACTCTCCGGAGACCTTTATAGACATCACTTAAAATTCCTCCACCACTTTAAAACGTAAGGGTAGAACGAGTTTCTATCTCATCGATAAATTACGTGGTTATTGAGATGAAGTTGATTCGATAAAATGAAGTCGTCGCACGAGCAAGCTTAGAGAAGTTTATAACATCATAATTAGAGCGGCAGGAAACATCTGCTTGATTTAGAGGGACGAATTGTTTAGAAACTCCTGCAACATCTTGTCAAGGAACATTTTGCTTTTCAGATCTTGAATCAATGAATCCATTTTTATAGCTCATATCATATTATTCCCTTCATTAACTAACCAAAATCTTCAATTAATGAAGATGATTCGGAATAAAATTATTGAATCTTTGATATTATTGTTGACAGGGAATCTCTGAGTTTCTATCGTAGGAGAAAAATCGAGCACATTTTCAACATTTTGCGACACACAAATTCATAAATTAATCCCAATCTTTTCAATTGTGTTTTTTATCATTTTTTAAATTCTCCTCTTGTCTCGTATAGTTTTATTCTCTGCTTTAATTATTCGATTCATTTGTATTCTGTCATTCTTTGAAACCTCATTCGATGAATGTCGAATCTCTTCCCCCAGTGAATGAATTATTAATGTCAACAAATTTTTGTTTATTTTTTCAAATATTAATGAATTCAGAATCGAATATACGAGTGTGATCGATACCTCCACAGATATGAATGTTTTTTTTCACGTAAATCATTGTTTAAACTTTTTCATCGATACAATTAATTCATGTATCATATTCTCACATGAAATATTATTCTTTCAAATTTCCTGAAAGCGAAATTCTGTGTTGAGTGAAAATTGTTACTTTCAAGTGGAACTTCTACTTTATAAGATTTAACATTAATCCCTCGGGTAGTCCAAATATCGTTCCAACCTTTCACTCGTTAACAGAACGGGTTCTCACCTTTTGAGAGCCATATTTCACTCGTACCTATTATAACTTACATTCAAATAAATCCTGGAGAATAATCCATTACGAATTTGATGTAGAATCATCATGCATCGTGTATTGTTTTTGTTCTCTAAAACTCTGTCTGCAGTGTACTTTTTCGAACTATACAAAAAGTTTCGTAATATAATTGAAAGCTATTTTTATTTTTCAGTATCAGAAATTTAGTTTATTTATGATGACTCATCGTGATTTGCCTTTTCGAATGAATTCTTTCTAATTTTTTGCAACTGAAAACATAGATCGAACACTGTATTGCAAGATTTTGGGTCTTCAACGGCTGAGTATTTCGTTATTTGATCACTGATTCGTTTCAATGAACGATTCAAACTTCAGCAACATTTATTTATCATCGTTCTGCCTGAATTTCTTCAAGAAAAAATTCATTGTTGGAGAGTGAAAATACTGCGACTCAAGTGAAAGTGGAAATTCCTTCCCATAAGAGTGAATCTTCGCTGCGATGGAATGAAAATTTTAAGAGATTGAAGATTTTTTCTCTAGAGAATTTGAAAAAGTTTCTCTCGTTCAAAATAAAAACAGCAATAATACAAATACTTGAGAAAATATCCTTTTTAGGATATCCTAACACGTTCTTCAAGCTAAAGCCATGTTGATTCCATCTTGATTTCGTTGGTTCAATCCTGATTTAGTCATCAAACACATTCGCGCCAATGAAAATTCAATTAGTTTTGCTTGAACTAAAACAACAACCCTGTCTTATTTTGTGTACTTTTACCTGAATCAACTTGAATCTCTCACCAAATCGGAACACAGTTTTGCTTGTATTTGAACTTAGCCACCCTGGAGAGCTCAAAATTGATTTTCAAAATTTGGTAATAAGCTCTACTTTTTTTTTTATTTAGAAATTTTAAATAGATGAGTTTTATTTCTGAAGGAATAAATTTTTATTTGAGATTCGTTTTTGAATCAATCACCTTTTCCTTCAAAGTGAGAAGTGAAATTTCCAATCGAGATTCGGTCGAAAACAATTCAATATCGTGAGTTCCAGCTAAACTTTCCAAACAAATTCAAACATAAGTTCTATATAATTGATAAATTCAGCTTCGGTAGAAGTTTTTGATTCAAACTCACCTGACACTTGTTCGAATCGATCAACAGACGATTGAAAGATCCAAGAAAAAAAAGTCTTTCGATACGCGTGACGAAACTTTGAAAAAACAAACGTTCGAGGTGCGACACCGACGAGAGAAACCGTGTCGCGATCGAGAGTAAATACGTTTCGCGATGCGAGATGATATACGCGAGATCGAACTGTTGCGAAAAGTGCGTGCGTGTGTTATTTACGACGATGTTTAGTAACGAACAGTTGAAGCACAAAGTGCGCACAACGAGCTCGAGCTTCTGTTCTTTATACTACTCACGAGAGCTCTCTACCTGGTGTGCTTGCGCAGATCACCCCCTTAAACTCGATCTAACTAACTCCTTTTGCTCATTGCGTCCTTTGCGAGCTTACTGTCAACTTGCACCGATACAGACAGACGATTATCCTTCGACCCTTTCACAGGATGTTTCGGTTATATAGATGTGTAGTCATTAGGGGTATAATGAATTTGGATCCGTCATGTACAGGACAGAGATAAAACTCGGATCAACGTGAAATATTTGACTTATCGAACAACGGTTGGATTATTGTTGGGGGTTCTTATTGTTCTTGTTATCGGTATCGTTGTGGGTTGATAAATCTATGATTTCATTGATTCGATGATTGATTTTGTGTGTTGGGAAGGATTTGTATGGACAATTATTTTGTAAAGTTCCTCGAACATCTGTTATTTTAACGACATGAAAGAGATTTTTACGTTATGCAAATATTCATATTCGTTTTCTTTTGTAGGAAAAAGTCTGATCCTCGATTGCTGCATTTTTTAAATATATCGGTGAACAAATTTTTATCCATCATATTTTGTTACCTTGAATCACGTATTTTTGCTTCTCTAAATTAGTAATCAAACAACTCAAAAGCTTTCGGACGTCGAGTTTCAAGATAATCCGATTGATTACGATATTTCTATCCATCTCTCGAATTTGATAGTTTTTATTTTAAATCGGACATATCGAATATCAAATTTCTATAACGGAGTTCAACCTCCAACACCTCCTTGAGTTCTAAATACCCAGCTTTATAGGTTGTATCAATTTCTGAATACTATACAAAAAGATTTATTGAATAATAATTGATTTATTATTTTATGAATGATAAATCGAGTTTGAATTATTGAACCTTTTTTTTCTGAGAATTCATATAACTCTACAAAACCCTAAAAGAACTACTCTCGGCTGAGGTTTGAAGTGAGCTCCACGGGGAGAAAAATATACCAGGTTTCGGGAAATCACAAGACACATTTTTTATCGTCAATCCGTTATTCCAAATGGATTGCAAACAAAAATGAAAATGACGTAATGACAGTTCTATCGAACTTGATGAAATTTACTAATCTTTCCATACAATAAAGTGCGACTTTTTAACTGTACGGGATTTAGAATGAGATGAAAAAAAAAGATTGTAGGAGTTTCAAGATTCGAATGGTGTCAGAGAAGGTTGGAATAATTATCAACACAATCAAAGTGCAAGTAAAATTTCAGTTCGTAAAGTTAGTTTTCGAGAAGTATAAGTAATCCCAAAGAGACTACATATGAAACATGAGAACTTATCAGATGTAATTCTCATCAAGTTTCCAAAATTCATCATGATTCTAAATTGTAACATACTAGATTCTTCATTCTACGATATTCTCCAACTTATAATAATTCCGCACTCTGCTTGAACTGTGAGAATTTCCTTTGAGATCAGATTTATTCTCACAAATATATTACAAATTATGAATAATTCATCGCTCTTCAATGATGAATAATAAATTATTGTTTCTCAATCGATGAATTTTCAAATCATAATCTTGCAATGGATTTCGAAGAATAACAAATAAAAACCTGAAGTCGTCGAAATCGTGCAATTGAATATGACAAATGCACTACGATAGAAGTGACGTTTGGGAAAATATGTATAAAAATCTGTCTTCTCGATTCACAGAAACTCATCTTTGATTTCCATTCCCGAATATTACGGATGTAGAATGAGAATATAACATTGTGGAAGAGCAGTTGTATATAATGGATGGGAACGGTGAGCGTGACAAGAAAAAGGTTGATTTCATTTACATTCCGTTATTCTATTAATTGTCATAATATTTCAACAACGTCATCATGCAGTCAGCAACTGAAAATATTATAAACTCCCTTCATTCGGAATATAATTATTGTTTGAATAACCACCATAGTGAAATATTTGATCACTTGAATTTCTTCTTATTGTGACTTGCCGTATGCGATTCGCATTGATGATTTCAATCACCGTTGATAAACCGAGGATAACCCGTGTGGAGCCAGACTAGGCGTCCTTATTCTATTTCAGGCCCTGTTTTGGTTACCCTTGTAGGGCCTAAACAGGATTGTCACATACTCATCTCCAGGGCCTGCATAGTATTCCCAACTTGGACCTATATGGGACACTCATGACAAAGCCAATGCAAGCGCTAAAATTAGCACATCTGAAAGGAGGATGAATTATTGCGAATATTATCGATTTGAATGAATATTGCGAGGAGAGAATTCCAGGTGGGAGCTTCCTCGATTGAAAATTGGGCTATCCAAGGCCCAATCTGTACCCAGATCACTTCGACTTGAACCCGGACAGGGCCTAGAACGGGCTGATTTCAATTTCAACTCATATATTCCACCCAACATTACTTTGTTCATACTGTGACGAACTCGCTTCTTTTTTAAATGAATAAATCACAATTCAATGTTCTTCTAATCTTTCTATAGTTATAATAATTATAGTAATTTCAATTTTCATTTAAATTCAAGAATGTTCAATCAGTATTCTCTTATAGATAAATTCTATTTGATAAATTCTGAATCATAGTTCGAACTGCATGCTAAAACTGCACTGTGAACCCGTAGATATCTGTTCACGTGAGATAGATAAAATGCCAAGGCACTGCAGGCCTGACGAAAGGGGGGGACTGCCAGGGTGTTTCCCCCCGGGCCCGGATTTTTCCCAAGTACTTTATCTCCTTCCATTTCTGTCGAACGGTTTCCAACTTAAATGGAACGAAAGATGTATGATGAAGTATATATTTTTGATTTTGAAGTCAAGGAACTTGGTATTATTCCTTTGTGAGAATAAAGTTTTTCAACCCTTTTTCAATCCAATTTCAAGAAAATTGGGGCCCGGATTCTCTCTCCATGGCCCTGCTGCACTGTTGCCAGATTAGGGAGAACTACCCAATCAGAAAAAACCGAAGTATGCCAATGTTGACAACAGGCGGAGTACAGTGCCAGTATTGGGCCCCCAAGAGTCGGCTAGCACGTACCCAGTATGGAAAAGCGTTATCATTTCGGACAAATGCCAGTACTGGTGCAGTACAGACCACCAGTACCCCGCCAGTCTTAGCCGGTACTGGCGCAGTACAGCGCTAGTTGTGAAATTCTGATTGGGCGTATTGCGCCGGTACTGAAGACCATTACTGATTACCAGTACTGTGCCAGTACCAAGTACCCAGTACGGAAAAGCTGCATCATTTCGGACAAATGCCAGTACTGCTGCAGTGCAGACCACCAGTACCCCGCCAGTGTTAGCCGGTACTGGCGCAGTACTGCGCCAGTTGTTAAATTCTGATTGGGTAGGGTCTCTTCATTGGTCATTCCATTCAATGGAACCAATTCATTGATGGATTCCCTTAGAAATTCCTCTACCCTGGCAACTCCGTGCGACTGATAAATGATCGATGCTCATGCACTATTTCCTAGATTTTTTCTCCGTGTACGATGTTAACCTATCGTTTTCATGGTAACCTAAACAATTTATCATACTCACTCCAATTCTGAATAGAACTTATTACGATTTTGAAATATCTGTCACCAAATTGTTATTCTTTATAGTAACTGATACCGTATACCTTTCTCCGTATGCAAATTTATTTAAAATGATCCGTCACTATTCAATAATTTATCATCGATTCATTATTTACGAGTCTTTTCGTGGCAAAGACACAAAAACTTCATTACAGATTGTTTTTTCAAGCTGTATATGTATTGGAAAGAGCTTTTCCAAACAAATTCATATATTCATGGATTTTTCGAAATCCCATCTACAGATTTCCCTAACTGCAATTTTGCAACACCGTAGTGAAGTAATTTCTTGCGCATCTCAGTTGGCTGTGCCCACGAGACAGAGTGACGAGTCATACTGCGGCCAGGGTGCTCAGGTTCCATCCACAATAAATCGCCGATTTCTGACGCGCTGTTTTTGTCTAATAAATAAACTAAGAAAGAGAAATATTATGGTGCGCTCGAGTGTTCTCAAAGACCAATCCTATACCAACTAAATTTGAAGTTCAACCAAGGTTTAAGTCGTGAATCCTGAATTCCGATTGGTTGATTTTGGATTTCCCTGGTGAAAATGAAGCGTATACACAAAGCGAGAAGGAAACGTAAACGAAACGAAAAACGTTTCAACTCCCTCTTTCTGGAGCGTATGATACCCGCTCGCTGGAAAGTCATCAAATCATACGTTCTGTATACGTTTCATAAACTTCCGGTCCCGTTTCGCATACTACGCTTCACGTAACGTAATAGTAGGTTATATGAAGCGTATGCGAGTCATACCTATTCTGACTTTAAATGACATCTTTCAGCACCTGCAGTCAACGACGATCCATGGCTCAGTGGATAAGACCCTACCATAGTGAAAGTCACCGGTTCGATTCTCACCACAGGGTTCAATTTTTTTGTTCAGATTTCTTGAATTTTCCCGCTTTCTTTGTTTCAATTCCCGTTCCACATACTCTTTGTATCCTTTCCATCCAAGCTTCGTATACTTTCCATTCACGTTTCTGTTACCCTTCAGCATACACTTCGTTTACTCTTTCTTCTCGCTCCCATTTTCACCAGGGTTAAATCTGGTTTAAGTTTTGAACCCAGTCGCAGAACTATAAACTTTTTGGATTGCGGTACCCACTTTCGAAAATTTCTTTTTAAAATATTTGATCAAATAACATATATAAATCAAGGGAGTCGCTCTTTCTGCGCGTCTTGAATTCCTCTAACTAACCTCACAGAGAAACATTGTTTAGCTTTGACGCTGAAATCTAGAACTTGTAAAAATCGCTCGACGCTCGACGCTAGATGCTCGTATAAAATTACACTTTGACCGTTTCTGATTAAAACCTAAATGAACCGATTCAATTCCGATGCAAATCCACGATCCTATCTTCTTCACGATGAATAAGAACCAATAGGAATAAAGCAGATGTGCGTTTTGAATCAGATTGGTTCAGAAATATCTGAATAAACATGCCCTTGGAAAAAGTAATCGGGTATTGTTGGATAAGAATCGGGTTGATAAGAAAATTCTGATGCAAAATTCGGATAGATTCCGATTAAATTTTTTAAATCGGTTTCAATAAGATTTTTTAAGCAGGGCTTGTTCGGAGCATCGATATATTAGAATAAAAGGAACAAGTGTGGAGGTTTTGCACAAGTGGGAAGTGGGTTCGTAGATCGTGACATCAATTAAACTTTTCTTCCATCAAATGGAATTTCTAGGGGATTTTTAGTGTATTTCAGTTGGATAGTCTTAGCGAACCAATCCGATTTTCGGATTCTGTTTCTTTTCTTAGAATTTTTAGTCCTTGGAAAAATCGCCTAAAAGTCGCCGTTCAGAATAGCGAATATCGCCAAATTTTCGAACAATCGTAGATTTGAAAATTTGGTCGCAAATTGAGTGATCAAATCGCCCAACCTGACAACCCTGACCGCGACACTTCCTCTTATTTCGAGTCAGGTTTATTCTCAACGCCGAGATAGTGGTAGCGCATATAGCGATTTGCACGAGAAGCTATCATTCGCCTTCTTTGTGCTAAAGTATAGAAAATGTGTCGTACGGGTTACCATAATAATAACAGTTTTGGAGCACATGAGCATTTCTCCTTCAACTTAAGGCAATCCATACCTTTTTTTTGGTGAGAATAACCTTACGTCTGACACATATTACTTTGAGTTCTCAAAAAATGACCAAAAATTAAAGGAGAAATCTTTATAAACGCTCATGTGTCCCAAAACTGTTTTTTAGGATAGGGATCTCTGATACGAATTTTTCTCAGTACACGATGCATATCGATTATGAGAATAAATGACACTGCTTTCGATATACCAATAGAATTGTATTCCAATTGATTTGACTATCCGAAATGTAAATTCAGATTGCGAAATGATAGTTCCGCTCTTTCGTTAATATTCCGAGTCCACACGTGTTACCCTTGCTATGGCGGTAACGCTGATGGCGGCGGTATCGGCAGCTTCAGAGAAATAACTTCCATCAATTCCCTTCAATATAAATTCCTGACTGAATAATTAGAATTATTCAACGTTAAACGAAGTATCCAGATTCGCCCGAAAAGAGAGAAAAAAGATGAAAAATATCGCGAATCGGGAAAGAGATAAAATTTTCATAAACCCATTTATTTCGTCGAACCGATCCCTCGCAAAAGAGAAAACGAAGGAAAGATTTTTATTACGATTCACGGTATAACGAGAATAATCATCTCGAATTGAGGAACACTCTTTTCCATTATCTTTATGGATTTCCAAGAATCTACGTACAGAAAAAAACGAAGCAATCAATGAAATTTTTCCGTATAAATTGTAAGTTCTTTCGATGAAATAGAATGTGCATATGTTTCTTTTTTATCCTCCACGTCACTCGAGGTAAAAAGAATAGAGGAAAAGCGAAAACAGCGTTGAGCCAAACATAAAAAAAAAATCCACTATCCTGTATTCCTGGCTTTTATGAATCTAAAATTCTACAAATTCAATTCAAACATTCTCTAACAAATTCTAGTATATTCTATTTCATACGATCGATGGATAAATCATAAGAAGTCCGAGTATCTCCGCAGGACCACAGAATTTCAAATCTCTTTTGATAACTTCACGGGAGTTCAGAAGCTTGTATACGGGTATCAGGTGAAAGTGGAGCTTTTTTCCATTATCAAGAAAGAACATTTGAATAACAATTATTCACTTCACGTGATTTTTTCCTCTTCCTTTGCGAAGAGAAATTTTGAAATGCAAGCTTGAATATAAAGAAAAGAAAAGAAATGTAAGTATTTGAATTTTAAACGTGAAATGAATTCTCGTGTTCTGAATAAAACATGGTGATGAAAAAAATAAAAGAACGACTCAATTCTCCATTTGTAGAGGGAAGAATAAATTAAATTCGTTGTATCAATTAGATTGAGTTTTACATAATATATTATTTAATTAGCTGATTTCGTCAGTAAGTACCGTATGCGCGTACAAACACGGTCTCGCAAATTTCTGGATTGTCTTAGAATTAATTCTTTCGTATTCCGCTTGATGAATTATTGCGAGGGTCCCAGTTCGTTTCTGGATCACAACGATGTTCACTTTCCAAGACTTCTCTAATGATTTGAATTTTCCAATCGTTTCCTTATTTTTAAAGACTAATAAGACTCTAACGATCCATAAAATTGATTAACCAATCGATCCCGATTGATCGTTTCTTCAATTAATCAATTCAACGATTAATTGTTGTTGTATTCCGGTTAATCGTTTTGTCACGATTCATTGGTAACCATTATTCAATCAATTGACCCATCTATTAATTCAAAAAACAATTACCCAGAATTCTTCATTGACAATTAATCGATCAAACGCACAGCTCTATTAACCGTTGGGAATCATTTTACCGAAATCGGTGGATTTCTATCCATTTTCCCTATCGTTTTGTCACAATCGCCATAGGATTTCTATCGAATCCTGAGGAGAAATCAATAATCAAACAACCTTTCCATGAGAAAATCATATTGTTTTGTCACAGGATCCATGAAAATATGTACAAAAATATGTCATAAACCTCTTCAAATTCAGTGTTTATTCTCCAGTTCAAATTCCCTTTAAGTTTATACCTGTTGTAAATTGTTTCACCATTCTTCATGAGATAGACATTGAACTTCACGTATGAAATTTAAAAACCACTAAGATCTTTATTATGCAAATTTTCAAAATGAAATTTCTTATCATAGGATTATAATAGACGTTATCGTGTTTGATATCAATGAGTCGATCGATTCGGAAAATGATGCGATGATAATAGTGATCGAGTCACGATATATAATGTGTAGAGGGATTTCAACTTGAGTGGTTGGGAAAACAAGTCTCTTTGAAAATCAAAGAAGTCCCCTCTTCTTTCGCTACTTCCCATATATTTTCCCCTCCGTTCTGAAGAGGCGTTTGAAAGTTTGAAGAATGTGAAGAAACTGCAACACAAACAGATTATGAAGAATAATAAGAACACTAAATTACAGCAATTTTGTCGAAAAGAAGCTTTATTGGAAAGCAGATCAGGTGGACGATCGTTTCGATGGATGAAGAGTATATCAAATGGAGAAGTGATCATTTCTGTAAGAATCAGATGAATGTATATTTGTATTGAATATGTATCGTTATTTTTCAAACTTATCATATCAAAGCTTCTTGGTTCACGATAAAGTGCACTTCAAGGTCGTTTAACGAGCCCAAATTCAAATTTCATTGATCCGATTAAAAAAAATTAACATTACACTGATGTCATCAATGCACATTATGATATTGTTCTCAGATATCATCTTTCCACTTGATTCTTGAAAGAAAAAGCCTCATCGCGTCAACTGATTCGAATTGAGATTGAAAAAAGGACACCGAGCATGAATTTTTTAATGAGTTTTGTTGGATGCTCTTCTTCAATTTAGAAACTTTTTAATCTTGTTTTCACGCCTTTAGATAGTTGATCTTCATTTTTTCTCAATTCTTCGAGGGAACGTTTTTCACCCCTTACATTTGATAAAAGTTATCTCCAGGATTGGAAAGATTTATCTGATTTTTATACTGGGATGGTTTACGAATTCGATAATAGATTCGTGTTGCATGACGATAATGCATTTTTTCCAAGACCATTAGGTTCCCTTCGCAAACGGAAGCCAATTTAATGGTACTTATTCCCATATTTGTGGTGAAAAAGGGACTCTTTAAATCGAAACCCTGCTCCACAAATCGAACCACTAGGGCTTCCCCTTCGATAAAACTTCACCTAAATCAGACCTCGATAAATTAAGAACTCTAGAATTCGAAAGAATTTCCTCTATCCTTGGAATTCGAATTAACGAAGTTGGACTTTATACAACGCAGAAGGACGAAATATCGACGATACATGTAGTCCCTTCCTATTCCAAGCGTGAATTTCTCCAGAATATCGTTACTGAGAAATTGTAATATTGCTGCAATATTACGAGACATTACTAAGACATTCTGTGTTGCATAGGTTTTGATCCTGAAAATACAAATGCGTTTGGTGTATGAGAAGACTCGAAGTACCTACCATGTTGAACGTTAGTGCGATGAAATGCAAGAAACAATATCTTTCATTGTTGAATATACGTAGCGAAAGATTCATTCCAGGCGTTATATCACCAGACGGTATGCGTTCATATACGGGGAAATATCGAGCGTAAAATTTCTGATTCAAAGCGCGTGAAAAGTGATAATGAATACTGATCCACGCCTACAAACGTCTTTTCTTCTCCATTTGATAAAAAAAAAACGTGTTTTCTCAACGCGTAAACGTTGCTGATTTCGTTAACTATACAACAACAAACCAAGATAATACCGTTTGCTAAAGTACCGAAAATTGACGTCATTGATTTATTATTATTCATTGTTCAGTTCCTTTTCGTATCATGAATGTTGTTGAAATTCAAATTAGTTATCAATCACAAGTTCATTGTTCAGATTATCAATTGTAATTATTCCGTATGGGTTCATGATAATTTTCTTATAATCATAATTATTTAAAATTTTGATATTTGTATATGTAATTACACTTTATTCGAAAGATCACTTTTACTCTGAAAATATACACCATTGACATAACAATTGTCTGTATGGCTCAGATTAATGAAGCATAGGGACGTCGAAAAATGCTCGGATTCGGATCCTGAAACCTCAAGGATCCAAACTCGAGTAGGATACAGAAGAATGACAGAGGGATAAAACAAAAGAGTGGAGAATTTTTCTATAAACGAATTAAAAAGTTTTCTAAGATATTTTTATGAAGTATTCAAGACAACTTTAAGATATTTAAAACAAATCTTCCAGACCTTTTTGCAAGATATCTTTTGGGTATCTAACAGATGTCTTTTTGTTTTTGGGGGGGGGGGGCTATCATAATTCACTTCCCCCTTTTTTCAGTTTTTTCATTTTCTTTCAATTTTTCTTTCTTACTTTTGAAGATATGGACATTTTCAAATTTTGTGAATAATCCGAATATTTCAAAAACGGCGCAATTTACACCTTTGAATTGTAAGTCGTTTTTTGAGTTGGAAGGAAGAGGATTCTGAGAGGAACGATTGAATTATTCTAGTATTCTCCTTTCTGAAGTTATAGGGATTCGGAATTTCTAGAATTCCAGTTAATCATAATTTCGGTTTTTAAATCGCTGTACGGAAAATACTGGAAATTGACAGGACTCGATTTGATACAGACTTGAGCTAGCCTGGACAGGTTTTACTATACAGTGAACTCGATTCTGGGTAGGATCCGAATAGATGCATTGTGGGTTCCGGGTGAGTCTGGGGTGCAGATCGGTACTCGTGGACGGAACAGACATTTGGTTAACAAAATCAATTGCATTGTTATTTCAACTGAACGTATCGTGATTCCAATTAAGTTGCTCAGTTATTATGATTGCACAGTTTGTTCTGTCTATATTTTACTATCCGTTTAATGATTATTACTACTTCTTTTCTTCCATGCAGGGTGTACTGGGCCTGGATGCGCGAATGCTAATTCATTTCCCTGGTGGGACCAATGCAGGATTCACATGGTCACACGCAGGTCTTAACTAGTCACTAGAGCCGTAACTAAAATGAGGCGACAATGCCTACGCCAGGGACGCGAGTCTTGAGAGAATGCAAGATCAGAGATCTTTTTTATTTTCTCAATATTGAATTTTTTATATTCTGGACAGATTCAATTGGATCTGACAAGTAGACCTGGGTAAGGTACGGATCCAGGAGGATTCATCATTGTCAATCTGATTGGATCTGATCAGATTCAATTGGATTTAAGCAGCTCAGGTCAGATTAATTACACGGAGAAGAAGGAATAGTGATATCCACTGAGCGAATAGTAAAATATGGACAGACCAAACTGCGCAATCAAAATAACTAAACGGCTCAATCGAAATTACAATATGCTTAGTTCAACCACCGATGCGATTGATTGCAGTGACCAAATCTTTGGTCCGTCCATATTTTACTATACCAGTTTTCTCCGTGTACTTTAGATCCGATTGGATCCAATCATATACAATGTTCTCTGCCCGCGTGAATTATGGTGGTAATTTTGAGAAAGTTATTACAAAGTCTTACAAAAATTGTCAAAGTAGAGTTACGATGAATCGAAACACAAATTGCCAACATTGATGAAATTCTGTCCTTTGCTATTTCTTTAATTAATAGATTTCGATTGTTCACAGGAAGAAAAATATTGCAAAAAACGCATTCAAATCGATGATATATCCTATGACAACTCGTGATCCAAAAAATCTGTACAGACGAATGCACAAATATATCGACGTTCTGAAAAAGTTGAAAGCAAAAATGTCCATTTTTCCGAAATCGAATTTTCGACGGTATCACAATTCTCCCATGTTCATATAACGGAACATGGAAGTAGGAGAGCATACTGAAAACCACGAATCAATCAATAATCAGTGTAATCTTCACAACAGTCTTATGAAAATCTCATTCAGAAATCTCCCCTCGATACAAGGGTCTTATAAAACTCTCGACCACGTTGAATCTCGTATACACATTAAAAATCCAATATATTTTCCGTTCGGTCTTCCTCATCCGTGTCATCGTTCGCCTTGCTTGCGACATAAACCGCGATTAGGAATATTGATTCGAAGACTTCCAAAATTCTGACATGTTTACCGCAGCCGTAGCAGCGGCAGCGGTAACAGCAGCAACAGCGGGAGCCAACAAAAAGGAAAATCTCAAGATTTTAAAGATGGATTTGACAAATCAGCAACAGTCGTAAGGTCGCGTCGAGACATTCAAAAAGAAAAAAATTCCCACTCAGTGGCGGCCTCTTATTTCCCTGTACGTTACGTTTCCTCGCATCGACGCCGAATCAGCGTTTCCCCACAAACCCATACTCGAAGAAGATTTTGTTATAACTCCTTGAATGCCGTCGGATTCCTCTTTCGCTTCGCCAAACACTTTTATACATATACCCGCAAATTCACAGTTGATCGTATCTCGCCACTTGATAAGGGGACGAAGAGCTCTTGCATTTCGGGCTTCTTTTGCCTTCATATACTCTCTGTCAGCTGAGCCGTGTTTCACGACTTGAAGCTTCCTCTTCTCTGTTCCCCTCTTATCACTCCACTGTCCTCAACTTTTGACTCTGGAGAGGCGTTTATATGGAAGGATGAAGATTGTGAATGTAAAATGATGATCGTTTAATTTTATTTGCTGCACGTCATCGTCGAGTGCAAGGTTTGACTAGATTGTGAAGTGAATTCAGGAAGGATTGTCTCTGTCCTTCAATCTGGAGATCTTCTCTGAAAGAAACATGATCATGTTGAAATTAAGCATGAGGTTACTGGATAATCATGATCATATAGGGATCGATTGTTCGATAGTACGAGCTTTTGCGTCTCGAAGAACATCTTTTCGCGTTCAATGATATGCTTTTAGTAAACAGCGCGACAATATAACCCTCTCATACAGGATATCACAGAATGATGTAAGTATAGGTTTCGCTACGGATTAAGTCTGTGATCGCAATTTTTCTTGATCCATTGTATTACTATGTAACATCACGTGAGCCCAAGAACTGGAGCAATTGTTCCGGTATGGATTCTTAAATCTCATATTAAAGATGATCATTCAATGCCTTCTCATGGATAGAATCACCTAACAAGTATACACGGACTGGAAGAAAAAAACTGTTTTAAAGACATGGAATGATATAATTTAACGATCAAAAACCGTAATGGAGTCAGTCACGAACAAAAGTGATATTTGTTATTTGATTAATTAATTTCCTACTGTTCTTGACCTTGTCAACGATTCATCCAAATATAGACAATGACCCTTACAAAAACAAAAGAAAAACTTTGTTTCTAACTGTTATGAAAGTGGAATTTTGTACTAGTGTCAGACTTCATTTATGCCTTCGAAATCATTAAGTCGTTAGATCTACATTATCTCTGTCTGAACTCATGATTGAGATTATTGATGACGTCTGGCAAAGAATAGCGCCCGTCAGAAAAAAACAGGTAACTGAACCGTAAGATCGAGAGAGTTGAAGACGTTCTATGGTGATAAAAAATATATTCAATTAGTGATGGGACTCGAGTGGTTGTTCACTCGAGTGACTCGAGTAAAATGGTTTCGAGTCGGACTCGAGTCAAATTCTTCAATGCCGAGTTCACTCGTTACTCGAGTCCAAAAATTCACTCGAGTACAAAAATTCAATAAAATTCAATAAAATTCACCGAAATTTTTCCACCAGGGTGATCAAACTCAACTTTATTTTGTGTTGAATATCGAAAATGTTGATTTTGTTCTTGTGTGCAATATATTGTATAAATGAATTTGGATAGTATACAACAATACCGACTGCTCATAAGATCGAATTTTTCTCAATAGTTAAAATCTAGGATTTCTCAGTAGTTTTATGACAAGTTATTATAAGTTACTGGGTTTTAAACAACGAGAATGATTCGGTATTATGATCTATTACCTAAATTTTGTATGAATACACTTGCAACTTATTTCATGATTACCTGATTTGCAATTTTTCATCAACTCACGTTGTGTGGTTATGCTATTCAAATTGATTTTCTCTTATCTGTGCTCACAAACCATTCGAGCAGTGTTGGCAAAAAAAGTAGTGAAATAGCTTAATTATTGGTTGATCCTTCCAAAGTCGAAAGTATGATTGGTCAGTTACATGAGAAGTAATCAATCGACGCAATTAGGCTACTTCTTCTAGAAATTCTGTACTCGAGTCATCCATGCCCACTAGTCATTCGAGTCAAAAAATCCCACTCGAGTTGCATGATTACTCAAGTGAAACTCGATGTTTTTTATATTTTCATGCGAGTCACTCGATTAAAAAAATCCCACTCGAGTCCCATCACTAATTCAATTTGAAATTTTTCAATCTCCTCTTCTATCGAGAAATGAAATGATCGTCCAAGTAGAAATAGATGAATCCGTCGAACGATTGATTAAACGTTTTGAAAGCAAATTGTGTGACTGATTGAAGCAAGATCAGTGACATGAAATCGAAGAAAGGATCTTTCTGAGACTGCGTCGTAACTTGGAAGTGGAATTTAATATGATCTCGTATGGAAATTAATTCTTGGCGACAGTCAGAGCCAAACCTGGCGTCCTTATTCAGGTTTTCGATTGCCTGTAGAAGGATTTTTTCGTATAACACATCTCAAAACTAAACTTCTTCCTTCCAGGAAACTTGTTGTCTCCTTAACCGTCTCAAAATTACAAGTCAAAAAAATTAGGGTAACGGCGGGTGGTATGGCCCTCTCAAGGGAAAACTGAGATAAAATCACTCCAGAGTGAAAGAATGTCGCTACGGTGTGGGATACAACTTTTTGGAGTATTTTTCTCACATACATCCCGAAGAAAAAATTGTCATCAGTGAAATGAAAGATCAGGAACAATTTTAGTTTATAGATGAATTTATGAAGAATTTTTCGGTGTCGGATGGTATGGCCCACCATTCAAAAACCGGCAAATCGAAACGAGAACATATTTTTTAACACAAAATCATTTGTTTTAAACATTGAATATGATTTTTTCAACTCTTACTTGGACTGTGGACTGGATAATTTACATCCATCGCAATGATGATATAAATTGTCCGTGATATCTACAAAAAGTTCAAGTGTCCATCCTTCACAGGTATGGCATTGAATCCAATCTTCCTCGAAACTTGAAATCTTGGCATAGCATCGAGAAACGAATTTTCATGTGAAATGCATGCATAAAAACATTGTTTATGAATAAATTGTTCGCACAATTCCGTTGAAAATGAGTTTTCGGTAAAACTGACCCCACCAATCGATTAAAAAAAAAAATACATAGAAAACATGTATCCTGAATCGGAATTGCAATTGTTTGTTATAAAAAAATAGAACACGTGTTGGTTTGTGATTGTTTCAATAACAATGAACGATCGCAATGTGGATATGGAGAATTTTTTGACCAGTTTATTTATAAACCATTTTTTTACACACGTTTCTCACTTCACTTGGCATGGTATGGGTTTGCCAAGATTCCATCGGCGACCGAGACCATATCCCCCATTATTTCAGCATGAGCTCTAATGGGTTAATGTGGGCCATACCACCCGATCGAGATTTTTGACGAAAAAATTAGTTCATAACCAAACAAACAAACATTACCGCTTGAAGCTCATGAGACGTGTGTTTTATATACAGGGAGAGTTAATACTAGTTTGACATATTATTTTATAATCCAACCTACTTCAGTACAGAACGTCTCAAAGTTTCGCCGACATAGTACACCAAGAACAAGTAAACAGAAAAAGTTAGATTTCTCTCAACACACTGTATTGACAACAATGAAGTTTCCGCACATGATAGACAGAAACAATCTCTTTGTGACCAAAAGTGTGTAGTGCTGCCACTTAGCGTCAGATCCTTGAAACACGTAGTGAGCCATACTACCCACCGTTCCCCTGATACCAGGATTATCCGTATATCCGCAAATCTGGATATTCAGTTGATTGTTCGGATATTCGGGTTCACGAATATCTGGATATCTCGAATAAAAATAATCTATCCATTTGATGAAGTGATAGAAATTCATTTATACTCTGGGTTGATTGATACATTAATGAAAATAATGCAATTAAATTGAATTATCAGCTTATCCGGGTATCCGAATGATCCGATCATCCGGACATCTATGTAATCCATATAACTGAATCATTGATTCGATTTTTCGGACATTCGAATATCTCGATTCCAAAATTCCGGATAGAAATCCCACCTCTACGAAAAATGTCGGAAATCCGCTAAATATGACACCATCGAAAGAGCAAAACAAGCGTTTTGGAACGGAGAACATTCTCCACAAAATATCCATTTTTGTATTCCCGTATCATAATTTGCATTCAAGCTGCATCCGCTTAAAAAACTGAACAATATCGAAAAAAATATTCATACTCAATTTGATTTAGGTTGTTTTGGATCGTCATAATATACCAAAGAGATCAAATAACATTCAAAGAGCAGACTTTGCCCTTTGAATTGTTTTTTTTCATTTCTGCCTGATGGTAATTTCTCGCTGAGATATTCAACTTTAATGTCATCTCATTTTGGCACGAACTAATGCCAAACGTTCCATCGGTAGTGTATACTTATATGTATAATTAACACACAAATGTTCATAGCATGTATCGCGAACCTTCTTAGCACATTGAATGTCCTATGCATGTGCTATGAATATTCTCAGCGTGCTGTGCGAATGCTGTGTTACAAGATTTGCTAATATATGTTTTAGGCAATGCATTGATCAATTCTTTTCCATTCCTGAAACCGGTAATTGTGAAAGTATTCTTTATAGTTTCGAATCTGGGTTCCATTCGATCTTTTTGATCTTCATCATCACATGGATATGATTTTTTCACTAAGGATGCGTCCAAATTATGCTACTGATTTCATTATTCATTGAATCATCGAGATATCAAAATCCGAATAATTGAATTCATCATAGAGCGGAGGGAATAATTATTGATTTTCTTTCAAATTTTCTTGTGCATGTTGTAAAAATATATAGGAATTCTTAGATTCTTACCTCAACTCTCATGTTATGTAGATTTCATACTCGATTCAGTACTAATTACTTTATTTTCCAATAACATCCCAAAAGCTATGGGGAAATCACCAGTCTTGTGGGTTGCTTTGGAGCATTTCATATTGATTGAAATTGAATATTTCTCCCAATTTTACTTTCTACTAAATTTCAACAAAACAAAAACATGATAAGGACAGGTATTCTTCATATGTCCCAAGTAGGTACATTAGATGTTCATTATTAATAATGATTATGCAAAACGCCTTCTGTATTCTGAAAAACGTTCTCCCTCCCTTGTACGTACTTTATAATACACGTACACCAAGGTATAATATGGTCTCGAAAGGGGTTGGAAATCACTGCTATTCCTTTCACACATACAATATCGAGAATTCACCCTCGCAATCACTCAAGAATAGAATTTGACGTTGATGTTGAAACTACCCATTTTCCATTGTACTTACTAATCTCACCATTAACATAAATCATTGTTCCACAATTTCCAAAGCATCGTCTGGCGTGGGTTGAATTCTATTTAGTTTCAAACACTTCGTGGAAGTCATATTTATGTAGGACAGATTGGGGCTAGTTTACTACAGAAACAAATCCGACATCAAGGCTCAGCAGTCAAACCCTGAAAGCGATAGGAAACAATCTCCACCCTGGATCGAAAAATTTGGACAGTTGTTTTTCTTCTATTTGATCCATAATCTGGTTTGATTCTGATTGATGAATATTGCGATCGGAATGAGACTGAAATTTGATATAATCCTGAATTTTTCCTCTAACGAACTTATCCCAGTAAATATTTCTGGATTCCTTTTTCAGATCACCCTGAAAGATATCTTGAAGACATCTAAAAAGTGTCATACACTGAGAAAAAAGCAACATGATCACAGAAACAATGCTCGCGTGGTAAAGGATTTATGGTTACAGTGACATAAAACTTGATCATGATAACCAGGAAAACAAAACACAATCACATGCGGAATCAAATTTCTAGTGCTGAAACGTTCAGAATGTTGCAAAAGGCCTTCGGTGATAATTGTTTTTCGCGATCAAGTGTCTTTGATTAGTACAAATTATTCAAAGAGGGTCGAGAACCACGACATTAACGACGAACCACGTCCAGAACGGCCATCAACATCCACTGATGATCAACACATCAATAAGATCAAGGAATTGGTGCTGGAATATCGGAAAGATCAGTGAAAACCATTTTGAAAGATCATTTGGGCCTAAGAAAAGTGAAAGCACGATTGGTTCCAAATTTACTCATTGATTCTTCGCCAAATTCTCAACCAATATCGTGCTGCAACCATCATATTCGGCTGATTTAGCTCCGTATGACTTCTGGCTATTCAGCAAACTCAAACGACCGCTCCGGGGAAACCGTTTTGAGTCAATTGAAGACATTAAACGTGAATCGCGACGCGCATTGAAGGCTATCCCGGAAATTTACTTCAACAACTGTTTCGAGGATTGGAAAAAACGTGGGCACAAGTGTATTGGAGCCAGGGGGGATTATTTTGAGGGGGACGAAATAGATTTGGAAGAATAGATTGAGAATTTGAAAATTATGAACAAAGTCTTACTATTTTTTGCCCACATTAGTATATATTTTATATATATATCCCATTTTTTCTTCGTATGGTTATATTGTTGAACTTATTCAACAGTATTTAAAATTAATACATTACTCACCATCATACTGTCAGTAGGGTTAGGAAACTGATATTCAAAAACACCATCCAAATATCGAGCAACAGAATTTTATTATTCGTCTAACGTTATAAGACAATTTGAAATATAAGAAGAATAAAAATTATATTTTTCCATAACAAATTCAACGAGAAGATATCGACTTCGGACAGACAGTTTAGGAAAGATACCAAGTAATATATATAAAAAAACATAAAAACAAATATAAATAAATAATAATAACACTGTCTGCTGATTCGAGTACCCTCGATGTAAATAACATATTTCATTTGTTAATGAATCAAAGAAACAAATGTTATATACGTCAAATAAATATTCATATTTCGATATATCAATAAATAAATTCATAAAGCATAGATGCAATAAAAATAACAACATAAATATTCATAGTCAGTGTAAGATATGTGTGTGTAAAGAATGACACAACAATAGCAGATCAATTTGTAATACCAATCTCAATTCTTGACTGTGCTCTTGGAATATTGGATAACTCTTAATATGAAATGCTTTCAAAATTTTCTCATCTTATCATTATCATATTTATGAACCTTCAAATGCGTCAGCCAATCGAATGAAATTTATTAATAAAAAATCAATATTAGTATAGTGTATGTATTCAGTAAATCTACGAACATAACATTTGTGCGGAGTAATTTGAGTATGGTAAAGTATATATACATCTTCAACACGTTACGTGTCAGAAAAAGATAATTTTCCTGGTGATTGTGGTACCCTACGGTGCCACTGACACGCAATGTATTAAAATGAATATAATTTCACGATACCTCTATAAACTCGATGGAAGTATAATATTTCGTTTCCAATAAGCGAAAGATCTGTTTTTTTGTCACGATGTTTCGTTTATGACAAATCGTGCGTGGGGAATATACACGGATAAAAGTAGAACTTTGATTGAATCCGATGAGAAAAATATTCTATCGGAACCAGGGCTGAATTGAGCTTGGAGGGTGCCTTGGGCTCGTAATTATAGAGGTCCCGGTGTAAGGACAGACTTTTCAACGGATTTGAAGTTCAAGCATAGTTTTTAACATATATTCGATTGATGGGACCCCTCCAAAACGCCCGGGGCCTTGGACTCGTGCCCCGTCATCCCCATTCATTATTTATTCAGACCTGATCGGCACAAGTTTTGTTTCTGCATCAGATCCTCCTATTCATACTGGTTATAGAGCAAGAGCCCGTGACTGTCAGATCTGCCTCATTTTATAAAAGCTAAAAGTTTTTCAGCGTATGCTACTATAAAGTTTGGATCATCGTGGCTTTGGCAGATAACACGTTACTATAAAGGTGTATAAAACAGCAACTTGTATTTGTCGGGGTATAAATCGTGATTTTCTTATATTTGAGTCCGAATAATATCAGAAATCAGCTCATCCATTGCTAGACACTTAGTAGTATAGTCGGAACTCCTTGTCAAAAACCCTTGAACTTCGATAAATTGTAACTGTGTAATATCGAATGTCTGGCAATGGACGGCATGATTCTTAATATAATTCGAAAGCAAATATGAGAAAATTAAGCCTCATACTTTGACGAATCCAAATTGCTATTTTATACAACTGTTTACCTGTTATCTGCTAAAACCACGAAGAACTCCCTGATGAAAATGTAAGCGGAAAAGAAGAGTAAAGAGTTACTGGGAGGTAACAAAAACGTCAATGAAAAGTATACAGAGCTTGAATGGGTATAAAACTCAAGGAACGTATTTTAAAAAATTGAACCCCACAGCGAGAATCGAACCAGTGGCTTTTACCGTGGTAAATGGGGGTCTTATCCACCTAGCCATTGATCGTCGTTGGGATCGACCGTATAAAGATATTATTCGAAATCAGAATAGGTATGATTCACATACGCTTAATATAATTCACTATTACTCCACATGGAGAGTGTGTGAAACGGGATCGAAAGCTTATGAAGCGTATATGGACCGTATGATTCCATTACTTCACAGTGAGGGGGCATTACACGTTTCACGAAGAGGAAATTGAAACATTTTTCGCTTCGTATACGCCTCCTCCGCGCTTTGTATATATGCTTCATTTTCACCAGGGTTGAACTTCATAGTAACCTTATCTATTGCTTCTGCCTATTTTGGGAGCACGCGCTGAGAAACTTTGAGCTTTCATAGAATGGAAAAGATCTGACAGGGGCGGGCACTCAGACTTTTAGAAATTTGTCAATCGGATGGAGTTTATCTCACAATGAACCTGACGAACAATATCTCCCCAGCGTGTATGAGTTCTGGCTCACTCTGTCTCCACTCTGGCCCAGTCGGGGTCTCATGAGCAGGGTGAGGCTCATGCTGGACCGGGGTGGGCCTCATGGTACATACATGCTAGGGCTATGAAGTCCTGCACGGAAAGAACTCTGAAGCTACGCGCGTCGAGGCCTATTTGCTCCTGAGCCATACCATCGTGGTATTACACGGGAGCAAATTCAGTTCGGCGCTTCGTCATACCACATTAGCTGACTGTCGAATCAACTTTGGTACACAGCGGCACTACGCTCGTATGTGGGCAGCCAAGCTACTATAGTGCGACGGGCTCACATACTACGGTAGCTTCAGAGTTCTTTCCGTGTGTTACCAATCACGGGAAGCAATGACAGAAACATTCATTCTCGTTTGATATAATTTTTTTGATCATAGTAATAGATCCATATCCGGGAAATCTTTTGTATGGCTATCGTTTTGAGACCATTCGAAAAGCTTCAGAGAACTGTGAAGGTGCTGAGACGATCAAGATCCATCCCGTGACAAGAAACCAAATGGTTCAACTGCCGTGGCACACCTACTACGGCAGGAACTCATTTATGAATTCGATTGAAATCTGATCTAAAAGAATTCATAATCCGTCGCTCTATTGTTCTCAACTTTGGGTTTCAATCGTGTAAGAACGCCATCTTGTCACTCATGAAAAAAGTTCTCGATTGCATGCAACTTGCACGTTTCTGTAGATTGACATCGCGGGAAACGTCTCTGAACCTGAATCGGACATTTCTTTGAAAAAATTCAAATACTTCGAGGAGAACATATATCTGTATATGCGGGTGAATTCAGAATTCATTCGCATCCATCCTCAATCGGTAGCTGAAGCTTCTCGACGGATCTCATTTCATCCGATTGAATTTGAATAGGATTCTGTTGGATGTTCCAGCCACAGCGATGATCAATTTTATGTTATTTGATATCCATTTTCATATCGATATGATACCTATTGCGATTCTTCATAACATTTGCAATCGAAATTACCCGAAGCTGCCCAACAATGATTATTTTCACACTTTAGTCCTCTCAGTATACACTTTTTTCATGCAACATGTTGATTCCATGGGAGAGATATTATTCATTCGTTATGTGTTCTTCTAACGGGAGAAATTTCACGCAGTTCACATTTTTTTTCAAATTAGCGAGGGTTGAAGAAGACAGGGAGAGAATAGACCTATGAATTTTTGAGTGCTCTATCCGTGTAATAATAAGAGTTCTCAACAATGACTAAGGCGCGGAATCTTAAGAAGAAGATTCTTTAAGAATTCTTCTGGGACTACACAGTCCTGTGTGGGTATTGATTCATGAGGTACCCTGATGAGAATGAAACATCAAAGTGCAACATGGGATTAATCCAAGCGTACACGTGACGTTATAAAATGATACGACCTATTCAACTAAATGGCCAGCGAATTTCCGAAAAAAATTGATTGTATTATTAGGTGCACTAAGAAAAATTTACAGAGCACATTCCCATAATAACGCTAGTTTTGAAAGTCATTAACATTATAGAACATTTCTCCTTCAACTTGTGGTCATTTCTTGATGACAGATCATTTGCTTCATTTTATGAGCGAAGAGAATAAACGAACAATTGAAGGGGCGGGGGGGGGGGGGAATGTTTGGAGGAAAAAAGGCACATTTTTGCGAATTCTTTGTGACGCGACAGTTGAAATTTATTGATTAAAACTTATTGTACATCAAAGTTAAACATTTGAAAAGATTTGTGTGAAATTTTCAAGTAGGAATATCAAAAGATACAGCAATGGCAGCAATCATTCGGAGACCTCTAAAAAAAAGTTAAATTGCGGTGCCCCTCATAACTCAAAAAGTACTGCACCGATCCTTTTGAAATTTTGAGCACTATTTCTGTACATAATTTACGAGGTAACGCTGGAGAGTTTCTTCCACTTTTGTTGTTATTCTACAATAAAAAATTAGCTGACTTTTTTCGAAAAACTCACGTTTTTGGCTTCAAAGTGTTACCAAAAAGTGAAAAATTGAAATTTCAAACAACTTTTTTTAAGAGGTCTCCGAATGATTGCTGCCATTGCTGTATTTTTTGATATCTCCTTGTGAAAATTTAACACAATCCTTTTCAAATGTTATACTTGAATGTACAATTAGTTTTTATGAATAAATTTCAACTGTCGCGTCACAAAAAATTCGCAAAAATGTGCCTCTTTCCCCGAATCAACGTAACCCCCCCCCCCCCACCTTAAATTGTCGAAAGTTTGCCTAGCGAGGTTTGAAACCAGGTCCTGCGAATGAAAAATTGAGTCTGTATTGAATCTAATAAAGCTCTTAAAGTGCCTTGTATTATGATCATTCAGTTGATTTGACCAGAAATTTTACCGATCGGTAGTTTGAACTGAGAGTAAATTTTGAAATTTTGTTCTCCCGGGATTTGGGCCGGATATATAAATTCATTTTATGTGTCGTAGTCCCAACTCTCTGAAATTTTTAGAGTGAGATTTCAATCTTCAACCAGCCAAAAGTGAGCTTGTCGAAATTCTGAGTGAAATTTCCACTCTTTTAGAGTGATATTCTAAGGTTTGAGGTTAGAAACTCACAGCCTCTCAAATTCTAGAGTCAACTTTTCAGTCTAAAAGAGTGAGGGTTCACTCGAAACGAGTGAAAATTCCACTCAAAGCGGACTGGCTCACTTCTGAGACTCAGTCGAGTGAAACACGTAGTTTTTCACTCTTTCAGATTTAGAGAGCAAACGATACTCGAATACCCGACTCACACAAAATCTATCCTCAAAAATGTTTTTAAATAAATACAGATGAAACCAGATTGAGTAATGATCATCGGTTGCAAATTAATTCCGGTAACTCATTCCCGTATTACTCCCAAATTAACCCGAATATAGGTCCGGTTCATGCTTCGCAGTCCCTGAAAAGCACTCGGATAGACCTGTATAGAGTAAATCAGGGTAAGATGACGCACTTTCCCGCTCCATTACAGCACAGAATAATAATCAAACCTCATTTACTCAAGGAACATTTGAAGATTGTAATTGAATCTTCATATTTTTCTTGCGTTAACGAGGTTTGATGTATTATTTTATACTGTAGAGAAGCGGGAAAGTGCGTCATCTCACCTCCATTTACCCTATACACTGGAAACGGCCAGCCCTGCCTCTATAAAATTCATATAGACCCAGATTCCATTCGGATTCCGATCCAGTTTCTATCCAGCCTAAATCCTGGGACATATTTCCAAATGGTATTTGACATAATATGTTTGAAATTTTTCTCTTTTCGTGTGCGACCTGTGGAGGAAAAATTGAGAGCTGTTATTACGTACTGAAACTACGGTAAGTTCAAGTCTTCTCATTCCCGAATAGCGTTAAATTTAAACTTAATGGAGAGGGGACCTTTGAACTGCTAGTTTTGCGTTAGATTTTTCACAGAAAAATGAGACTATACGTTACATGAATTCAAATACATTATCATACTCAAGTTGAAATGTATATGAAGACAATTTTTCACGGTTAGAAAAATACAAAATGGTGGGGCCACAGCTGCTCGAATTTGGCTCCTTGAGTTTTTGCGTCATCGAATATAACTCAAAAAATAATGAACCGATCAACTGAAAATTTGAAACAAATATTGTTTCACTGACTGATCTTTGAATCAACCTAAAATTTCTTTTGTATTGTTATGATAAATATTGTTTTCAATTTAATTATTAAGGTCCTCAAAATTACCCTTTTGTTTCTGTTTTTCTTTCTTGCTAAATTTGTTTCATACAGCTAGTAAGAATGAATCATATAATAACATATAAAAATCATGTGTGATCCATATAAAATTCATATATGGTTATACATGATCCGTACATAATCCATATTGAATCCATGTATGACCCATATATGGCCCATATATAATTCATATGTAATCCATATATGACCCATGAATGCAAGATTTTTTCACATACCCTAGTAAAAACGGATTATATATGGTCTATATATAATTATTGAAGTTTATATAAGTATTATTGAAATTTATATATGCACATATATAGTTATATATAGTGGTGTATATGGAATTTGAAATAATTATATATGAAAAGAATTATTTAGATTTTTTATTATATATAACAACTATATATGTCCTTATATAAATCTTAATAATACTTATATAAACTTCAATAATTATATATAGACCATATATAATCCCTTTTTACTAGGGATATGTAAGAAAATTCTGCCATACCCTAGTAAAAAAAGGTTATATATGCCTTATATAAAATCTGATAATTATAGATAAGACATATATGACCCTTTTCTACTAGGGTACATGGAATATTCTCCATACATGGATGATATATGCATTATATATGGATCATATATGGATTGTATATGATTCCATACGTTTTCATGTATGGACCGTACATGGATTATATATGTATCATGCATGAATTATGTATGGGTCATATATGTTTACTCTTCACTAGGGTAATTTCAATCAATTACAAAGACCTGGGCGTTCCACGGCGCGAACTCGAGGAATCAAATTGGAGCAGCTCTACCGCAGCTATTGTGTATTTTCTCAGCTGTGAAGAAATGTTGTCATATACATTTGAACTTCAATATTACAATTTACTTCAATTCAATGTAATGGACGCTCTCATTATTTTTGTCAAAAATATTGAAAAATCAGTCATCTACAGGGAGTTGCTCCATAAACCGATTATTCTATTCAACAGTTTGTTTCACAATAACCTTACTGTATTTGATTTCTTGCAAATATTCAAAAAAAAACAAAAAGAAAGCAATGAATTGGGAATAAAATCATACAGACTGTTAACAATTTTGATTCTGCTGTGCCTATTCTTCTGTGTAGAAAAGGAAGTTACTATACGATGATTTTTTTCATTGAAAACCATCGAAGCCTGTCATTGACATCATCTATCTATATCCCGAGGAGAAAACTATTGAAATCATCTATCTCGTGCGATTTGCCCCAAGCGGACGATCTACTCTACTCGAACAAACAATTTGAAACCCATTTCAATAACCGAACGACATCCAATATAGAATCTTCAGATCTCCCCATTTGAAAAAATTTTCAAAATTATATATAATTTGTATATAATTCCATATAATTTATATGCAATTCCAAAAATTCCTCCACAAGGGTCGATAGATGAATCTTTAAATCTCTATATACATATATATCTTAATATATTTCAATATAATAATTTGAGAACAATAAATAAAAAAATCTCGTAAATATTTCACATCCACTCGTACACAGGGCACCGATATCAAATACGTTGCCCTGCGATAAAAAATGATTTTTTTTCCTCACCGATTGGTTATCCAATATTCAGAATAATAGAATACTTTATCACATTTCCAAAAAGAAGTAGTTGATTTTGTTACCAAAAGGCCGTAGTTGAAGCATATACTTGGATACGCTTTTCGTAAAAGAGTTTCACAAAATACTATTCCTATATAAATATGAATTTCAAAAAACATTTTATCACCATATATAAATTATACGTTTCTAATACGTGCACCATCTTCTGGATTTCTCCGTCTATCACGTGTTTGAATACTTGACTTCATCGTCACTCGTTTTTGTCGCTTTGTTCGTCGATTGATAATTCATGTTCTAGCTTCGAAGATTCTTCAGAGATGTCCCGATTCTCTTCCTTCTCTTTGTCCTCATTAGATACTTTTCCTTCGGAATTCAAATCCTCGTTATTCGAATTTCGATCAGAGTTCGGTACGGGGCATTCTTTTTCCTCATTATTTGTAACGTCATCTTCAACGATAATATCTCTTCGAGATTCATCTTTATCGTTGTGATTCGGCGAAACACTAGGAATTTCATTCGACACCGTTTGTACGCAGCATTCTCCTTCTAAGTTATTGGAATCATTTTCTGTAACGTTCTGTATCACGTTTTCATTTTCAACAGTATCTTTTGTGGATTCATTAACGTTATCATTTTGTGCCACATTTGTAACTTCGCTCGTAACATTCGAATCATTGATCGATATTTCTATTTCTATCTCAGGTGCAATCACTTCGTATTCAGTGCTGTTCGAATCATTTCTTGAAACATTTTCAATTTCATTTTCAGCAGTGGTCTTTTCAGATTCATCAGTATTCTTCTGTTGCGAATCATTCGTGATCTCCTTCAACACAGTTGAACATTCACTTTCTAAAATATCCGGATCATTCAGTGGAGTATCTGAAGTATCTATAATCTCATTTGGTTGTTCATCGATCATATCGACGATTTCCGCGGTATTATCACAGTCATTCATCGACGAATCACAATTTTCATCGGAATTCGTATTTTCTACCTTCTCAATCTTAGCTTCTTCTTCAACATTCCGATTCCGTTCTTTGGTTTTCAAATCACAATCATCATTGTTATTCTCATTTTCCACTTGTGCCGGAGCTTCGATATTTTTATCATTCATAGAATCATTTCTCAAAATCACATGTTTTCTTGGGATCCTCGGGGACTTCGGAGATCCGTAATAATCGTTGGTTCTCTGTTGTTGCTGCTGTCGTGGAGCGGGATTGTATTCTTTTCGTAGATTGTTGAATGGTTTTGTATTGTTTTCATAATATCTATTTTGTCCATCTTTGATTTTGAGATCTTTTCTCTGGAAGTATGGAGATTTCGATCCGGCATTTTCTCTCTTCTTAGGGGCGTACGCTTTTCTTGAATTCAAAGGCTTGTTCGAGTCATTGGGAGGAAGAGATTTTGGAGAAGACACTTTGGACGAATCGAAATCGTAATTCATCGGTTCAACGTCCGAATTACTGCTGTAGGTAACTCGACTTCTTTGTCGAGGACCAACGCGTCCTGTTCCCACAATATTCGGCGAATTCACTGAAATCGAACAATTGAATTACGAATGTTTTTACGCGTGGGAAAAGAAGGTACGCTGAAGAAAGTATCATTTGATTCAAATGCATATTCGTTCCAATAGGTCCCACATCCCTGGTGAAAATGCGCAACAATTTCATTTTCACGTTTCATTTGTTTCAATATCCGCTTCCTCCACTTTTGAATTCTCACCAGGAATAACAATTTATATTTCAAAATACCTAAACTAAAATTTATGTGACGAATAATTCGATACGCACGAATTCGTACGTAGAAAGATATTTATTCAGTTGAAATAAATATTTGTTTGCATCAAATGATACTTTTTTTGCGTATATATAATTATGTACCTTTTACGCTCATCACTGGACCTTTTGTCACGTTAGTTGCCTGATTCAAAGTAACTTTGATACTCTTATCAGTAGCGGTGACGATCCTCTTATCGGGAGTTACAGAAGACGGAGACGTTTTTACCGTCATTGGAGCGCCATGTTGTTCGGAAAACTTATTGTGTCGGTAATCATGATTTCCATGATTCGCGTAAGTTCCTTGCGGATTCCTCGCTGCACCTCGATAAGAACTACGATTCGTATCTCGGTTCATATCTATAACAAAAACATGTCACTCTTTATCGGGGGGAAAGCGATTCTACGTGTATCGTATAATTTAAAACTTTCAAACGCTTACTATCGTGTCTTCTATCAAAGTCTTTGTGATCTCTTCGTATTATGTCGCCTAACATGGGACGATTTTCGTTCTTTGATACATCATCCACGATATGCATCTACAATATTCATTCAATCATTCAGTAAAATAGGTAAAGCAATAATTAAACTTGCGAATTGCATGCAAAATTTGATTCCTAAAATGGACAACAATGATATTGTACCTCGGTAGAAAATAACAATGACGATCGATTCGATCAAGTTGTTGCTGATAAGTGTGTGCAGAATTTCCATTCTGTCCCAATAAACACAAACACGTTATTTCAACGTTGAAAAAACGTTGCGTTGTCGAACAGACGTTACCGATTGATTTTTGGTTACAAGCCAATGGGGAAATCAAAGTTCATAAATCATGTTTTGATATCGTATTACTCAAATTAATAGACCATAAAAAATAGATAAATAACCATCAACAAACGTTGTGTTTAGGATATGTTTATACAATTTTCAGCGCTTAAACATCAATTGAAGATATCCTGTTGAAAATGTCGAACGAAACCGGAGAACATTGGATAAAAATTCAAGTGAAGAACGAGATAATAAATAGTGCAGCTTCATTCATGGAGATTTCCCTTCTCAAATTCTCTTGTTGTCAAAAAATAACATTTTTCTCAATGTTAATACAAAATGTTCGAAATAGTTCGTCTGTTTGAATTCCTGTTTGGAAACCCTCATTAGGACATGTCACTATTCGACGGGGTTTTAACCGGTTTTTTGAACCGTTGATTTGACGTTATATTACGGTTGAACGAGGGGTAAACCACTTTGAAATCATGATTTTTCCAAATTAAAAATCTCTAAATAATGTTGAAGTAAGCGTAGCTCTGCTCTGCTTAACGCAGTATAACTGTCAATAAAACTATTCGAAGAGGCTCATAAAACAGATTTTAGTTACCATAACGTTATCGATAACTAAAAAATCAGAGCACAACGTCCATATAACGCTTGATGTTGTCTTGCTGATTTTAGAGTGGTTTACCCCTCGCGATTGAAAAACACTTGCTCTGTCGCGACATTTTTACATCGAATCAACGGAGAAAATATTACTAATTGACAACATGTGGTTATTGACCACTTTTTCAAACGTATAAATGTTCATTGGGCACAGATTCAAATGTTTGTTCCGAACTACAAACAACCACCGATGAAGTCCGTCGCCTCCGCCTAAATTCTATGTGGGGGCGACGGATCCCATCAGTAGTTGTGATTTACAGGTGGAGATTTCATAAGGTAAAACATTTAAAAACCAATTTTTGATGAATTTTTATCAGATTTTTTTTCAAAGGTGTGGTACAACGGTAGTGGGATACACGGACGTAATATAAAACGAACATTTTATTCGAGAAGATTCTACAAATTTCAGTAAGTTTTGTATATTATATGTATAAAGTTCATATCAGAAACTAAAATCTATCAAGTAAACTTGTTAGCACCTGAAACACGGTAACTCTCCTGTTAATGAATTGATTTTACCTTATCGTTATCCCATTCTCTCCTCCAATGACCCTCCGCAGTTCTTTGTCTACTAATACGGTCTTTGTCGATACGATTTCGCTCCGCTCGCCAAGCTTCGTATTCTGGTTGATGATGTTCATCCTTCGGCCCTGTATTGTGTACTTTATTGACCTGAAATACAATAATGTTAGGTATGAAGCATGGGACGTATTTCACGCTAGACTAAGATAATAATACCAGCTGCCATTCATTGGTGATCAAGTTTGAAGTTAAGCTACTGGACCCCGTTTACCGGGAGATGGATCGTTCGAAGTGTGATTTCAATGTGATCAACAAGTATCTTAAACAACTCATGGAATACAAAAGTAATAATTGTATCAAGTATGTCGATTCGAAATTCGATTTTTCACAAATAATACGTTTCAAAGCTCGTACTTGAGTAGCACAAGAGGTTAGAAATGCTGAGCAGGTTCTTTGAAGTTCTATGCATGATCTCAGAATTAACGCAGAATGTTTGAAATTTTCTTGTGTTACTTGGGTATCTGGTTTCATTTCCAAGCAGCATCAGAATATACTATGAACGTTCTTCGAATATTCGGAATATGTTCTATGCACATTGCAATGAGACCGTTTCATGGGTGCTATGAATGTTCATCGAACATACGACGGTACTTCAATCGAACGTCGATTGAATGAACATCGTACATTCCGAATGTACAACAACTGTACAAATGTTTAAAACAGTCTCATTCGTACATTCTACGAACGTTTCTATATCGTATATACTTTGAACTTCTGTTCCTGCTTTGGTTGTTATATACAATGCTAAAGGAATATACAGGTCGAACCGAGTCGGGTAGATTATATTTTGAGGGCATATTTCTCAGCCAAAATATAACATGAAAAAAATGTTGTTGAGGCTTTGTTCTTGAGATATGAGCATTTTTAGATTTTTTTAAAATCCGAATCGCTCAAAAGCGTTGTGTGTTACTACATATTTGAACTTGAAACCATTCGTAAGGTTGGGACACAGTGGATCTCTAAAAAAAAATTGAACTACCCTGTCATTTTTCAATTCAAAGTTATAGCGATTTCAACCTTTCTGGCTTCTAACTAATCGAAAATTAGCGACTTCAAATTGTTATAGCTCCGGAACGAAGAATGAGAAGGTGTTTTTTTATCAGATATCCGCCATTTCCCAACTCAGCGAATGATGTCAAGTTCAAGTGTGTAGCAGACAACGCTTTTGACCGATTTGGAATTTACCGGATCGGATTTACACCAAAAATGTTACTCAGGCGGTACGCTGATCCCCTTCAGCAAGATCAATTTTTTTTTCATAGTAAAAGTACTTCATTTTTATACATTTAGATAAAATATCAATAAAAATTTTATATATATTCTAAGTCTAAGCGGGCTGTTTATTCAAATCTCTCATGATTTGAAATATTTTGTACGGTTTGCACATCCACTTGCTTGAATCGGGTGAAAAATAACACTGGATCAGTCCTAGTCCCCAGATGAGAAGATCAGGGAAGTAATTTGGGGTTGGGAAAGATATCAGGATGTGTAAGAATATCCGTAATAATTAAAATATGTAAGTTTTGCATTGGAATATACAGTAAAGGGAACATTGCTGAAATAAATTGGCGAACTGATAACCAACTTCTGAGCTGTTGAAGACCCGGAATCTTGCAGTACATTTCTTTTCTAAACTTGACGTGGTTCAATTTGCGTTACGTTTCAATAAACGATTTAAACTTCAAGAACATGTGAAGGAGCATAGACGGTTTTGTTGGGGACCGCTAGCAAATTCGAATTATCTAAAAATGCACTAAAAATTTATCAATCACTTCCTAAGAAATACTCACAAAGTATTGGAAGACATTACCAAAAAGAGGTCATATTAGAGATGGTTTTATGAATATCTCAGGCCAAATTATTACTAACAGATAACGTTAAACGTTCGTATTGTGATGTTTTGATAGGGACCCAATTAAGACCGATAAGATGAACAGTATTTTTTGCATTATTCTGGTCTATATTCTATTTTCATAGAGAGGACCTTAAATCTATCATAATATTATGCAGAGCTAATTTTTCAATGCTGTTGTGATCATGTTTGAAAATGGACTGAAACATTATCATTGACATAAAAAGATGTAAGAATTGTCTTGTCTTAACATTTTTTCATCTACCTGTTCTAGAAGTACGTAGTGAAATTTTATTCATTCCTTTGATATGCCTTATTTAGCAAACCGGATAGAAAACGAATAAGATCCAGATAGACAGTGACACCTTATACATTTCTATGCGATGACTTATCCGCCTTCTGTGTCCGTTTTGTGTCTTACTTGGGATTTAATTCACAAATGGCGGTTGAAATCTGGATTGAACTCGAATGAGTTTGGAGAATTTAGCTCTCGAAGTTCATCATTTCCAAACATCCCATGTGTGTGTGTGTGGAACAATAGTCTAATTATGGACCAAGCCTGGCACAAGATCTGCCAAGACTTGTCTTGAACAATTCAGTAAACTTGGCCCAGGCTTGGGAATGATAAGATCAGGCCAAGCTTGGGCCAATGGTTCGTTCCAGCCTAGTCCGAATGATTCGCCAAGCATCAATCGATGCTTCTTTCATCACAGATATTGACGAGAAGAGTAATTTGATTCATATTTCAGTTCAAAGTTCTCCCTCGGAATACCGTACATGAATCATCTTGAAACGATAGATTAAATGTGCCAAGACTGGGACGAGCTCGGGTTTTTTTCCAGTCTTGTTAATCCCTGCATGGGGAAGACATCTTGAAATCCTGTAGAGAGTTCTTCAAGATCAATTGATTTCCGTGTATGATCACATTTAAAAGTAGCCTATTACCATTGAGTCAAGTTTTATTCTTATTTAGATCAAATATATCTGTTTTAGTGTGTGAAACTGGAGTGTGGGGCCAATCATGGGGAGGAGATTGAACTGGTCTTGGCCAGATAGTTATGCACAAGTCTTTATCCATTTTGAACTCGGAATTCGGTCACTAATTGAAAAATTAAATAATCATCTCAACGAAAGCTTGATTTTTACACTCGTGCCAAGCTTGTACCAAGTGCAATGGCCATTCCAAAGATACGAACAAATGTCCCATGACTAACTATCCATTGGAAACAGCGGGACAATCATGGAACCAATCATCATGGGTTCAGTTATTTTTAACGGAGGTTTGTTCCTGTTACACTTGCCAATCCTGGGACAAGCTTGGATTTTTTTACAGTCCTGTCAATACCTGCATGGGATCGTGAAAAAGATGTTTTAGATTATTTTCTGCGGAATACGAGTACGATATCTCATAAGATTCCCCTTCTTCGCTAGAGGAAAGCGATGTGATTGTTTTATCGGACCGAAAATGTTTTAGTTTCCAAAATGTAAATTTCTCACACCAAAATATTTCTCCGAAAAAGGAGGACAATTTTATTTTTATGTCCGGTGAAAACAGAACTCCTAAGGAACGGGAATTGATACGAATGAAGCAGAAAATTCCTTCTCAAATGTTTCCAGTAGAATAAGCTATGTAATTCACTGATTATTTGATGTGGAGTATTAAAGAATTGGATTCCACGTATTATCTTTATGAATAATTATGAGGATTGGCAATTTCTGTGATTTCCATCACTAAATTTGAATTTCATGTCCCTAAAAATCAAAAATCAAAATTCAATGTAACATAATTTATTACGTAACATATGGGGGGGGGGGGGGGTAGCTGTGCAACGTATGTCAGGGAACTTTACTATTTTTTGAAGCCCTCTTTTCTCCGTGCGTATTCCTTAAAAATGATCAGTAGCTGATCGAAACGTTGGATTGTGGATCAGATGAATTGAATCAACAATTGCTCAATTTGCTTGGACGCATTTTGAATTATTCAATGACGGATATCGAGCATAACATCGATATCCATTAGGAATATACTCAATATTTGTTTGCTATATTGCAGCTCTTGAAAAAGAAAATTCAAATCGGCGCCGCCGTTTTTGAGAAAACCGCATTTCAACGACTTCAATTTTTTTGTTCAAGCACATTCTGTCCGCCCAATCATTCCGAAACGGGAAAATGTTTTATGGGGATATAACATATACTTTGTGCATTGAAATCGGCCAACCCTGGCAAAAATGAAGCGTGCTCTAAGCATGGATATCCGCCAAATTACTCTTCAGAGGTTGGCTATCTCTTTTCGAATATGTCGTGTGGAATTTTTTCCCCAGGGAAGGCGCTTTTGGGAAAAACTGATGTTTCAATTGTTTTACCAACTCTTATAACTCCTATTAAAATCATTTTTACGGAATAATCTTTCGGGAAAACTAATGTAACATCAATGCTAATTTATTGTAAAACATAGAGGCCTTTTCAAGCCAATAGTGCTTTTTTGTTTGGAAAACATGAGTTTTTTTCAATACATTATGTATATTTATATACATTATTATAAATAATCTTGTTCGTAATAATGCACTTAGAAAGGATTGATAACAGTTGTCAAATATATTCTAAAATATAACCAATCAAATATTCGATAACATGGATAAAATGATCAATAATTTCAAACATATATAATATATTAAATGATTGTCATCAACTATTTTCTGAATATTATTGAATATTCGATTGATCGTATTTAAGAATATATTTGATAACTATTCCCAGCCTTTCTTTAAGTCTGAAAAAGAAAATCAAGTCTGATACTAAATCTGATTAGAAGTAAGTTCAAGACTCTCGAACGAAAACAATGAAAATTATTTTCAAGTTTTATAATCCGAGATTAGCTAAATCGATGAACGATTCCCTTAGAGATGAAATGGAAAAACAAATCGACAAACATATTCAAACAATCAAGTCGATTTAAATCTGACGCAGTTTCGAAATAATAAGTTTCTCGTCTTAATTTCGAATAAAAATACATTGTTCTATGTTCACAACGGAATCATTTTCATCTTTTTGAACGTGGTATTCAAAGCCTATTCCACGTCCAGCCAAGTGCTCACTTCTAAATTTTATTGGAAAAACTAAAATCATGATGCAATAAGCATTGCCTTTCGATTCACTTACTTTATTCGATACGTCTTTCCCATTGTCTCTCCTTTTTGGATTATTCCTTATTGGCTTATTGCGGTTCTTATTGGTTGCGTTATCCCTCGAATTCTCCATGCTGCTTTCTTCGCGCTCAGAATCAGCAAGAAAATTATATTTGGGATCGGGTGGGGGTCCTTCTCCCTGATAAAAGAATCATTCATCCTCCCTGATCAATAAAATTCCATTCACCTCGATCAAATATGCAGAATTCCAATTGTAACTAACCGATTGATACCCATTAGATTTGAATCGGAATTCTGCATTCTGTTGATTAGCAATTACTCGGAATCAATCAATTAAAGTCGTTGATCAAGCATCAAATCTGATAATTGTGCAGAAATTTGGAAGAAAAATAAAAATTTATCAACTTACTTCAGGAAATGTGTATACTTTCTTCTTCCCCGCATTTCCGACGTAATGCGGAGGAACATGGTCGGAGTGTTCTCTGGTAACTTTTTGTTTATTCTGATTGACCCTCGGAGCATTGTTATATACCGGCTCCTTTTTCTCTGGCCAGTCAGTGGATGGCACCATTTGGACTAAAGCGTTAGACTTGGCAGCATTCTTCTTATCCTCTTCCACTTCCTAATAATCGTTCACAAATTAAATTATATCAAACTGTTGAAATATTTGGCAACAATTGCAGAGAAACATTTTGATGGAGTAATGTTGAAAAAAATGAAAATACCCGAATAGAAAAGTGTTTCAATAATGATATCATGATGATCACATGGACATCAAGACAATTCTCCATCGTTTTTCTGCATAAAACATTTTTGTCGAATGAAGATAATAACGCGATAATGCATCTAATATTTCATGCACCATTCAAAGCTGAGCGAAGTTCACAGCAGGTTCTGTTACAAAATGTTCAAAGGACGTTTTTCTATCCGGGTGAAGTATATTGAAAGTATGAATAAGAAATATATAAACTTACTTCATATCTCCTTCTAATCTCTTCATTCTGTTGTCTTATTTTATTAATTTTTTCTTCAAGCGCCGTAGAGCCCATCTAGACAAATTTTTAAACAAATGTCACACATTAATCACGAATGTCACTTGAGTTATGAATCCATCAGCAAAATAAAATGTACTTTCAATCCACTCACTTTGCTGTGTTTTTTAAATTGTTGTTATCACTCGAACGTTATGATTCTCCCATATGAAACAGTTCTAATTCTCTGCAACAAAAATCCAAGATACAAATATGAAGATTCGGACACGTCGAGGAATATAATTACATTGAAGTTCATAAAAGTTTCACGTTTCTCTCAAATGTCATGACGGATATTATTCGTGTCATGTCTTTACACGTCATAGTAAAGAATGTCTCTGAACTCCCGAACCTTTCAATATTATCCCTTAAGTCATAACGAACGGTGTAAAGCTTACCTTTTATGGACAGTGGAGTGAAATTCGAACATTGGCGATAAGGAAGAAACAAATTGCGGAAGAAGAGGAAGAATAGCAGATTTTATGTGCTGTTTTTTTTAATAATAATGATACTGTTGAATAACCTGATTTTGTAGGAACATACCTACGGTATACGAATGTTATAACTGTTTATTAAAGAGACCGATGCAGGCGTTGACTGACAACACGGTAGACCTGAAACACGCTTGTTACTTTCCGGGTGTTCACATAGAATAATGTCATCTCTGGGTGCGAGGTAGCGCTGTTGAGCGTTTTATCGCAGAGACTAAAGAAAGAACAGACTTGAAATACTTGTTGTGGGTGCAACGATGCAACGTATCCTTCATCTTGATGGAAATGATGTATGGAACATGCACACATACGTGAGCTGCATGTATGATGCATATATAAATTACACACATTTTATGCTGTGCTGAAGATGGGCGATGTTTTTTTATATATATAGTTTTGATCGAATTCGATAAAATGTCAATAGTAACCAGACATTTTTTGAGTGGCTGGTCATTTGGTTTGTATTTCTAATTCCCAAAACATGTTTTGAATAGATCGAATATCAAAAACAGTCAAGTTGTTGTTTCAAAATGATCTGCAACAACAAACTTTGTTTTTCAAAGTATATAATTATACTTCTTATATGAAATTTAATATGTCAAGTTTCTATCAAAATTTTATAAGGATGTATAGAAACTAAATGTATATTTTACAGAAACATCTTGATCTTGAGGGATTGTCAAAATTATATGATTTATATAGAATTGAATTTATATAGAACCTTTTTCCACTCAGGTAGATTATAAGTATATAAGTACACTGTGAAAAATAATCAGAATTTTTCTATACGCAGCACCCGAAGAGTTCCGATCGTGCGGTAGGAAATCAATTTTCTATCAATGTATATGAAATTTCCCAAAAATTGACGTTAAAATCCCCAACTTTATGGGTTATTCACAATCATTTTCCAGTAAATTTCCGGTGGAATACGAAAAATTTCCAACCCATGGATGTATTGATTACTTTCAAACATCCATGTGAATTTATCCATAGAAATTTTTTTACAATGTTGTCACAAATAATATCGCTGAAATTTATATAGGATCATAAATGGTGATTAATGAGGCTATGTATGGGAAGTTTATAAAATTAGGTATATAACAAACAACGTATATAATGTTCATTACATATAGTTCACCGCAAATACTGTGTATACCCGATTGGAAAAATTTTCTAAATTGTATATAATTTATATATAACTATATATAAATTATATATAAACCATTTTAAATTGTATATAAGGTATATATAATTTTGAAAAGTTGCGAAGTTCGAAAACATCGGATCACTGAGAACAAAATCGAACTCTGTTGTCACCTGTGAATTCAAAGTTGAGCTATTTCAAGTTATTTAAAGTAAGATTCACAGCGTTTACACAATCAATTGAGAGGATATAAAAACTCTGGAATACCTATATGAAGAGTGATCGAGCCCGTCACGCGCAGAAAGTGTGCACCAAACGTTTTCGTGAAACTGTGATTCCAATTGAGCGTCTAGAGGACGTTTACAAAAAGCGTGCTCGGACTTTTTGTGAACGCTTATCGCACGCTCTATCGAAAAAAAGCCGATTGACGCGGATGATAATATCTGGGCATTTTCTTTGCCTCGATAAACATTTTTCTCAAGTTTCGTGAGTCAAGAAACTATAGGTGCCTGTTTCACCAGGGAACCCTATTCCAAATGTCTAACAAGACCAAACAGATAATTTTCTCTTAGGATTTGGTCAGTTTCTGTCCCTAACTCAGCGATTGTTGACCAAACCAGACAGGAGTTTGACAGGTTTTATTTTGGCTTTTCTGGCATTCTGTGAATTTTCAAACTGATGTACGAACCAAGCAACGTCAGACAGAGCCTGTTGTCAAAATCAAAATGTTGTCCGGGTCTGTTAGATATTTGATATAGGGAAGCCTGACAAACTTACAATAAACTTGAATGTTATCTAGGGTTGAGAAATGTTATCTAGATGTTAGGGGTTTGAATGAATCTACAAATTACAACTCTCAATAATGTAAAAAATAATGTAATTTATTGTCGAAATTGCGAGGGGCCTTTCACTCTGGAATCGATTCCATATTAAACAACTTATCCGGTGATTCTTGTTGATTACCTGTGATTCTGATTCAAACGATGATTCCACTCAATAAAGTAGACAAGAATTAAGTTGCGAATTCAAAGCATCGATGAAAGTGATTCCAACGGTTTCAAACTATAAAGTTGACGCGAGTCCGGGAAAACGGTTTGATTCTCCCTGAGCCCGCTGAGGCCGCGCTGATTCCGTAATAATTTCACTGACTCGCTTTGTTATTTTACTTGTATGACTGACTAGCTGTTTGAGTACATTGATTTTCGTTCTCGATTTTTCTTCCATTTACTCAGTTTCATGCTTGAATTAATTAAATTAACAGACTGCAAAATTGCAGAATCATATGACTCAATAATAAAATGTCCAGCTGTAAATTTTGTTTCAACTTTCAAGTACTATTTCATACCAAATTTTTTCTCGGAATCAAGATCCAAGACAAGAGTTTCTAATTTAATTAACTTTCAACATGCTAAAAGCATGAAACTCATCTCGGTATGCAGTTGAATTCAATTTCTGCAACTTTTCGAGAACTTACGGTGCGACGTGGTTTGTTTATGCCACTGATTCCGAATGTATTCATTAATTATGCATTCGTTCAGAGCACGTGGACTGATATGTGAAAAACCACGTGTATTGAAATCACTACTGTCCCTACGGAATGCTATGTCGTATTGTGCACACATTCACGAAATTTGTTGAGTACGTACCGATGTGCCTCGACTCGCTCTGACTCGTATAAAAATCCCTTGATCTGGGACTGATGCGAGTGATGTCGGTGAGTTCGTTGATTCCAACTGATTCCGTACTGTTCCAACTCATTGTCTCGGTTTTGTATGAGTCGAATTTATGTTCTTAATTCCACTGAACCAAGAATGACATCGTTGAGTTCCATAACTGAAGTTCGATTCGAAATCGATTCTGAATCGACGAAACTCAGTGATTCCAGAGTGAAAGGCCCCTCGCGAAATTGTCACAGGAAAGAAAATGTACACTGCACTGTAGAAGATTGAAATAAAAAGAACACATGTTGTCAAACTTTTATTCAAAAAACAAGATTCAATTCTCTCGATAAAAAAAACAAAGATTCCTTTTTTCTTCTTATAAATACAATAAATTGCTTAAAATAAATGAGTGAGCAGAAATTTTTGATTTTGTTGAATGCTAAGTAATCAAAGAATTCCTTATTTATCACACAGCATCCATTTTGTAAAAACAAACAAAACATAACTGAATCCTTCGTATATCTACTACTATTATCCTAATTATTCCAAAGAAATGCTTCATTTAATTTCAGGATTGTAGTTATCGTTGGATAACCCGGTTCCTTTCGCATCACCCAGCCAAGGATATTTGTTAGGACATTCCCGGCACGTTTCTAGATACCTACGGAAGACAAATATACAGGATTATTCATTATTTGCAATACATTACGCCAGATATTATACCGAGGAAAAAAATACTTCAAGGGACCACAGGGAAAACACTGTATGTTTAGGCACTGGATGTTTATGGATTTTAGATATAAATAAAATTTCGTTGGAAAACATTTCTATATCGATAATCTTACATAGCTATGAAACGAATTTGCACTCAAGAGATGACATTTTTAAATTTAAAGTCTTTGATTCATAATGAAGTTTCTTCTCTAAGGTGCCACAACTTCTTAGTTGAAATTTTGTTGGAAAACCCCTAACAGCGCTCAGGAGATTTTCCCGAATGCTTTTGAAACATTTGTAAACGGTTTATGAATGTCTAAGATACTTTGTGTTGTTTGAGATGAGTTTGTCACGACTGGGACCACATTGTGACCTCAAACAATGGTCATTAAATGGTTGGTGCTGAACTGTTTTATGCTGAAAAATTATTGAACAGTAAAATTCTTTGAACAACTGAAACTCACAGTTACTGCCCTGGTACAAATAATCTATAAAATCTCATTGACGAATGGGGAAATGAATAGGAATTTCACCATTCGTAATAGGATTCAATAGAATATTTCTACCTGGGTGCGATCAATTATCTGTCGTTCCAACGAAATTATTTTAGTGCTAACTTTTAAACAGAAATATTTTGTACTCGATACTATAAGTTTTTGATGTTCCAGCAGGACATTTCTGTTGAAAATTCAATAGCAAAATAATTTTGTCGGCCCAACGAAGACTTACTCGGAGTAAAAAGAATGCTTTGATTATTCAAATATCTATAAAAATATTTTCTTGTTTCAACAAAACACTTTTTTCGGTGTAGTTTTTGTTGGAACAGTAAATATTTACTGGGAAACAACTTTCTCAGAGAGGAGAGTTGAATTTAAGTTGTTCTTCGATCGAGAACAGTCCAAAACCAACCATAAACTTATCAAAATATAAGCAAAAGTCAACAGTTTGTTTTGGTTGGATTTCGGTTGAACTGAATTCACTAGGAATAGAGGTTGGATATCAATATGAGGTGGATATTACTGTAATTGGATGTTATTGGTGTAAAAAACTTCATTGTTATTCGTCTGCTCGTCTCCAACTTACCTAGTTGTAGTGAAATTTGATTCAGCGGGTTTGAAATCTAACGCGCATTTATTTGGATTATTGCACGGCGGTTCGGGAATATTTTCCTTCTTTTTACACGACCATCCTTCGAAATTATGCACAGATTGGAGGGGTTTTGGATCTGTCATCCAAGTTAACGCTTGCGTGGCTGTGACGAAGTAAACATCGGGTCTAGGAGAGAATGAAATGAAAGCAGAAAAAAAGATTAATTTTCATCGAATGCTCAAACCTTCATAAGGTCGTACAAAATGTACATTTGTGATGGATTAGTTAACTTACAACGTTACCGCCCAGTCGAGGAATTTAGATAACCCTCTCTCCAATTCCTTTATCTGGAACCAATTTGTGTGGAAAGGCATCATGTAAGGGGCTCTATTCTGTTTGTAATATCTGTTGAAATCTTCTTGTAACCATTCGAACACTTCTTCCGGGTCGTGATTGTGCAGTACACATTGATCCAGGTAAGGACAGTGACCTCCTTCATAACTTTCAACGTAGTGAGCGTTTAAAGGCAATTCCCATACACCTAAAAAGCAGTGCAGTGAAATATGAAATAACTGAACTCAACGTTGAATATATCTATATACATACGTATTTTGATATACCTGGGAATGATTTGGTTGGACAGGTACCCGCTTTGCACTCGTGTGGAATTTTATAGTCAAGAGTGTAGGGCCAGATAGGGGTTTTCAAGGGTGATATACCGATACTGCTGTCGTATATGTAGTCAAAATCTTCGATCACTTTGTACTGCGTATTGCGGCCTGGTTTGAGATAAGGAGCACGCATTCCCACGACTTCGTTGGTGGAAATATTGGCGAAATGCTTCAAAATCTCCCTCATTCCGATCATTTCGCCAACCCATTCTTCGTAGCCTTTGTCTTCCAAACCTTTTTGAAGTCTATTCAACATGGAATGGTATTTTTTACATCATATACAAATTTTGCATCGAAGAGGGAATTGACTGAGAATTGAAAATTAAGCTTGAATTAATTATACATTGAAAGTTGATAAAATGATATGATCTCGTCAAAAATATTTTAATTCATTCAAATGAATTTCAAAGTTACAAGAGAAATGAATTATTTTTTCGAAACTAAAGAGAAAAAATCTATAAACCTTGAATCACGGACAACGATTACATAAAAGATTTCAAAGCGTGGTGAAGTGTGAAAGTTAAAAATGTCAACTGGTTACATAATTCGATTATCGTGTATCCGAAAAGTGAGTATTTCAAAATTCTGGTATTTCTAGTATTAGGAAGTCCTTCCTCTTTCAACAAAGTTCATCGATGAATTGAAAAAACTTGTCCACTTGATATTTTTATCCACTTGACGAACGCTTCACGATTTTATCGATTATTATTCAATGGATGTACAAAAATCCATACTCACGAAATGGTTTCGGTTGCAATTTCGTGACCGTCGTGAGCCAAACTCTGCACCATATTGTAATTGCAATACTCGTGTGAAATGAAGAAAGTACCCTTCAATGGACAATCATTGGGATTCAGTCGATCTTTTGAGAATATTTTTTGGTAGTGGTCGAAATTATTGTGATTTATAGCACCATCGAATGTCATCAGTATCATTTGAGGAGTCTGAAATCATAGATGTATGATAGAAAATTTGAATATCTCCCGATTAAAAGTGTATGGTTGGGGAAAAACCATACATGTATTTCATGGTTTTTTTTGTATCTAACGAACAAAAACCAAACGGATACTCTGAAACTTTTAAACAATATTTTTTGCATCGAGCAAACTACTTATCATTTGATTATACATTGTATTATACAACGGCTTACGTCTTCTGGTGAAAGGCCTCCTGGAATGATAGTCCCATCGCGGGAACAAAAACAATAAGGCAACTGACAATTGGCTGTATCACATCTGTCAGCCAAATCCGTGGGTGGTTCCGTTACCGGCGCTGGTGCTGTGAATTCAATAATTTAATCGTGAAAAGAGATACTCCAATTTGTTGGATACAAAAAAAGTATCGAAAAGTCGAAAAAATAAAATTTGAATAAAAATTCAAAATATTCATAGTTGCGCAATTTTTTTTTTTTAATTCTCCTGACGGCTCGAAATTAATAAATTCTCCAGAATACAAATAATTTTCTTCTTCCTCAATAGAGGAGAAGTTACAGTAAAATATAATTTTCCAAAATTCACTCCGTTCTGAATTCCTCTGCAAGTTTTTAAATTTCTGTGAATATCCCTGTAATTCACAATGATTTAATTTTTCTTGAACTTTTTTTGATTCTTCTAGAATTTCCTTGAATCTTTCTGAATCCACCCTTCAGAATTCAATTCATAGTTTTTCCCAATTCACCTATCTCTGAGCTTCTCTGAAACTCTCTGAATTTCTTCGAAATTGTGAACCAAAATTTCACTCAATTTTTTTCTATTTGAATTTTTCTGAGTTCCTCTGAAAAAATCCGTGCACAATTTTCTCCAATGCATCAGTCCGTAGATTTTTTTGGTACATTGAATTTCCAGAGATCCAGAGAGATTTGTTTTCACCAGCTCCAATAGAAATGCTCCAAACATTGACGAGGCATGTAACGCTGAACTGGAGAGAAACTAAAAACCTTGCAAGTGCCTCGCAAGAGCGTGACATGCCTTGCAAATGCCTACACGGAGAGAAATGTTACATTATAAATTACTATGTTACCCCGTGAAGAAATCGTTCAGGTCTGATTAGGCGTGTGCAGGCATTTTTCGGCAAAATTATTCGTCTTCGATATTTACTGCACGTAGTTGGGCCTGACTACGCCTGGTCGTTCATTTTTTATCTTCATCACTAAGAAGGCTTGTATTTTTTACCCACGTGAAAACCTGTGATCAAGCTCAATCGCCTGCGATCATACCGGACAAACCATTCTCGCCTGTGATCATGCAAAATCTCACCGACTGAGGAATATTTATACAAAATGACGCTGTGTTGATTTTTTTATCACGAATACACATGCTTTATCGTGCTAAATCGGCCCCGAACGCGTGCGCGTACGCCTGATCACGCGTGATCATGCCTGAGACCTGGAAACTAAAGAATAGAAACAGCATAAGCATAATAAGTAGAAATGTTTGACAATAAATTAGTGTTCGGTAAAAGTGTCAGTTTCATTCCTTACAGAAAACTTGTTGATTTTGTATGAATCCCTCGTGCATATTGGAGCATAATCAAACCTGATTGAGCGTGATTGAGCATGATCAGTCTTCATCACATGGGTACAAAATTGAGGCCTGACCACGACTGATCACGCTTGATGAATGAACCCTGATCAGGCGTGGACAATTTTTTCACGGGACCAGTACGTACGGTATTGATGGGCAATATATAAAAATGGCGATATTTTTCATAGAAATGTTGTCAAGCTTATGTTGAATTTCATACAAACTTTATATAAAATCACCCATTGTGTAAAATAACTTTATATAAAATATCGTCCATCACTGACGTACGGCACAGGCTCGCTTTACGAGATCATTTACTCAGATACTCTTTGAAATATTTCCATATCTGACAGTACGATACGGAAGAATTCTTTTTTATTATACCATCAGATATAGTAATTTTCTAGGGAATATCCAAGTAAATGATATCAAGGACCAAGTCTGTCCCGTACGTGCTAGCAACATAATAATTTATAATGTAACATTCTCCTCCATGTAGAGAAGCATTTCTCCTTGGGAAGCTAATAATTCTTACCTTATTTTTCTCCGTGAACATCTTTATCGAATCGATTATAGTCGATATTATAATACAAAATGAGTTGCATATAAAATGCAATCTTAATACGTATTTTAGAGGAAAATATACTTGCTTGTTGGGATGGGTCCGCATCGCGCCTCGTTCTTGAACGTGCAAAACTTGCTGATGTCATCGAAATGGAGTCCGGATGGGCACCTGTTCAAGTAGGGATATCCATCTACACACTTATGAAAAGGAATGGAATAAGAGAATTTTCATGGATGCAACAATTCACAATTTAATACTGACAAATCAGTTTCAACCCTAAGACTCCAAACTATCAAAATGAAACAAAAACGTTGCACTGGGTTTCCATATACCCCATTTTTGGAACCTCCATTATTAAGGTGATACTAGCGGCGTAGCAGCAGCCAAATCTTTCATAACAAACTACCGGCAAACACTTCATACTAATTAAAATATCGCTCTTCTACTTGAATCAGAGAAGTGCTACACGGAGAAAGATGTATAGTTAAATTTACTATGGGACTTAGTAATCGAGAAACAGGCTGAACTTACGATGAAATTTACTATGACGAGACAATAGAAAACACGATCAAATTCATGATGTTTTACAGTATATGCCATTGGAAAGTCAGTCTGTTCCTCGGGCACAATAATCACATAGTGAATTTAACTGCAAATTTTTCTCCGTGTACACAGGGCGATATTTTGATTAAAATGAAACGTTTGGCCGTAGTTTTTCATAAACGCCTTGATAATTGTCTTAATTTTCATCATGAGGACTGACTTTGATTGGAATATCAAAATCATTTGGGTTGTGCTACACCCCACGGGGGAATCCTCTATGTTTTTGTGAATTATAAAACTGGGAATAAAGCATATTGAATGTTTTCAAAATTCATTGCGATTAAAATATCATTGATCGATGGAGAGTAAATCAGGGTAAGATGACGTACTCTCCTGCTCCTCTACAGCATAAAATGATACATACACGGAGACAGAGGTGTCTTGAAAAATACCATAATTTATGGATTTTTGGCGTTGGTCTAACCCTAAGCAAGTCTAAGAAAGTGCGTCATCTCACCCCACTTTACTTTATAATGAATAAGAACAAAAGAAATTCTACATTGAAGATTTGAAATCTTCACCTTCTGCTTATTTTGTGGGAGAAGTTGAAAATTCTATGAATTTGGAATAAAAAGGTGTGTCGCTCCTCGTTCACAAAATTATTCTACATATGAAAATCACTAACGCTTACTATATATTAAATTTCGAAAGAATTCCCGAATAATTGAGATCATTTTGAATTATATTTACCTGATAAAACCTCCGACACGTTGCTGGATCTGCGAAGTTACCATTTCCTTGACCTTCGGGGCATTTGAATTCCTCGTCTTTCTTCTCCTCTTCCTTTTTATTACTCTTTTGTCCGTGAACTGTAACACAAGCGGAAAAACCGAGTTACTTCGAATGAAAAAGGATTGACCCAGTTATCGTTCTGACTTTGAAATTGAATTGAATTCAAAAAATTTATTCTCAATATATATCATATCTCACTGAAGAAAACCCTGCTATGAATTTTCATTTTTTTCACATGAAGAAGTTTCCATACGAATTTGGAAATGAGTATATTTTTCATAAGATCGTAAATTACATTGGCACTGTAGGTGCTAACATTCTTATGGGATGCTTAAAATGAACACGTTACACGGGAAAAGCCCATACGAATTTAGGACTGATTCGTTTCGCACGTAATAATTTCCACTATAAAAATTTCTTACACACAGGGAAAAATTTGCTGGTGCAGTGAATCAGGATATTACATACAAAATCGCAATTTTTTTGACTGGCCGAGCTAAAAATCCGCTGGCACAGCTAACTGGATTGCTGAAAGAGCAACACGATTGACTAGAGCGGCAAATTATTCGCTGGACCACGCGGAAAAAAGAAAATAGAGAAATCTATCATGTAGAATGACAACGCGTCGCTTCAAATCATTCCAATGCTAATTTTTACAAAATATACTGTCCAATAATTCACATCAGTGGAGAAAAAAAACTATTTTTGTCTTTGAATTATTGAACAATATATTTTGTAAATATTTTTATTTAAAAACTCGAAGTGACGCGTTGTCATCCTACATGGTGAATTCCTCCATTTTCTTTTTCTGCGTAGCAAAATTTTTAGTATCATGTACAGAATAGCGAACAAATTTTGCTGAAGGAGTAAACATTTCTTGCTCTCATAGCTAAACAATCGCTAGGGTAGCTAACAAAATTGCTGTGATAACAACAAAATACTGTCCACACTGACAGAAAAACGACCTAGTTGAAACATTCTTGGTCGTAAAAACTTGAAATCTGGTTCGATTCATCAGGAAATGTGATTGTGATGTCCAGAAAAAGTGGTTGAAGCCAAAATTAACTATATATTTTGGTTATCACACCAAGGAGAGGATCTGGTTTTTCTAACCTGAGAAATGTGGTTAATTTTTGCTTCAACCATTTTTCTGAACATCACAATCACATTTCCTGGTTAATCGAACCAAATTTCAAGTGATTGCGACCACGAATGTTCAAACCAGGCCATTATTCTGTCAGTGCACCTTTTTAAAAGGAGCTGAAACTAGCAGCCGTAGAGCTAACAGCCAAGGCTTATAACTTTGGATTAAACGTTGTTGAAGCTTTGTTCATGCCAGAAATTGGTAAGTAGCATTCAAGTTATTGCAACCACGAATATTTTAACCAGGTCGTTTTTCTGTCAGTGCAGCAAGAAGGACTCAACAAAATTAGATTTTGCTGTTACAGCGAATGTTTTTTCTGCGAATATTAATTCGCATCGGTCTTTACCTGAAAATCTACTGGGTTTCATTTATGATCACATGGAACGTTGCGTGATTCCCCAGGTCCTCATATGAAGACTCATTTGATTCTGACATAATCACAACGACCCATTCGATTACCATCAAGGTGGAAAATGTATCGAATTTTCTGAATGTTGTGAAAATGTTCACAGTTCATATTGTTTCGCGTTTCCGAAGTGGTATTCATAATGTCCGATAGTTTTGAACTCAAATGAGGAAGTTCGATGTTTGGGACTATCGATGTTTAAGGAACACTAATTCCCATGCGATGACTTATGTGATCCACTCATTCTCCATTAAACCATTAAGAGGAACTAATTGACTGTGCACGGACAAAATGAATTAATTGTGGCAGCCACTCACTTTTTTATTTCATTTTTTTCATTGCTATGACTAAAACAATTGCACCCATCGCTATTTATTACCCACTACAGTAAGAAAACGTTGCTGTGATCGCACAGGTTTTGGGGTCCATTTGGATAGCTAAATCAGGGCTGGATTTAAGCCGGGTGCCGCCCAAGGCTGGAACACAAGTTGCCGCCCCTAATCCTTCACTCGAATATTAAAAAGAAAATCATCAAAATGGGTGAGTGACATCCCGAATAGGAAAATTTTCACAATTACATATAATTTTTATATAATTCAATATGGGTCATACTATATAAATTCAATATAATTGTATATAAATGATGAATAATTTGAAAATTGTATGACACCTGTGTGCCGCCCCCTCAAAACGTGCCACCCCAGGCTCCAGCCTCGGCAGCGTAGGCTTAAATATGGCCCTGAGCTAAATAATTTATTGCTATTACTGCTAAGTGAGTAGTTCTGGGAGTTAAAAAATAGCTCCCATAGCTAATGTTTAGCTTTCCAAATAATAGCGAATCATCTTTTTCCGTTTGACAACAAAATCTAATTTTGCTGTATATCTTTTGGTGAAAAAACAAAACTTTTTACTGACTTGGCAAATAATTTGTCATTACGGCGGATTGTTCAGCTGTTTTAGCTACAGGATTAGCTGTACCTGTGAATCATATTACAATGTCAACTAAATTTCGAGTATTATACATATATGAAATGGAGAACAAATTTATTACGAAAGAGAGATACAAATTATCACTCTGTCATAACCAAAACAATCATTGTCACAGGGGAAAATCGCTATCTTCGCTGGAGGTATAAAACGAAATCCAATTGAACTCGTTCGATTCTCATATAAACTAAGAATTCACAACAAAGTATACATACATTTGTGATTAACACATTTGTCTTTACATATGAATATTGAATCAAATGAATTAAGATTACGGACTATCCACAATTTGAAAGCTGAAACGAATGCGAATAACCATTCTAATGGAATAAATCCCGCACTGAAACGTGTTGCGTTTTCGAATATCGTAGAAAAATATAATCTCATTACTGTATTGGAATCGAACAATTTTAATCAAGAGAAATTGATTTTTCGCTGCACGAAGGTTAAGTTGAAATCATGAAGAGCATTCACGTATAAATAACTTGAATAATGTGTGTATGTATAATAATATAGGATATTGTGAGATTTTATGATTTCCACCGCTGGAGGATAAAGATTCCTTCTCGTTTATTATTGCGAGACGTTTGATACATGCACGATAAAAAAATCGTTGCCGATTTTGCATTTCTGAATTCCCATACCTGCTTTTCTCCGCCTGCAATCGAAGAATTCAATTCGAATCACGTAAGAGGAGTGCATATATTTAATTCTGTGTACTGTAGACTGGTTGAAGATCGAATATATATGAACATATATTGTAAACAATTGAATCTTTGGACGTCATAGTGTGGAGAATTTATATAAAACTTGTCTACTCAGTAACTTTTTTTGTGTTCTTGAGAATATAGGTGAAGTAGGACTCATGTTCCAATCGGTAAGAAAAATGTCACTCGATAAACATTTATTGAATCAGATTAACTGTGGCTTACATCCATTGAATTTACATATTTTAATTACAAATAAATGTATATTATCCGATCTCGAACTAGATTGTTCATTCGGTTGAGCAACACTTTGAATCGTATTATTATTATTGAAGAAATCATAAACGCATGGTGGGAAAAGAAATTTTTAGCTGAAACAGCAGAACACATTCCATCGTAGTGATTTTTTCAACAACTAAAGATTCCTCAAATTCTGTTCTTCAAAACAAACAGGTGATGAGAAAAAAGGATGCGCTTTTGTCAGCTTCAATATATTATTCTGTATTAACTTTTTCAGAGTCATTGAAATTTAATGGGGAAAATGTGTGGAAGATGAAATAAATCTCATCATTTACTCAACCTCTAGAATCAAAATCACTGTTAAACAACTTTCAAATTAGATGCTCTCTCTCAGATAACACAAGAATGTTGAAAATGAACCCCCATAATGTGATTTTCCAAGGAGTTGTTTATTGAGAATTCTCAAGAGTTTATAAAGAATCCCTTCTGGATCATACGAGTTCTTGAAGAACTCATTGCGAACTGTCATAATCTAGGCAACAAAAATCATCAGTCAAGATTCTTGAAGACTTTTCGAAGAATTTTTGAACAATCCCCGTTATGACATAGAAAACGAGTTCAATGTATCCAAAATGAATCCATGTTGAATGCCCGAAGAATTCTTGATGAACTCGCAGTATGAATTCTTCCTGAGCACTGAATTATTCATCAAGAATTCAATTCGAATTCAAAGTATTTATAATGAATTTATGTTTAGTGTCATAACGGGAACTCTTTGAAAGGACTCTTTTGCTGTATGAGAATTAAAGTTTCCGAAACATAAGAAATCAAAACCTTGGTGCTATGTGATTCGAGTCTCATTATATCCACCCTCATTTCTCACTCTTTTTCATTAATAGGTTTTCAGGAGCGTTCAATTTTAAATGTGTTCAATGGTCAATTTGAATTGATCATTTCAATTGTTTCGTATCGTTTCAATTCAACACTGCGATGGAGACCTATCATCCAAAATTGATGAATCATCAACCCTCCAAGTACGCACATCCTTTTACACCTTCGGAGTACACACAGGTGCGAATTCGCACTACGCAACTTCACCGATTAATAACTCGGCTCCTCTTCGACCAATTTGACCTTCCTTTTTTTCAATTTGAAGGAAAAACTGTGCAGATTAACGTGGTATCCCGAGTACAAATGTTAATTTCGGTTCGCCAAACGGGACTGGTGCAGACGTGTTGCGTTTTTGTGCGATACTGTTGCAGATCCAGTGCGGGCACATCACGTCCGCAACAGCACCGCAGAAAAATGCAACACGCCTGCACCAGTCCTGTTTGGCGAACCCGAAATGAAAATTTTTACTTGGGATGGAAGGAAGTTCACAAATATCTCATTTGGTTAGTGAAAAAAACGCGAGAATAAAATGAATTTTTGACAAAAAACGAAAAGTAGGAAAACAACAGTGTAACAACCAGGGGTCCAAGGGCATCAGGACACCGATTCAATTCGAATGAGCATCCCGTCAATTGTGATGCATGAATGGGAAAATTTTGAAAATTACATGGAATTCACATGGAATTATATATAAATTATATTTAAACTATGCCTATTAAATTACATATAAAATATATGCCATTTCAAAAATTATTACACTAGATTGGTCAGCCCGCACAAAGATTAACGTCTTAATTCATTGAACAGACATAATATCCAAACCCACTCAACTATAGTAGTTAGATGCATCGAAGTTCTTTCAATCACCGATAGTGAGATGCTTCGAGTCCCGATTCATAACGTTAAATTGTTGCACCCATTCACTACCTAAACCCTCTTATAATCCTTGGATCAATTATTTTTGTCCCAAACCTGCACGGAAAGTGTCTATTTTCAGGAGTGTCCCAAGTGTCCTTGGAGATTAAAATGCTGCGGAGATCCGGATACTTGGATACCTTATTTTAAAATCACATATATAAATGATGTATCTACTTGACAGGGAAGCGATAGCAAATCAATCGTTTTGGCGATCAATAATAAATTACCGATTATCCTGATATTCGGATATCCATTTAATCCGGATATTCAAAAATTCCGCATGAGAATCCCACCCCTAAGATGTGGTTTAAGATTTTTTCAAAGGGAGTAAAGTGAATTTGGAACAGGGTCGGTCTGTTGTAGTGATGCCGATTCTCAGAAGAATCGATTCTTTTTTATGCAAAATGTATCAAATTTTTATCGATATTTGATACAAATCTATAAAAATTAAATACTTTTTCCATAAAAAAGAATCGATTCTGTTCAAAAATTGGCATCACTAGTCTGTTGAGCGAGACGAAGCAGTCAAGTGGTGGAGAATGCTCTCGTAGCTGCGCGCCTCAAACGTTTTTACTCCACAGGGAAAAAATAATTTAGCTGCAGCAGCTAAGTAGCTAGCACGGACACGGACAGCCATTAAATTAGCTCCTGCAGCTAAATTTTAGCTTTTACCGCAAATAAATTAGCTATAAATGCAAACAGCTAAAATTTAGCTGCAGGAGCTAATTTAATGGCTGTCCGTGTCCGTGCTAGCTACTTAGCTGCTGCAGCTAAATTATTTTTTCCGTGCAGGCCTGCACTATAGGGATCAACGGTTTCCCATCATATCTGAAACTTTGAGCAAGTTATTCTTGTATCCGATCGCTGTTCCTTCATAACTACACGGAAAAAATAATTTAGCTGCAGCACCTAAGGTTAGCACGCACATGGATTGCCATTAAATTAGCTCCTGCAGCTAAATTTTAGCTGTTACAGCAAAAAAATTTGCATTTGAACTTGATTTATCAGCGGTAACAGCTAAAATTTAGCTGCAGGAGCGAATTTAATGGCTGTCCGTGTCCGTGCTAGCTACATAGCTGCTGCAGCTAAATTATTTTTCCTGTGTAGTTTTTGAATCAATTGTTTACACGTTGTATTCCACTAAACAAAAGATAAAGAAACATTTCTGGAACACCTCAGATACTGTTAATACCCCGCCATTGTAACAGTTCGAATAAAACGTTTTGAAATGACATCTCTGCAATCTTTCTAAAACATAGAACAATCCTGACCCCAAAAAAAGTAATTTAATTTTTGTTTTCTTTTTGTATTGAGAATACTATGCCTCTACGATCAATAGTATTTTGAACAAATGAAAATTCTTTTACCACAAAGACTAATCCTCTCTAATGGAGAGGAATACTTTTGATACCATATATCAGATGAGAAGTTGCATCAAAATGAGAGGGATTTAAAAATTAATTTTTTCAGGTGTGTTATTTTGGAGTGTTTCGTTCGGAACGTTACAAAGGAAGGACATTTAGCAATCTCTGGAACGTTTCAGAAATGTTTCGCAACATTTCGTCCATTGGATATGACTAAACATCAACATACATTTACGTATGACAACTGCGTTAAATGACAATTTCGATGACGTACGCCTGTCGATATAATGAAATATATCAACACGAAGAGTAAAACAAGTACGGAAACCTTCAATCGATTTCAGACCTGAATGGAGAGTCATTTTCTAGTGTATATCCTTGAACACAATAATTACTGAACGAAAGCATGAATGAGATAGCGCGCGGAAATCAGCTCCCTCCGTTACATACAATGTTTTTATTCTTTCAATCCCTTTGTGCTATAAATTTTCATTTTGCATCCACGCCGTTCTAATACGATGTTGAATCGTTGAGTTTTCATTCTTCCTATCGTAACCGAGGGTACAAAATAACAAGTGAAAGGATCTATGCGAATTTAAAAGAAAAAGAAAATATTCACCTTGAAAAAGCTTATAGATAGTCAGCTTCTAAATAATGAGTTTCCCTTTTCAGCCGATACAACGTTCTTTCTTTGAATATCATGTTCGCTTGTTCAATCAATCCAAAAGTAATTGAAAAATAAATAGGATGTGTTTATATATATATATGAATTCGCTTTCATTTGTTACGTAGAAAGAGTATTTATGTTTATTATTGAAGACTGAAATCTTCCCTGATGTCATTGGCAAATAGAGAATGGATCATCAATAGTGATTACTTTATCTATCGACCCATACAGGGTTCATCAATTACCGAAGAATAATAATAGCGGTGAATAATGGGCCACATATTGAATCAATGATTGGCCTAGCAATGGGGAAAAATAATTCCAAGACTACTGGGCCAATGAGCAAATGAATTGTGGGTGTGTTCCAAAACACTCGTTCGCTCCTTTTAGGGAAATTTGGCATTCCAGTTGTTACAATATCACGAACCAATGTTTTGTTTTCGAGTAGCTCTGGATTTTCGATATTTACACCATCTCAAGTGTAGAATTATGATATTTACTTACATTCAAGTGATTTACAATAATTCATTTACATATTTTCATTCTCGATAATTGATTTTCTATATGAATGAGAATTCACTCTAGTAATTCTCCAGGCCTTGCGAGGCCTCAGCAGGCCCTTGCGAGGGACTTGCAAAGCCACGTAAAGCCTTGTAATCGCCTAGAGAATGACTAGAGTGATTTCTACTAGGGTTTATGTGATAAAGGTGATAATATGTAGCATATGATTACGAATATAATACATTCAATTTTGAAATCAATTTCAGTCATTAGAGGGCCATATTTGTGCCACATTGTAAAAAATATGAGAAGTTTGTCTTCACTTCAGTGATGGATTTCATCTCTCGATCAAGAGGGAATTGTTTTTTCATCCAAAACAGGGGATTTTTCCTCTATTCTCAAGAACCATTGCGCCTTTCGGAGGTTGAATCCTTCAAAAAGTGATAGAACACTCCATCAAATCATGGTGAAATAATCCCCCTCATGGAGGATTCTTGCTGGCATCATTTTCTGGAGGCAAATTCCACTATTATTTTTTGAAGTGCCATGGCAGGGAATCCATTGTTGGGTATTTAATATTAACAAAATTCAATTGTTGTGCTGTGTGTCGCATTACTGGATTTCGAGAGTGCTCCTAATGTCATCACATTCAATTCGAATTCTTGAAGTATATTATTCAAAGTTCAAGGTTACTCTGAGGACACGGGGGTATTCTTTCCCCGCGTACCACATTTCTCGAAATTATAATGATAAAAAAAATCTTCTAATCGATTCACTACCTTGAGCAATCGTCCGCGTTAGCGATAAACACTGGTAATCTTTACAAATCCCTGGATTCAGGTCTTTTTAACTAAGACCCAATCAAACTCAATCAAATGTCATTGAAAGTGGACAAAACGCGAACCAAACCCCATTCAATTGAATTTTGTTAGATTCTATTCAAACACTCTCTTGATCGGAATAACTTGAATAATGGAAATGACTTTCCCAACTTGTCTCAAAATTGCGAAACTTCTCAAACGCTCCGTACATTCACATTCTCATACTCGACGTACGATATAGTCGATCGTTAAAAGAAACTGAATGAAAGTTGGATATATAGAACGTTCCCTCGATAAAAAAAAACGTTTTTGATTGAATGAAGTTTTCTTTTTTTAACGAGATTTTTGTATTCTCTTATGCAAATGAACTCTCATAAAAATCGAATTTCGGTTTGACCGTTCGCCTCTCGAGTAACCGGTTAATCGTACACAACCTTGAATGTCACGCCTCCAAGAAGATTTTTATCGCATAAATATATCATCGCTAACACATAAATCTAATTGAATTGTTGATTCAAATTGAATTAATTTGGTGCATTTTGTATGTAAAAGGAAGACGAACGAATGATTTAATGTCACTAAATCTGATTTCACGTATAAGGAATTCTGAAAGTGCGGCATACACAATGAGAAGAAAAAAAACAGAATGAGACGTGAAATGAGAATCATTTAACGTGTGGTAAAAGTGGCACTTGGCGCTAATTTCAAGCCTCTCTTGTGACTGAGATGTTTGACATCGATAATGTTTGTTTCACAGTTACCGAGATGAAACCAGATTTTTTAATGATTTTTTTCTCCTGGCGGGCATTGAGATCCGTGATTTTTCTTATTCTTCGATCACTGTGAAAATTTAGAAAAAAAAATATGTTTCTCAATTCAACTGATTACACAAAACAACGACAAAAACTTTTTCCTCTGATTTCTAAGGTCTTGGAACTGATGGGGAGTAGTTTTGGGATGCCAAATACGGAAACAATGTCGAATTTCTTTGATTTGCTCAATGTTTATACTTTTTATGTATAAACTATATAATTAATGAATTTTATACGTTACAAAATGACAAAACATTGAGCTAATTCAAGAAATTCGAATTATATTTGTATATAGCGGATTATAATCACTTGCTCTTGGTTTGACCCTGATTAAAAATTATAGCGCGTTAGGTATGCGCTGTATCTATCACTACAGTTCATATGACTATCATTTACTTTAATTCTAGGACATATTATACCTCAGTAGAAACACTTTTTAAGTTATATACTGGCTGATTCGAGATCAACTTTAAATCGCTATAATTTCACAACGGAGGAAACTAAATTAGTTTTATTTTTTCCCTTAGGAAAATTGTTTTTCCACAAAGAATTGGAGTAAAAATGGCGCGTTTTGGTGAGAATGGAGTAGACTTTTCTGAGGGTTAGATAATGATGTTGGATTCAAATGTCAAAGATAAGGTTGGTACTTCCGAGATATTTGGATTTTTAAAGAAATTAAAACATGCTTATATTTCCGGATTTAAGGATCAGATCAGAATATTCCGGACCAGTATCGTTTCAGAATTCCATCAAGAATCTGCTCTCAAAAAAGTGTACGACAATTTCGAATCATCTAGCATAATTCTGTTAATTATAGATGATTTGGAAAATTTTCCTCCTCGGGAACAATAATATTTATGTGTGATTGTTATTCACATTTGATAATTATATTTATATGACAAACATTACATACGTTCTTTATTTTTCGGGGCATTCTTTCCGAACGTTATCCTTATGCTGCCCATTTATTATTCGATCTGAAAGTTTCTTAGAAAATCATATGATATACAGCAAAATATGAACTTTTGAGTGGCGCGTGGCAAAATTACAGAATTCAATCGGATCATCCTCAAAATCCTAGAAAACTGGGAAAAAATTATGGGAACAGAAATTTTACAAGTATAGCGATGATTTATTCGACTCTTTCTAGTTCCGTTGAACTAGTAATTAAGCTATTTACTTGTCTGTCGTCATACCCTAACAGGGTTTCACGATTGGTCCAATGATGGTCCAGGTCTGGGCCATGGCCGCATTCAAACGTACGATAATGGAATCCACTAATGGGCCTTTAACGGTTAACTGCAGCTTGATAACTTGAGTCCGGCAATGCACGGGAAAAATAATTCAGCTGCAGCACTTAAGTGGCTAGCACGGACATGGACAGCCATTAAATTAGCTCCTGCAGCTAAATTTTAGCTGTTATAGCAAAAAGATTTGCATTTGCGGTGGTAGCTAAAATTTAGCCGCAGGAGCTAATTTAATGGCTGTCCGTGTATGTGCTAGCCATTTAGCTGCTGCCAGCTAAATTATTTTTTCCGTGTGGCAAAGAGTGATTGGAGCGAATAATATGATTGATAATTGGCCTAGTAATGGGCCGATTATCGGTTCTCTTTGTTTCTGAATACCTTGACAGCCGGACCCGCAATAAGGAATCATTCGCGATCATTCGACACGAGCCACATATTGTTCAGTTATCGATTATGCTCCATGACTGGACTTTCTGCAAAATCTCTCGGCGAACGAATCAAGGGTGGGGAATCCACTGGATGCCTAGCGTGTATAAACACTGGACCAGCCCAAGCCCGATCTTAGTCCAATACGTGTGGGGATAGGGCTCACCTTAGGCTTACTTTGGGCCCGTGCACGGAAAAAATAATTTAGCTGCAGCAGCTCAGTAGCTAGCACGGACACGGACAGCCATTAAATTAGCTCCTGCAGCTAAATTTTAGCTGTTACCGCAAATAAATTGACTACAAATGCCAATTTTTTGCTGTAACAGATAAAATTTAGCTGCAGGAGCCAATTTAATGGCTGTCCGTGTCCATGCTAGCTACTTAGCTGCTGCAGCTAAATTATTTTTTGCGTGTGGTCAATATATTGCTTTGCATCAAGCATTACCGTATAGAAGAACTCTTCCGGTATGAAACGCGACTGAATTGGCGTCATATTTATGTCTTAACCATTTTCATCACCCACCTCCACTTTTATTCATATGAGTTTAGGGGTTGGAATGGTTTTATGCAGCTTTAATGTGTGTGGAGAGAACCGTCACACGGAGAGAAATAAAGTCTTACAAACCAGTACATTCCTACTGAATTGGCAGGATAAGAGAAAATATCACTGTTATTGATATTGTAAGTGTAGTAAAAATGTGTAATTTATCATGCAGAAGTTTGCACGCTCGTACTAAAGAATATTTTGCTAATCATTGATTTTTACTGCACTCTCTCTCTCCAAAACAGTGATATTTTCTCATATCCTGCCAATTTGGTCAAAATGTAGTAATTTTCAAAAATCTATTTTTCTCCGTGTAAATAAGCCTAATGTTAATTTTCACCACCGAAAATACTCTGGAATTGTAGTACTGTCCCAACTCGCACCTACTCCGAAGGAAGTACGCGTTAGGATTGAAAACCGGACATAAGATTATAATATTCCTGGCGAGCATTCTTTGAAATTCTGTATTGTATCAGTTTGTTCCCGACGAAATGAGTGCCATTACCGTGTGCTCAACAGTAGTTATGGCCCAGTCATGGGCCATTATTGGGACAATCGTAAAACTCTGTTGAGATATGACAACAGACATGTTTCCTTGAACCAGGAAGATTCGAATCGATCATCGTTACACTTGGAAACCTCCTGTTCTCATCATTTTTTCCCAGGTTTCTTTGATTTTGAAGATAATCCGATTAAATCCGGTAATTTGGCCACGCACCACTTGGAAGCGCATACATCCGCATTTGTCTGCATATTTCATGATATTTGGAAAAGTTTGTCAAAACGAATAAAAAATGAACAGTATATGGGTAATGCTTTGGTAGAGTGCTCCATAAGTATTTCAACTTTTCATACGTAGCTCCGGGTATATGTCTTTATATAAATGTCAACAATACTTATATTAACTTCAATCATCATCATTCATTTATATATAATCCTTGTACAATTCGTACATCAGTCAATCATTGCAGTATCGTTTGCGATACTCGAAACATTGCATACTCTCTGAATAATCAACGATCATGAAAAAAGGAACAAAAATGAAAGCAACATTCAAGGAAGTTATAAAAATATTAAACACAAAAGTGTGAATACAGCACTGTTGGAAAAGTTATGAAGTTTCTTTCATAAACGATTTATTAAACAGAAATCCATAATAAAATATTGAATTGAATAATATAATTCTTAATGCTAAGAATTTTATTCTTCATGTCGAGAATTTTTTTCTCAAATTCCATAACATATTTGTGACATTTAATAAATAATTATTACATTCCAGTAAGAAATTGGAAATTTCATCACTCATATTAAATTTAATATGAAAATATGATATTTCATCAAGAATTTCGTATTCAATTCAAGAACTTTTCTAACAGTGAAGACGAATAAAAATCCAGAATCATTTTCCAAAGAATGACCGCAAAACAAGTATTTTCGTCGCCCACTTTTTTGGACCGCCAGTTTCAAGTGAAAATACATTCTAAAGAATGCTCTATGCTCATCGTTTGTGAGGGAATATCATTTCCCAATGAGCATAGCACAGATTTTGGAGGTGATGTAGTAAATCCATCATTTCTTGATAGAAAAGGATCAATTCTATGAAGAATCTCTCGATTTTGTTGATTTCTTCATCTCTGAAACCATTCCCTCACAAATGATCGACGTACGATATTTTTTATAACGCATTTCAACCTGAAACTCGCGGTCGCAAACAAAAAGCCGATTTTTGCGGTCACTCTTTATGCGGAAGAAATATTCAACATACTTGCTTTCATATACCGCTATTACATCCAGATAATAATCGTTCCGAAAGGGATCACAATGGGATCGTAAATTTACATACAATAAGCGCGATACAGCTGATAATTCATAATGCACAATCTCTTGAAGATGGCAATTATGATTTCTTTGAAACGTCGGTTTCCAGGTCCAAATATCAAAGCATTTATTTCCCCTGGTTGGAGAATTCAATAGAATCCAGTTGAAGCGATAGAAATTTGATTCGAACTCAATCGGATTGAAATGGTCACTCGGAAAGTCTGAACTGCCGATTCAAGATGAATGGGAATGAATTGGAGCTAATCATCTGTAAAAATTCTTTGATTCAATCCCTGGTGCAAATCCAAAAGTGGAGAGGAACCGGGTATTGAGACAAATGAAACGTGAACAAATGTTTCAATTTGCTCCTAAATTACGCTTAAATGACTCTTCGCTTGGGTTTTCGTTGCACTTTAACGCTTCATTTTCACCAGGAATACGAAATTCTTTACCTTTATATTAAATTTAATAATAATTCTTCAATTTAATATTAGTGATGAAATTTCAAAATTTCTCACTGAAATGTAACAATTATTAATTGAATTTCACAAATTTCACAAGTTTCTCAACATTGAGAATCATGTTATACAATCCAATATTTGATTACAGAATCGTTTAATAAATCGTTGTTGTGAAAAACTTCATAATATTCTTATGAAGTTCAAAGTAGATTTGGTATAATTTATGGGTATGGGTTTGTATGAGAAGTATGTGATTCAAGCTAAGAAATTTTTTTAGTTTACTGACCAAACGGTTTTTACTGGAATATCTCGTAATTTTCTTGTATTGGAATGAATGGAAGAATCTCCATTATAAATTTGAGTATTTAATGAATGTCTAAGCAACACGCTCGTCACAGTGGCGTCGCAGTGACGTTATGGTGACATTATATTGCCAAGACTGAAAAAAACCCAAGCTTGTCCAAAGGTTGGCACACGTGGCAGAAACAAAGCTCCGTGAAGAACAATTGGCCCAATATTGTTCCATGACTGTCCCTTTATTCCCAATGGATAGTCAGTCATGGTACATTTGTTAACATTTTTGAAATGGTCACTACATTTGGTACAAGCTTGGCACAAGTGTAAAAATCGAGCATTCGTTGAGAACAATATTGCCCGCATGAGTGGCACAATGTTTATAAATATTAACTAAATTTTGAATTTACAATGGCTGAAGACTTGGGGGTAACCATCGGGCCAGGGCTGGCCCGATCTTCCTGCCATAATTAATCCTACACCCTAGTTTCACAGACCAAGCTAGATTTTATTGATCTAAGTGAGGATAGAACTTCACTTGATGGTAATAGGATACTTTTGAATGTAATCATACACGGAGAACGACTGATTTTGAAGAACGTTCTTCGATAATTCATGTACTTTTTTCATCCATATCTGCGATCAAAGAAGCATTGGTTGATGCTTGGTAAATGAATTTGACCGGGCCTGGCAAAACCACTGATCCAAGCTTGTTCTGATCTTATCATTCCCAAACCTGGGCCAAGTTTGCTAATTTGTTCAAGACAAGTCTCGGCAGGTCTTGTGCCAGACTTGGTCCATCATTGGGCGATTGGTCCATACACATATGGGTGTGACGTGGCAGTGACTGGGTGTGTGACTCAAGGGTGACGTGCATATGGGCGGATATGGGAGATATCCAATTCGATTCTAGAATTTATGAACTGTAGAAAGTAAATATGGAAATTTCCTCCTGTTTGGTGGCAGCAAAACCCCCTATGCGGTGTATATTCCTCCAAAATATATGGAAAATAAATTTACCCCACATGGGGGATTTTTACTGCCACTAAATTTGGCGGAACTTCACTTTTACTTTCTACAGTATGCGTTCCACACGCAGAGAAATTTAGAGTTAAGTTTTTCATGGTACTTTAAAACAGACTGAACTCACATTGAATCAGATTATATAGCCTCAGAATAGAATTTCAAAATTATTTGTAAATTTTAGCTACAGTCCGCTTTCCGAACAATGATTCGGATCTTTTTCTCGCTCGAATGTTTTACTTTGATGCAGTAGGGAAGCTAAATTCGACATCTTTCAAAAAGCGGCTCAAATGGGAAAATTTTCAAAATTTTATAATCACATATAATATATATATTTTATATGTATTATATATAATTTAAATAGAATTTCATCTTAATTATGCATAAACTCTATTGAATATGTATAAATTATATGTGATTTTGATGTGAAACTGGGTCTGTAAATATGTGCAAATCTCGACAAATCGAATCTTTCTTTCTCATATCAAAATGCCTACCTGGATGAAAAAATTTTCCAAAATTATATATAATTTGTAAATAATCCAGGATAACTCATATATAATTTTTATATAATTCAGTATAAATTGTATGTAATTTTGAACATTTTTCCATTCGGATATAAGTATTTTATACAAAAGATTCGACTCTTCGAGATTCGCGCATCACTAACCAACTCTCCATCTTAGCACGGGGTACTAACCCATAATATTTATAGCAAATTTATTCCGAACATACATCATCGACGCTGTTTACCCTGAAATCGACGATCATTCACTAGACATTAATGAATTCGGGTTTTTCATAAATAGTTTAAACTTGAATAAAATGATTCGATACAAACTACGACTCATATAGAGAGTTTATTATTATTTTCTTTCCCTCTTTCTGTCTCTGTTAAAGACCGACGATATCTACATTATCTTTTTTTTATACAACTTTTATCGAACTGTCAAATATCATTCATTTTTAATCTCTATTGTATAGAATGACAATAGTCCTACGTGCTCATCATATTCCCAGCTTTTAATCAATTTAAAAATAACATCTCTATAAGACGTATTCTTAAAACTCGTAATAATAAATTATAGCTGTCATATATTTTCCTCAATTTCTCGGTTATTCAACCAACCTCATTCTTACGTTGTCACATTTTGAGAGAATGGAGTTAAATCTTCTGCATTATTTTTTCAAAATATATTTGTTGTTTATAAAAATATCATTCAATAGGCGAGACTTTTGAGATTTTCTGTTGAACCTATAACCACTCACGTAGCTTGTCACGTATCATGGCCTTAAATATACATACACACACACACACACGACTAAGGAGAGGTGCATGCTCATTCTCGTCACATAGGATATGCAGCTTTCTCATTTCGACAACTTGGATTGTCTTTTCTCGAATCGATGGAATTACAATGAAACCTTCGGAATTTTTGATAAACCGGTACAAAAGAGCCAGAAAAGAATGTTTGAAGAAATCTTTGACAATGCAAATCACATACATAATAAATTATCCATTGTACTAAAATGGAGAACAACTATTATTAATATGAAAGTTTATACGTATATACTAATCTTTCCGAATACGTTGTAGTATTATGAGCGTTACGATGCGTGGAAACCAGATTAGAAATTAAGAAAAACAATATCCACGTATACACAAACGTAAGTATATATATTTATATATATATATAAATCTCTACCTGCTGCAATCGTCAAAACAGCGTAGAGTAGCGCCCTTCTTTGGAGCCTCATAATATCGCAGGACGGAGGAGCACTTTTCTTACAAAATCAAACGAAAAAAACTAACTTTTCTGATATATTATATTGAAACTCCTTCGGAGATTTCCTTTCAACGATCACATGAAAAACAATAGAAAAAAAAACAGAACCAAACTAAACACGCGAAAAATCGTAACGAGTCATTAACCGGAAGGACGACGTCGAATCATTGAGTCCTCGATCGCAATATCCAACTTTATGGAAGGAAAAACACGTGTACGAACGGACAATGCGCTATCGCGACACTGCCGGAGAGCATAGATATTATTATGCCCTCCTTGGTAGAGGTAGTAGAGCCGAGACCAGACCCAACCAGCCAGCCACTTCTCCAAACCGGACCAACAACACCAAGCTGAACCATTGGCTGACCACTTTCTACCACGGCTAAGTGGTAGGCCGTTGAGAAAAGTTGTCTCTTGCACGTACGATGGGCCCAACGACGTGTGTAAGTTTCATACCTATCGTCGAGTGTTTTCGGCCAGCCAAGCAACTTCTTTGTCAGGGATAAATGAAATTTTCTCAATCTGAAAATAGATGTTGCCACTCCGAAGAGGTCTCGTAGAACGTAACGCGTACAAAATCATATATTATTAAAATATAAATAAATATATATCCAGACACTAGTAATTTAGTCTCGATTTAACAATTCTGCAATTTCAATAACAAAAACATCCCGTATGAATGAAGTAATTGATTTTGAAATCGGGACGATTCGAATCGCGCGCGATGCAACGAGTAACGGTAGTTGCATTCGATAAGGCACATCGAACCGTAACTACACCTCCACTTTCCAATCAATCGCGTAATAATTGAAAAATTTACGAGATAAGATGAAAATCAAATGATGATTTGTATAATATTGAAAATGATTTTTCTTATCCCGGCTGTAATCACTTTGTCAACATTGACCCACTTGCATTGTAATGCAAACAATGGTAACGCTAGGCCTACTTAGATCATTGTCACAAGAATGTGAGACTATCGACAGGCGTTTCTGAATACACAATACATCCATCGATCGAGTTATTACGTATACATGCATATCATATGTATGTTTTAGTTTTTCTTCGAAGTTAATTGACGGTTGATCGTGTTTGATGATTCTTCACATAATTACAGAGTGTTTCTTCAGGAATGAGAATAAAGTGTTGAGTTTGAATAGTAGCGTATGAAACGCAAGGATATTTTGAGGATTTTAGGAATAAACATTAAACATTATTATTCCCAAGAGAACACAAGCCTCCTAGGTTGAATTTACGTCCATTGTACGTGAATTCACGTTCATGGAACGTTAAATGGACCTTCGAATGTCCGGACGTTGAATAGACGTCTGTTGAACGTTCCTTGAACCTTCATGTTCTCTTGGGTAGCTGTATGGCAATGTTTTACGCGCATCCATGAAATGTTTGGAACGATGCCCAAGTATCGCCATAACATTCCAAGAATGTTCCAAACATACCGGATGAAGATATTCAAATGTTGTATGGAGATTCTCATCACGTGCGAACATTTTCTACGAATATTTCCAGAATGTTTGAATAAGAGCAGTGCTGGCCCGAGAGTTTCGTAAGTCTCCCATGTTTCACGCTAAGTAGCTGAGATAAGAAAAACAAAGGTACACCTATAATTCCGGGCCGTTCCGATTTTTTGGCGCTGAACATTATGCTTCAAATATTGAGGAGAATATTACAAAAAAGTTGAATTCAAGTAGAAATTTCCATCAATACAGCATCTGCGGATAATGGAAACCTGATTCAAGAGAAATTATTTTACTTACTATAAATCGTATATCATGAATCGAAGGATCAGATCGGATCGAATCATCGGTTGTGCGCGTGACCTTTCGTCTAGTGCACCTGAAAGTAGACAATCTAATCCCGTTGGAGGAATATGATGATAAATTGAAATGAGAAATTTGCAATACTAAAAACATTTCCAGCAGGAAAATTGTTGCGAATATATTAAACAAAATTTTCATAAATTTTGAAACAATTCCGTATTAAAGATCAAAAATTAACGAATGATTATTCAAAGTAAAAAAAGCCATATGCATAGATCAAATCGATTCATTTACCATTCAATTTTATCATTTCGTCATTAAAATCCTCCAATGGGATTAGCAGCGGTTGTCTACACGGAAAGAAATCCTTAGTTGCATCTGCTGAGTTTTAACTATTATCGTTAAATATTTTAGCACCCACAGGACAGCTAATTTCTCAATCACATTAGCTCAAATTTAGCTGATGAAGCTCAAGATTTCCCTGCAGCAGCTAAAAGTTAGCTATAGGAGTTAAAAAATGACTGTCCATCTCACCCCTGCTTGAAGAATCTCATTGAACCGATTGATTCTCATTGATTCCGATGCGGAAAACTGATTCAAACCCATTGAGGATCAATTTCTAATGGGTTTGAATAGGTTTTCTGCATCGGAATCGATGACAATTATTGTCCAACCAATCAATTCGATGAGATTCTTTGAGCAGGGACATTTGATTACTTTTTCCCGTGTAATTTCAGGAGCACGAGATGCACCAAGTCTTCGATCTCGCCCTTCAATTCTTAGCGCGATCTGATGGATTTATATAATGAACTTATATAATCGCAGGAGCCAAGCACGATATGTACGGTATTAAGATTATTCTTCATCCATAGCATTTGCAGAGGAAACACGGGACATTGAAATGTGAAGTTCAGTTTACTATGCTAAATTTTCAAATGCTAATCGAAGTCCATGGAGAAAAATATAGGTCGAAAATATAGTAATCTGGAATAAATATTTGAGAATATTTCTTAAATTTTTGATAAAGATGAAACGGTTTATATTTTTGTTGAATTTTATTTGAAAAACAATGAACAATTATCGATACAGTGTTAGAAAGATCTGTCTGAAACTGCATAAGAATCACTGTAAAAAATTTCTTTGTGTCTTTCCATCTAGATAGTCACCGTAGGCTCATATTACACGGCGCGTTGCATCCCTCATCGGGACCATATGTGGATGCCACATCAGGGCCTGATAGGAAGTCAGGCATTCCACATCAGGTCCTTATTTGGCTGCGATATAAATTTCTGCTCGGGTAATAGTGAGTTAAAGTTGTCAAAATATCTCATCGTTCAATGAATATTTAATAATAAACAAATGGGGTTGAGAAAACGCGTTTTCGAGATTCCACGAAAAAGAAGTATCGAAGGAATTTTCTATCGAAGTTTTTCACCAGGGATAACCTTCCCTGCTCAAAGAATCTCATTGAACCGATTGATTCTGATGCAGAAAACCGATTCAAACCCATTCAAAATTGATTCTCAATGGGTTTGAATCAGTTTCCTGCATCGGAATCAATGAGAATCGATCGTTTCAATGAGTTCTTTTAAGCAGGGTTTGTTCTAGAGGAGTGATGGATTTTACCTGTAAAAAGGCCCATTCTTCTGGCCCTCCCAACCCATACAGCAAAAGAGTCCCCACGAAGAGCTCCCGTTGTGACAGTAAACATGAATTCATTATGAATACTTTGAATTCAAATTGAATTCTTGATGAACAACTCACTGTTCAGAAAAAATTCATGCTGTGAGTTCATGAAGAATTCTCCAGGCATTCAACATGTATTCGTTTTGAATTCATTGAATTCATATTGAATTCATTTTCCCTGACGTAACGGGGACTGTTCCAAGAACTCATTAAGGAGTCTTCAAGAATTCAAACGGGTTATTTTTGCTGTCTGGAAAGCAACGCAGGAGGTTAAAAATGCTAAGAACGTGCTTGGAAAATCCTACGAACACACTAAGAACTTCCAAATCAGACTGTTTCGGATAATTATGTGCTACGAACCTCCATAAAATATCTTGACGAATTTATCTAAAATAGTCTCATTTGCACATTCTTTTCACATTCACTGTATCATCATAGTATATTTGAGAAGTTCTTGTGTTACTTGAGCTAAGGTCCCCGCCTCTACCAGCCCCAATTCGACTTTAACTGACTCTCAATTTATACAATCCATAAATTTGGATATAATTTTCAAGTTTATAAATTTTCTATACAATTTTGAAGGTTCAATTGTTCATTTTTCAAAGAAAGTGATTCAACCAATTTAAATTTCCCTCTATCAGCTCCATGCGCGCCGCGCTTCCCGTCGTCTGCTGCGAGGAGACCAATGAACGAACAGTTCAAATCATCGGGATGACATCTCGCGAACACTGGGAACACTTTGATGAAACACATCTCTATCGAATCTCGATTCCATGAATATAACAAGATGTTCTGTTATTAATGCACTCTCCAGTTCTCTCCATTCTCTCCTCGGTCAGATGAAAATAATGTAACTGTTGCGATTTCAAGTACGATGACAGGTACATTGCCTTGCAATGCTAAGCTGTCGAATTCGTTCGAAATATATGACACATTTGAGATTTTCTACTGATTTAAACGGTTCTTGCGTCTTCCAAATATCTCATTCAAATCGTTAGAATAGACATAACCTTCGCCCACATCAGTGTTGTTATTAATAATATACAGGTGTCATCGAAATTGAAGAAACAAGTTGATACCAAATACGCTTGAGAATGAGAATAAACAAATCAACTCTTCTCCTTTTGATTTTCGTTTTAATGCTGTCAATATTCGTAGCTAATGTTGCAGATCTGATTAACGTTGACACTCATGTATTAAAGGATCAGAATGAGGCGAAATCCTCCCGCGACAAACCTAAGTTCTTCGAAATTGATAATTCCTTCGATCATCTCATGTGGTTCCTTCAGGTGAGTAACTTTTCTCATTGTTTGTCATTTTCTTCGTCATAATTCATACCTTGTATGTTTTAGAATTATATCTCGAATTCTGTGGATTTTTATTACAACAATGTCTTCATTGATGATTGAAACAAAACAATAACATGTCTTTGAAGTTTGAATTGTTCACTGAAACAAATTAAAAAACAAAATATGGAGAAATTTAATGGAAAATTCATAGGGTTTGAAACCCATTTCATTTCAATAACAAATATTAATTGAACATGTTCTCAAAGTTTGAATCGTTTATAGAAACAGGACGAAAATTGAAACTCACGAAATCTGATAAATTATTGTTACATATCTTCTCGAATCAACTCTTTGCCACTGGAAACATCGTTTAAATGATGTATTGCAAGATTTTTGAACTTTAATAGTTGAATGTTATGTTATTGAATTATTAATTAGTTTCAGTAATCTTTCATTCAATTACAAACCTGTTTCCACAAAATACAATAATTGAATATGAAAAGATCCAAATTGTATGTTTGCTTCATTGGAAGGAAAAACAAAAGAAATCTTTTGTGCGGCAAAGAAGATTGAAAACTATATAAATATTCATCATAACTGTTGAATTTCAATCAATAATTTTTCTTAAATTATACCTCAAATCTCATATTATACCAAAAGCTCTTTCTGAAGTCACAAAACTGTGAGAACAATTTATAAATTTCTCCTAACTCAAAGAAACAATATTAGAGACATTTTGCTAGTTTTCCTATCCATAGGCAAAGCTTTGAAAAATATACTTCTAAGGAGATCAAATCTCTCCCTCGATTCTCTCAAATATGGATGAATAAAATGAAAAATAATCAGTACCAATTCTAAATCAATTCTATTCATTATTCGTGGAGAAAGAACTTTGCAGATAGTAAATATTTTCAAAAATCCCGTGTAGAATGAGTTCAATTGAATTTGAAGCAAAGATTTGAAATATTTGTGGAATTCTGATTTATAAAACTTCAATTCTTCGTAAAAGTCTTTAAATTGAGATTCGATAATTCATTTTATTTCAGAAAAATCGTACATAGAAAACTAATAGTTCATTAGTCTGTGAATAAGGCGCTGTTTTAGAAATAAATATAAATATCAGTGAGAATTTTCTGAAAAAATATGCACTGTTTTGTATTGTTACGTCTAGAAAATTCAATAATAAATTTTAAATTGAAAAATAAAGGCCCGATCATGAAAAATCAAACTATTATTCAGACATTTCACGTGCATAACAAACAAACAAAATAAAATTGTGTTTAAAACATTCGTTCATTCAAATGATAATGATGCATACAGCTTTATCAGTTCGACTTTCACACACATTATTAGCTAGCGATATGTTGTTTTTTTTTATGTAAATAATCGATTGATCTTTCACCATTTCGATTCACACGAGCGATCAAATGAATTCAAAATACATTTCAAAGACAACAACTTGTCGGAAGATACATTGAGCATTTGAGACATCTTTTCTTTCATTTTCACAGATATCCGATATTCACATCAGCATATTTCAAGATCCAACCAGAATATCCGAGTTGAAAAAATTTTGTAATGTCACCGTTGATACCTTCAAACCTTCGGTGGTCCTAGCGTCAGGTAATTCAAATACAACAAAATTGATACATTCATTTCATTATTCTGTGATGCTGAATAAGTAATTTACAGGTGATTTGACTGATGCCAAAACCAGAGATAAAATGGGTTCCACTCAAATGCTAGGAGAATGGAAACATTATAAAAATGTATTGGACGAAACTAAAGTTCAAGAGAAAACCTTGTGGTTGGACGTCAGAGGCAATCATGGTATAAAAATAGAATTTTTATAGATATTTGTTGCGGCGTATCAACAACTTTATCTCTGATCTACCGTTTCAGACAATTTTAACGTGTTCAATCTTGAATCGAAAAACAATTATTATGCCAACTACTCCGTACAAGGTCCAAAACATCCAAGATCGTACATGTACGAGATGAAAATCAATTCCGAAAATTATGCTTTCATCGCGATCGATGCGTGTTTGAAACCCGGTCCTCGTAGACCTTTCAATTTTGTGGGTATTTTGGATAATAAAGAAGTTCATAAGATCGAAGAATTGGTTGATCAATGTAAAGCGCGTAACACTGACTATATCATTTGGTTTGGACATTATCCTACTTCCTGTATACTCTCCCAGGTTGAAGGTGGCGTTCGGAATCTTTTAGGTAAGAAATTTGAACAAACTACAAAGCCCATTGATATCCTGTAAATAAAATTGTGGTATCGATGAACGGTAGAGTACTTTTGTTACGAATTCATACGTTCTTATATTGCATTTGATAGGTAAATACAAGGAAAGTATGGTATATTTATGTGGTCATTTCCATACGCTTGGTGGTACGGTGCCTAACATGTATACTTTACAACAAGCTGGGTTTCTTGAACTAGAATTGGCTGATTGGAAAGATGGTAGAATGTAAGATGAATCAATATAGAATCTGTTGTATTATTAACTCCTTTATTCCGATCATTACATTGTATATCACACAACTCATTTAACATTACGTTTTGATATCCATCATTTGAGAAAACAAGCTTCAAAAGTTTAGGAAGTTGATATAATATTAATTACATCTATCGTTATTTTAAAGGTATCGCGTTGCAGCGATAGATCATGGACAATTTTCTTTCATCGATGTCAGGCACGAGGAATGGCCTGTAGTGTTGATCACTAATCCAAAACACGCGTTGTACGTGATGCCTCGTAAAGAAAATATCAATTCTATCATCGCATCCACTCATATAAGGTACCGAGTTGAGACCATTGGAACAAATTTCTTCTAAATCTGATTCGTTGTTATTTATTCTTCCAGAATACTCGTTTTTTCCATAGCAGACTTAATGAGAGTGGAAGTTAGAATAGACGATGGCACGTGGATGGTATGCCAACATGTAAAAGGTCCACTTTATACCGCAAAATGGAATGCATCGGACTATCTTCGGGGAATTCATAGTATTACAGTACGGATTTTATATTATTGCAATCATTTATATTCAAATATGTGTTGTATATATGGTAATAATTTGCGTAATTTGTATAGGTCATGGCTGTTGATATCGAAGGTAGAGAACGTTATGTGTCTCAACCTTTCTCCTTAGATGGAACTCGATTATCGTTTGGGGTGTTACCTAGATTTCTTCTCATGTCCAATGTCAGCCACTTTGTAAGTAATTCAATTTATCATAAATCGTACTTGTACTTGGATGTGCGAGTACTTCGAATAGTATCGAATCACTGAGTTTTAGCACTCACTTTAAAATTTATTGTTTTTTGAATTATTATAAGGTGGTAAGCGCTTGAATGAAGCAGTAAAAGTTTTATTCACGTTGCAAAACGAGACAAAAATAGAGGAATACGAAAATTGAACAATAAAAATTATACAGAGATAGGACTCGTTTGAGTAATCCAACATTGTGATCACGATTATTCCAAACAATCAATATTTTTTAGCAAGAAATTCGTTATCACTTTTCATAGTATTGATTTGGATTTTGTGTAGTTTTATTCAGAAGACTTCGGTGATGCTAATGGTATCGAGAAATGTAGAAAGAATTGATTGCAACGTAATAATAATTTCATTTCAAGTGAAAACCTGTGACTTTGGTTCAATAGAGAAAAGTGAGTGAGGGAATTTGAGCTACACTAAACTTTATGTGGGAAAGTTTTTTTTACCAAGTTACAATGCAATCAGAGCAAACTTAGTCGATTAAATTGGAAGTAAAATCATGCGCAGTAAAATTTTACGTCTTGCAATTACCCTGGTCAAGCGTTGCTGATTTTTAAGCGTAGAAACGAAGTCATAATGATTTTTATTCTGAAATAAAATTGTTGACTCAGTGCTGCCAGATTCACGGCGTCCCTGTATCTTGCACCACATTTTGACAACCTGATCCGCAATCTACATTTGATAACGAGGAAAGCGGATGGGTCAAATTCCTTTTGTACTTTTTAATCAGTTTCAGTACTGGGCACTGGGATTCAGAACAAGTCCTGCATTTTCTATTTTCAATCCTGAAAGTTTTTGAAAATTCAAAACTCTGAGTGTGTTATAAATTGATGTTTTGAATTTCTATAAAGTTTGTTCGTCTGTTGAGATTTTTTGGTTTACATTAAGTCTTTTCAAAACGCCCCACACAAATGATTCCTCCTGCAATTCGTTGATCTGATTCAGTATTCGAGGCTCGCGAATTTGGATAATATGAAAGAATTTTAGCAACATTAGCGATTTGTGATTTCATCCCCTACAGCTCTCACGAAAAACACACGGATCTGTTGAAAAGTGTTCATCTGGATGAGAATTTTAGAAATGTAAAGTTGGTATTGTTACCTTACACCTTTGACACAAAGACTGGTTGTCTTGCCCTGTACAGCTCTGTATGTTGCAAGCAATTTTTTTGCATTTTTTAATACCATTGGCATCGTTGAAGTTTTGTGACTATCATTTTTCCTTTTAATATTGTTTTGAATAAACTATCATGCCTTAACGTGTGTCCTAACAACATGCTTCAAAAGACTTATTTTTTCATTTACCTCCTCAAGTACTTTTTCATTTTTGACTTTCGCTATCCATCTCATCAGAGCATCCTTCTATAACACCACATTTCTGAATACAACCACACAGAATTCAAATCATCCTGATAAAGAGTAACCGAATTGTGATATGTGAAATGTAAGTGTTGAAAATACAATTTTCCCAAATTTACTCCTTTTCTTCTTGTTTCAGTTCCAGTTTTTATTTGCCACAATATTGATAATACTCGTAGTTCCTTTATGTACATTTCGTCTTATACATATGCTCCACGAAGGTAAAATATTCATTTCTTTTGATATAATATCTTACTTTTTGTTGACAATTTCCATACAATAATAATATTTATCCCAAAACAGGTAGATGGATCCACCGACCAAGACTGCGAATACAATTTTTCCACTGTTGGCTTAGAAAATTGTGGATTTTGTCAACTGTGGATCGTTTGTTTTTCCCATTAGTTTTATACGCGTTATATCTGGCTATTGGTAAGAATGAGTACTAAAAAACCACATGCTAGAAGGGATGAGAACAAACTCCAACTAAACCAATAAGAATTCAATATTTGGGAGAAACCTTTTTATAGAAAGAATTCGACTGATTCCCCGCTACACGGTGAGGCTGAATATCAAAAAAGCTGAATGAAAATGAAAATCATTCCTTAAAATGTAGGCGAAATTGTAGTCGCGGATTATGAACCCAGAGTCAAAATTTGAAAGAACAAAACTGAATACTCGAGGAGTTTCAGAGGCTGCTAATTACAAATTTGTAATCAAATTGAAGATTTTCAAAATAGCGAATGTAGTGTATCCCATTCAGTCATGACGAAAGCCTATGTTTCATTGACCCTCGTCGTCCCAAATGTCTCGAATTTCTGGTCAACTTGTTGTCGATGTGAAACATTGATTTTTTGAAAAAAAAAATTGAAAAATAGATTGTAACATTTTTGGATCACGTTCTAGGTGAAAACCCCTACGGGAATAGACAGGGGAGATTTCAAACCATCGAAAACGCTATATTTCATTTTGTTCCTACGATTTTTTGATAAAAAGTTACATAGCCAAAAGTTGACCATTCATGACATTTGTGACGAGTTTGAAGATTTGAAAAACTTTTTTCACGCACTTTGGTCTAGCGCTACGATTTTTTCATGGTACTCCGTAACATAATATTCTTTTCCGACTTTCGACCACTTTCCAAAAATCTGCCCCACACGCGTAAAATCAAAACTCGCAATAAAAAACAAAAATCAATGTAGGAGAAATTGATTCCGACCTAACTAGACTCACATCGTGAGTACACCACTGAATAGATGTTACAAAAACCCTACAACTTTCATCTCATACAATGTATCCATATTTGCGTTCTTCATGTCCAAAATTTGAAAAATGCCTTTTTCACTAAAAAAACTTGCACTAATAGCAGATGAGCAGCTAATGAGTTGGCTGTACAATATACAATAAGCTTGATCGCAGAATTATACCGCATTCATGAGCTTTCTTCTATATCTTTACAATTTTTCACATTAATCATTTTTTCTTGGCTGACATAAATCAACTCAATTAAATCAAATTTTGTTCATTCCACTCAATTTTAGTTATCGAATCCAATTTTCGAATTCTAAATTGACTGATTTTCGGTTTGGCGTTTTAAATAGATAACACTTTCTGTACTCACCTCCAGATACGACAAATCCGACAGCAGTCTCGTTATAAAAAATTGTACCCTTGCTGATCTAGAACCTCACCTTCGTACTACCACTCCCACTGAAGCACCATCACTTGAAATTATCGAAATCGAAACTTCTTTTTTCGACCTTAGTCAAGTTTTTGGAATTTGGACCCACTGTGCGTGTCGCTCTCATTCCTTCCAAAACTGATACGTGAACGTTTGGTTGATTTTCAATCTCTTTGTACACTCTTAAAGGGCCTTGGACGATTGGAGAAGTGATCGAAAACCATACTGGTGTTATATTTGCATGGGGCACTTTTGTAGGCAACACTTATCTGCCAGGAGCTTTCACATACGCTTATGGATTCTTCCAACTATTCACTTTTCATTTACCTCTCATGTTCATCCTAGCTCACCAAGCTGATTTGCGGTGAGTCTTCAGATATCATCTCAAATTACTTCGAATTATAAATCATAAAATTATTGATATCATTCTTTATCTCCGCAGGCTACAGAATCTGGGAAATCCTTATAGAAAAAGACCCACATTGTTGAGAACACTTTGGCAGCATTCACCGATGCTGGTGTTATTAACGATGGAAACGACTATGGCTTATCTATTTTACTTGGCCTATGGGGTGTTAGCTACTATCCTATGCCCTTTACGTACATGGAGTCTCGTAATGGCGGCGATGTTATATCATCAAGTTCATAGAATGCCGGCGTCGTGTTTGAAGTACGTATAGCATAGTCACTAACGTAATAGATATCGCAATTCAGATGAACGTTCGTAATAACCCTAATTATTCATAATTTTTATGATACATAATATTTGTTATACCAGCTCGGCAGTTTCGGTATGGTCAACCAACGGTCAATGTGGAACGGTACCGGTGGGCGGTACATTATAAGAAGTCAGTAATAAGTAAATTCATTAAAACAAAAGTCTCCAAATATCTGAATTACAATTGTTGGTTCGAAGTATGGATTTAGAATACAAAGTATTCTTTATGCTCATACAGAATCTCCATATTGTCTTTCACTCGATATTATTTTTCAACAACTCGATGTTAAAACTACATACACACACAATACACGATGTGTGGGAAAAAATGTCTATACCAGAATTATCACTTACAGAGAATGATTTTATTAGTGATCTAATTAGGAAAATGCAATCTACAATTTTTATCGGTCATCCGAATGATATGTAATTAATGATAACCATATGTGCATAAATGTTATTCATGTGATATTACAAAAAGAAAGTATTAAGAAGTTAGACTTTCCTTCGTTCAATAATTTATTCAATGACTTTGAATTTTAAATCATGAGAAGTGATGATCATTGTTTCATCCTATCTCTCTTCGCACTTATATTATCTTTATCAAAGAGGGATAACGTGTTAGTGCTTGACTGAAAATTTTAGTGGGGAAGTTGATTGAACGTATGTGATTGAATATACTGTAAATAAGAGTGAATTTTCATAATATATGTATATAACGAAGAATACCTCTTGACAAGTTTCCTTTTACAAATATATTCTACGCGTATAGATTTATTTATTGAACAATTTTGTTATCTCGTTGAGAGGAAACACGCAAAGCGATTTGAAGTGTGAGAGAAAAGTGAGTGACGTGTGTTGCTATAGCAAGATACCGATTCGAAATATCGTTTTATACTGTGTTTGTTTTTTTTTTTTTATTGATTAAAAGAGATGTAAAGATGAGTACATGGAGAGAAAGAAATGTAAAATCCTAAGGAAACATCATATTTATTGCTCGATATATAGAAGTAAAGCTTATAACAATCATCAAGGCCAAGAAAGTTTGAAGCTCCTAAAGTGAGAAGTACAGTAGGGTTTGGAATCTAGATAAAATCATTTTCATTCGTATTTTCACGAATTTCAATCATACCTTCTTACCACGAAAAATAAGTTTTCTTTATAAATATTTTTTTGTATTGTAATTCTTGATAATTCTCAAGTTGGTTCTAATCCCTACTTGGAGATAAATGGACTAGAAGTCCTAACGAGAAACATATATTTTTGTACGGCTGTAAATACGAGGATATCACAAATGAACTTCTTCCTTTTGCTGTCTTCAAGATATCACCTTTATATTTCTTATAATGTGACTGGTTCTATAGTTGACTGTAACAATATTCAAACAAGTTTGAAAACTCTTGAAAGTGAAGACAAGAAAGATTTGATCGATTTATAGAAATAATATATCACTTGATTCTATTCATTTCAGAGTTCTTCAAAGACACTTATTTTGTTCATTGTCATGTGCAGAGAGGAAAGGATAGAGAAAAGGGTTCCATGAGAGGATAATGAAGTTTAGAACTTCTCAATTTATAACATCCGATAAAAAACAATTTATTGATTAATTTAAAACAATGAATAAGAAGTATGACAGTATAAAACAGACAAAAAGAAACATTCGTTTTAATTCTTCTTGTAGTTCTATTCGAGTTGTGCCAATATATTTAGTAAATATTGTTTTTAATTCACCTCTCCTTAGACGTTTTTACTCTATCTCGTGTTCTCTAATCACAAGCGAAATACATTATCAATGAGATCAGCTTTTGCACGAAGAAAAATATTTTTTAAATCAATATCAAACTTTTGCATTCGATAGATTTTGAAAATAGTTTAGTTTTTCGCCATATTGACGATACTAGAATGTTGAAGAAATCGTTGGGGCATTATAATAATTTTCATGAAATACATTTGAGCAATGTTTTTCTCTGAATAAAGTAAAGAATTTAAGATAACAAAAAAATCGTACATCAAATGGTGAATGTGATTGATATAAAATTGAGTAGAAAAGAGTAATATGCAAAAACGTAATATTACGAAAGCGTTGAAGTGAAGAAGATATTCCCATACACAAAAAAGGCAGAGATAAAAATCATTTATAATATGTTATGATAAATTGTATAATTGACAACAGAAGAGAAACACTTTTTGTAGTAATTTTTCATTCAATGAGCCCTGTTGAAAAAGTCTGATAAGTGCTGATACATAACGGCATTATAGAATCCCATAAATCCCTGGACAAATGCTCATATAAAATCTCATCAAGTCTCATAGATTCCACATATCAGCTTTTATGAGATCTTTTCCATAGGGAAGTGAAGTAAAATCATAACAATAAGTTTATTTAGACAGTAAAATGCAACTTGCGTATATGCTTAAGATTTGTTCATGTTTTGGCACATAAAACCGATCAATCTTTGAAATACATTGAAAGAATTTCATGTAGAAAATTCATCCAAAATTATCGAATATTTTATTGATTGAACTGAATTTCGCTCTTTTCGTTTTACATTCTTTTCATCTGTTTCAAAGAAATATATTAATTTTCAAAAACTGTGAAGGAATTCGGTGACGCATTGAAAACAGATCTTGATATATTTCGAAACCTTATTGGGAACGTGAAGAATTGGTTCAAACAGCACATCCACCGATGCCCACGTTGCATCGCCGTTGAATTCACGTTTTTCATTTTCACATACGTGAAGTCAGTGAAAGATACGACGTTGACATCGATAGATCCCATTCAGCATAAGCATGTGCCAAAGTAATTCCTGTTATATCAGTTCTAACAGAATTCTCTTCTACTATCATAACAGGAAGTTTTGAAAAATCTCGAACTGGATTCATATAGGATTTTTCACGCTTACTTTGAGACCAACACGTGCTATGTGGGAAGTGTTGTTAACGGTTGTAAATTTTTTAGACGATTTGCTAAATAAAAAACATAGAAAGATAAAAAATGTTGTGGAAGTTTGAATCGTTCATTAAAACGAATTAGTCTCACAGTATATCCTTTGAACTATGTTCCCAATTCAGAGGAGTTAATTCAAGAAAATGAATCATCAGATTTCGTGGGTTTGAATTTTTGTTCCGTTTCTATAAACGATTCAAACTTCGAGAACATAATAAAAAAATGAATCTTCACTGTATTTCACGAATTTTTCATAAACTCTTATTACACAAGCATAACGTGTATAGCAAAATGAATGCTTTATGAATTTATCTCACCCCAAATGAATTTATAAAAAGTACCCAAGGCACCAAATTGATTAAAAATTATTTCATCTAGTAAGGCCATAACGAGAGTTCATTGTGGAGTTCAACGTAATACTACATTGTTTCGTTCAAACAATGTCATAAATTCATCTTGAATATATAATAATGAGATACTACGAAAAATTATGTGTATACAAAATTAATGTCAGTGAGTGCAATAACGAGCAAATAAAAAATAATACCTGTCACTCAGTGTTTGAAGGATAAATCAATTATCCAAGCAATGTAAAAAGTTGAAAATGCTGACAACATTTTTGCAAAGTCCTTACGAATATACTCAGCACTGTAAATGAGATTATTTTGAATTATTACGTGCCGTATACGATGTTCGTACGATATGTTGATGAATTTATCCAAAACGGTATTATTTGCATATTCCGCTCATATCGCCGAGTAATCACTGCATATTTGAGGAGTTTTTGTGTTCCTTAAGTACATGTAGAAACATTCACATATAACTACCAGTTGCAATGTATGAACTAGAAAATTACGTATGTAACGACATTTTATTTAGTTGAAAAGTTGAAAGTGTATTACATTATACGTTGGCCAATAAATAGTTTCAAACGGAAATTGTGTTTGATTAATAAAATTGTCAGGGAACCATATTCTTGATTTTTATCAATGACAGAACGAGTGGCCGATTCCATTAATCCATAGAGGTGAATTATTCAAGTATACATTTGAGCAAACAGGGATGTTGTAATAACCTTTGAAGAACGAAAGTATATGCGAAGTTGCGCATCTCAGGGTCCCCATTTTTTTCATATGACAGCCCTGGTAAAAACGCGTATGAATTCGGATAGAAATTTGCCGGATGATACAAAAATAAGATTGAAACGAATAAAAGTGGATTGTATTTCTATTCGGTTCAATCCTATTTTTCACAAGAACGTCCTGTAGTAGGTGAAAAGAATGTGCTCAGAACTTATTGAGTTCCAATCAACTGAGGGTGCTTCGAACATTGAGAAAACTTTCTGTACTGTTTGGAATGGACCTAGATACTATCTCGTTCGGGTCTCAATCCAGTTTCTATCCGACTTACAGCACCGCCAAGTCGTGGCGACGTTGAAGAAGCGTGGATCATCCACGCGCAGCGATTAGGATCTGGGCACTTGTATTTAACCTATTGATCTATAAAATCCATACATTCTAAAAGTGCATTGAATATTTTCTATAGAAACCCACAAAATCTCCAGTTTCGTTGACTTCCCCATGAATTCCAATAGATCGGGATTACCGAAATTTCCGATAAAAATCATCATACAAACCTATTGGATATTCAGATATGCGAAAGTTCCTGTTATTTCCAATAAATTCGAATGTTGAAATGGTTCAACCGAAAACTAATCATGAATAAAATCTACACATTCTAGATTTGAATTGGGTATTCCCCATACAAACCCATTATCGATTCAATTTCACAAATCTCCCTTCGAGTTCAAATAGATCAAAGTTGAAGAAACTTCCGATAAAAATTGTGTGCCTCATGAAACGAAAAAAATTCTGCAGATTCAGTCAAATATACCTCATACAAACTAATAGAACACGTCGAGTCCTATTAATTTAAATAAAAAACACATTTTCCGAAGAGTGGATCCTAGATTCAATCCCATAGATCACAGGTTCCAATTGAATCCTATTCATTTTGAATCAGCACTTGAGGCTTTTCGATTTACCCTATTCATTGCAATTAATTTGGAATCTGTCTTTGTCGGATCCGATAGGATTTCTCAACCGTGGAATGGTTCTTAAAATCATCAAAACAAATATTTATTCTACTCAAGGTGAAAATATATTCACTTTGAAATCCACAGTCTTTTAGGCCCTGCAAATTACATGTGCAGTCACAAGATCAATTTATACTCATTATTATCGACAGATTGTTTGTGTGACATTCATCCTTGCTCACAAGGCGTTGGGAAAAATGATTACAGCTGTTGTTCCAGCGTGCAGGTGTAGCAGAAGTTGGAATAACAAACCAAGCGACGTAAACGTATAGTTTGGGTCTTCAAGGGCCAAGTAGTTGAAAAGTTGAAGTATATGAATAATTGAAACCAAACCCTGGTGAAAGGGAAGCGTGTAATAGAAAGTGTCAGGAACGTAGTTGGAAAGTATTTGGAACGTGGATTTAAGCGTGTACCGAGCGTCAAGTGGAACATTAAGAGTGGTTCGAACGTATATTTGAAGTATGTGAAGCGTATCCGAAGTAACCCCAATTTCATAGAAACCGGGCTTTACGCACGGAAGCGTAATCCAAGAGTGGATAGGAAACCGATGAGAAGTATTAGGAAAGTAATCTGAAACATGCTTACGCGTCCGTTACTCTTTATGACACGCTTCCCTTTCACCAGGGAAGCAATATTATACCACGCTTGGTGCCTTTCAAGTTTGGAATATTTTCATTGAGTTAGATGAAAATAGTTGATTCCGTCCAAGGATTTTTCATGTTTTTAACATAACTGTGAGTTAAGGGGGTAAACCACTCTACGAGTCGGAAAGAAGAAAATTTCGGAAACTTTTCCCAAAAAAAAAACTGAACATATCGAAATTTGGTAAGCCGAGAAAATTCATATTTAATATGATATTAGTCAAACTAATCAGTCCTTACGAGTACCCAGATAGAAAAATGTTTCAATAATGCCATCATAATGGTGACATGCACGCCAAGATATGTTTGCATCATGGTACCAAGGTGTTTCCGCATAAAGCATTGTTATTGGTAGCAAAACGAGGTGATGGTACCATAATGAAGACATAATGTTTACATTTTATGCATCATTGCAATCTGAGCGAAATTTTATGATAGTACGTTTACGGCACATTATGTTACAAAATATTTAGGGCATGGTTTTCTATTTGGGTAGTTAATCAGTCTGATCAAATTAGTTTACAAACTATCCATCTTTGGGTGTAATTGAATAAAAATTCATTTGAATTGATGCTTAATTTTATTTATCCAAAACAAAAGTGTTGAGAGTATCGAAACGATTTATGATGGAATACATTCAAGAATAAGTACTCATATTCAGTTTCATTTCCAGGGTTAATATGTGGTGGTTAAAATTATACATGAATCGTTTCAATCAGGAATGCTGGTCAATAGCTGTAGAATAATACCTTGGAATTAATATTTTACAGGAATGCAGATTTACATTATCGTAAAATTTATCCAACAGCCCTTACTGGAACGTACTGAGACGAAATACCGTTTGTTTTTCTTAATGAGGATAAAAACCATGTAATCACTGATTCGCATTACAATCTAAATTATCCCATAAATAACTTTTGACAGCCTCATGCATATCGTCACCACGTCTACATCCATATATTTCATCGAATTCTTTCAAATTTCTAGCGGGCGTATTGATTCGTTGTACGGGATAAGAAACCCATGGAACATCCATGAAGACATCCCTGTGCATACTTCCCCGGTAATCATGACAAAATCCCTAAAAAACATAACCATAATTTGAATGTGATTTCGGTACCATTGTAAATGAACATCTTTGAATCAATATCGTAATGTCTAAATCATATCAAACTCCCGTACAGCACAACCACCGAATGCTTGACATTTCTCCCCGTACAGCACAATCAACGATCCTCCACCTAGGATTTCGGTGGACTTGGAGTGCAGAATTCATGGAGAAATGGGAGCCGTGGAAATGAGGGAGGGATAAGGGAGAGAGAGAATGAAACTCAAATTCGCGAATTCATGCATTCAGATTTGGTTATGTAAATGTACTATTGCAAATTTTATTGAAAATACAGGGGACCGAAGAAACACTTTCATCTGTGCACGGCTCCTATTTCTCCACCAATTCTCAACCTCCATTCCACCGAAGTCCAAGGTGGAGGATCGGTGGCTGTGCCGTACGGCTTGATAGCTTACTGTTCCCCACGCAATCAGGAATGCGTTCCTGGCAGGCCCAGAATTAGATGAAACGTGCAAGTTGTTGAGAAGATGTTCATGAGTTTCAAAGGCAACCCTCAAACCATGGACATCTGCAAAATCCTCCGCTGCTGTATAAACGCTGTGCTGTAAAGTGGATCAATTGATCTTATTTCATGAGTCTAATTCTATCTGAAAGGTACAAAATTTTGAAGAAGAGCCAGTACCCTCCATTGTGATTTGAAAAATTGTTCAGTTCAAAAGTTATTTTTGCGGTATATTATCCTGCATTATTGAGCAGAGCCGTAGCTTCCTTGCCAGTGGAATCGAGGCAGCGCTTTTACCCGACTAGAAAAAATACAGGGGCCATTGTCATGATCGGATCATGACAGCCCGATGTAGTAGTCGGGCCCTGATAATGTAGTCCGATCGGGACCCGATCATACATTTAACGCAAAGGCGTGGTGAGGAAACGATCAGGTAAGAATGATCAGGACCTCGTGAGTTAACCTGATTAGAAACGGTACTAGACGCGAGGGCATAAAAAAAAGGAAAGATTTGAGCGAAAAAGAAAGAATGCTGCAAGGGAGAAAACAATGAACGAGACCAGTTAAACTATAAAATAAACTTTAATGGTTTCGAACTTTAGTCCCGAATTAGACTGTGCGACAGCCGCCTATCGAAAGAAAACCTCATATAATAGTACCCAGGTAAGAAATGCCAATATTGACAACTGGCCCATGCTTGGCAAAATACTGGGCTGCCAAGCATCGTGAACCAATATTGGTCCAATATACAACCGTTGTTCATTCTAGAAACCATACCGGGTTCCATAGGGAATGCCAATATGACAACTGGTGCAAGCTTGGCAAAATATTGGGCTGCCAAACATGGCGAACCAATATCAACCCAATATAAAACTGTTTGTTATTTGAGAACCCACGCCATGTTTCGTAAGGATTGCCTATACAACAAGTGGTTCAAGATTGGCAAAACATTAAGCTGCCAAGCATGGTGAACCAATATCGGCCCAAAATTAAACCATTTGTTATTTGAGAATCTATACCACGTTTCGTAGGGAATGTCATTACAACAAGTGGGTGAAGCTTGGCAAAACATTAAACTGTCAAGCATGGTGAACCAATATGGGGCCAATGTACAACCAATGTTTATTTGAGATCCTATGCCACATCTCCATGTTTGTGATTTTTACAGAGTTGTACCGATATCCCTGCTAAAAATCTTATTGTTTTCTATGGGAAATTTTTAGCACGGGGGGCATGAAAAATGACGTCATTTTTCTCTTCAAGAAGTATGTTTGAAGAATCAGGTTGAAGCATGGCCTAAGTTAATATACACAAATTGGGCCATGCTTGGCATTGCATTCTGGCCCAATATTGAGTACCAAGCCTGGCACGAGGTTATCATCCCAAGCTTTCACCAAGCTTGGGCCATTTTTTCTCATGGATTCTGGCCCAATATAAGTCATAATTGGGCCAAGATCGGGCCGAGCTTGGGCCATTTGTTAATTCCTACCTGGGTAGTAGATTATTCACAAAAATAGTTTTGATAATATAGACATGCAGGCACTGACACCCGTGCGAACTGCATGTAGCACAAGTGAAAAACTTAGATAATTAGAGTTCACACGCACAATGCACCTCAACACTGTCGCACACATACGTGAGCCACATGCAACCACTCCCGGAGCACAGATAAGTTTGCTTTAGTTTATAAATTAGTATAAAAAGTATCCCTGCGGGGAACAAAGAACGTCAAATGATAGTCGCGAGATCTCAATGGGACTCTCGCTACGAACAAAAGATGAGTTGATAGCTGAGTTACAGAGCACTCAATACACCTGTGCTCTACGAAGGGGTCACGCATGAACTGGTGAAATTTGAAATAGTTCTCGCAATTGCGAAAAGTAACGATGTTACCCGACGATAATCAGGTGATCTGGCCATCGATGAACCCGGATCTAAGCACACTGATATACCAACATGTACAAAATATGGACACACACATTCTCGCAAATCAAACTACATCAAATCCTGAACAGGTACCAATAAACCTGAAAAAGTGCTAGTTCTTTTGAATTCTTCAGATTTCTTTCAGAAATGAGGACGATAAGGCATCGATTTTCATAACTCCACCATATAGGGGCCTTATAAGGATTGGATTCTCTAACACTACATAAACCTTTTGTTAAATCAGGATTCCACGACAGGGGCATACGGAAGGGCTCGACGCGGTCCTGATTATATTACCTGGTGTCACTTGATTATATGTAGAGAAATCTATACCTGAGGCAAATCTATTAGACCCCGATAAGGCCCCGGTTCAATATCCTTGTCACGGTCTGCGTCGGAAAATCGATATTCCATATTAGGATGACATATCAGATCCCGGTGAGGCGCGGATCTTCTTACCTGGATGCACATATCTTTATGTGAAACCACGTCTACTCAAGGCACATACATGAGGGCTTGGTCAAAAACTGATATCATGACCTCATGGGACTCTAGTTAGCACAGCATGAAAGGCAATCTCATCCGGTCCTGACCCGGTCATGATCAGGCATGCCTTAATAAGGTATACCTTAAGGTGACCCAATCATGCCCTTATGACTGATCGGGCAAATTTCTAGTCGGGTAGCAGCGTCGCCACCACTCATACATTCAAATGCAAGCGACTTTGTAGTATTTTACTAGCATCACTTGATAGTAAGCAATGCCAAAATCCTGGGAAAACTACTATGTCGCTACCGCAGCACTGCTAGTAGTATAAACTCAAATTCAGAAGCGCTTTGCTGGCCGAGTTGGCAAATTGTTGTGCCCTCATAAGTATATATCGTATATATCATATTCCTTGTATACATCTCTCACTACTCGCAAGAAACACTCGATCGGTAACTTAGCCAGCAATTCAGCCATGAAAAGTTAAAATTAAGGAGCATGCCAATATTGAGCTATGCTATGACCAATGATCGGCGCTACATTGAAAACTGATTTTTATTCACACGAACGAAGAAAACATTGCTGGTTACTGTGAATGACAGCGATCGGTTGGAAAACAAATGAAAACACGCTTGGATAATGGGGATTAGCGCGATCACAGTGATGGGTATTGTGATGAAATTCGTCAGTGCTGACTGGACAGTAATGAGAACTGAGAAACGCAGTACTGCATGGAATGAATTTGAGTTTCAATGTATTTTTGTGATTCACAGTAACCATTGCTGTCTTTTTTTTTCCGTGCAGACTAGACCGAAATCTCGGACACTGAGAGTCCGATCGCTTGAGCTCTCGCAGTTCGACGCAGTTCGACGCAGCGCCACACTCTCTCACGCCAAACTATTGGATTTAATGGCCCGCATCGTGTGACTATACGAGTTCAATGTTGTTTTGAACTCTGAAGATTCGAATTTTGAACTTGCATAAGCAAAAATCATTGCACTGTTAGAGTTATATGAATTTCAAACTCTCACAGTCCTAACATTTTTTCCGTGTATAGGCAACCGACTACCTCTTTATCCTTCACTTACGCGCACGCTCAAATGTACGATGAGAGAGGACGATTTTCTCAGGCCAGCCTGGCTTCTGAGTCAACATTTTCACGGTACAAATCCTTCGAACTGAATTCATGGAAAGGCCTGAAATTCTCGAGAAATAATCTTCAGTACTTCATCTATTGCAGTACAGAGCATAAGTTTTGAATTTCAAACAATATTTTTTACTATTATAAAATTTTGGGGGGAAAATATTTTTTGACATACGGAATTTGAGCTCTGAACCTCGATTGATAAAGTACTAAAGACTATTTCTTGACAATTTCAGACCAATTCATAAATCCAGTTTGGAGAATTCTCACCGAGAAAATGTTTACTAAATGTTCACAAAGTTTCGGTACACTCGGATGACGTATAAGCGGTACTGGAACGCTCAAGTATACCCTCTTTGTATCGATCTCCCTTCCCGAAGGGAACATGAAGCTCCGACAAATGTTCAGAATAGATCATGATAGATCAGACTGAAGCTCCGTTGGAGCTCAAGTTTAGATTCGTAAACGTTCGACGATGGTCCGATGAACGTTGAAATGTCCACTTGAAAATAATTTGAATGAACGTTCATAAAACGTTCATCGAACGTTTGCTAAAGGTTCGTTCGAGTTGCAATTTTTCGATCAAAGTTTTTTTCAAAGTATATTTTTCCACGGAAAAATGAAAGATTGAGGCATTTCTAACTATAATTGTAATTCCGTCTGAAACATAAAAAACTGAAGGTTGAATGAATCTTCGTAGAATCTTTAATAAACGTTCTATGAACCTTCATTTAAGCTATTTTCAAGCGGACATTTCAACGTTCATCGGACCTTCGTCGAACGTTTCCGAATCTAAACTTGAGCTCCAACGGAGCTTCAGTCTGATCTATCATGATCTATTCTGAACGTTCGTCGAAGCTTCATGTTCCCTTCGGGTTCCATTTATCAAGTTCATTGAGTTGCATAAATAGTATAATCGTTGGATATACAAAAAAAAAAGAATTTTTCCAACGTATGAACGTACAGAATCAGGGGTAACAGAGACATCATCATCGTCATCGCCAAAGCCATCGCCATCGCCATCGCTATCGCTATCACCATGGCTATCGCCATGGCCACCGCCACCACCACCGCCATTGCCATTGCCACCGCCGCCACCGGCATCGCCATTGCCACCGCCGCCACCGGCATCGCCATTGCCACCGCCGCCACCGGCATCGCCATTGCCACCGCCACCACCGGCATCGCCATTGCCACCGCCGCCACCACCATCGCCATTGCCACCGCGAACATGATGGAAATTTTCAGTCCACCTCAATTCACTGTCCGTCATTAAACGATGCATCCTGGCAGGATAGTCTTCGAGTCGCGAAAAATCTGGAACTTCCGGAGAATACGGCTGTCCTTGTGGATTCAAGCGTTCACCTGCAAGAATTGCGAACGATTATGCAATTGAATTGGTGCAGAGCATTCCGCTCTGTCTTTTTTGAAAGTCCTAATAAAAAACTCTGCCCATTGTCACATGGCTTCCTCGTTTGTATCAAATAATGCAGGTCGCAAGAATATATTTTCCACAGTTTTCAACCGATTGGCATGAAAGTCATGTGGGAAAACTGTCGGATCACGACTAGAACATAGCATAAATTTCATTGCAATTGGATAACAGGAAGCAAAAACATGCCCTTGTCCCAAAATCACAATTTTCGATAAGGTTTCCTTTCTGTCTCCCACTTTCTTGTTAAGATCAGGTGGAAGTTTTGTGGGACAACCGTCGGCACTGCATAAAATTGTGGTAAAAATTTCTTAACGACCGGATGATATATCAATGCGGAATGGAAGATATCCGCATAATTGCGATATTTACAAAATTGCCATTTTCTCCCTCATTTCCGATTTGCCTGAAATTTATACTATGAAATTTATACCAACTATCACCTCATAAACCGAATATACTCAGAGTTCCATGGCATTCGGATAATATGGACACAGGGAAGGCATGCTTTCAAAAATAATGCAGATCGCAAAAAAAATTCCCCAGAGTTTTCAACCGATTGGAATGAAACTTATATGGGGCCACTATCAGTTTATGACTAGAGCGTGGTTCGAGTTTCATTAAAATCAGATAATAGAAAGCGGAGATATGTGTGATCGCAAAATCAAAATTTTTGATAACATTTTTCTTCACTCCTCCTATTCAACTGTAAAGATCATGTCGAAACTCATATAGGACCACTATTGACACCAAATGCAACCGTAGTAAAAATTTCGTGATGATCGGATAACAGGAACGGAAGATATCCGTGATCGCAATTCTAGGGGGCTTACATCCACACAGACAGACAGACACGAAACCAAAAATTTTCCTCGAGTTCCGAGGAACATTTTGGTCTGAGAGATTTTGAGTTTGGAGATAGAAAAATGTTCAGTCCTTCGAAACGATCACAAAGCTTCCCTCTAACAAGGAAGCAAAAGGATACATTTTTTGAGGAATCAGAGTCATCATCAATATCAGAAATCCAATCAGTCTCTGAAAACGGGTTTATTCATTTTTTTTCTCGTATTTTTCTACTTTTTGAATGAAAAAACGAGAGGAAACAATGCAATTCTTCAAACACAGTGAAGAATGAGGCTGGAGCAAAGATCTTTAGCGGAGGGCGAAATCGTCGAGTGTTGAAATTAATAATACTGAATATATGTATTTTCCAATCCTCAGCGGTATTCTGGATATTTGGTGAGAAGTCTCTTCTAGGTCACTGAGGATGAATGCGTTCATGACATGCAGAAATACGTTACGAGCAGGTAGAAGAGTGTCAATTCACCAAACACAGTTTATCACCGCATTATAAATACCATGTAATTTTCAAATTATATCCCACGGAAATAAACAATGCGTGATTCATGTATGGTCACACTCTGAAAAAAAATACTCGAGCCAACGCGGTAAGCGTTTAGATACGGCGAATTTGGCCGCGGAGTTGAATCAACTGAACATCGATTGAAACAAGTCCCCGGTCAATCGATTCAATCGACATTGAGTTGATTCAAGCGCGCGGCGAATTTCCCTTACGGATTTCAGGCAAATTTGGTGTTTTTTCAATGTGCAGTATGATCATGCATGCTTTCTGATCAACCGTTTCCATTCTAATTCATGATAATATGTAACCATGTATTGTATATGTAACCAATATAATCGCGCATGATCATCGGAGGTTCTTCACTTGCACATCACTGAGTTTCCAAGATCCGAAATCAATTCCGAATCAAGCTCTGGTTATAGAACTCAACGATTCAATTCACGGCTCAGTGGAATGATAAAAGTAACAAATCTGGCTCACTGAGAATCGAAGCAATGATTTCACAAATTAGATATGGAATCAGCTGGAAACAAGGGTAGGGTTACCATCTCGGAAAGAGGACACGATGTTCATTCGTCAAGTCTTGTGGAAGTCTAATGAACACTGTGTCCTCTTTTCGAGATGGTAACCCTAAACAGGGGCCTCATTGAGAGTCATTCTCGTTGACGTATAATCAATTCCTGAGTAAAAGGCCCCTCGATGATCATGCAAGATCACGTGGAGCACAAAATTATCTGGGGGAAAATAGTACATGATCATGCATGAATCATGAATACGTACATTACCACCCAGTCTATATGAAGAATAGAATACTTTTTGTCCCATATGATCTTGAATGATCATGTATAATTTTGTATGATCATATACGATTCATGTATAAACACTCTGCTTACGATGTCAGATGGGAACTGATTCAAAAGGACAAAAAGTGCATAGAAACGGATGAAAATAAATGAATTTCGAATGCGAGTCTTGCATAGTTATGCAAGATAACTACCTTTTTCAGTTCAAATCAGTCCTCTTTAACTATCCAGAACTCTTGTTCATAAAGTGAAGGAGAAGTTGTAGAGGACTCTGCGTGGTAATTAATTTGTCAATTTCGTGGTAACAAATCATGAAAATTCAAGAAAAAATGATAACTGATAACAGATAATGCTTTTACATATGCAAACGTTTAATCTTCACAAAACCATACTTCACAACATTGATATTTGGAAATTATGATTTGCACAAGTCGATGGCATCTGTATTTTCTTGAGGATTTCAGCGTCAATATGTGGAACAGATTTTTAAGAGGAAATGCATGAGTCAGAGAGGGCTGGTCCAAATATTCAACAAATGTACATAATGCTCAAAACTCTGATGTACCCATTCAATAAAGTAAGGATGTTGCCAATATTCTATTTCAACTTGACTCAGCGGTCATTCAAAATTGAAAAAAGCATGACTCGAGTAGGAATTCAGTTCTCCTAATTTTCAGAGCAGAATTTTTATTGAGATCTTTCGAAAATTCAGTTGATATTATATTCGTTTACCTCTATGATCAAACACACGCACCATTTCTCGAGCAATGCGATACCCCAAACGGGCAAAATTGAAGTACCTAAAAATTAACATCACGTACATCTCTTTGAACACTAGAATTGAATACAGGAGAGAGTCGGCAACCTTGGGTCATTTCTCATTTCCTAGTTTTCGTTCGTGAGTAAATAATGAAGAATCGAAAAATACATGAAGTACAATCAAAGTATAACTCTTCGGCTTCACTGAGAAATTTTCTCCGTTTGGGTTTTCGAAAAATTTGTTTCTAAATTCAACTTGGAAGCTAGTTGTCTTTAGCGGATGCCTTGAACTACCATTCTCTGTGCATCTCAGCATCATAAAAAATGGAAATGAACAATTATTCTACGTAATATTGTTTAGGCTGGTGCGAAAATGTTCAGAGTTGTTTTTTATGAGCTTCAAATTAGTTCAGTGTTGATTTTTCCTGAGTGAAGAATTTAACGAGCAAGAAACTGAATTTCTTTAGTTGTAAGAACGTGATTTGTTCGGAAAATCGATATCCTCTATGACTTTAATTACTCTTTTGGATTGATCCTCATACAAATATGTTTTTTTCCCATAGAAACCTTATAAGAAATAGAAAACATCAAGTATAAACGCAATCGACGACATGGTGGCCCAAAACCTGATTTCGAACTCTGATATATTTTCTTCAAATAAAATTGTTCGTCACAATTATTTCATCCTTGAATTCATTGAAATGTATCCTCAGATTCCTTTGATTGCCTGATCCATTTTTCAGATTTGAAAATTTAGTTTTACTACTTGAATCAAAAAAAACTTGAAACAAAAAATCTACTCTCGTTTTCCGGATATGAGATATATTTTTTTGAAAGGAGGAAAATCAGATTATTCCAATGAAATTCGGATATGTATCACTGAAATCACTTTCTCCTTTTTCTGTACGGAATTCAAAATTTTCTTAATTATACTTTTAGAAAAAATACAAGTGACCCAAGGCATACATCATTCCAAAGCTGCCGATTTTCCCCTACTGATTCCCAAACAGCACCCTATATTTCATGCATATCTATACTATATATTTTTATATTTGAATATTTTATACATATGGTATGCATGTAAATAATATCGTATACATATTTTATAGATATACCAAATATTTTGTGCTGTGTGGGTTGTACCTCACCCATACATCACAAGAGTCCTCGCAATGGATTCCGTTGTGATAGTGCACATGAATTAATTATGAATACTTCGAATTCAAAATGAACTCTTGATGAACAACCTAATGTTCAGGAAGAATTTATATTGCGCATTCAATATGTATGTATGTTCATTGAATTCTTATTGAATCCATTTTGACTGTCACAACGGGGACTGTTGAAGATTTCTTCCAAAAGTTGTTGTGAATTCAAAATGATCATTCATGCTGTCTGGGTAATAATAATGTATAGGCATTTTTTTTTATTTTAGTCCCAGTGAACATTTTTCCCCTCAACATTTGAAACATTCATTATGTTCTCTAAATGCGAGCAGAAAGTTCTCTAATGCGTCGATTTCGGACATCTTTTTGATGCCTTTCTCATGAGGTCTGGAAGTTATCAGAAAGTTGACTTGGATCACATTCTGATAACTTCCAGGCCTCATGAGAAAGGCATCAAAAAGATTTCCGAAATCGACGCATTAGAGAACTTCCTGTTAACATTTAGAGAACATAATGAATGTTTCAAATGTTGAGGGGAAAAATGTTTACTGGGGCTGTTCACACTTACTCAGGAAATGTTTCATCGAAGAAAGGTGCTTGGATAGCCCCTGCTGGAATAACTGTGGGATTCAACTTTTAATTCTTTTGTCTATTCTTTCATTAATTCAACACTCCCCGAGCAGTGCTGCCAAATTCGAGGCATACACCGTTCCTCCCTCTCCATCGAGCCACTCTCCTTTCCTCCACCATGCGAATCAAGTCGGGCGAGCGAGAGAGAAAGTAGCTTACTTTCTCTGTCACTCGCCCGACTTGATTCACATGGTGGAGGAAAGGAGAGTGCCTTGATGGAGGGGAAGAAACGGTGTATGCCTCGAATGTGGCAGCACTGTCCCCGAATAAAAAAAATATAGTACATGAATAATTGATCATTCACTTGTAAGTAACCCCTGCAGTACACCTTCGTCACCTCTATGGAGAATAAAGGTGGATTCTCCACACTCCACGCAATGTTCTCATGACGTAGAGAGGAGGTGGGAGCGACGAGGTGGCGAGGGGGGAATAAAGGTGGACGCAACGGAGAAACGAGGTGCAACAAAAATGGATGTGACGGAGAGTAGAGGTGGAATAAAGGTGGAGACAAAGGAGAGGGGACGTGGAACAGAGGTGGGTGCAACGGAATCGACTTGATGTTTATACATCGTGCCACCTTGCCTTTACCCTACCACTACAAATATCCCGTACAGCACAACCAGCGATCCTCCACCTAGGACTTCGGTAGACTGGAGGTGCAGAATTGGTGGAGAAATGGGAGCCGTCGAAATAAGGGAGAAATAAGGGAGAGTCTCCGTTGAGGCAACGGAGAGGCGACGGAGAAATGTCCGCCCCCTGTATTTTCGATAAAATTCTTATTGGTACATTTACGTAACCAAATCTGAATGTATGAATTCACGAATTTAAGTTTCACTGAAAATACAGGGGGCGGACATTTCTCCGTCGCCTCTCCGTTGCCTCAACGGAGACTCTCCCTTATTTCTCCTTTATTTCCACGGCTCCCAATTCTCCACCTCCAGTCCACCGAAGTCCTAGATGGAGGATCGGTGGTTGTGCTGTACAGGATACGACGTAGACGCAAACGCGTGGCATTCTTTTTCTGAATTAGAATGAATAGACACGTGCAACGCGGACGTTCAGGAAAACATCTTCCCAAATTGCACAATGTGCACTAAGAGAAGGATTTAGTTATAGGTACCAAATCTTATAGTCGGATATGAGAAAATCAATATTTGGCTATAACTACCCGTACAGCACAACCACCGATCTTCCACCTTGGACTTCGGTGGACTGGAGGTGGAAAATTGGTGGAGAGATGGGAGCCGTGGAAATAAGGAAGCAATAAGGGAGAATCTCCGTTGAGGCGACGGAGAAATGTCCGCCCCCTTTATTTTCAATACAACTCAAATTCGTGAATTCATACATCCAGATTTGGTTATGTAAATGCACCAATATGAATTATATCGCAAATACAGGGGGTGGACATCTCTCCGTCGCCTCAACGGAGACTCTCACTTATTTACACGGCTCCCATTTCTCAACCAATTCTGCACTTCCAGTCCACCGAAGTCCTAGGTGGAGGATCGGTGGTTGTGCTGTACAGGTACCGACATACAGATTCCCCAACTAAGATCTTTGGTTATAGTTACCAAATCTTGGTGATAATGAAGCAATCATGTATCTGACGGAAGTACATTCATTTGGTAACCATAACAAGGTTCTTTTATCAGTGTGCCCACATCATCTCTTCGTTCCGTCCACCTTTTTCCAATCCCGTACAGCACAACCACCGATCCTCGGACATTTCTCCGTCCATTCGCCTTGTATTCACGTCTCCCTTTCCTCCACCTCGCCTCCACGGAGATGCGACGTGGACATCCGTGGGTGTGCTGTTAGGGATGTGGGCACTCCGTTGCCTCCACTTCCGATCCACTCCTTCTCTTCGCACCGAAAAAAATAATTAGTTCCCCTTACTCCAAATTAGGGCCAGCAACTAGATACAGTTGTAGATATTTGGATAACTAAAGCAGGCGTTGGCTCAACTAAATTCAAATTTAATTTCTCTGACTTTAGTTGCTGTTACTAATTTGAAGTTGCCTTTACTACAGCTTTTATGACCGACTTCTATTCTTTTATTACTCGGAACTAATTTTCATAACTAACTCCAGTTCAGTCGGTCAATGAATTATTTTTTTCGATGCGTTGCATCCACTTTTGTGCCACTTCGTTTCTCCGTTGCGTCCATTTTATTCCCTCTCGCCACTTCGTTCCTTCCACCTTCCATACGCATGAATCATTTGTGATTTATATACTTTTTCATGTGATATTGAATGTTCTCAGAATATTCTGGGAATATGCAAAAAACAAACGTACTTAAACTATTCTGATAAGATATAAAGTGTATATAAAAAATGTCCATAAAGTGTTCGAGTGGGACCGTTTCAATCATCCATTGATTATCCATAAAACGTTCTCACGATATCCACAATGTCCTACAGAGTATCTATCGAAAGCCTTTAGAGTATTCTCCTCTAGTATACTCTATGGGCGTTTATAAGATGTTAGAAACAGTCTCGTCATAACATTCCATGCATGTTGACAGAATATTCATAGAATGTCCTTGTGTTCCATGAGCTTAGAAAAGAGTTACATTTAGTCTGTACTTTGAATCGACCTCACAGTTTCATACTTACTAAGCGAATTGTTTTCATAAACGTAACGTGGTAGAAATGACGTTGCGTACAATGGCGCTTCACTGGAAAGATATATAATAAATTACCTTTGAATTTCTTGATTCTATTTCATCGATATGAAAATTTTACTATGAAAATTCATCAGATTCTCCTACATTCATTCAAATAATTTCAAATAAATTCAGTGTAATCAAGATTTTGTATTCCCAATCAGTTTCAATAAAAAGATGCTAAAACTATCAATTTATCACGCTACTGATCACTGTAATATCTCTGAGTAACTCATATTCTCTTTCTTTTATGATCGACCGGGAAAAAATGATCAGATCTGCCCAGATCTAAATTTTGGACAGAATTATCAAGATCTGAAAAACTGCGATTTTGGCTTGTGTTTGTCAGAATATCTGTGCAAAATCAAATGCATATACAGATACAAATGAGTACACTCTTGCAAGAATTGGTTATACGCTCGAAAAAGTATTGTCAAAAGTATTGTAAAGCCATGACGTCACATGCCAGAATCCAAAATTGGAATTACGAAAATCTGAAAATATGTAAAGATAGAGCTTGAGCAATCAACCTGACTCTTCCTCCACGATTTTTTTCTATGATCAATAGGTTTCGACAAAATAATAAACCCTGGCGAAAAAGTTTTACATAATTTCTCACATGTTTCAGTATTTTTTCATATTTCTTATAATTTCTCATATATTTTCATGAATGTCATAAATTTTCATAATTTCTCAAGGGATTGAAACATTTAGTATGAGAAATGTTTTCTCATAATAAGTCATATGTTCTTATAAATTAAATCATATTATTTCATATATTTTCATAATTTCTCGTAAAATTAGATAAAATTTTTCATGAATATAATGATGACTTGACTATGAGATATGGTTTTTCATAAATAGTCATAATTTTTCATAAAAACTCACAATTTCTGACCAAAAAAGTGACAATTATTCATAAATAAAAGTGTATCATCATATAATTTCCTAATTTCTCAAAAAAATTGCATATATGTCTTGCTTTCTTAAAAATTTCATACAGTTTCTTCTCGCATCCGTGAAGACGAGAAGGATGATATGAAATATCAACACATACGAAAACATAGAAGCCTGCTGAAGTAACTGATCCAAGTGATCTGGATCAATTTTCAAGCTTTTTGATTGGTTGAAAAGTGATCCGGATCACTTGGATTAGCTACTTCGGAAGGTTCCATAGCGTCTTATCAAAAAAATAAATGATAAATCTTATGTGACTTTTTGAGCATATGTTTTGGAGAGAATATAAAAAATTTGGAAATTTCAGAAGGGAATTGTTTTTTTTATAACAGCACCTCTTTTTTTGAAAAATGGTGAGATTTTATTCAAAATTCATGAGAATTTATGAAAAATTATGAGAGATTATCAAATAGTATGAGGATTATGAAAAAGTATGGAAAATTATGAGGAAAGCATCTGTCGATTTACTCAACCAAATTTCAATGAATGAATCCACTAACATAAATTTGATTGAAAATAAAGGGGGCGGACAAATCCACGTCGCCTCTCCGTCGGCTCAACGGAGACTCTCCCTTATTGCTCCCTTATTTCCACGGCTCTCATTTCTCCACCGATTCTCCACCTCCAGTCCACCGAAGTCCTGAGTGGAGAATCGGTGGTTGTGCTGTAATTCAAATTTGATTTGAAGATCCCGTACAGCACGCGGACATTTCCCCGTCGTCTCCACGTCGCTTCTCCGTTCTTTCCACCTTGTATCCACGTCTCCCTTTCTTCCACCTCGCCTCCACGGAGATGCAACGTGGACATCGGTGGATGTGCTGTGTGGGATGTTATTCCAATCATAATTTATCATGTTGATTTGAGGACGAAAAAGGTGCAAATATCTGTATACGAGAAAACTGATTAATTTCAACCTTAAAAGTGATTGAATCGCTGCTAAATAAATTGCTCTTTTTTCTGACTGTGATTTGAAAATCACCCTTAAGCCCATCTCTAGTTCCCGATCGATTGGACTATTATTAGTTTGCAAGGTACACGTAATAACTACGAATTCGTCATTATATGAATCAGTGATTGAACATTACTTACTTTTTATACACACTACTATATTGCCAGAAGAACTTTTTTTTGAATTTATTCGCAGCATTTGCTTTCTTGTGATTCAAAATATTAGAGAGATGATCTTCATACAGTTCAAACTGAAATCATAGATTGATTATAAATAGTACAGGATTTTTGTGCTTAGATTGTAGCATTTTCCAGCATCATGTCACGAATCATTCGACACAGCTCATAATATTGCTGCGTTATGACTGCAATATTTCAATCCCGATCGAATATCATTAATCGCAATGGATTACTGCGACAATATTAAATCGACAGAATACAGTGGAACCTTGTTTACTTCAATTCTCGTTCATTTTCAGCCAGCCCTGTGCCACTCCAATAGAAACCCGTCTCGGAAAGCGGTGGCTTATTGTCGTGGTCACGTGACCCGAATCAGATGGCGCTTCGTGCAGTGATGCCACATTCGAGAGCGGGACCGTTTTTACCCTCTCCATCGACCGCTTCTCCTTTCTCCCACCATGAAGATTAGATCGGTTGAGCGAGAGAGTGATAGTTACTCTTTTTCTCTCGCTCAATCGACTCAATCGGCATGGTGGGAGAAAGGAGAAGCGCTCGATGGAGAGGGTAAAAACGGTCCCGCTCTCGAATCTGGCATCACTGGCTTCGTGTTCAGTGGGTACCGAGCGTGATAAACACATGGAAGATTTAACCTCAAAATCAACATTTTACTCCATTTACTGAACGAGGCATTGAACTCTATATCATACTGGAAGGCGCACTTCTCATGTTTTCTATAGTACAGTCCGGTGAGATTTTGAATTTTCGAGTAGGATGCTATCTCTCTTCAAGAATAGATGCAACTATAGTTCATTAATATAAACAAAAGAGAAAGCTTCCCACTCAAGGTAACCTTCTCTCTTGCACTAAGCCCACCGGCCATTTTTGAGAAGTGCGCTTTCCAGTATGATATAGAGTTCAATGGAACGAGGTAAATTGAGGTTATATTTTTTTTTGTTTAATTGAGGTTATGTTATTAGCTCTGATCGAATGGAGCGTACCTAGTGTGCTACTAGCGACGTCTGGTGGCAGACGACAATAAAAGTCCCACCTGTTTTCAGCAGTGGCATAGGGCTGTTTTCAGCCAAGAGGGGCTTCCACCATCAACATAAAGCTCAAAGCCAGTTCGCATAACCATCTCTCGATTGGGTGACACTGATCGTTACTGAAAACGGGCCTTGAGACCGTTCGTCAGTGGGAGGGAGGAGGGGGGAAGTTTGGCGTTGAAAAACGAGGCGTTTGAGTTGAAATAAACGAGACTTCTAATAAAAGAGGTTTTACTGTATTAGCAATCATAGTATCCCTGCTTAAAAAATCCGATTCAAACCTATCAACTGGTCAATCAGTATGAATCAGATTTTTGACCAGGAATTTGCCTATTTGATCTTATTCCAATCTAATCGGTTTAAAGAGGAAATTTTTACACAATGAGATATACTCAGGAAATTCCAATCATAGTTGTTCCGTACAGAAACTGACGTTCTTTCCCCTCCGCAGTCCTAACTGAATCAGAAATTCGGGTGATGTACCGCGATAGATGAAGGATTAAAGATTGATCCCTGAAAACTTCATACTTCTTAACGAATTCAGTTTAGAGTATTCTTGCCGAGGGAATTTACTCAGTCGGTACGTTTGTATGGCGGGTTGCATTTACGGGAATCGATGGTGTCCCTTTAAGAGGACACGAGCGTTTACCATCCGAGCACGTTGGTTAGAAAAAGACAAACTTATACAATAGAAAAAGAGGTCCGAAGTGAACGCTCGTATCCACTTAAGTGTTCGTCGCTCTCGCTTTTCCCCATGCAGGTATTGCCAAGACTGAAAAAAAAACCCATGGTTGGCACATGTGTCAGAAACAAACTTCCGTGAAGAACAATTAGCCCGAACTTGTTCCATGATTGTCCCGTTGTTCCCAATGGATAACCAGTCACGGTACATTTGTTAATATTTTCGAAATGGTCACTACATTTGGTACAAGCTTGGCACAAGTGTAAAAATCGAGCATTCGTTGAGAACAATATTGCCCGCATGAGTGGCACAATGTTTATAAATATTAACTAAATTTTGAATTTACAATGGCTGAAGACTTGGGGGTAACTATCGGACCAGGGCCGACCCGATCTTCCTGCCATAATTAATCTTACACACTAGTTTTACACGTGTCAACGGAATCCAATTGGGTTCTGTACGGGATCAGATCATTATAAGATTTATGTTATGGTATTTCAGTAAGATCTTATTAGTTTAGTTTGAGCATAATTCGAAAAATAGAATCAAAATTGATTGAAATATCAAAGAACGCAAATTTTCCAATGATCATACAAGCTTGTCCCAGTCTGGTCACATTTTCCCTATCGTTTCAAGATAATTCATGTACGGTATTCTGAAGGAGAAACTTTTTTCATCCATATCTGCGATCACAGAAACATTGGTTGATGCTTTGTAAATGAATTGGACCGGGCCTGGCAAAACCACTGGCCCAAGCTTGTCTTGATCTCTTCATTCCCAAGCCTGGGTCAAGTTTGGTAAATTGTTCAAGACAAGTCTCGGCAGGTGTTGTGCCAGGCTTGGTCCATCATTGGGCCATTGGTCCATACACACATGGGTCTGTCTTGGCTTACTGAGCTTATTGCTCCTTTCTTTTCTGAATTCTCTCTTGCTCGCTTTGCTTGACTTCCCCTTTTCTTCGAAGAATTATACGAAATAACAAGCAGAGAGAAACCGCGAGGACGGAGAACGAGAGTGACGTCACAAGATCCACATATCAGAAAACACCATTCAATGGAACTGCAAATGAGGAAAATTGAAAAATCTGTAGGCTCGCAACAGTACTGCAAATACACATCCTTGACCATACAACGATGATCTCTGTACCCGTATCGAAATATTTCGCTGAAAAATGTCTGTAAAACTATGAAAAATCTCTGAAAGAAATGAAAAAATTCTGAGAAACTCTGACAAACTCTGAGAATCTCTGAAATTTTGATGAGAAATCTAATATTTTTGGGACATTCTTTACAGACTTTTTTCAGACTTTTTTCAGAGTCTCTCAGAGTTTTTTCATTCTTTTTCAGAGAAATAGTAACGAAATTGCACTCTGAAAAAACTCTGACAAAACTCTGATGGATTGCTAACATTTTTCTGACTTTTAGAAAAAAATTAAAAAATTTTCGAACACTTTTTCACACATGATATTTGAATACGGCATATGAATGTATTTATTGAATTTCAGGATTTTTCAATAATCAGAAAAATGTCAACAATTTATTAGAGTTTTGTCAGAGTTTTTTCAGAGTGCAATTTCGTTACTATTTCTCTGAAAAAGTATCACAAAACTCTGAGGAACTCTGAAAAAAGTCTGAAAAAAGTCTGTAAAGAATGTCCCAAAAATATTAGATTTCTCATTAAAATTTCAGAGATTCTCAGAGTTTCTCAGAGTTTTTTCATTTTTTTTCAGAGATTTTTCATAGTTTTGCAGACATTTTTCAGCGAAATATTTCCATACGGGTAACCATATCGCTTTCTTCTCAGTGCATTATTTCACCTCATCCAAGTATCTATTATCTTCTGTTAGAATTCAAACCACCGAATCATTTGAGGCTTAATTCAGATGTCGCATACATCTGCAACTCAGTTGAACGAATAATAAATCTCGTCCGAAGAGAGTGAAATTAGAATCATTGGATTGATCAATTGAATTCAATACGAATTTAATTTGATGAATGGAATCAAACCTTATGGTAATATTCCTCCAGTTGTCCGATATCATCGTACCAATCAGGGTAGCCTATTATCACCCTCATTTGATCAATTTTTGTCAGCTTCTCGGACGGATAGGGTAATTTTGATCTCCTGATGATACGTCTCATGGTACTCTTCAAATATTCCACCATTCTTCTTATCTGAAAATTAAATCGATTTGAAAACTCATGGAAGTTTCCTGGGGTGATTACGAATTCATTTCACCATTATATTCGAATGAAAATATCCCAAGAATACACGGAAGAAAGCCCCACAATGAGAAAGAAATGAAGTGATCTCAACGTAACTGTGCAATTGCACGGTGTAGAATTACCACGAAGGAATTATATTTGAGCTAAATATAATGTGGTTGAGACAATCACATAAAATTAAGTTGATGTCGTTCAGTCAACTACATCACACTGTTATTCTACCATCAACTTTCATTTCATTTCAACATCAAGGTAATTCACTGAATTTATGGCTGTAGCTGAATCAATTCATTTTGGAGAGTTGAAATGATGGGAGAGAAAATTAAGGGCCATGGAATCTTTCAAGGAATGGGAAAAATTTTGCTACGTACTTTCTGATCAACTAAGCAATAAATACAAATCTTAAAACCGCAATAATAAAGTACATTTCTAAAATTGAGCTTTGAATATGAAATTGGACCTGTAAATGATTCCTAAGAATTACGCAAACGATTATAAACGATTTTTATAATTTATTTTCTCATGTTTAGGAATATTTTTTGGGCTTTGGGTTCATATTTAGCGCCAAATCCTAGCAGTGCAAATTATCGCCATATATTCAAAATTCGTAATCATTGCTTAGTTATTTAAAAACTACGTAGCAAAATTTAACGCTCCATGGCCCTTAAGAGGATACCAGCGCATAGGCGACTCCATCTGGTGGCATTTTTGTTTCGACCAAAATACTCGAAAGTGGACGTATAAAAAGGTCTCAAATTTTCAGGGATAAATCTTCAAATGTTAATCTAGGTCTGCAAAGAGCCAGAATTTTGAATTTCGAAAACAAATTTTCTTTCCTCAATCGGTAAAAAGAATTTTTCCTTCGAAATTCAAAATTCTGGCTCTTTGCAGACCTAGATTAACATTTGAAGATTCATCCCTGAAACGTTTAGACCTTTTTATAAGTCCAGTCTCGAGTATTTTGATCAAAACAAAAATGCCACCAGATGGAGCCACCTATGCGCTGGTATCCTCTTAATTGAACATATTCTTAGATGTGATGAAGAAATGATTATCTGGAAGTCACCTGATCAGTGATCGTAGGATACAGGTCATGTAGTACAATTATACTTCAAGCCCCGTCCTTCGAGATTACAATGTAGTGTGCCTCGTTTTACACTAGATGTCACAACGTTTTAAAGCTCTAATCAAAAAATGGAACACACCCTCAAGTGTATCCTGCCGCCCTCTCCCGCGCTTTGCCCCGCTTGGTTCATATTGTTTCGTTGTGCAGTGGAAGTCACACGTGCAGAGCAAAATTTTTTTTTGTTTTTTTCAAGATGGAAAAAGGGAAAAGGAAAGCTGAAAAATCGCAGGATGATGTGCTTAATATATGGAAAAAATTGAAAAAGCTAGAAACAGAAATATTATTACGTTCTGAGGATGCAAATAAATTGCGAGATGTGAAACATTCATCTGACGAGGAATTTTCAGAAGGTAAGAAAAGAGGTCATCAACGAGCCTACCCGAGAGGTAAGACATGTTGAACATTTTGGTTGCCAATGGCACGCGTTGATAATATACATATCTACTAGGGAGTTTGTCTTTAAGGCAAGACATACTAGAAGTTTGGAAAGTTATGCCAGTTTCGGCCAAGGAAAGCGGGGTAATAACCTAAACTGTTTTGTTTTAGATAACTCGATCCATTCAGATAATGAAAAGGAAAATGCAAGTCCTAATCAGATTGAATGTCAAACTGTGGGTTCAATATTGGAGTAAGATGAGAATACAGAGATGCATGAAGAGTGGACCGATGAAGACCTCCCAGCTGTGATCGGAGAGGATCCAACGAGCTCGAAAGCTATGGAAGTACAAATGCATCCTTCGATTGTTACTAGTCGGAAATATTGGATCGAGTCAGGGGTAACCAAAGAGGACAATGAATACTTATCGAAGAAATATCTATATCCAGAGATGTTGCGTGTACCAAAAGCGAATGTGGAGTTGATAGCAGCGCGCTGCAGCGGTGAATGAAGCTTCCGTCAAAAGAGATGGACATTTCGGTGATACACAGAAGTTCATAGGAACAGCATTGACTTCATTAGGAGACGGAATTAATCTTCTTCTCAAGGAGGACGAGGAAGTGGACAGACTGATGTTGTTGGAGAGGTTATGTGATACTGGCAAGGTACTGACAGGGTTATTTAACCATATTACGACCACAAGGAAAACCTTGTTATCCGCGGGCCTGGAAAAAAGCATAAAAGAAGTTTTGAAAACTACCAAAACAGATGGTTTTCTGTTTGGTGAAAATGTAGGAGAAAAAATCAAAGAAGCAAGACAGATAGATAAATTGGGTGAGAATTTAAAGTCAGCTCCAGCAAGCAGAATTGGTTATGCATCTACGTCAGGAGGTCCATCAACATCTAGAGGTTTATTTACTTCGAGAGGCTCTTTAAACTCTCGCAACCTGTTTGGAAAGAGACAAGTACCCGGACAAACAGATTGGACATCGGAAGGGTACAACAAGAAGAGAGTCAACTTCAAACTCCGGAGGAGTCAATATTCGTCGAAACCACAGAGGAGAAGCGAACCTCACAGGAGGTAGATGTAGGTATCATTGCGGGTGGACTGTCTAATTATATAGATAATTGGAAAAACATCACCCAGGATAGATTTATTCTGAATTGTATTAAGGGGTACAAAATTGAAATAAATAAAAGAATTGAACAGGGTGGCTATCCAGAAGAACCGCATAGGTCTGATCAAGAAATGAAACAGTTAGCGGATAGCATTCAGGGCTTACTAGATAAAGGTGCGGTAGTTAAGTGTTAGGGAACAAACGGACAGTTCCTATCGTCGTATTTCGTGGTAAAGAAACCAAACGGCTCAGGTCGCTTTATTCTTAACTTAAAAAAGTTTAATAAACTAATTGAAGCAAAACATTTCAAAATGGAGGACATAAGAACGGCCCAAAAGTTATTAAGAAGGGGATATTTCATGGCGACAATAGACTTGAAAGATGCATATTTTTTAATTAAAATAGATGAAAGGAGTAGAAAATATTTGAGATTCAAATTTTGCAATGAGCTATTTGAGTTCACATGTCTCCCTTTTGGATTGTCTGTTGGTCCATATATTTTCACTAAGGTAATGAAACCAGTGATCAGATATTTGAGAGCCATGGGATTAATGTCTGTAATATATTTAGATGACATATTGTGCATTGGGAAAACTTTTCAAAACTGCAAATATAATGTTGAGAGATCTTTAGAACTGCTGAACCGTTTAGGATTTATCGCGAACTTCGAAAAAAGTCAATTATATCCTCAGGTTAGGTGTAAATTCTTAGGTTTTGTGATGGATTCAGTTAATTTTTCTTTGGAGCTTACTGAGCACAAAAAAGAAAAGACTAAAGACCTAATAGATTCCTTCGAGAAACTATCAATGTGCAGAATTAGAGAATTTGCACAATTGTTGGGAGTTTTAGTGGCTTGCTGCCCAGCGGTGGCATATGGGTGGTTATACACAAGAAACCTGGAAAGACTGAAATCTATCAATTTGATTATCAATGATATGAACTTCAAGAAGTTTATGTACATTACAGTCTGTCCGCCAAGATCTTCAATGGTGGAAACGGAATGTGAGTGTAGCAAGTAACCCAATTAGAGAATATAAATTCAGTCATGTAATCTATACCGACGCGTCCCTGACAGGCTGGGGTGCAAAATGCGGTAATGAGCAAAGTTTTGGGTTTTGGGATCAGGAGAAAGAAAATTATATAAATTATTCAGAGCTACTAGCTGTGTTTTTGGCATTGAAGACTTAAGCGGCCGATTTTAATAACTGTGAAATATTATTGAGGATAGACAACACAACAGCCATATCTTATGTTAATAGAATGGGTGGTGTAAAGTATGTCAAATTTAATGCATTGGCACGAAAAATTTGGCAATGGGCAAAAGAGAGGAATATCTGGTTATTCGCCACGTACATAGCATCAAAGGACGATACAGAAGCAGACAGACTCTCTAGAATAAAATCATTGGATAGAGAATGGGAATTAGCAGATTGGGTTTTTGAAAAAATTAAACGGGTATTTGGCACTCCGCGGATAGATTTGTTTGCTACATATTCAAATGCTAAATGTAGAGAGTTTATATCTTGGTACCCTGATTCGGCTGCTTGCGGAATAGATGCATTCACCATTAGTTGGGCTGACAAATACTTTTATGCTTTTCCACATTTCTCGATGATTTTAAAAACATTATATAAAATTCAACAAGATGAAGCAATTGGAATTCTTGTGGTACTTTATTGGCCTACACAACCCTGGTATCATCTCTTCTTGACCTTAATAGTAGAAAAACCATTAATATTTGGACCTTCAAATGATTTGTTATGGTCACCTTGTAGGTCTCAATATCACCCACGGGTAGATCACCTACAGCTGATGGCAGGCAGATTATCAGGGAAAGCTTCATAAATAGAAAACTTCCAGGGGAATCGGTGGATGTGATGATGGCTTCTCTGGCACCAACAACCCTCGAACAGTATGAAGTAGCGTTAAAACAGTGGGTACTGTTTTGCAGAGACAAGGAGTTGGACGCATTCACAGCTACGCCAGAACACGTTTTAAAATTCTTAAGTAAAAAATTTAGTGAAGGGGCCTCCTATGGGACTTTATGTAGTTTTCTATCAGCTGTCTCGTTGATATCAATCAATCCCATAGGTGATAACAGTATTATTAGTAGATTTTTAAAAGGAGTATTTCGATTAAGGCCTTCGAGACCGCGATACGATGTCACTTGGGAAGTACATAAGGTCCGTACGTATCCTGAAACTTTGTTTCCTTTAGAAAATTTATCTATCCAACAATTGACAGAAAAAATGGTAATTTTGTTGGCACTAAGCACCGCGCAGAGGGGAACAGACAATTGCGGCAATTAAAATAAGGAATATTACAACCACAGAGAGTGGTTTGGAGATTAAAATTCCAGATCGGTTAAAAACGTCAGCGCCAGGACGATATCAACCGTTATTATATGTGCCCTATTTTGTGGATAAACCACAGTTGTGCGTTGCAAAAACAATATTGTTTTACATAGATAGAACCAAAGATCGTAGAGTAAGTTCGGATAATTTGTGCATCTCTTTTAAAAAACCTTATAAGCCAGTGGCCGTACAATCTATTAGTAGATGGGTGAAGTCAATAATGGGCAAAAGTGGGATAGATATTAAGAAATTCTCTGCTCATTCGACTCGTCATGCGTCAACTTCAGCGGCGTCTACTAAAGGACTTGATTTTGGAACAATCAGAAAAACAGCGGGCTGGTCATCAAAATCAAGGGCGTTTGCCATTTTTTATAATAGGCCTATTCTAAAAGACAGGGATCAATATGCAAAAACTGTGATGGGACAGATGTGATAATATTAGCAATGATATATACATATATATTTTTATTATTTTCCAAGTTTATCTGAATCGAGAAGTAATTAACAATTAATCAATCTCTAAGGAAAGAAAAATGCGAATTTACGTTTGTTATAACAATTTAAAGAAGTATGTTTATGTTCATGGAAACAATTCAAAGAACAAGTAGGTTAGTGTTTCAATTTTGTTAGAAAAGTAAATTAATAAAAAGTTTTTTGAGTAATAAAGAATGATAAGCATAACAATCAATAGTGTTTTGTTTAATTGCTCTTACAAAAAAAAATATGTATATATATATATATAGATCATATTAAAATTGCATCGAGCTAAACAACTACATTGTAATCTCGAAGGACGGGGCTTGAAATATAATTGTACAGTTAAACGAACTTACCTGAAGTGAAGTTCAACTGTAATTATATGAAAGCCCCGTCCGAGATGATTACATCCCTCCCACCCTGGTTAAAAGAATCCATTACTTCTGACAAATGAAATTAAATGAGATTTGGCCAGAACGTTGTCCGAAAATCAATGAGATTTGGCCAGATTCAGTGAGATTTGGCGAGAATCGACTGTTCTTTCTGACCAAATCTCATTGACATTTGCTGGATGAGATTCGGCCAGAACATTGTCCAAGTTCAACTGTAATTCAGTGACTTATTCCGCATGATGGAAGAAAGGGGAAGTGTCAATGGGGTGAGTGAAAACGGTCTCGGTCTCGAATCTGGCATCATTGGCTCTGAAAAGTGCTATGAAAAAAAAAATAATTTCAACCCTGCTGGTTAACGTAGAGACATGAATCAGTCATGTCTCCACAGTGCTCCTTGTTGTGGAAACACGGTTGGTTGACGTCAACGCAGTAACCAGTAGTACTAGACTTCTTTCGTTTCCATAACACGAGCCAGTCGTGTTTGATAAAATACTAACTAATATTTCGTTTTTTCCGTGTATATTCATGATTTGAAATGAGATAGTTTTGCATCAAACATCTCATAACGTCCAATGGATTCTCCTGTCAGAGTTGATTGGAATAATCATTGAACCTAACGAAATACGGTACAATTGGTTGTAATGAATATAAGTTTTCAGTCAAATGAAAAATTTATTTGATCAAATTACCATTCGGTTCTGTCAACTACATCTGTAGCTGATAGAAATTAGTTTTTACAAACATGTGATGTATTTGACGGAATTATTCGACGAGGTTCGCCGTATTTGAGTCCACGATGTGGTTGAGCGAAATGAACCTTCTTTGAATTCACAATTTTGTTTTTCTCAGTGCATGTAAATTCTACATTGGTTCCCAGATAACATGCTCTCACGAAGCGACGCACATGGATAAGCTCCTGCACGCAAACCTAGGGGGGAGCTTGAAAATCTTATGTGGGTTGTTGTTGATTTAACATAACTGCTCACATGAATACAATTTGAGTAAAACTTACGTTGGAATCAATGTTGTATTTACATTGTTACCGAAGGTCATAAGAGTGGTGTTGCTACCCCAAGAGAACACAAACCTTCAGGAACGTTCATTAAATGTTCGCGAACGTCCAGGAACATTCAATGAACGTTCCTGAAGGTTTGTGTTCTCTTGGGGTATCCCTGGTAAAAACGAAATGTAACAAAATACATTTGCGATGCATTCCACGGCGCGAAACATCACTCCGGGTACATTCGGATGAACCTCGCATTGCACTGCAACTACAGGGTAACACTTTATTTTCACCAAGGATGAAGTAACTATGATAATAATGTGAATCCAACAGGACTGTGTGGTAAATTTTACATGAGATCCACACTGTAATCGTAATCTTACTTTCCATGTAATTTTTACATGGGCATTCTTTTCCGTGTACGCAGGAAAATGGAGTATAATTTGAACGTTCTGAACTATGATTCTGCACAAGGGAAACAGGCTTTCCACCAAAAGAAACAGTTACTATGTTCGAAGAATATTAGCTTAGCAGTGAGGAAGAAATTCTTGAAGAGTTACGTTTGGAGCACGGCATTGTATGGTTGCGAAACTTGGACAATTGGAAAAACGGACCAACGAAGACTTGAACCTTTGAAATGTGGTGTTATAGAAAGATGCTTAGAATAAAGTGGATAGAGAAAGTAAGAAATGAAGAAGTACTTGAGAAGGTAAATGAAAAAAGAAGTCTCTTGAGACAGGTCGTGAAAAGAAGAAGTAATCTGATAGGACACACATTGAGGCATGATAGCCTATTGAAAAAAATATTGGAAGGAAAAATGAATGGTAAAACTCGAAGAGGTAGACCTAGATTAAGTTATATGCAGCAAATTATACAAGATAAGGGCTGTCGTAGATATGCAGAAGTTAAGCGGTTAGCGGATAATAGACAGGGTTGGAGGATTTCATCAAACCAGTCATAAGACTGATGACTCCATGATGATGAACTATGATTAACCGTTAAGGTGACACCAGCGACCCCTGAAGATGCAACTAGACCCATTGGTTAGGAAAGAACATAACCCAAACTTTTCTGACAAAATACTAGAAAACGAAGATATTAAATAAAAATATCGCTCTGTACAGACCTTCTTCAATCAATAAAGATGGTCTGTACAGAGCGATATTTTCCTTTTATTGCTTTATTTTCGAAAAATTTGTCAGAAAAGATTTGACTCGAGTTCCATCGTCAGGAGTCGCTGGTATCCCCTTAAGAAAATGTTCATACTATTCTTAAAATGTAGTGAGAAATTAATGAAAAAACTCAAAATATCAAACATTGATTTCATGCTACAAAATTACTTACATGATTTATTTTTTCTGGAGTCATTACATGCTTTGCGTACATCAAAGCAAGCACGTGTTTCATAGTATGTTCTTCGACACAATGCATTACCCTGCAAAAATTACATCGAGTCAAAAAATCGCGTTGAATGAAAGAATTATATGAATGGTTTGTTGATTTGTGTACGTGGGGGGACAAACAAAAGTATAGTGCAGTTTCTTTAGGGTGAGGCATCAAAGAGACACACAGTGCTATTTTTTTTTTCTTTGAATTCTGTTCAGGCTTCTGAAATTTCCTTATTGTTTCCTCTTCAATAAGGCGAGAATCAAAATAAAATACAGAAATGGTTCAATATAAGCGGCATGTGAATCTCAATAAATTTAAACACGAATGAACGCATCGTAATCTACATCTTGTCGTGCGAGCAGAGGGCTACTCCGGGAATCTTCCGTTTGTTTCACTAAGTTAAGAAAAAAGTCTGAACCAATGAGAACGTTTTCCAATCAAGGGAATGTCGTTATTCAATAGGAGTTCTAGGGCCAAGGACCTTTTCGTATATGTATTACTTGTAACTTTGCATATCACTTCTTCATGCCGAGTCTGCCAATTATTTATTTGGGAGAATTCTTGAGAGCGGGGCGTATTCTTTTGGGAACCACGGAAAGTCAGTCTTTTGATGCGAGCATAAAATTCAGCCCCGAAATATTCTCTCTTTTTCAATTGGAAGGTATTTGAACATAAAGTGCGAGAAATATTATGTCAGGCAAATACTTTGGGTCATTCCCACACAGCACCCAATGTCTCAGTAATATTTCTCGAATATTACAATATCTCGCTCAGAACATTCTGTGTGAAATACTTATACAAGATTCTATAGATATCGCAGATACGATATTTCGTGGAAAATCTTCTGAGAATCTTCCTTATGGAACGTTGCACACATAATGATCTGTACACGGAGAAAAAGGACTTCGCTGTGGCAATGAAATCTACTTTTGCTGGGTTCCTTTTGCCAGAGCAGCAAATTTTTTGCTGTGACAGCAAACTATTTGCTGTTCCAGCAATCTTGTTAGCTGCGACAGCGAATCTTTAGCTGTGGCAGTAACAAATGTTTGCTATCCCAGCAAAATTTGTTTGCTATTCTGTATATAATACGCGAAAGGTAACGTAAAAGGTTTGATTAATTAGTTTCTTTGGAAAACAGGCTCGGGAAAAGTCACTCGTGGTTGATAATTTTTGCATTCCTAAAGTCCGTACTTATATTATAACACTGGACGTACGTTTGCTGAAGTAGGATTTCAGACGAGCAGTTTCTGACCTTGAAAGTTTCCTTTCCATCTCCCGATGGCTTGTGGTTTACTGGATTTACTTGAAATATTTTTTGTTTAATTTATGAATGAATATAATGAATGCAATTGAAGAAAGATAAAAAAATAAAATGGGGGGAGGGGCAAGTTTTTGGTTAGCATATCACAGAATTTCAGGTTGGCAAACATCCTGGTAAAAACAAACCGATAAGAAATACTAAAAAAAAACCTACCTCGTACTCTCCTCAAATTTGATACTGGTTTCTTGAACTCTAGACCTCATGTCCAAATCAACGTGCATTAAATTCCTCTCCAAAAATGTTAACTGTATGTGATCCACTGTTTGGAATAAATTGAATGTTAATGACATCATCTAATGTACAACAATGAATTGAAATATTTTAACTGTACCAATAGTAGCAGGATCCACTACTTCGAGAAGATCTCGCAAAAAATCCCAATAGGTTTCTGGAATGAGGTATATAAGCCCTCGCCTGTTGCCACCATTTTGCCTGAACCAGCCCGGACGCCTCAAAGATTCCTCCTCATCGAAGATATTATTCACCCACCACATCAGCTTGGGGAATATTCTCTGGGTAATTATTTCAATAGGAAATCAATATTAGTGTTGCCACGAGCCAAGACGAATCGAGCTTCGAACATCAGCTTGGCTCGGCTCGCAATTCTGAAATCCAAGTTCGGATGGAGCTCGGCTCGAAACTGGGAACGTAATTCAATGGAATATCAACACTTATGATTTATTAAATTCTCTTCCATATACTGGGTGTCCCATTTTAATTTTTATATCGGAATAACTCAAAAACGAGGAGTTTTGGAGGAGAATGTTTCGAACAAAAGTTGTGAGATTCCGAGGGGGAGATCTGATGGTGACCTTGACTTTGGCCTCGGATCTCAACATCAAGGTCATTCAGAGGTCAACTTTTGTTTCTTAAATAAAATCCCCTATTTTTGACTGCAGATTCAGATTTGACGTTGAAAAACGAGGAACTTTTGTCTGAATCATTTTTCCGAATTCCGCACGGATGGCGCTCTAATCGATAAAAAATGAGTTTTATGAAACACTCGTATTGCTTTCTGTGTAAAACGACATGTAACTCTCCAGTGTTTTTTTTTCAGCTTCTGAGGATTACCGTCGCTATTAGAGTTACCCAATGTGCACCACGAGGAGGTTGAGCGATCGGATCCTGCACATCTTCGTGGCCCTGAAAAGGGCCGATTGTCTGGACTGTAGAGGTGTGTAATTTTTCACGACAAACGCTCTGCAATATGTATGAAAATTCACCGTATCAAATGTTCGATATTTGCACCTATGACCTGTTGGCATAACCTAATTCGTCTCTGAAAATGTGGTTCTAACGACAAAAGCACATGACGTGGAATTGTTCGGCAGACAGTTCGTATTCGGCGTTTCATGTCATCTCTGGTCGTTGGTGGTCTCCCATAAACTACATCTTTGATGAAACCCCATAAGTAAAAATCCAAAGGGGTAAGATCCGGAGACCTAGCCGGCCAGGCAATATATCCACCGCGACCAATTTATCTGTGTGGGTAAGATGTGTTTAAGAAATTTCTGACAATCGCAGCGTTATGAGGTGGTGCCCCATCATGTTGAAACCACATCCTGTTCCGTGTGTAGAGATCAACATCTTCCAACATTCTTGGTAATTTGTCCCGAATCAATTGCAGATAATTTTCCTTCCCAACAGTATGTTGGAAGAAATAAGGACCAATGATCTGACCATTCAAAATCCCACACCACACCTTCAGAGTCCAGCAATGTTGATTGTCAACTTGTCGATGCCATCTGGGATTTTTAATTGACCAATAATGACAATTATGTCTGTTCATAACACCGTTACTGCGAAATGTTGCCTCATCACTAAACATCACGTAATTGAAAAAACCAGGCGGTTGCTCCGAGGCCCATTGACCGAATTCAACCCTACGTCTAAGATCATCTTCACTTAATGCTCGCACCAATGTAAGGTGGTAAGGATGATATTTACCAGATCTTAGTATGCGGTGTGCCGTTGATCTTGGGATACCTAATTGGTGCTGGATTTCTCTGGTACTAACGTGAGGATTCAGGTGCACCATTCCTAAAACGGCTACTGAGCGTGCATCCATACGATTTCCATCATAACGCCTTCTGACTCGTGGGATATTCATTCTTCTAACTCGTCTTTCTATTGAGCGTATCGCCTGAAGTGAAGGCTGGCGTCTATTTGGATACCTCTCTCCATACAATCTTAATGCAGCAGCGCAATTACGTTGACATTCTCCTAGTATCAGGAGAATATCAAGTATTCCACCCCAAGGATAATCCATGGTATTGAGACCTTCACAACACTGATCAAAGATCTTCTTCAAGTTTGAATCATATATCGAAAAGAATTTGTGAATGAATGAAGGATATTAAACATTCCGTTTCACTTATGTTTGTAAACAATGCTCTAGTATGAACTTCCTTGTTCATGATGAACACAAGTATTGTTGTGTACTTGTGTTTGGCAACAATTCACAGTAACGGTACTACGAACAGACATAATTGTCAATATTGGTCGATGGAAAATCCCAGCTAAGTCTCCGGATCTTACCACTTTGGATTTTTACTTATGGGGTTTCATCAAATTTTCAGGGCCACAAAGATGTGCAAGGTCCGATCGCTCAACCTCCTCGTGGTGCACATTGAGTAACTCTAATGGCGACGGTAATCCTCAGAAGCTGAAAAAAAACACTGGAGAGTTAAATGTTTTACACAGAAAGCAATACGAGTGTTTTATAAAACTCATTTTTTATCGATTAGAGCGCCATCTGTGCGGAATTCGGAAAAATGATTCAGACAAAAGTTCCTCGTTTTTCAACGTCAAATCTGAATCTGCAGTCAAAAATAGGGGATTTTATTTAAGAAACAAAAGTTGACCTCTGAATGATCTTGAAGTTGAGATCCGAGGCCAAAGTCAAGGTCACCATCAGATGTCCCCCTCGAAATCTCACAACTTTTGTTCGAAACATTTTCCTCCAAAACTCCTCGTTTTTTAATTATTCCGATATAAAAATTAAAATGGGACACCCTGTATATTCATTCAACGGTTCGTTGTTTTAAGAGAGATAAAGCATTCCGAAATCCACCACTGTTTATCGTGAAGTTCTAGCATCATAAATCAGGTTTGACTATGTTATGCACTCGCCATGGCCATATCTGGGGAACCAAAACACGGCAACACTAATTTTAATCCGATATGGCTCACATAGAACCTCGGGACCGCCTTGAAATTTCCCTGCTCGAGGTGTTGCAGGAGGATGCGCTTCCATCCCCCTAGCTTTTAGACTGTATATATTAGCTCGTCGAGGGAAATATGATAGTAATAATTTCGAATATTTATTTTTTTTCACTTGTTCGTTTACTTTGACAAAAAATGTATATACATATACGACACATAGAAGCGATGTGTAGTTTTCTATACAGATTTTTCAATTGACAATTACACGCTCGACGAGCTGGTGTAATGTCAGCTTGGCTTGGCTCGAAGCTTGCGGCAACACTAATCAGTATCAATAACTCCCGATTCAACTAGATCACGGAATGACCGAGTTCATTAATATTCAGAAAAATGACTGTGAATTCAGGGAAAAAGAGGATCATTGAAGAATATTCGTAGTGAATTCACCATGAGTTGATAGTTTCAGTGTGAGAAATAACAATAAAACGATCAAGCTTTGATATTTTCACTAGGTATGAATTTTCGGTAAACTCACTATGAATATTTCTCAGCGATCCTCTTTTTCCCTAAACAGGGGGTCGCAACTCTACTGGGAATAAGGAAACATCATTCTAGTTCCTTCGAAGAAGTTAGGTCAGGTGGCGCTGTGATCGTTGTGATTTCATTTGACGCATCAGTCACAACGACCACAGCGCCACCTGACCTAACTTCTTCGAAGGAACTAGAATGATGTTTCCTTATTTCCAATAGAGTTGCACCCCCCTGTTCCTAAATTGACAGTAATTCTTCTAAATATTAAAGATAAACTGTTTATTATTAATAAACTCGGTCTTCCCGCGTACTTCTTCATGTTCTTGAATTTTGAATGGTTTATAAAAACGAAGCGAAAATTCAAATATCAAAAAATTTGAAAAATAAATGGTATTTATGCTCTCGAATCAACGCCTCATAACTGAAAACATCGTTGAGAAAATATGCGCAAGAATTGAAATCTTTAACAGTTGAGTATTTCATTATTCCAATAAACGATTCAAACTTCATCAACATTGCTTCTTCTGTTGTTCCAATAATTGATGTTACTGAGTATTTTGTATCATTTTCTCATGTATGCATGATTTTACAGGAACACATGATCGAATGTGCAGAAATATTTGAGTCTTATGGAATACAAACCGAGTCAGCTCCATGTATGTTGAACGTTTCAAATTTTAAGGACCCTTTTCTTTTTGACATTTCAGGAGTAAGAAGCTGGGAAATCAAAACATCAGTCCAAATACAATTTTCTCAGATTGAAATAATTACTATTCTAGACCAGTTACCTCACTTAAGCGGACTCGGAATTTGTATACTGAAGCAAGACGTTGTTCTAATATCTCCTTCGAGTACGATTTTCCAATGCCATCAGCAAATTCACCAAGAATTTTTGTCCTAGAATTCACAAAACCTCTCAAATCATTTATGCGAAGTCCCCATGAGAACATTTCATCAGCTGTCCCCATCTGAAATTGCAAGAGTACCCTTTTATTATCTTCGAGCTCAGCATCGCTACCAGAAAAAAAGTTGGAAATGAATGGATTTAGATAGGGCTTCGATCCATATTTGAAAATATTTTGTATGAATCAATCTTATTCTGTCCAGTAATGGGACGGGTTGTCCATAAGTATCTAGTTTCGTCCATTCATAGAGCACTCCTTGGTGAAAATGGAAGCGGGAAGAAAGAGTAAAAACGAAGCGTATATTGGAGGGCAACCAAAACGTTAATGAAAAGTACACGGAGCTTGAATGGGGAGGATATAAAGAGTATATGAAGAGGGGATTGAAGCAAAGAGAGTGTATAAAATTCATGAAACCTGTATACAAAAATTGTATCCCATAGCCAGAATCGAACCGATGATTTCCACCATGGCAGACGAGGTTTTAATCCACTGAACCATGGATCGTCGTTGGGATCCACCGCTTGAAGATATTATTTGAGGTCAAAATAGGTGTGATTTGCACACGCTCAATGTAACTTACTATTACTTCACATGAAGCGTGTGTGAAACGGGATCGAGAGCTTATGAAGCGTATATGGGAGGTATAATTTCATCACTTCACAGAAAGCGAGCGTCACACGCTTCAGGGAGAGAGAATTGAAACATTTTTCGCTTTGTATGCGCTTCCTTCGCGCTTTGTGTATACGCTTCATTTTCACCAGGGCTCCTATCGGTTTCAACCGGAAGTTGGGAAATTTCTGAAGACCTAGAATCTATTTGCATCCTTTGTCAATCCACAAAAGTTGCGGATTCATGTATGTCTATCAAAAGTATAGAAAGATGGTCCAGAATGATCTGAACTACAATAATAGTTCGTTTGTGTCCAGGAGATGGATGGAATTTCTATCCAAAATCGTTACAGTAAAGCAAAATGACCTATGAATGCTACATGTGGCCCCATCTGTTTTGGTCCAATGTTCTTGCTGCACTCTAATATCTAAATATATTTTCGTATGCGTCGGTTCGTTTCGAGCATTCAATTCACTGATCTCTATACTAACCCCGAAGAGAACACGAAGCTTCAGCAAACGTTCAGATTAGATCTGTATAGATCGGATCGAAGGTTCATGAAAGCTAACTTTTAGATTCAGAAACGTTCGTAGAACCTTTGTCAAACGTTTGTGAATCTAAAAGTTAGCTCTAATGAACCTTCGGCCCGATCTATACACATCTGATCTGAACGTTCGCTGAAGCTTCATGTTCTCTTCGGGACTGGATAGAATATACCGACGCCATGTTGGTAGATAATTGAAGGCTCATCCAGCGCCTCGGAATGTCTTCTAAGGTACTAAACGCAACGTTCATGCGCATGCGTGGCCCTCTATACGCGTGCATGGTAATATATGAAAAGCGGGAATGATTATTCAAATTAATCGTGTTGTTAGAAGAACACGTTGACGAAGTACGGAAAATCAAGTACAGCTTTCACTTGAATAGAAATGAAATAATGTTTATTAAACATTAGTTGAAAAGGAGTTACAGTTCCTATGATCTTAATAAAAGTCGGACCAGCGTCCCTTGATACAGTTCGCGTACCTATCACGCACGACTCCGTAGTAGTCTCTCGTTCTGTGTTCCAACAGTAACTAACTCTAACGCGCATCTAAACGGCACTGTTGCCAACTAATCTTATTCTAACAGTGTTGATTATGATTGGTTCTGGTGTAATCCCGTAAGTGGATTAACGTCGCGTTTAGTACCTCAAAAGACATTCCGAGGCACTGGGTGAGCCTCAAATTTTTTACGATTTTGCTATAGAATATTCATAGAGACATTCTATTCAGTTAGTATGGAGATCAGTTATTCAATTTCTTCCCGAAGAAAAAAACCACGTTGCTTTCAGCGCTGAAAACAACAACATCGAAAAGTAGGTTGGAAATGACGTTAGAAATCACGCTGTTGAACATGGTAAAATGGTCCTATCTTGAAAAAGGAAAAAAAAATGTTACATTCCTGAACAAAAGAAAAACCCCATTTCATTCGAAACCGAGCTTGGATCTTCGTGATTCAAGATTCAACTCCCTTGCATCTCACCTGTCATTCTGTATGAATGTAGCTGACATTTAAATCGTATATCAACCTCACTTAATTATAAATCATTCATAGATGGAATAAATCATCTATTCCGATTATGAGATTTGGTCAGCTTCGTGAATTTCTTCAACGAAAATCTCATTGACCCTTCAAATGCCAATGAATTTCAGACAAATGTTTACATTCGTGTGATATGGTATATGCAATTATTATTCCGAAGAATATCATTCTCCAATATATATCCGTGTTCTTCTGAAAATATAGTAATTTCGGATATCTTTTAGAAATATCATGATCATTTGAGTTGACTTTATTCATTTCGTGATGAATCAAACGATACTATTTTATACCGACGGTAATAGTCCATTTGAATTTCATTGTATTTCAATTCATGAGATAATATATTTTCAATTCTTCTGTTTTTCTCATTAAATAGCGCATCCCTTGTGGAAATATTTTTACACCAAACTATGCCAAAAACTACGAGTAGTTATAGCAATTCACGCCACACTACATGGCAGGCATATAATGCGTGTTGAGCGAGGAATGCTATACCCAGTGAACATTTTTCCCCTCAACATTTCACACATTCATCATGTTCTCCAAATGATATCAGAAAGTTCTGTAATTCGTCGTCGATTTCGGAAAGCTTTTGGATGACTTCCAGAGCTCATATGAAAGTCATCCAAAAGCTTTCCGAAATCGACGACGAATTACAGAACTTTCTGATATCATTTGGAGAACATGATGAATGTGTGAAATGTTGAGGGGAAAAATGTTCATTGGGTAGACTAACAAAATTTATGACTACATGTGCGTCATGGCAACCCCTTTCCCCTGATATGCTCCATCACTGAATCTAGCAGAGCACTTTTCGTTCCGCTGGATTATGGTCGATAATTCCCCTGAGCTATATTCAACTTGAAACACAATATATAATAAAATGAAGACAATAAGACGAACCAGCTAAACATAACCGGCAGCGATAATTGAGATCTGGAGATGATTGGGGGATAATGAAAAACTTAAGAAAAAGAATTGCTTCCTTGTTAGAGGGAATTTTTCTTATTCATTCAAATTTACTAAACATACTCACTCGGAGAACAGGGCGAAGATCAAATCCTACGTCGAGCGTAAAAATGGTGGATTCGTCAAATGTTCTTGCATAATATGTGAGCGCATATGCTATCATCTCATTTTTCCACATCAACTCCCCGTGTAATGCATTGACGGATTGATAATTTTCTTCTGTTTGAATAATCAACAAATCCAATCCAGGCAGTATCCTGGTTAACTCATCGTACAGTTGCATAAAACTACTGGAACGATTGGCTTGTTTCTCTGTTAAATTATAAGAACTCATTTGAATTACTGTCAATTTGAAATTGAGGGGCCGAATCTAATAATCGGTCATGCAGTTTTTGTCTAGTGCACCTCAAAGGAGGCACACGCTGTTAGTCCCATTAGAGGACGTTCATGATGGAATTAAGTAAGAAATTCACGAGACCAAAGAAGCTTCTAGCAGGAAGATTCTTGCGAATATACTCAACTGGTAGGAATAATTACACGGAGAAAAAGGTATCTTGAAAAATACCGTAATTTATGGATTTTTCGCGTTGGTCTGGCCCGAGTCAAAATATTTACGTGAAGATACCTCTAAAAGTACCATAATGGCTGGGACTTTTATGAGGAAAGTACCATACTTCTTTATAGAAGTCCAAGAAGTTATGGGACTTTTAGAGGTTCGTTTACTTAAATATTTTGACTCGGGTCAGACCAACGCCAAAAATCCATAAATTATGGTATTTTTCAAGATATCTGTTTTCTCAGTGTATTGCATCGATTGAATTAGATCGATAAATACATGTGCACGGTAAAAAATTCCCAAATTTTTCTCATGTACTTCAAGACCAATTTAATGAGTGTCAAATCACTCAAGTTCTCAATTTACTCTCGTCTTAACCCTTTGCCGCAAGGATAGCACGGAACAGCACCTCCCTAGTTTTCCCTACTTGAAGGAGCCCATGAATTCTCGTCGAATTTCGTTTAAATTGGACAAAGATCCCATACAGCAAAGATTTTGCTTTGTCTGAAAGATCTCTTTTAGATGTCTTTTAGATTCCTCAAACGAAGACATCTTGAAGACAGTGAAAACTGTTGCATTAGAAATCTTTTAGACAAAGCAAAATTGTTGCAGTATGGGTATCTGATTGATCAATCAGACCTTCGTCCAATTCCAATGAGATTTGACGAGCATCAATGGGTTTCTTCGACCAGGGTTTTTCCCATATCAAAAATAAATGGTAGGGAAAATTTCCAGCGATAAAAGGTTGAAGAAGGAAAAATTCGAGAAAATCCCCTCATTTTGAAATTTGCTTGATGAGAATTTCTCCTGAATGAATTATAAAATTGTTCTGATTGAAATAGTTTATTCTTTAACATCGTTCATCCCTTATATGAACACTCTTAGATATGACTAAGATCTACTAAGATTTGTTCAGATTCAGTCGAGTATAAAAGAGAATCCAATGAAATCTGATTGACCCAACGAAGAGATGTGTTCCGAGCTCACTAGATCTGTTCAGATCTAGAGCTAAATCTAATCAGATCTGATTAACCAGAGAGAAAACTCTTCAGATCCAATTAGATCTGATCAAATCTGATCTGACACATGTTGTGTCTAAAAGATATCTTTCCACCACATTTCGGACACATTTCATCTCTGGTTATTGGTTTGTGTTTCTCTTGTTTTTTCTGCATAACCCAGATCTTTGAATCGAACTGAGAACTGAGTTGACTTGCATTTAGGGATGAATAACGCACTTAATATTAAATTATTGATATATAAATTAAATATTTCATTACTTGGAAGATTGAGACAAGTCCTTAATTGGATTTCGGCTTCCAATTCCAAATGTTCATAATCAGTAAAATTCCTTCTTCGGGCAGGACGACCTACAAATGATTCCACTGTTTAAATACTGTACAGAAATTCTGACTTTCATAGATGGATACAAGGACTCTGCAAAAGACTCTCGCCAGGGATGAAAAATTGCAAAATGATGGATATACTGTTGGGCACGATTTTTTCCGATGTCGAAATTAAATTCAGGAAACGATTTGATACTCACAGGGATGATTTCATGAATTAAGTTCCGAGTAATTTGATTGGAAAACGCGGGCTCGGTTGAGAAACTCGTATCTTAACTCGAAATACCCGCGTACCGACTGAGTAAACATTTTCTCGGTAAGAATTCATAAAAAAATCTGCAATTTTCAAGAAATAATCTTGAATACTTTATCTATGGCGGGACCAAACCCAAATTTACAATTCCGAAGGGAAAATTGTTTACCGACTAAGAAAATAATATTTCGTAACACCTGCTCGGAAAGTTCAAGCTTTTATGTCTGTTCAAAGGGAGGAAAGGGACCGATTGCGGACCGGTCATTTCTTCCCTCATTTTCAAACGTTATTAGATACCCAGCAAACACTATTACAGGCGTCTCGAAGGGCCTGAAACGGTTCTTCACTGGCATTGCAGGACCATTCGTGGGCTATTGAAACGCCAGTGATAATTGTTCGTATGGTACCTTTGCCTCCCTCGCGAACATGTTTAAACATGTCCCCTACGAAGAGCCTAAAAATTCTCCTAGTAATTTCCCTTTCCCTCTCTCTCTCTCCGTCTCTCTCTCTATTGAACCTTCCTCACAGGTGCTATGAAAAATAGCACGCGTAACGCGGGATTACTTCTAAAGATTATTTCCTGGAAATTTCAGACCTTTTTATCAATTTAGCGTGGAGAATTCTTACCGAAAAAATATTCATCTCCTTATGCCGAGATTTATTCCGTATCATTGAATTTCTATGGGATTGATTGGAAGACTCATATGGTTTGAAATTCAAATTGGGGGGTCTTGAATTACGCTTCTAGTTGAAATAGCTATTCTTGGAAATTAATTTATATTTGCATTCCTTCAGAGAAATTCACAAATCGTATTCGTTGTCATTGAAATCCCCAATTCTCCTGAGTAGTTTGAAACGAGGATAATAATTCACTGCGAAAAGAATTTTCTCAAGCTGAATATCGAATTTCATGTTCATCCTTAGTTAAAACTTCTCATTCATCCTTATTGGAAAAAAATCCATCCAATGGGAATAAATCAGGTTTCTGCATCAGAAATTTCTTATCGAGGTAATACCAGCGTTGATAACTCGCATCATTGGTTAGAAAGGGACAGAATTATTGAATTGGAAGAGGGGTCCGATACCGACACTGCTGTCCTCTCAATAAAAGAATTTTGGGGGACCGTTATGAATTTTTTCACAGTGAGGTCGCGTTTCTAATTGTTCCGTGTTTTGAGCCGTTTGTCTCGGTTTAGTGTGTGTGAGCGTTCCACCCTCTGTGTTTATATCTGAAAGTGAAATGCTATTGACAGTGGGATCTTTTGACAAGTGTTCCGCAGTACAGTGTCTGATCGCAGTTGCGATGATAGATTCCATGATGTCATGTTGTGTGCCGGGGCAGCACCGGCCGGCTCACGATTAAAGCTCTTCCGGCGAATCAAACGAGGGTGGGGCTGAGCATTTCTCAACTCCAAAGGCAACCATTTCTAATCGTGGCGTCATCCCAGGCAATCCCTGTCAATTTGATCGCCGACTCATCAACCCGTCTAGCAAAGGCAGCCCTATTGAAAATGCCAGGCAGATCAGAACAAAAAAAACAGTTGTCAGGCTTTGCACGGTCTTTGTCCAGGAAATCCGGTCAAAAACTGACCAAATTTCCACCTGGTTTTGTCTGGAATCGCTGAACATAGAATATCATGTCAAAAACTGATAGAAAAAATTTAGTTAAGTTTTGATAAAATATTCCAATTTGGGGATTTCCAACAAAACTAGGTAGGAATTTTGTCAGTTTTTAATCGGATTTCCTGGGACAAAAACCGATCAGAACCTGACAACTATTTTTTGTCCGGATCTGCCTGGCATTTTCAGCAGGAAGATCAAGGGGCTGCAACTCAAATCAAAATACCTGAGATGTATTTACGCACACTCTCATGAAACGATTTGCACGCGAACTGAAAATCAAAATGGCAGTTTGATATATCGGGGTAACCTCAAAATTATGCTGATCAATTCGAATTTTGGGACATCAACAGTATTTCAACAATAAACTGTGAACACTAATCCTAAAACCAAATCATATATGATTACTGATAATTTGGTTTTGAAATTTGTTCATTTCCACACTTTCTGGTTGATAATACCAGACCGCCATTTTGATTTTCTGTCCGCATGGAAATCGGATTATGAGAGGGCGTGCAAATACGTCTCATACATTCTCATTTGAATTGCAGCCCCCTGAGATAGATCACCCAAGGTCCTTCCTGGGACCCTTGTGAGAACGAATAGCGATACAACTATCACGCGCTATTTCAACCGCAAGAGAAAGCTAGACCTGCACGAGTCGCTATATCAGATTCTGTAGAAGATTCTCTCCTCTTGAGAAATATTTCTGCTGCAAACCTCGTGCTGTCCAGCTCGCTGCATGTCAACAAGAAGAAATCGTCATCAATGAGCAATTTCGCTTCTACAGAACCGGGAGAAATGGAGTCAAAATTGGACGCAATTTTGAAGAAATTCACCATCTCGACAAAGGATTGGCCCAAGACAAAGAAGAACTAAAGGCGGAAATTCAAGATTCCAGGAATGATATAAACTCTCAGATAACTGCTTTGGAGAAGGAAAACCAGCAATTAAGAAAAGCCAACGGGGAATGACTTGAAAGTGGAAGAAAAAGAGATGCACGATCGGACGCTAAAGAAAGAGGCAACGTCGTTATTTCCGGTCTTTCAGTCCATCCCAACAATAGCTTTGCGAAAGTCAATCAGTTCCTGTCTTCAAAATTCCAATGCAACTGTTCAGTGGAGGATGCAATATCAGTTGGACGCGACAGAAACAAAATCCTTATCAAATTTCCATCTACACGGAAAAAAAGTATGGCTATTATAACGATCTGAAGTATGGTTAAGAAGAGATAGCTGTAGTGACAATACTGTATCGCTATGGTGACGATACAGATGGCTATGCTGGCGATCTATATCGTTCCTCGGATGATTTGTATGATCATAGCAACGATACTGATACCACTAAACTTGGGATATTCATCACAACTATCCAGTATCGTTATGACAGCGATATTTTTCTCTCCGTGTATTCAAATCAGGAAGAAGATTATGTCTCGGAAAGACAGAGAACATCGAGGCTCCGAAATATACATTGAAAATGATCTCACTGACCAGGAGAGGTATATGACTAAATTTCTTGATTGGTTGAAAAACTGATCCGGAGCAGGCTCCTGAGACAATCGGAAGCCTCCCGTGTTGCATCCAAAGTATCATCTACTAATCGACTAGTCATTGAAGAGTTCAGTTTTAACCACGAAAAATGTGAGGTTAGGCTATTCGAGTAATTTTTCGTCAATAACTACACATCGACCAGACAGTTAGTAAAAATTATATGGGTTATTTTGGTGTCACAAATATACTATCGAGTCAGCACAAAGAGGCTGACGAATAGGGAGCAGTGAATATTAGTAACAGATGAAACGTGAAATCATGATATGTCTTTGAATAACAATTTTCAATTTACGCATACAGCGTAGTTTTTTTTTGTGTTCACGCCGTTTACTTCATTTGAATTCATATTAATAGCGGAAATGTAATTACATCTTTACAATATACGTACAAAATACGGAATTATGCTCTGACATATGTCAACGTGGAGTTGACTCAGTGGACAGCGTATTTGGCTCATCATCCGAGGGACCCGGGATCGAAACCCATCCCATCGTCGAGCGAGCTTTTGTTCAGGGATACTTGAAATATTTCAATTCATCTGTGATTATCAAACTCCTAAAGGAGCCAGGATTTCTGTTACCTCTATCAGCGCAAATGGGTAGAAATAAAATTGAGATTTTCTCAGTTTTGATATCATCGCAACTGTTTCACAGCTGTGCATATTTTTTTATCTAGCTACTGGACAGTTAATCTGTGTCAGTCACTGGGAAATGTAAGCGTTACATTACTACCTCCCCACTGTCTAAGATTACCGGTTAGTGGTGAGACAGTACTAAAATCGACTAGCTCGTGGCTGGACAGTGATGAATTTCCATTCCCATTCAGGAAAGTGATGTGGAACAATTCATGTTTTAAATCAATTTCAGATAGGAAAATTCGAAATTCATTGATACACATCCAGATAATTCCACCACTCATGCTTCATTTTAGTCTGTATTCGACTATTTCATTGATATTGTGCGTTCGAATTTCAAAGGATACAACTCTACTTTGCTAGGTTGCGCGTGGAACACAGTGCAATAGTAGAATAAAAATTGAATTCAGAAAATTCTTTCCACAGTAAACATTTCGTATCTAAAAGATGTCTTCTAGGCACATCCATCTTCAAAAGATGTCTTTTAGACGCGAAATGTTTATTGGGATAGATCCAGTGTACCCTTCTCATGTGTCAACTAGGAAGCTTATGCCAACCTTGTCACAACCTTGCCCGACAACATTGCAACAAGGTTAAATTGCTATTTTACGAGCGATAAGTAATATGCAGCAACTTTACGCAGATTATGCATAAAACATGTGGAACACGACGAAAATGCAGATAATGCGTCATAAGATAATATAACATCCTAAAATGAATTGTAACTGTGAATTCCAATGATGACGAAATTCACTGTTTTAAGGTGATACTAGCGATCCCTGACGATGGCTGTACGTTAGAAAAAGAGGTGTTGATCAACGCTAATATTCCCTTGAAATTATAACTCAACATCACCATGAAAAAACATGATGCAACTCTAAAAAAATCTGAGAGGATTTGAAAAATTCTAAAAAACCTTTGCTTATCTGGCGCGTTTGCCCACTGGCAATTTTTTTTAATGTCTATGAATATCCGAATGAAGGACTCTAATTCTTTTCTCTATCACTGGAACTCTCTGAGGAACTATGAACACCTCTGAAATCCTACGAAGAACTCTTCATTGAAAATCTCTGGGAATTTCAGTGGCGTTCCATGACATGTTTTTACCCGGAACATCCCCACATAGCACAAATGTCTCATCAATATCTCCAGAATGTTCTGGCGATATTACAATGTCTCCAGAACATTGCAGAAGATTCTGGAGATATTACTGAGACATTTGTGCTATGTGGGTCTATGGAATACGATCAGGGAATTCTGAAACAACTTGTTTATGAAAGACTACATCATACAAAACTATTACAAGTTGAAACTCGGCTTTAAGTTGGTTGCATGAAATAAAACATTTAAACGCATCCCCGGGAGAATGTCCAACGGAGGTTTGTGTTCTCTTGGGGATCCAATTCGTCCGCTATTTTGGATATATGTAGCGTGGACATTGCAGTTGTCATATCAGTCATTTTCAAGTAGTAATTTCTTGTGTACCAATTTTATGAGATGGATTTCGATAAGCAACATTTACGCCATTGTATTCTATTTTGTTTTCAAATGAATAAAAATGCTGCTCAAGCTATGGAGTTGATTAATACGACATTGGGTCAACATTCTGTGAGCCATTCAACAGTGAAAAAGTGGTTTACAAGATTTCGTAATGGAAATTTCAGTCTTGAGGACGATCCACGTCCAGATGCAATCAAAAAATTTGAGAATGAAGAACTTGAAGTTTCACTGAATGAAAATCCATGTCAAACTCGTGAAGAGCTTGCAGAACAGTTAGGAGTTACTCGTCAAGCAATTTCACTTCGATTGCGTGCATTGGGAAAAATATAGAAGGAAGGAAAATGGGTTCCTCACAAATTGACGGAAGAAAATAAGAGACAAAGAGTTGCCATTCGCATGAATTTGCTTTCTCGGTTCAAGAAGAAGAATTTTCTGCATAAAATCATTACGAGTTATGGAGAATGGATTTTGTACGACAATCCTAAACGTAGGAAAGCATGGGTTGATCTGGGCCAGCCATTTACATCAGTTGAGAAACCGAATATTCATGCAAAGACAGTTTTACTCTGTGTCTGGTGGGATTGGAAAGGAATCATTTACTACGAGCTTCTCGAACCTGGCCAAACTATTACAGCTGAGCGTTACCGGGCCCAGCTGATCAAAGTAAGTGATGCTCTGCAGGAGAAAAGACCATTTACGGGGCAAGGAAGGCGAAAAGTGATGCTGCTGCATGATAATGCACGTCCACTTACAGCAAAACCAACCCAGGAACTCATCTTCAATTTAGGCTGGGAAGTTGTACCTAATGCGGCATATTCACCAGACTTAGCTCCTTCTGATTATCACTTATTTAGATCAATGTCGTCATATTTGAAGGAACAGCACTTCATGAATATCGAAGATGTCCGGAAATGGCTGGATAACCATTTTGTTTCAAAACCACCAAGTTTCTATCGTGAAGGCATTTATCTGCTACCCGATAAATGGCAAAAGACTGTAGATAATAACGGCGAATATTTTAATTGATAATCCTTGAAAGAAGTATTTTTTTAATAAAATTGAATTTGACAAAAAAACGCCGAGTTTCAACTTGCACGACTAATACAAAAATCATTTTATAATATTATAATTTCTACTCACGTGGGAAATTTTGCATCATGGGTCTCCCTTGTGCTTTTCTTTTATGGAATAACTCTTAAATAGAACAGAATATCAAATAAATAATGATATTAAACCTGTTATTTTTCAGTGCTTCAATTATATACAAATATTCAAAAATATATACAAAAATTACATTCACCATATATTTTCATATCAATAGCGTTGTATAGTTGAACTCCTTCGTAAAATGGTCCCGATCTGATTCCTTCAGCAGCTGACGGAAGTATATTCTGGAAATTACCGCAAACATATTCAAAGAAACTTGAACACGGTGGATTTCCACGTACTAAACTGCGGCTCATTCTACTAACTGTAAAATATAAAAATTAATTTACTGAATCTCATGTATTGTATCGAATCTAACAAGGAAAACGTACATATTTCGTCCCACGTCATTGATTCTGACCTGCTGAATTCCACATGGAGTATGATCAAAATGGTTGTTATCGCTAACGAAATGTACATCTTGATCATCTAGCGTTTCAACTGAACCGACGATAGAGACCAAAAGGTTTGTCGTTATCACTTGATTTACAATTCTCTTTTATACTTTATCCTCAGGCGTTAAATAAATACCTCATTCTATAAACTCTCACGATTACAGATTCGGATATAAATTTATGACTCCACGTGTGCTCACTAAATTCCATTTCGTGACGACTACTATCACATCAGTGTAAAAGGAATTTCCTAAGAAGAATATTTATTTTTATCCATTTTTGCTTGCGACACGTGTAAAAATCCCTCCCTTTTTGCAAAATGTTGATCGATTCAAATGAGACCTTATCGATCCTGTTTCAAACACTATCAAATCGCATGAACGTCTGAGTTTCATGGACCAGTCTATACCGAAATCTATCATTTTTATAGAACCATCATCATCTTCTTCAATGTATTTATTCCAAATATAATATAGGATTTTCGTAGTAAAACTGTTCATCTTTATCCGCCAAACGGGACTGGTGCAAATGTGTTATATTTTTGTGTGTTACTGTTGCAAGTGTAATGCATTGATTTATGTATTCATATAAACGGGTCGATACCCATTGATACAAAATAAATCAGAACCAACAATACAATCAGCACACAAAAATTTCAAGTACACATCAACTACACTGTAAGAAAATTTCACTGGAAAATTCCAGTACATGTACTGGAAGCAATTAACCTGTACATGTACCGGAAAATTTTAGCACATTTGTACCGCAAAAATTCAGTACAAATGTTATGGAATTTCAGCATTAAAACTGGAAATTTTCTGAGCCTCAGTACTGGAATTTTCCAGTACACGAACTGGACTTTCCCAGGACACGTGCTGGAAAATTAATGCTGAAAATATCAATGAAAATTGAAGAAAAATTGCTCACACAAAGTGATTTTGCTCGGTCCTTGTGTTTCAAGATAATTGAGAAACTTGAACATTTATGTAGATGGACAGAAAGTCACATCTACCCACCGGGATTTGAACCTACACTTTTCTACCTGCGTACCAACTGAAACCTAAGACTTAACCGATGAGCTATAGCGCGACATGTTGGAAGGCCAGCTTGGGTTACTACATATGCTTCATATCTAGAATACACAAAGGAATAAGTCTTCGAAAAACCTCATATATCAATTTTATTTGCTACAATTACAATTATTATTCAAAATCTCAATCGCGAAATTTTTAATATGAAGACTTAAAATTTTTCCTGCCAGAAACGACAAAGTCCAATAGAAGAATTCGAAATTTTTTCCAAGGCCTTATTGAGGGGATACTTTTTTCTGGTGCACAAGAACTGTAAAATTGTAGTACGAGTCAGTAAAATTTTCGCGAAATCATGGCAAAATTTCGGTACACGATCTCAAATTTGAAAATTCCAATACAAGGACTGAATTTTCAGTTACGCTTGGTAAATTTTCAGTACCGTATCAACAAAATCTCTGTACATGTACTGGAATATCCATATTCCAATACTAGCGCTGGAAATTTCCAATCCAGTTGCACAGTAAATTTTCAGTTTTTTTCTACAGTGTATACCGAAGCAGCCACAGAAGTTCAATGTACACAGTAACAAATTTTTCGTCATTGTCTAAAGTGTTAAACTTTGTGTGTAGAATATTTAACATTCTACACACAACTTTTGACACTTTACACAATGACGAAAATTTTTTTACTATGTATATCCGAAACAGAAACGTTCGTAGAATATACGAATGAGATACGAAGAACATATAATGAACGTTCATAGAATATTGGAATGAGACTGTTTTAAAGGTACTTGAAATATACATAGTACATCCGAAATGTATGATATTCATTCAATCGCCGTTCGATTGACGTACCGTGGTATATTCGATTACATACGTTCGATGAATATGCGTAGCACCTATGAAACGGTCTCATTGAAATCTGCATAGAACATATTCCGAATATTCGGAGAACGTTCATAGTATATCCTGGTGCTACTTGGGTAGCTCCATACAGAGATGCTTTACAACACAACAATGAAGGCTCAAACGAATCTATTGGTTCATCTCAAGAATTACTCTGCTTATTTATACGTGCAATTGAATCAGAATACTCAAATTTAGATTTATAAAACATAGTCCTGAGTAATGGAACTTCCCAAGCAGCACCAGGAGGAATTATGATGCGTACAACCTTCTATGGACATGCATAGAAGGTGATTATCCAAAACAGTCTCATTTGGAGGTTCTAAGGATGTGTATACTACGTCTGAAACATCCGTGTGCCGCTTGGGTTATCTTGAAATATGGGTTAATTGGGATATAACCGTTAATAATCTCATACAAAAATAAAAGATCTTTGATTTTCTCACGCTTTTCCAAAGATGGCATGTTTAAAATACTTCAAACATCCCGTACAGTACCGGACATGTTTCTATACATGGCATCTTCGTCCATCCACCTTGTATCCATGTCCACCATTTATCCATGTAAAATCCACGTAGATGCAACGTGGAAGCCGGTGGGTGTGCTCTTAGGGATGATCATAGTTATAATCACTGATCATGAACAGACAATCAAACTAAAATACCGCGATACGTAAGAACTCATGCTGAATACGTTCAATTTTTGTGATATTCTTTCTTAAGTGTGGAGACCAGATGACAGACGCATCCCTACAAACAATGATTACTGGCGTTTTAATGGACCGCTGATGGTCCTGCGATGCCGGCGAAGGGCCGTCAATGGTCCTTTGAATGGTCTGCATTCGTGTTTGCTGGGATACTGTACCTGTACTTTTTTACTTAAAGCTTCAGCGAAGGATAAAATGGGCGAGTATTGGAATTGACACTATTGAACGTATGTATTTTTCAACATTCAGCTGTATTCCAAATATAATTAAGAGTGAATGCATTCATGACACAGAAATATGAATAGGCAGAAAAATGTCAACTCATCAAATACAGTTTATCACCGCATTATAATTATAATGTAACTCATTTAACTCAATTATCCTACTCAGTAATCGCAACAAAATCTTCCAAATAATATAACTATGTCGTCAATATTATTCTGTTTTTCATATTTTCAAATTTTAGTAGATTTTGATACCTTGAACCGTGCTGAGTAATGAGCAACTATCCTCAATATTATTGAGAATAATATTGAGGGTAATATTGAGAATGGTATATAGTCTTTATATGATGCAAGTAACGGTGGATTGACTATTCTGATAACTCTAATGTAATGAGGTACCCGGGAAACTCAGGTAACTGAAAAAACCCGACCCGATTTAAGCCCGATGTAGTCGGGTAACCGCACATCCCGTATTTTCACTGTCATAACAGAAACTGTTTAGCAACCCTCCGGGAACTGTTTCCCGTACAGTACCGAACATTTCTACGTTGTCTCTTTCATTGCCTCAACGAAAACTCTCCGTGGTGTCTCACGGCTCCCATTTCTCTGCTGTACCGGTAGTGAACGGGGATATCATTTTTTCACATGGGCATGTAAGGCAAGTTTTCCCAAAATATCCAGAAAACGCCATATACTCACCGTAAAAAGCCAAAAAAATAGTATTTTTCCACATGGTTCATGGGGAACGTCATATGCATGAATGGAGAATCCATTGTCCATACAAGACTTGAAAATTTCCAAAGATGGGGCAAATCCAAATATTATTTACAGTGTAGGCAGGGACCAGTCAGTCCTCAGTTGAATCAAATCAGTCGATGCCTTTCAATACCTCAAAAATAATGTGTGGCTAGAACAGACTGACTTCTTAGATGAGAGACTTACAATCTACCCTGTCCGGAATTCCCGAATGAATTCGCGAAATTCGCGTGTGGAACTGGATTCACATCTGGAACCAGTTGGATTCCCACCCAGGAAGCGCGTTATCCTTTCAGGTCCTGCATGGGACACTTTAGGATTTCGTTCGGAGTCCCTCAGGTTGCGGACCAGCACCATTTGAGTTCCCACTTGACAGGTTTCTGAGCGGGCCCGACCGGCAACTTGGAGAACCCTGAATAGTAAGATAGGAAGTGCCCGAAAATGTAGGGAGCCGAAAGATAATAATTTGTGAACTCAAGGATAATTACTACAAGTTCCTAGCCCTCCTCAAATAACCACAGACGCTTGCGGATAAATGGCCTTTCGGCCACTTGCTACCGCCCTAAGTGCGACCATCCCATTCATCCAGAAATTTTCAATGAGGTATCTATCTTTGAGTGGCAAGAATGAGCAAGAAGTTCGAATTGATGATTTAATTCATCTCATTTATTTCAAACAAAGGTGCTTAGAGCAGACAGCATTTGCGATGGAATACATTCAAGAATGAGTACTTCACTGATTCACATTCAATTCTGTTCCACGGGTGTATATGCAAATCCATTCCACCAAGGCGCCTTACAATCTTGATGACCCCATAAATAAAGTTTATTAAACTGATACATATCAGCATCAGGTAAACATCCGAATATTTGGTCGAATTCAAGTAAATTTCTAGCTGGCATATTGATTCGTTCTGCGGGATAAGAAACCCATGGGACTTGCGAGATTATATCTTCCCCCGGAGTTTCTCCGTAATGATGACAAAATCCCTAAAAACATACCCATCATCTGAGTGTGATTTCAGTACCATAATAATTGAATATATTCAAATCATGTTCATCATATCCAAATTATATCAGATTTAAACCTAATGATCTTCAGATAGGGAAAACAACATAATTCTCCAAAACTTGAGAACTCACCGTTCCCCACGATAACAGGAAGTTCCTTGAAGTGATCGGATCAGGCGGTGAAGAGGCAAGCTTTTGAGTCAGATCTTCATAAGTCTCAAAGGCAATCCTCAAACCATGAACATCCGCAAAATCCTCCGCTGCTGTGTAAACGCTTTGCTGTAAAGTGGATTAATTCATCTCATTTCACGAGTGTAAGTTTATCTAAAAAGTACTTGACCTTCCGTTGGAAAAACCAGTAACTTCAGTTGTAATTTCAAATATTGTTCAGTTCAAAGATTTGTGAGGTAAATTATCATTCTTGCATTACTGAGAGTCAGTGATCTCAGAATGCGGGAGCTGTCAGCTCCCACCATGCTACCCTCCATGACTATTGCAAGCTTCCCGCATTTCCGAGTGAAATAACAAAAATTTCACTGTAGTACAGTGTGGTCACTGCCCAAAGTGTACTTCTTGTTTCTTCAAATTAACGTCCGATAAGACTGCGGTAATCTCTAAAAGATGTATGGCGGGGGTCGCCAGCTCCCGCATTCTAGGATCACTGCTGAGAGTCTTTCATCTCTCGATTCCCAGTCCTTCGCAAACACGGTAAATAATACCCGAAAAATTCAATATCAATTCTCTCATTATGTTGAAAATGAAATACATCATTCAGATCGCTGAACTGAATAATGAAATCAGAAGAAATTGATTGTCCGTCCTTAACCCATCTACGGCGGTGTGATTATCATCTTTACGATAAACTCATCTTGGATGTTTCCTTGTGAGAAACCACAGAATCAAAAGCGCTTCAAAAATTATAGTTCGGAATGCCTGATGATGAACTGGGGACTAGGACTCCCATGATTCACCCTTGTTCCCCCGAAGGAGTGAAATCGTTATTTTTCTCAAAAATCGCTTTTTATATTCCTATCGAAAATTGCAACGCACCAAAATCACTTCAAAAAATATGTTTGTTCCTTAACCCCCTCCCATGGGGCTTAACCCTAGTAAAAATGATTCTAGCGGTCACCTAGCATCTGTGAAAGTCCTTGCAGTAAAGCTAGTTATTAGAAGGAGCCTCGACATGAACTAGGAAAAACTTAGAATCATTTCTGTTAGGAAAATTCGAACTCAATATTAACAAATATTTTCGATCTCGATCTCTCACAAAGCTGGTATCGAATTGCTTGTCTAAACCATAGCTATCCTAATGAATTTATTCCGAACGATTATTCAATTTCCACAATAATGGAGATTGAGAAAGAACAAAGAATTGATAAAGTGACTTGTTGCGTTTTGTTTTGTCACCAACGATATAGTGAAGAACATTCCAATGGATTCTCATTTGCAACCTAGTAGAACAAATCCAATTGAATCGATCAGTTGAGAACTATGGATTCTCACGAGAAATGATACCTCAAAAGAACACGAAGGTTCAAAGAACGTTCAATACAGGTATTACAGGTCTATCCAACGTCCGGCCATTTGAAGGCCCACTGAACATCCCGCGAAGGTAAATTTGTACAATAGACGTAAATTTAACCTAGAGGATTTGTGTTCTCTTAGGATGAAAAAGTCAAGCACCATGATACACTATGAAATTCCGTGAATCCTTCACACTACCCAGATAGCACTTTGAAGCTCTTCCCCTAACAGCAAAACGTGTGTCCGAATCGTTCAGAAAAAATAATAGGATATTCAATTCTTTTCCAGAGATCCGCCGTGTTCTAACTTGGCGAATGGTGTCAGGCTGAAGTATGTAATACACAGTGCTTTTGAGCAATTTGGATTTAAAAAAAAAATCTAAAAATGTTCATATCCTGAAAATTAAGGCTCCAGGCAGCACCATGTTCCCTGGTCGTTTTCGAAACGTTCTAAGAATATCATTTTCAACAAGTTTAGACGTTCTTAGAATATTTTAATAACCTCCAAGTGCTGTTAGGGATGCCCGTTTGGTGTGAAAAAAAAGTTATTCAATGCATGAACGTACAGTATGATGGTTTTCAGGTGAGGAATCTTCATCTTCATCAACCCAATTGACATCCCACCTCCTTTGACTGTACGCAATTAAAGAATGCATCCTGGGAGGATAATGATGCGCCTCCAGGAAATTTGGAATTGGACGCAAATTCTCAAATTGTTTTCCTCCTTTATCCAAACGTTCACCTGCGAATATTGCAATCGATTATTCAATTGAATTGGAGCAGGGCATTTGGCTCTGTCTTTGTTGAAAGTCCTGATGAAAAAGGACAGATTTTTTGTAGGGATTGGAGTCATTAGACAATATCAGAAATCTGATCAGTTTCTGAAGGAGGAGTTCTATTCTTCCTGGGATTTTTTCACTGTTTGAATAACAAAAAAAAGTGCAATATGCAAATCTTTATACATAGTAAAAAATGAGGCCGGAGCAAAGATCCCAGCGAAATGTAAAATGCGGTCGGGTGTTGAAATTAACACTACTGAATGTACGTATTTTTTAACACTTAGTAAAGGGGGGGGGGGGGGTAAAAAAATCGCAAAAACAGTGCTACGTAGTTCATAGACGGCTCCTTATTATGATTTAACCTCAAAATCATATCATGGGAAACAAGTAATGCATGAGTATGATCTTGTATGATCGTGAATGATTCATACATGAACATGCAAGAACCACTCATGATCATATGTAGGACATTTATGATCATGCATGTTTCCTGGTCAATAATTTTCATTGAAATTCTATGTTCAACGTAGTCTTGAATGATCAAGTGTGACCATGTATGATCATGCGGGATCACGTAAGATCATGTTAATGATATAATTATCGGGAGTAAAATACTACATGCTCATGCATGAATCACGTATGATCATCTATAAAGTGAGATAGCAAGTGTCCCCAAAATTGCGGTCTTCCGAAAGGCAATGGCATTCAGATTCAATGAAAATCACTAGAAGTTCTTAAGCCCCTTAAAATGGCGGCAAACCTTACTTTTGCTGTTGTACGAATAGCCCTTCGAGCGTGTACTACCTCACCCATCTATGAATCGCACATGATCATACATTATCACCCAGATTATCTAGAGAATAGAATAATTTCTGTTTTACGTGATCTTGAATGATCATGTATGATCGTATATGATTTATTTATACAGTCTGCTTATGATGTCAGATGGAAACTAATTCAAAAAGACGAAAGCCGCATAGAAACGGATAGGAATAGATGAATTCCGAATGCAGACCTTGTATGCATGAGATCTTACATGGTTATGCAAGATGACCACCTTTTTCAGTCCACATATTCAACAAATGTACATAATACTTAGAAACCTCGCGTACTCATCCAATAAAATTGGGATTTCGCGAATATTGTATTACAACTTGACCCAATGATCATTCGAAACCGGAAAATGTATAGCTTGAACAGGAATTCAGTTTCCCCTAATTCAGACAATTTGATTTTCCGACTAGAATGTTTATTGAGATCTTTTCGAATTGAGACGATGTATTCATTTACCTCTATGATCCAACGCACGCACCATTTCTCGAGCAATCCGATATCCCAAACGAGCATAATTGAAGTGACTGAAAATTAACATCACATACATCTCCTTGAACACTAGAATTGAATCTACTGGTTAGAATTCAATAATAAAACAGGGCCACAAAATGAAATTGAGGTGGAGCATCTTTCACCGGGGTTGATCTTTATGTTTTTGGGGTCGCTAATTACGATCCCGGTGTCAACATGACTCTATCACGTCAGGATCAAGGTCAAATAAAGATCAAACACCTTGAATCACGTGATATAATTTCTTTGACCCCGGATTCTGGAAGAACGGACAATTTCACTTCCAGATACGCATTGACTTGTCAATCAAAACAACCTTTGAAGTTCATTTGGAGGTCATATAAAGGCGGGATCCTTTTTTTGACTTCTCAGCTGATATCTCCGCTAGGAACAAGTCTCAAACCAGTTGACTTTTATGGCTTCGGCTTAGCTGGTTACGGATCCAGTATTGATATGACTTTGTCACGTTAGAACGAAGGTCACATAGAAGGCAAATAGCTCAATTCGAATGATATAATTTTCATGAAATCCCCCCGCCCCCTTCCACCCTCTTATACTGCTCGTGTGCGTACATCCGTATATGTGAGCGCTGTGTATGGAATCGTATGTATTTGTTCATTCACATATATGATGTGTGTGCGTGCACGTAGTTTTGTATGAACAAAAAAAGGATCCCGCCTTTATATGACCCCCAAATGACTTTCGGAGGTTGTTTTGGCTGACAAGCCAATGGCGTATCTGGTTGCGAAGTTGTCCGTTCTTCCAGAATCTGGGGTCAAAAAAATCATATCACGTGATTTAAGGTGTTTGATCTTCATTTGACCTCGATCCTGACGTGTCGGAGTCATGTCGACCCCAAAAACATAGAGGTCAACCACAGTGAGAGATGCTCCACCTCCATTTCATTTCGTGGCCCTGTGTAATATATAGGAAATTGTTTTTCATTTCAATTTCTTACACTTACTCAGGAAACGTTTCATCGTAAAAAGGTGGTTGAATAGCCCCTGCTGGAATAACTGCAAGATTCAACGTTGAATTCGTTTGTCCATTTTCTCATCAATTAAACACTCTTTGATTAAAACAGATTTAGTTGAACCATTCTGAATGTTTGATCATTCACAGAGGAATGATAAAAGTAATGAATAGCATGCACGGAGAACTCAATTTCTTACACTTGAAGAAAATTTATTTGCCCTCATTCTGATAAATCTTGTTTCCGATAGAAAAAATCATTAATTTCAATGGAAAAATTTTTCATTGAATTGAAATTACATACTTCGAATTCGAGAAGGATTATATTTCCGTTCCAATTTGAGAATTTCTCGTTTGAATCTGATGAAAACTTTGTCCATTCAACTGAATTTTTTTCCATTGAAAAAAAGATTCATTAAAATGGCGGCAAACATCCATTGTTAGGTACTTTGAATCAATCTCACAATTTTCTACTTACGAAGCGTATTGGTACCATAAACGTAACGTGGTAGCAACGAGGTTGCATATAACGGCTCTTCGCTGGAAAGATATATAACAAATCATCTCTGAATTCCTTCGATCCATTCCATCGATAAATTATTACAGTTTATTCCCAAGTGGCAACAGACGTTCGAATGTACATACGAAACAGTAACATTCATAAAATTTATGAATGACATACGAAGATGCTGTGAAGTATTCAAATCATACGTTCCCGAGTCGAGAAGTGATTCCTCCTCTCCCCCTACGTATGGAAGATCAGGAAATTTCTGTCACTTTGAGTAGCAAAGAAGGAGAATTAGTTCCTCTTTTGCCCCTCAAAGTGACGCGAATTTCCTGATCTCCCATATGTAGGGGGAAAGGAGGGATCACTTGAGTACGTCCCGTAGAAAAGCTTCCCCTTTCCATTTCCATAAACTTGTGAAAATTTCTCTGTTATTCCCCATATTTTGAGAAAAAAATGGGCAAAAAAATATGAAAATTTTGCATGAACGAGGGAAACTTTGCCAAGGGGTTACATCGAGCGTGCGCAAATCATGCCTATTCTGACTTCAAATAATATTTTTAAACGCTTGATATTAACGACGATTCCCGGCTCAGTAGATAAGATCATCTTATCTGCCCTAGTGAAAGTCTCCGGTTCTATTCTTATGAAGGGGTTCAATGTTCTTGTTCAAGTCTTATAAATTTTATACGCTTCCTTTGTTTCAATTTCCATACCTAACAGATTCGAATTCACCAGAAGTGGACTTTGAATTCACCAATTAATTCCCAAAAAATGCTCAAAACGCTGACATGATTATACGCTAGGGGTTTTAAATACTCTTTGTATTCCTTTCATTCAATCTCAATATACTTTTCGTTAGCTCTCCTGTTACGATCCAGCATACGCTTCGTTTACGCTCTTATTTTCACCAGGGCCATAGTAAATTTGACCCCAAATTCGTCGTTGTATGAATAAGTAACTACAATATTACTTACTTGTCATACACATAACCATATTGCCAGGAGAACTCCTTTTTGAATTTATTCGCAGCATTTAATTTCTTGTGGTTCAAAACATTAGTGAGATGATCGTCATCCACTTGGAACTAAAATCAATTATTCACAGTATAGGACTAGTGTGCTCAGAGCATAGTATTTTCCAGGATTAAGTCACAAATCATTCCACACAACACATAATATCGTTGCGTTATTGCTGCAATATTTCAATCCCGATCGAATATTATTAATCACGATGGATTGGTGCAACAATTTTGAAATATCGAAAGAATATTACAAATCCCAAAATAACATTGCATGAATATTTCAGATCGATGAAAATATTACGCATTGGAAAACCGTTTTTACAATATCAAATTTCGTTCTCAAAGAAACGTTTCAATTTGTAACTCACAGCAGAGGAGAATATGGTCCCCCAATTTTTTACAAAAACTTGTTCGAATAATTTATCGACAGAATGAGCTTATGAAAAGCTCAAAGCAATTCTTCTGAATATTTGATATTTCCGCATATGTCTTTTGAAATATATCTGCAACATTGATGAGACATTCGTTAATCTCCCATCAAATTCTGATATTCCTGTGATATTGCTACAATATTACTGCTATCAAAAACCTCGGACGTGAGAAACTACAGCAACATCGCAGCTGTGTTACTTATCACAACAACACCTCAAAATTACATAACTGCAACAGCAGTGCAATATCATATAATTATTGCGAAATCCCATATAAAAATGGGGATACATACAAAATATATCAAATTTTTATCGTTATTTCACAAAAATTAATGAGGCTCACATACACGGAGATAAATAGTGTAATAAGATAATATTATTTTGTCAAAAGTCGACACAATTACATGACGGTCTCAGGGGCTTTCTTACAAAATGTGGTAAAAATTATTGCATTTGTAGTACTATTCTATTCCACTTTGAGGGCTACTTCTCAAGAAATGAGACATACAGTAGGGGAACGGCGGGTGGTATGGCCCGGCGGACGGTATGGCCCACCACGTGTTTCCAGGATCTGACGCTAGGTGGCAGCACTACACACTGTTGGTCATGTCGAGATTGTTTCTGTCTATCGTGTAGGAAAACTTTATTATTGTCAATACAGGGTGTTGAGAAAAATCTAACTTTTTCTATTCACTTGTTCTTGGTGTACTGTGTCGGCGAAACTTTGAGACGTTTTGTACTGAAGTAGGTCAGATCATAAAATAATGTGTCATACTAGTATTGACCCCCCCCCCCCCCCCCCATATATAGAACACATCTCATGAGTTGTAAGCGGTAATGTTTGTTTGGTCATGAACTAATTTTTTCGTCAAAACCCTCGATCGGGCGGTATGGCTCACATTGAATTCGGGTGGTATGGCCCACATTAATCCATTAGAGCTCATGCTGAAATAATAGGAGATATGGGATGTTTCCGATTGCAGGCAGGGGCTAACCCCTTGGGCTGGAATACTGGATTCCCATTGGCTGAATCATGGCCCCTGGGGCTAAGAGCTCTCGCAATCGGAAGCATCCATGGTCTCGGTCACCGATGGAATCTTGGCAAATCCATGCTGAGCCAAGTGAAGTGAAAAACGTGTGTGAGAAAATTGTTTATAAATAAATTGGTCAAAAAATTTTTCACGTCCACATTGCGATCGTTCATTGCTTTGGAAAAAAATAACAAACCAATACGTGTTTTATTTTTTCATAACAAAAAAATCGCAATGTCGATTCAGGGTACATGTTTTCTATGTATTCTTTTCTCAAAATCGATTGGTGGGCTCAGTTTTACCGAAAACTTATTTCAAAAAGAATGGTTCAAACAATTTATTTATGAGGAATATTTTTATGCATGCATTTCACATGAAAATTCGTTCCTCGATACTATGCTAAGATTTCATCGGTGACCATATCCCCCATGGTTTCACCATGGGCTCTATTGGGTTAGATTTGGATGGTATGCTCCATATGATAATGTACATATTATATCATTATTGCGATAGATGTAAATTATCCAGTCCACAGTCTAAGTAAGAGTTGAAAAAACCATATTCAATGTTGGAAACCAATAATTTTGTGTTAAAAAATATGTTGCCGTTTGAATTGACCGGTTTTTGGATGGTGGGCCATACCACCAGACACCCACAAATTTTTCATAAGTTCATCTGTAAACTAAAATTATTCCTGATCGTTTATTTCACATATGAAATTTTTTTCTTCAGGATGTATATGATAAAAACATTCGAAAAAGTTGTGTCCCATACCGTCGCGACATCCTTTTACTCTGGAGTGATTTTATCTCAATTTTCCCTTAAGAGGGCCATACCACCCGCACGCCGTTCCTCTACTAATTAGCTAGAAAATTTTGTAATTTTTATCGTATTATTTTTCTCCGTGTATAGTTTGTATGGGGTTATGTAAAAATCGGACATCCTTATATGAAGGCATTGAATGCTGAAATGAAATTCAATCCGTTATGAAATTCTCTTTATACTGCGCCTACAAGAAAAAATGCTAAATGAGCGATAAATATTTTATTGATACAACAAAATTCTCCACTGACTGAAAAAAGGTTGGGAACAGAACTAAAGTGCTGGCTGTTAAAGATATCCAAAAGTACAAACTTTTATAAGGGCGCTGTAGTCACAAACCAATTTCCCCTTTGTACGAATGACACATTTTAGAAGAATCATTACAATAAATTGATGACATAGATTCATTATTTCCCCTTATTCAAGGATTCAATACCTTCTGTTCAAATCCGAACTGCTCAATCATTTGAGGATGCATTTATATTTCGCGTAAATTCCATCCAACTCAGTTGAGAAAATGATGAATCTCGTCCAAAGAAAGTCAAATTAGAATACCTGAATTGATTGGATTTAATGCAAATGTAGTCTCATAAATGGGATCGAACCTCACGATAATATGCGTGTAGTCTGTTGTTGTCGTTGTTGTTGTTATCAGGTTGATCATACCAATCAGGATGGCCTATTATCACTTTCATTTCAGTGATTTTTTGCCACATGTCGAACCCATTAGATAATCTCGAATTTCGAATGATACGTTTCATGGTTGTCTTCAAATGTTCCACCATCGTTCTTATCTGAAAATGAAATCGATTTGAAAACTCATGGAAGTTTTCTAGTTTCTATCACATGCGGATGCAAACATTACAAGAATACACAAGAAGAACGAGAATAACATGAACCTTTAGAACTATGATTGGATTTAGAAAAATGTCCACATTTTTCCTAAAATATGGTGAGAAATTGAAGAAAAAATTCCAAATATTAAATATTGATTCAAGGCAAGAAAATCACTCACATTATTGTGCTTTCGTGGAGTCAGTACTTCTCGTGTGTACATGAAAGCAAGCACGTGTTTCATAGTATGATGTTCGATACAATGCATTAACCTGCAACAATCACATCGGGTCAAAAATCGCACTGAACAAAAGAATTATATGAATGATTCGTTGATCTTTGTACGTAGGGAAACAAACAGGAGTACCCACGCCTACGTTGCCTCTCCGTGGAATTCATAGAGAAAAAAGGTATCGGTGGATAACAACGTGTACGACGGAGAAGCAGCGTATAGACGACGAAATAATGTCTGCAGGGAGAAAAGATCTTGACATTAATTTCTCTACGCTGCTTCTCCGTGGTGCCACCTTGGATTCACCGCTCTCTTTTTCCTCCTTCAATTCCACTGAGAGGCAACGAGATTTCATCGGCAACTGTCCCGCTTGAACATGGTGGGGTTTCCTTTAGTGTGGAGCACAGAGGAGCAACAATGAAGAGTCCAAGGATGCCAGCCCGTGAGAAAATTTTCCTCGTTCATGCAAAATTTCCTTATCCTTTTCTTTATGTGTTCCTCAACACATGGAAAATAATATTAAAGGTTTGCAAGTTTATGGAAATGCAGGATAAGGAAAACTTTTCTGCGGGTGGACACCCACTCAATGGTGTAATGCCCAAGTGGAAAAAACTTCCCAATTTAATTTAATTCATATTGACTTGTACATAAATCATATATCAGGTACTGGGTATCCAAATGAGTTTCCACCCTGGAAACATAATCATAGGCGCCGCTAAGTATCCTCCCGATCGTGATAGTTTTATAGTAAATAAGAATTTCTTGTATATTTTCTATAAGTTAAACTTTATGAGGTCTTCCATCAATGAATCATTGTATTCAATATATATGGAATAAATACATATATACATCCATACAAATCATATATTAACTATGTTGAATTATACACTGAGATAAGAGAAATTTGAAGGTTCGGTCAGTAGTAATATATCTGATCGATAACTCTGAATATTACTGAACTTTCGAAGATGTTTGATGAAATTTCAAGAAACATCACTGAAATTGTGGTTAGATTACTCAGTGTTCTTCCATCGTTATTATCTAATATAATATTCGTGGCCAAACTCGCTATGTGTCACTCAATTACTAAACATTTAGTAATTGAGTCCCTGTTGAAAAAAACCCAGCATGGTCCCACATGGAACCGACTTGGTCCCAGCTGAACCAACTTGGTTCCACCATACAGACCACGATGGTTGGCCGAACAACCAATATGGGACCAACTCGGTTTGATTGGACCAACTTGGTCCCAGCTGAACCAAGTTGGTTGCATCATGCAGACCATGATGGATGGCCCAACAATCAATAAGATACCAACTTGGTTCCAGCCGATGCCCGTTACAGACCATGAGGGCAGTAAAGTCAGATTCAACGGGATTACCTCCTCCATCACGATCTATAATGGAAAAGAAATCTCCAAATGCCAGCGAGATGAAGCTTTAGTAAGATATAACAAAAATTAAAACCCCATACTACTGGAATTTTGAGGATTGACTTATTGCTATCAGAGTTTATATCGAATACGGTCTAACTTATGTAGGTATTAGTCCAGTAAAGTGAGGTATAATCATGCAGGATAGTGTCGACCTAGGTGGAACCATACTGAGTAATACTGACCTAGGTAAAAACATGCTAACCCAGATAGCAATTTAACCTTGCTGCAATGTTGTCAGGCAAGCTTGTGACAAGGTTGATATAAGCCTCCTAGTTGACACACGACAAGGGTACAAGCTTACAAAACCCTTGCAGCAGGGCTGTAGCAATCTTACACTGACAAGGTTGTCAATAAGAAGCCAAAAACAATCGAATGACAAGTGTGACAGGGTTATGACAAGCCTACATGTTATCTGAGAAGTAGGACCAACCTATAGGGGACCTAGGTAGGACCATGTTGGTCCCATATGGGTAGGTCCTACCGAGCACGGTCTGACCTTCCATGGTTCAACCATGTAACCAAATTCCTACTGGTCCCACCCAGCATGGTCGAATCCAGCTGAGTTTTTTCAACAGGGAGTGACATATGCATGGAGAAAATTTTGTAGTGAAAATTGATATATTTATATTGTAGTAATGTAACAATGAGTATGCGACAGATTACCACAACTCTTCTTCAAGTCAAATAATCGAAACACGGGCCACTATTGGCTGAGCACTGTTGCCAGAGTTGCCAGTAATGGCAAATTCACAGCAACCATGATGAGGCCAGTTAAATCGACAGTACTGATGAAGGAGTCAAAGTGCTAACATCATTTCAAATGGGAACCAGTATAACATCCATTACCACGTCGGTACCGATACTTGATGCGAGCCTGGTATAGGGGAACTCTGACATTGCATGAGGATCAGTTCTTTGACCAGAATCAGATATTCAATTGGAGTCAATTTTGTGATTGATCGATTCCGTTGAAATTCTGGGTTGGTAAGGTAACCTGGTATAAACAAATCGAAGATATGAAATATCAAAAGAACCTACCTCGTATGCCTCTCAAATTCAATTGTAGACTCTCGAATCCTAGACCTCATGTCCAAATCAACGTGCATCAAATTTCTTTCCAAGAATGTTAACTGAATGTGATTCACTATTTGAAAAACTTTAATGTTGGTAAAATCACTTGATTTACGGTGAATTCAAATTTTCAAACTTTACCAATTGTACTTGCATCCTCTTCTTCAAGAATTCCCCGCAACGACTCCCAATAGTCTACTGGCACGAGAAATGGACCGTGAGGGTAAAAATATACACCGACTTCGGCCATACGTGCCGCAGATTCTTCCCCGCCGAAGATATGTTGTATCCATGACGAAATCTTGAAGAATGTTTTCTAAGTGATTATTCCACTAGGGGATCATGTTCAATGATATTTTCGATTCAGCTAGTACCCCGATCGAAAAAAACCTCAAGGGATCCCTCATAGGAACCCTCGAGGGTTCCCAGAAAGGATCCCATAAGAGTTCCCCTATATGATATATATGAACCTTTTACCTAGGGAATTCGCAATACCTTATAAATAATTTTATTTCATATAGTAGATTCGTATTTATTCACCTACTAGGACCTCAATTTTTCCTTTTGTAGAATGTGAAGTCTACTAATATCTGGTTTTGTAATTATTTTATTTACATGTGGACATCTTTACAACATTTGGTTTTAATATTTTACCATACCAACTTCACATTAAAAACAATGTTGTCAAGTTATCTCCGAGTTGCCGCGTTAGTATAGGAATAATTAATGCATTGATTTTTACTCCTTCTCACAATTTTTCTCTCAGTGTACCGTTGTCTAAATTCTGCAGTTGTTTAAAAACATGCCCCTTTTGTGAGGTAATCATTTTTAGGTTCTCTGAATATCATATATAAACATGTTTTTAGTTGAGTGAAGAACCGATGAGTGCCTTTTCATACATCCCCGGATATTTGAATTGTGTGAGAGTTTCAAAGCTCATTGAATAGTTCACTTTGAGACGTGAGCGAAACGAGCATATGCCCAATAAACACACACGTTATTTCAACGTTGAAAGAACGTTAGACTGTCAAACGGACGTCAGTCGTTGATTTCATACCGTTGATTTTTAGTTGAAACTTGATAGGGAAATGGACGACTTGGAATTACGTTTTAATGACGTGTAATTTTAACTAATATTCAAAAATAACCATCACACGACGTCCTCAAAAAACGTGTTTTGAACAGGTTTGAATCACGCGTTTAAAATGTGTTTATAACACCTTGTGTTTGAACTTCAATTGAAGATATTCTGCTAAAAATGTCGAACGAAACCGAACAATGGTTAAAATTTCAACAAAGAGCAAGATGGTAAATAGTGTGTCATACTTTCCAAATTCTGTCATACTCAGAAATACTATTGTTCTCGAGATTGGATGAAAAGTTTTCAAAATGATTTGTTGGATTCAATTCACGTTTTAGAACCATCATTAGGACACGTCAATATTTGACGTCTTTTAAACGATGCTCAAACCGTTGATATGACGTTATTTTATGGTTGAAAAACACGTGATCTGCCGCGACATTTTTACGTTGAATCAACGCAAGAATATCACTAATTCACAACGTGTGGTTATTGACTGTTTTTGACGTTTTTAAAACGTGCGTGTGTTTACTGGGTGTGAGCTACGTTATGTTCAAGATGAGCGGAGCGAATTTTGAAGGCGGTCGGACTGCTGTGCGAAGCAAAGCAGCCAGGGAACGAAACCCTCTGATTACTATTTTGTTGTTGCAAAAAACAGTAAAGAAAGCACGTTGTTTCTAAAAACGTTCACGATATTGTTATTTTTGCATATTATACAAAGAATTGTATAATATGAGCTATACCCATGAATTTGAAACCGTTTGATTTTTTGTCTTTCAGATAAGAATTTGCCAACGGATACAAAACTTAGATTGCATTTCTATCCGTTTGAATCATATTCTTGCATCCCTTTGACAGTTTTCATCGGAATGTATCCGCATTTCTGCCGTTCAAAGCAAGAATTGAGACCGTAAATGCATTTGACCTGAATTCGAGAAAGTCAAGAAAAACTGTTTTCTTTCAAAATCAATAGAACAAATCATTTTCCAATGGCAAATCATTTCTAGGGTATAATATACCCTAGACATGGTTTGCCATTGAAGTCTATAGACTATTGAAGTATTATAGACTTCCCATTTTTGTGTTAGATACGGTTTTTTTTTCTATGAACGTTTCAAACTCGATTAATTTCTTCGTACTTCGAACCGCTGTTATCGAAAGAGTCATAAGTTTTTTTCAAAATGAAAAACACAGTAGAATGCAGAATTTTTTTACGATCAAAATGATATGAGACATTGATTTTCGTCAAAAATACGAAATGCGGCCTTCTTGCTTTGGACGGCAGAATTTGTACTAGGATTATTTTCTACGATAATGAATGATCAAACGTGCAGAAATTTGTGATTACTATGAAATACAAACCGGATAAATGAAAGAAACGTAGAATGTGCGATGAAATAACATATCTGTTCTTGTGGATATTTCAGGAGAAAGAAGCTAGAAAATCAAAACAACAGGATAAATACCATTTTTTTCCAGTTAAAATACTTACATACTCTAGAGCAATTACCTCACTTAAGCGGACTCGAAATTTGTACACTAAAGCAAGACGTGTTCTCAATTCATTCTCCAAATACTTTTCTCCAACACCTTCAATGAATTCACCAATAATTTCTGTCCTAGAATTCACGAAATCTTGCAAATCATCTGAGTCAAGTTTGAATCCAAACATCTCATCAGCCTTTCCCATCTAAAATTCAAAAAGTACACTTTTTCCCCGATTTCACTGAAATAGTCGTATTGCATGCGTATAGTACGGGCGCGAAACTACACCAGGAGAAGGATTCAGTTACAGTTAAGTCTCATAGTGAGAAATGGCGGTATGAATATTTAGTTATAATTACCGATACACAGATTCACTACTAAGGTCTTTGGTTATACAGGGTGATCCGAAACAAGGGGACCCTACTACACAGGCAAATTTTACGTCCAAAGTTAAACAATATTGAATTTGAAAAAATTTCATCGGAGCTATAGTTTTTGAATTATAAACATTTGAAGTTGACCAATCAGGTTGCGGAATTTTTGCGCCACCAGGGACGCGGGCGTCCTGCACGAAAGGCGAATTAATCGAAGTTTGTCAATTATCTTCGAATTATTAATTGGAACAAATTCATATTCTAATTCAAAAATATTACAGTATAAAGATGTCCAATACAGTACACTCTCGCAAATGGGCCGCTCCTTCACTTCCTTCAACGCAAGGCCAGAACCGTTTGAGTGAGAGAGAAGGTGAGCGGCCCATCAACGAGAATGTGCTGTGTCTCGAAAAGTACGCGTAATCGTGATTTGTCATCCATAAAAACAGTGATGCCAGATTCGAGACCGAAACCATTTTTACTCACCCCATTGACCGCTTCCCCTTTCTCCCACCGTGCGGAATAAGTCGCGCGAGCGACAGAGGAAGAGTGACTATCACTCTCTCGCTCGCCCGACTTATTTCGCGTGGTGGGAGAAAGAGGAAGCGGTCGATGGAGAGGGTAAAAGCGGTCTCAGTCTCGAAACTGGCATCACTGCATGAAAATTGGATATGAGACACTTTCAGCAATTTCGATTTAGTATAATTGAAGTTGAATGTGGAATTCATTTCCGTAAATGATTCAAAGTAAAATAACGTTGCAACGTGTACTCTTCATTAGAATATCGACATACTTTTTCACTCATCCCATGTGGAAATAAAAAATATGGCTTGAGCAATTAGCAAACAAGTTTCTACGTACAAGGAACTCTTCGCTCCCTTTAAGGAGAGACTAGCGATCCCCGCGGATGCAACCCGCCATACAAGGGTACCGACTGAGTAAACATTTTCTCGGCAAGAATGCTCTGAATTGAATTCATGAAAAAGCATGAAATTTTCAGGAATAAGTCTTCAGCCCTTTATTTATCGCGGTACATCGCCCGAATTTTGAATTTCGAAAAAAAATTTTGTGTTGCCGACTGAGAAAAAAATATTTTTTCGAAATTCAAAATTCGGGCGATGTACCGCGATAGATAAAGAATAGAAGATTTATTCCTGAGAATTTCATTCTCCTCCATGAATTAAGTTCAGCGTATTCTTGCCGAGAAAATGTTGACTCAGTCGGTACGCTTGTATGGCGGGTTGCATCAGCGGGGATCGCTGGTATCCCCTTAAGTAATCTAAGCTATTGCGAACTAATCATTAGTTATCCGCGACGTTCCAACCGGTTTCCTCTTCCAACTGTACCCATTGTCCCCCATCATATTGTCAAGATTATTAACAATTCAAATGTTCAATTTTGCAATATGATACAGTCATATGAAAAATCCATATTTACATGAGTGAAAAATATTACTTTGGGCTGAGGAAAAGAATATTTCATCCAAATTCCCCTCCATACACATTCTGTATGGTTTGCGTGAGTTCAGTTGTGAAAGAAAAACAGTTGCCAGTTCTAATATTGAAAATTGGCCTCAGCGAGATTTGAACCCAGGTCCTCCGAGTGGGAAACAAAGCCTCGATCACATGAGCAGATCTCCAAGATGACAAGAGAAATACTTCAACCACTATTTATGGTGGTATTTGTGGTTGACTTTGTTCAGAATTAAAAATAAAAATATATTCAAGACAAACAGTTGAATTCAAAACATTTAAATAGCGGAAATCTTTTCAAAACTCAATATCACTTGTCAAATTTATTCTCTTAACTCATGTGAAGTTCGATAACCAGTCAGAAGTTGGAACTTGTTTTCAACTTTATCAAAAAACTGGTTTGTAGAAAAATATATATCACAATTTTTCCATCATTGGGATATCATTCTCAAGCATCCCCCACAGTGGATTCAAATTATTTACCCGCGGGAATAATCGTATTGTTCTATATTTTCCAAAGATATAACTGTTTTGGCCATGAATTAATTTTCCCTGGTAAGAATATAATGTACGTTTGCGAAAGGGAGTGTCATTTTACACTCCAAAATGAGTGAATCTCCTCTTCGTATACATTTGCATTCAATTTTTATGACACTTCGTGGCATCGATGACACTTCATTTTCACCAGGGTTGTTACGACAGTTTGGAATATTAATTCATTGAGACTTATTGTTCTCGTTGCTCGATATTGCTTTGTAAAATCAACATTATTCGCTTCAAGTTAAAATATCAAACTCATATTGTAATTTTAACCAGTGATTTTCAGCAACTCAATTCTTGTTACCTATACATTGAAACATCACAATTATTGTCATTCTCATATTGCTAGTTCCACTTTAAACGTTTTTCTCCGTCCGTAATTTTTAATATTCATAGATTATAATAGAATTTTTTTCTCGGTGGAAACTGCAGAAATAAAAAATTCTCATTCCAGAGATAATGAGTAATACATTTCGAAAGCACTCATGAATAAATCATTATTGCCGATCTCTGGCTCCACCACTCCAGCTGAACAATTTCCATCAAACCTGATTATGGTCGATCATTTTCCTGAGCTATATTCATCTTGGAATACAATGATATGAAAAAAAGTACGAAAGAGGATTTCTTTATTCATTCAGATTCACTAAACATACTCACTCGGAGAATGGAGTGAAAATCGAATCCCACGTCGATGTTAAAAATTGTGGAGTCACCAAATGTTGTGGCAAAATACCCAACCATCTTTGTTATAAGTCCAACTTTTCGATCCCAATCATCGAATATTTCGTTCATCCATTGATAGTCTGCATTAGATCTAAGAATCGACAGATCAATACCAGGGACAAGGGATACCTCTGTGTACAGTTTCATGAAACTATGGGAACGATTTGTTTTCTTATCTGTCAAATTATAAGAAATCAATTAAATTACTGCCCTAGGCGTGGCCAGCCGCTCAGTGATGGGGGTGCCTTAGATATAAACTATGTATAAACTATACTTGAATTATATATATACCAAGTTTATGTATACGGAGTTTGATAATTTTCAGATTGTTTGATATTTGTCAGATTTTCAAATCGAAGTGAAAAATGGATTCATTTGTATTCAAGGATAAATTATACACTAAAAGTTAAGTTATTAGTATGGAAATCAAACATTTTATCACCTGGCAGATTCATACAAGACATGAATTGCATTCGGGCTGCCGTTATCAATTCTGCGTAAGCATCAATATTCCCTCTTGAGGTGGAAGGAGAATCTGAAAATGATTCCACTGCTTCAATATTGTGCAATGATTCAAAATAAAACATTGTATAATCTCAAGGCAACCCATAGGAAGGTTTTCCTCAACTCGGACCACCAACAGTAGTTTCTATTCAGACCTCCATTCTTCACATTTGTCATGATTTCAAAATGCAAATGTGTTAATATAAAGGCACAGTAGTCGATAATGTTCCAACCATTGATAAGCGTCAATTCACGAGCATCAAAATTTCCTTTGAACAGATATTTGAATCGGCTCAGGAATTCTTTCAAACTCCGCCACGTAAAACTCACCCACACAGCACGCAGTTCTTGAAGATATCTAAAAGAATACTCAATAAGAGACCTTCAAGAACGTTCTTGAAGAGTTCTTGAAGATATCTTTCAGAAGTGTTAGAAAGACATCTCCAAGACGACCATAAAAGATATCTTAAAGATATCTTTTAGGAGCGTTTGAAAGATATCTTCTTGGAAGACTTCAACAAGATATGCTTAAGAAGATAGATTGTCAGCAAGTTCCCATACGAGCAAAAATTTTGTTTTATCTAGAAGATTTCTTTTAGATATCTAAAAGATTTCTCATGCAACAGTTTTCACTGTCTTTAAGATGTCTTCGTTTGAGAAATCTAAAAGATGTCTTTAGATCTCTTTCAGATGTCTGTTAGATTTCTCAAACTGAGACATCTCAAAGACAGTGAAAATTGTTGCATAAGGAAGATTTTAGACATCTAAAAGGAATCTCTTTGATACAACAAAATTTTTGCTGTATGGGCTCTGAAACCAACTTTCAGAAATGGTTGAGGATAAACTATTTTGCTTCCATGCGTAGAATACCCCGTTGAAAAAAGTTTCTTTGCAAATTCCTTTGAATTTCACTACGAAACTCGAAATCTCATCGAAAAATCCTGAACAGGTCTGGAAAAACCCTGAGAGAATCCAAAATACTCTGAACATCTCTGAAAAATCCTCGGATATCGAGCTCGTTTTTGCATTTAAAATTTTTCAGAATATCTATGAATATTTCTGACAAACTCTGAATTTTTTTGAAAATCACTTCAACCTTCCGTGAAGCTATGAACACCTCTGAATTAGCTCTCCACTGAATATCTTTGGAAATTTCAGTGATGTTCAGTGGAATTTTTTCACCAGAACCGTCTGTGGAGTATGATCAGGAAATTCTGGAACAACCTGTGCATGAAAAACTACATGAATCATTATATAATATCATGATTTCTACTCACCTAATAAAAGTGACATATTAGAACTCCCTTGTACAGCTGATTGATTCAATAATTCTTGAAAAGAACAGAATATCAAATGAATGATAGAATGGGAGTTTCTTATTTTTCAATGCTTCACCATATACAAATACTGCACGATAAGCATGTCTCTAGAGAGTTTATGTTAAATAACATTTCATGCATATGTTCAAAAATAACATTCACCATATATTTTCGTATCAATAACGTTGTATAGTTGAACTCCTTCGTAAAATGGTCCCGGTCTGATTGTTTCATTATCTGACGGAACAATTTCCTCGAATTTACCGCAAACATGTTTATAAAAATCAGCACACGGTGGATTTTCACGTACTATACTGTGGTCCATTCTATGGACTGTAAGATCAAGAATCAATTGACTGGATTATTGCATCGAATTAAATGAAGAAAGAATACCTATTTCTTGCCATGTCATTGGCTCTGATTTACTGAATTCCACATGGAGTGTGATAAAAATGGTTGTTATTGCTATCGAAATGTACATCTTGATCGTCCGAAGTTTCAACTAAACCGTAAACGGAAACCAAAAGGTTCGTCGTTAACACTTAATTTACAATTTTCTTCTATATTTTACTCTCGCAAGGAAAATTGCTTCTCACAATCCCTCCAGGCGTTGAATAAATGCTAGATTTCATAGGTTCTTACGATAACAGAATTGAATACAGATTCATGACTCCACGTGTACTTTACTCCACGTGTAAATCAAATTCGTTTTCATGATTTTTATTATCACCCTCATAGCATGAATAGTCTTCAGAAATCTCCGACATTCAAATTTGACGTTTCAAAAACGATATTGAATTCGTTGTAGATGTAATAAAAAAAACAACAAACGCATCCAAACATCATATCAATTGAATATTTCAATATTGATATAAAAAATATGAATGCCATTGAAAATACACAACCGGTAAGATTCATGGCAATTTATAAATTGGATTTGTTATATCTCCTACATTTAATAACAACATACAAATATACGCGTTTTTCGATCCAGCCGCTCAATTGGATCAATAACATTCCATGAATGAAAAATATTATAATTGCATAAGTCCAAGTAATATTTATTATTAATTGAATATCTTTTTGTGCCATTTTTTATAGACTCGTCAATCGATATAAAAATATATGTATATTAGGGTGCTTCAAAAAAAACTTTTATTCCATTTTCTCGGCTCTTACCCTCTCAAATGTTTCTATCTGGTATAAAAACAATTCTCACCAAAGATGGGTGCTGCAGCTCAACTTTAAGAGGTCGCTATTTTAATTTATCATTTAGTTTTCCATATGATCAACACAGGAAAAATTTTTCTTTCATTGAAATTGAATCTACACATGATTAACTCAATATTTCAAAAATAACCATTATATATTCTTCAAGTTGAGTCTTCGAGCTTTCCAAAACGCAGTGATAACGTATGATTATCAAAAACTGAGAGATCAGTTACAGCCATTTGAAAAATGCTAAATTTAGCAATTTTCAAATGGATGTGTTTAATTTTCCAGTTATTATAATCATACGTTGTTTAATTATAATTCTCATATATAATCTACTCAAGTAGCACAAGAATGTTTGCAATATTCTATGAACATACGCAGAATATATTGATACTTTTTGAATGTTCTATGAACATCCATAGAATATTTTTGCACATTTGAATGTTCTATGGACATCTATAGGATATTCCAAACATCCTTGTGCTACTAGGGTATATAATTGAAGGCATGTAGAACCAGTAGAACGAGAAAAAAGAAGTCCGTCAAAATGGGAAACAAAAAATGGAGCCTGTTAGAACTCATCAAAATACACATTTTTTTCAAGGAAAATTCCTGTCTATTATGAATAGTTTGTAAGATAAAGGTCTTGTAAGATTTATAAGATCTTGTGAAAATATTTGTGAGATACAATCTGCTGTTTATACTGTTTCGAAATACCTGAGCGATAAACAATAATTCCAAACGGAACCCTTTTGTTGAACGGACCTTCAAATTATATTGAACAAACGGAAAATTCTTTTTTTTTTCGTCTAAAGATTATTATTGCGAATCAAAGGTCGTTCAACAAAAGCGTTTGTTTAAAATCATTGTGTACCGTTCAGGTATTTCTAAGAGGTATGAAGAGCGGATTATAAATAATAAACCCTCAATTCAAATGTGACACCTTTTTTTTTGGTGTAGATTTTGTGTCAGTCCAAGGTATTCTGGTATTTCATCATGCAAACACGATGTATTTGTGGATTTTCTACACCAATTTCTTTTGGTTTATTTTCAGTGGAGAAAGAAGCGTGGATCCGGTCTAAATTCGGTGTAACTGTACTCCAACTGGGAGTATTCAGGGTGATCAATTATGTTGCGAAGAATTCACAAACGCATCAGAAAATCACGATGTTGAATCGGTGTATTTCATTCCATTAGAAACATCTCTCTATGTATTTATTGTTGAGAACATCAACTTTTTTGGATGAGATATTTTCTGCGGATTCGAATCAAACTTTTCCGAAGCTTCAAATAAGGTGCTGGAAAGAATAACCCGCTCAACGCTCGAAAAGCCGCAGAAATATTGTCCAAACCGTCAGGTCGAGTGCCGGAAAAAAGTCGGAATTTCGAAAATAAAAAAATACTGGGCGATATGGCTCGAAAAATCAATGTCAGTGGCCCTTTACCTTTTGGTTCTAGGATTCATAGTTTTCGAGAGAAGAAATAAAAACTGCACGTTCTTTTGTACCAGAAATCAATGTTTCCCAACACTCAATTGGTTGGGTTTCATTCATTTTTGAATGAATCGGAATGAATCTTGCAGATTTCGATTTGTAGAACTCCCACGGAGATCAAAATGTCGCGAAAGTTTTTGGAAGTTAATAAAAAATTGATAAACTCCTAATTCAACGTGCAAATCAGGTCTCTCATGCCTTGCATTGAACAAGTGGTGTAGGAAGGAGGAGCTAGAAAAAACTTCCAGCGACAAAGGTGTTCGCTAGTGTATGGACTAACTTTATGGGAAATTTCAGATGGATTAGACTATTAGTTTGCAAAATATAGCGATTCATTTATAAGCGCGCAACGGAAATCTACCACAATTATGTGTCTTTTATCGGCTGAATATCCAAATATTCAGAATTCGAATATCCAAATATTTTCACAACATTTCATTTTCTCTATCCATGTTTTGGATAGAGAATGTTATCAAGAGTTATAAACACATAAATACACTGTTATAAACAGTTGAATTGAAGTTACAGGAAATATAACTAGCTTAGCGCATGAAATCACGTAGAACAATGATGATATTGGGCAATAAAAAAAGGTCAAAACAAATAATAATGGAAACTTGAAAGCTAAGCAACATTCTCAGTCTCAAATCAATAGTTTTGAAAACATAACTCACGATTACTCAGTCGTTTGTTCATGAAATCGAATAAAATATTCAGGATGTTTACTCGATAGTATACCGATTGTCACAGACCATGGGATTCAGTGGAAAGCATAATTATTGACTATTATCCAATCATAAATCAATGATAATCGACGATTATGTTGAACGTACTTCGGAAAATAGGAGTATTTTTTAAAAGAAGTAAGTCAGTTTTTCCGATTGTTCAAAATCAATATAATTCAAATTACCAACCTTCGTTGTGAGGGCTCTTCTTTTCGCAATCCCCACTCTAGTTCGAATGACCAATGAACAACGTCAAGCGAGACAGCGCCTGATCGGTCGAGCTCTATATCGGAAAACTCTATAAATATTGACCTCTGGAGGGGAACCGGCATTTGATCGTGAACTTTCTAACCCTAAACAAGTAGTCGGTGCTTATGACACCGAGGGAGCAGTAGTCTCAGATTGGACTCGCAAGCGTTACGCACGCAGGTGCAACTGTACGTCAGTGTGAAAAAAGAGAGGGTATGGTTGCGCGCAAAACCCAGCATGCTTTCTTTTTTACCCTCCCGTCAACTATCAGATGAACAATGGAGAAAACATGCTAGGTTGCGCGCGCAATCATACCCTCTCTTTTTATACACCGACGTACAGTTGCATCTGTGTGCGTAACGTTTGCGAGTCCAATCTGAGACCACTGCGAGGGAGTGGGTTGAGTGGATTGGGTTACCTCTCGAGGAATAGAAAAATTGGAGAAGAAAATTCCTAATTTATAATTGATTGAAAGATAACCCACTCCACTTTACTCCCTTGGTATCGGAAGCACCCAGTGAGGGCAGTGGTGGGATCAGAAGCAGCAAGCCATCAGTCCAATTTTGTCACCTATCCAATTCAGACGCACTTCCGGGTTCGTGCGGTGCAGTTGGGAGCTGAGGATCATTCGCTGTGAGCAGTCGCTGCCAAAGAGGTAAGTGTTTACTCATGTTATCTGTTCAGATCTCAATGGATATACTTCTAATATAATGATTCGATGCCTTAACGGAATACCAGCGTACCATCCGAGTATAAAGATTTCGGCTGTAAGATTTCTCCGAACTCGATTCATAAGACAGTGAAATTTTCAGAGAATATTCTTTGTTACTTTAAAAATCGCTATATATAGCCCGGATTCCGAAAAAAAATTCTTTCTCACCGACTGAGAGAGAAAACTTTTTCCCGAAATTTTAAATTCGGACTCTGTACCGCGATTTATAAAGTATCAAAGAATATTCTCTGAAAATTTCAGACTGTTTTATGCATACAGTTCGAAGAAATCTTGCAGAAAAAATTTTTACTCTGATGGTACGCTGGTATTCCGTTAACACTGCATAATATTGAGGGAAAGAATTGGTTTGCAAATTCCATTGCAAACTACATTTTCTTCAAATATTATGAATTGATAGTAACAGTGATGAATGATTCAATCAAAATCGTGTATTCATAAGTTCACGAATTTCAAACCAATGATAATACCGCATGTTTAGCAAAGCGGAAGGTATGAATATCAATATAAACACCGGCCTCTCGGGAGGGTCGTGGATGATCTTGGGCTTCCCAATCACAAGCGACAATTGAGGACGGTGGTGGGAGCAAGGGAAGCAGGCCGGCAGTCCACTTCCGTTGCCGATCCAATTCAAACGCGCGTCAGGGTTCATGCGGTGCGGTTGGGAGCTGAGGATCATTTGCAGCGAGCAGTCGTCACCAAACAGGTAAACTCATAATTCGTTCATATCTCATCGAATATATTTTGATTATAATAATCCGATGTTCCAACACTGCATGATATTGAGGAAGGGAATTGGTTTGTGACTTCAATAACAAAGTACATACCCTTCAAATATCATGTGATGCTAGTAACAACGATGAACAAGTGAATTTTTGAATGTTTATCCATAAGTTCGCGAGTTTTAATCCAATATTTGTATTGTTTGTTCAGGAAATCGGAGAGTACTCGCGTCTTTGCTGTTTGGCGGCGGGTAGGAGGAATCAGGTTCTATTTTTCTTTTCATTATCAATCCTGTGGATGAAGTTGTGTGGTTAGACATTCGATTCAATTGAACAAATCAAAATTTGTGGGCTGTGATCAGAAAGTGCATTCATGACTTATGAATTAATCACACAGCTTCTGAAGCAGACGAATTGCATATTTATATTTTCCGCTCAAAAATGACAAGTCTAGAGGCGAAAGATGGTTCTTCTTTCATATTTTTCATTGATTTAGATTCCGATATTTTTGTTTTTCGCGTAATTTACGAATCATATCCACGGTTAGTTTTTCATGCGTCACGGAAATTTTTTTGATAATAATCTCTCTGGCATGTTTGAAGAGAAATTTATGGAAGGAATAATCCAGCACAAGCCCGTGCGTGTAGGGATAGGTCAAGGTAGTTGAACGAATAATCATTTTACAACGCCTGGGAGGGATATAATATTTGATACGAAAAATTATAGCTCGTATCGAATAATATATTCCATTCCTAAAAAAAAAGGGGATTTCAACTCGCGTTAGAAATAAAATTCCATAATGCGATGCTCAGAATGAATGTAAAATTTGATGCAAACCATCAGTTTATATCGAATAGTATATTCAATTCACGTAGAAGAGGGCATTTGGTTGAAAAAATTATCCTACTGCCACGTGAGATATTATAATTTCTGATCAATGTTTCCTCGTTAAAAGGAAGCTTTGTGATAGTGTCGAGAGACCGAAAATCTATTTCTCTCTAGAATGAAAATCTCTGACTCAAAATTTTTCTCCGAAGTCGGAGAAAAACTTGGCTTCTATGTTTTCCTTCCTCTTTTTATTCATGTGACTGTGTATCTCTTCATTTTTTTGTGTGATTGTTCCACTCTCTGTCTCCCTCTGTCCGTCTGTCTGGATATCAACGGTAAGAGAATCTGGTATACCTGATGTTACTAATATCTGGTTGCAGAAAAATTCGTTCTGCAATGCCTAGAAAGGATATAATATTTGTTACGAAGGATTGAATTTCGTATCGAATAATGTATTCTATTCGCGAAGGAAACGGCACTTTGAATCGCGTTGGAAAAGAGATGTGATAATGCAGCGCTCAAAATGAATATAAGATTTGGTACAAACTATCAGTTTATATCGAATAGTGTATTCTATTTATCTGGAAGAGCGCATTTAGAGATACCAAACAATTTTGACATAACGTAGCTTGATGATTTGATTCTCAAATGTTATCTATATCATGCAGATTCCAGGATATTCCGTATATTGGAAAAATATTTGCAGATATTTTCTCACATATATTATCACCCCCATGTACTTAAAGGACAAGAAATTTTGTGTAATGGAATGGATGTGAGTGCATGTGTATGTGCATGTGTGTTTTCTACTAACATCCCTATTTTGTTCCACGTTATAACTATTCTGGAATCCAGATGAATTCGCGGTATCTTTTTTGTTTGTCTCATTATCGATATGTATTCAAATGTCGACAGAGTCGTTATAACGTGGAATACAATCGGGAGAAATAGCAGTGGGCCCTGCTGTTTTTTCCGATTCGATTCACCTAGTTTTAAGTATTTTTAGTTCCATATTATCATCACCTCCCTCATCTTCTGAACTTCGTTCCATTCATCAGACTTCTCCCAGAGCTCATAGAGTTCTTTCTATGAGAAATTGCCTTGTGTTTTTGAATTCATGATGAAGTGTGGTATGGAATCTAACTCCCAATCAAGATGAATGAAACGAGGTTGAGATAGAAAATATCTGCAATTATTCCTCCATACAACGGTATGAATCAATTTCGTTGAAACGACGAATCACATGATATTCGGAGGATTGGGATATAAAAAAATGTGCTATAAAAGGATCCCCGAATATATTCACTCCGAAGAAACAAATTTTCACAAGTCAATTGATTCAACTGAAATTCATATGAGACCACCGTGGGAATCGGATAATTCGAAAATTAGATACGCACGTTCGCGAAAATTATGATTTTTCCCCATATTCATCCTTCTTCATCCAATTGCTCTGAATGGATTAGGCTGAAACTCATATGGGACCGTCATCCTCCCAATCTTCAACTTCGGTAATAATTTCATCTGGACTGGAGAGTGGAACGGAAGATATGTGCGTTCGCAGTCCGTTACCAGATAGACGGACGAAGAGACAGACGCGGAACCAATATTTTCCCCAGAGTCCAGAGAAACATTTTGGTCTAAGGAATTCTAGTTTTGGAGACGAAAAAGTTTTTGGACTTCGGAAACTATCACAAAGCTGCCTTCTAACGAGGAAGCAAAACATGCGGGAATAGACGGAACAAAGCGGATCATACACGATACGGGAGAGGAGACCCTATTTGTTCTCCTCTCCCGAATCCAAATGAGATGTGAGAATGTTTTTGAAATTGAACATAAATATTTTACAAATGCATCAGAGAAGGTTTTCATATGAGAAATATTCAATTAATGAAGATTTGAAGGACATAGGGATTATGTGGGTGGGGGAACTTGTGAAAAATGTAAGGAAACAGAATCGGAAGTCGATTTCAATTCCGTACTATATTCGAATTTTTCTCGATTTACCTTACATTGCCTCTAGGCTTGGTCATTAAATTTGATGCATGGAAAATCAATTTTTTCTCTCTCACCACACATAAACAACGAAGTGTACGATTCGTTCTTTATGTGACATACTTTTTGGGGTTTAATTGATGCTAAATTGTCTCTAAAATATTTGTTTATTTATTTTTTGGAAATAACTCGATGAGAATTTATTCACGTGAATACATCGCGGTAATCGTGACATCGGTTCAGGTATAACGCGTCGGATAATAAGATTAGAGGGAAACTTTGACGACGGGACTCAAATAATACTACGTAGCTAAGACTCCATCTCACATGCGTTTTTAAAATCAATTACTTTCCACATCCCATTCATTGCGAAGCTATATTCGTGAATTCCCCCAATAGACGCGCGGTAATCGTGATTTCGCGTTTAGTAAGAAGGATGTAACGTCAGAAAAAACTCCAGGCCCGTAACCGAAGAATTGATTATATAAATGGCATTCGATTTTACCGCCGTCGACTTTACTTTTGTCTCGCGTTATATTTATTAGAAACGTTATTCGTGAATCATTCGCGGTGCTACAGGATGAAAAAGATAAGTGCCTCGGTCGGTCGGCAAAACCATTCGTCCCTGCATCTCATATAGAGTCGATCATAATGTAATGGAAAAATTCCCGCGTCTTCCAATGTACCTTGGTGGAAAGAGAATTTGTTCCCCTTTTTTAATCCGACACGCGCGGTACACTATTCGTTCATTATAATAATTTTCGTTTCAAAAGAGCCTTCTTGAGGCTTCATCCTACCTCGCGGCGACATGCAGGGACCGCAACTTGTTGCGGTTCCGGTCAGCCGGGTCCAGTCGTGGGGACCATGGAAAAAGTTTCAAGGCGGCACGCGGGTAGATTCATCGCGGTAGCTTCAAAGTCCCCTTGAAACCTTTCATCACATGGTATGCATATTACACTAATCAGACGATTTTCTTCGCACCAAGGTCATAAATGGAACGGATCAGTAGGAAAGACATATCGGTCGGTCCCCGCGTTTAGTCAAACGAATACAACTGTTAGTTCGAAGAAAAAATCCGGACCGGAACTTTGTTTCAATTGTTCCCCACACCCTACTAATTCGAAACTATATTCAACGTGTTGGTGGGAAATTAAAAGCCAAATTTTATCGGTTGTTCGGTGGAACAATGCGTTTTCCGTTTTATTTCGGTGTCATTGTAACCTAATTACAATATTCCCGGGGTTTTCAATATACTTTGGGGCAACGATTACCTAATCCTATTTTTTATCTTGAAAAGCGCGGTAAAGTATCTCCGGTAATTATATCAATGGTCGCGGGGCGCAAGTAGCTTGAACGCGGTTAGCGATGCCACGAGACGAGAATAGGCTCTGGTCTCTTTCCGACATTTCAACGTTTTTTCAGACGGTCTCACTTTTCGCTATTTCACGTTGAATTTTTGTTCCTCGTCTAATCATTCCGGCATTGATTCGTGTATCTCGTCTCATCTTTTTTGTGTGTTTCGTTTCGTCTCATCTCATCTCATCTCGTCTGGTCTCGACATTTCAACATATTTCTTTGGGCAGCATTATTTCTCATTACTTCATACGAATTTTTGTTCTCCATCGAATCACTCTTCTCGTTCCATATATTTCTTTGGTAGAATCTTCTTCGTCTTGTCTCGATTCTCTCGTTTCTCGCGGCATCACTAAACGCGGTAGCTCAATATTATTTCCGAATCGTTTTTCATATGATATGCATTTGAAACTCATTACACGATATTCTTTGCCTCAAGGTCATAAACGGAACGGATTAATAGCAAACATTTGTCGGGCGTTCAGTAAAAATTCCGTTCCCCCCGGTTCGTGCCGGATCAATTAAAACGTAATTCGCAAACAGACACGCGGTAATCACAATTTCACGTTTAATAAGATGGGGTCTAAGCCACATGAAGGCGAATTTCGATTTTTTTAAATCTTTCAAACGTAATCTCGGGTAGTTATTGGTAATGCGATTATCTCCCAGTAGACATAAATGAATCCGTCGAGGATTCATTTAATTCTGCTTAGATCGTTCGGAATAAATTCTCATCCTGATGGTAGCAAAAAATCTCTGTATTCGCTTCTATTTTCTGAATTTCATCTACTGATATTTCAAAATGTCGTACAACTGATGATTTATCAGGATGAAATTTTTCGGAAAAAAGAATAATGTGAACACAGAGGAGGGGGGTGGGTCTCCATTAGCAGCAACCTCCACGCGGTGAGACCTGGGAAACCTACATTGTTTCAATGACGCTGAAGAGTCAGTTGGCCAAATACGAATTCTATATCGGTTAAACCAATTCGTTCCTCGCATCATTGGAATTTTGAAGGGCTAATGGCTGCTACGAAATAAGGAATTCCTGTTCAAAATGTAAATTGGATTCTAATTAATGAGTTTTGCTGGAATTTTGTCTATGCGGTTTTTTCCCTGTAAAGTATGACTTGAAACCGACCGATTCTCCAACATTTTTAGTATGATATTTCAAATCTGCGATCCCGATTCAAGACGAAGGAAAATTTTGGAATGGGTTTCATCTATCCGACATGATCGTGATTCTATATTGATGCCACCCAAAAATCTCTCTTCCTCTCAATCTGGAGGTGCAGGTCTGGAATATCAGATACCCTAATAGCATTTTGCGCATAAATGTAAGCGATTCACGTATAAATCGAATTACTGAATCGCTAGCAAAGTCGGATCCAAGTGCGTCGCTTTCTGTTAACAAAACTGCAAGCCATGACGCTCATATAGCGAGTGATAGTATTATTAGCGAGCAAAACACTGGCGAACTGCGCGAATAAAGACGCGGCTCTCCGGCTCAAACTTTGCGCGCACAGAATGTTATCTGGGTAGACACTTTTGAGAGAATTCTTCAACAGCACCAGGTTTCTTGGACATTTTCAAAACATTCTGAGGATGTTTCCGACATATTGGGGCGTTTTTACGTTGTTTTGAGACTCTCCAAGTGCTGTTGAGGTTGGTCAATTATTAACCATTTTTGGAAGAAAAAAGAACCGCATAGATCCCCGCAAAGTTTTTTGGATCCAATGGAGGGTTGCCATACGTCCGGGGAAACCCGGACATGTACTCTTTTCGGGATGTACAGGAAACGTCTGGCTGGGGTTTTTGACTTGTACTCTTCGGTACTCTTTTTGGCCTCTTCTCGTGGAATGGATTATATCTACGTTCCGATATTGAAAAAAATGTATCCGAGGAGTAAAATTATCTTTCCAATCACATTTGTTGGTGAATGACAAAATGCCACATCATTGGCAGAAACATCAAGCTGATGTAAAATGATCGATTCGATTATTTCTGATGTATCTTTTGAAATTCACAGATCACATGGTATTGCCGCAACTTGCAGTACAGCCTTGCTTCAGAAAACGAACAAACCTATCCCTTGAGGAAATGAAGCGTGCTCTAAGCGAGGATGTCCGCCAAATCACTCTTCAGAGGTTGGCTATCTCTTTTCGAATATGTCGTGTGGAAAGAGATAGATAACCTCTAAAGAGTAATTTGGTGGATATCCACGCTTAGAGCACGCTTCATTTTTGCCAGGGATGAGTCGATTGATTCATAGGATTATCAAATTTATATATCAATCATTCACAGTCGCAGCAACGATAATCGCCCCAAAAAAGGGATCCCCAAAGTCGTATGATTGAAGTGAGTCTAATTCTTATAGTTGATCATTAATTCAGGGAAACCACTGTACAATTCGAATTAGTTTTTCTATTTAAACGTTATAAAACTATATAAACTGAAACTATATAGAAAGCCCAAAAAGTGCAGTAATCTCCTGGTATGTCCAAATATGAGCCAGCCTAATTGCACATTTTATATTAACTACTTTTCAGCAGAGTATCGTCAGCAGGGTTGGGTTTATTACGTGATTTTTCAACTTCTTACGTATCATACTTGGTTTCTGACACGTAATATATGTAAGATACTTGAACCCTCCTGTCCCCCCGAAGGCAAGGGATTGATTCTATGCGTAAGATACTCGGTTTCTTACGTGTCGTAAACTATGTAAAATACTTAGAAGTATATTACATAGTTTACGACGACGTATCTCACCTACAAAACCAACCCCCTTGCCTTAGGGGGAGGAAGATTCAAGTTTCTTACGCATGTTACGTTCTTTATATCAAGTATATTACGGTAAGAAACTGAAAAATCACGTAATAAACCCAACTCTGGTTAGCTGGGTGCTCGGAGAAATCCTAATTAAAAATCCAGGTTTTTTTCTATAAAATCGCCGAAGTTATAACAGTCTTTTGCACTTCGGATTTTGAAAAAAGAAAAATGAAAATGTTTTTAAAACCCACATGGAACAGTGGATTACCTGATCTTTTTCCGACGGTTTCATCCTCTGCTGTAGCATTGGATGTATGCATGTGAAAACGTACATGTCTCTTTCGTCAAATAGAATTCAAAAGGAAAAACAATGAAAAAGGCGAGGGAAAATCCAAATACGAATATTGGCTGAAGGAAAGAAAATTTATTGCTGTTTATTTCAAAAATATACATAAAGTACATGGATAAAGAAGAGACACGTTAGAAATTATTCACATCGTAATCAGATGCCAGATCATTCGTTAAATAAATCTTTGCGTCTATGTACAAATTTTGAAAAAAAAAAAACATACATATTTCGCCAAGTTTTATTTCAAGTTGTTCCATTAGAAATATACGTATCATTATTAATTATTATGATTATGATTATTATTATTATTATTATTATTATTATTATTATTACCATTATTACTATTATTTTTATCATTGTAACAGCGAAATACGCATTTGAAGAAAAAAAAAAGAAAAATAATAATCAAGGTAAATGGGGGATAATACTTATTTTTATTCGTTTTGTAGCGGTAAAGGAGTAAGCACACAAATGCACTGAGACGGAAAATAGCATAAGCATAAGCATAATGTGATGCGCAGAACCTATTTCTAAGGTTCTGCGCATCCGACTTGTGCTTATGTCAAATGCTTATTCATTTATGTGTTTAGGCCTTTAATGTCCTTTTTTTCTTTTATCAAAGCACGACAGAATGTACGTATATATATGTATATATATATATATCAGTACTATACATGTACATACTCCGTTTATAGATATAAAGAATCATTGAAGCGACAAACTGAATAAAGATATATACATTTACCGAGATATATATGTGATATATACACATGTCGATTACAAATTAACAGGCATGGTACATAAAATGATGATACAGCAAAGTGGGTTCTATAAAAATTCCACGCGGTACGGGTATGGATACAACGTACCGAATGAAAATTAAATATCCACCCACCGACGTCCATATTCTTGTATCGTATTACATGTAATATGGTATCATTAACGACATTATTTAAGAAGGATTTTATATTATTTTATTATATCATTATTTCAATATTTTACATTTATATATTGAAAATAAAATCAAATAATTTATGAATGTATATATATGTATATCTCATTCGTCAATAACGTACGCTCAGATTATACGCTTCTTTTTTTTCTCGTCGGTGTAGAAAAATAAAATAAAGAAAAAAAAATTAATTATTTTCCATTACCCTTAAATATCATAAAATTCATATATGTATATAAATTTACAGTACACTTCGATTCTTTCTGTTTTTTTATTATTATTATTTTTTTTTTCATACATATGTATGTATATAATCAAAGAAAGAAGATTTTTCCTTCTCAAGGCGATTCAACCAAATCTCCCCATTTCTTTTTTTTTCCTTAAAAAAAAAAATAAAAACAACAGTACATGAAAACCGATTCCAATTCGCGAATGCACCTTTTTGATCAATTCAAAAGGTGGATTCACCAATTTTCCTTCGATCTCGTACATTGATATTTGCAAAAATTGGATAGACAGATTTGGGATCTGGTAGCTTTGCCAGGGAGCACTGAATTCCTCTGATTGGAAAGTGGAAAAAAATAAAAGCCAACGTTATAAGGGCTTCAATCGATAGTCTTGTAGAAGAAAGAAGAAAAATCCACAAAATTGATGTTCACTGTTAAAATTTCAACCGAATGAAATGAGACTGTATTCAAATTCTCTTCTTTTCAACAGAGATAAATGTGATTTTGAGATTCAATAATTGCAAAAGCACTTAATATTGACCAATGATGTATTAAAATGTTTCCTTTTATGGCTAAAATATGTTTCTAGAGCAGATTTTTTTATGTGAAGTATTAATTATAAGGAACAAAAATAGACCGCGAGAAGATTCTATACTAAATTCTGTAGTAAAAAGTCTATGTTTTGCTATGGAATGTGGTATAGAATGTTCTCATAAACTGTACAACGCAACATACACTCAGCATTTTCATGTGCTTAATAAAAATGCTATGCAGAAAGATGACAAACGGGATTCAATAATCTCACTGATAACTTGAAAAATCGAAAATAATATGAGTCAGAGTAAAAAGAGAAGATTAATAATATAAATATCGTAACTCGTATATTTGTTATTAAATCCTTTTTGTCTGGTACTGAATTTGAGAGGAAGAATTGTTCAACGATATTTTCAAGCGTCGAGGGAACGATAAGAAGAGAAAGCGGATAGTGCCAACCGTCGAAACTTTCTTTTCTATTCAAAAGAAGTTTTGTTGAAATGCCTATAAATTTGAGATATTTCAATATTATCTGAATGAAGAGAAAAGAGAAAGAATTATGAAGATTAGAATCACTCAGCGGAGTAAAGCAAGAAAAAATTCAATGGCTCAAATTATGCTTAGTAAGAACATACCAAAAGAGATCGACTCATCCTTGGAAGTTTGCTTATTAATTCATTTTTCATTTCCCTCCAACATTATTATGAAACCTGCATAAAAACAAAAATGTATATCTTCGACTCCCAAAACGGCACCATACCGCTCTTGCTCTGATCTTTCCCACTTTGAAAAATACTTTGGTGAAAGATTCGATGTCCTTAAATGGTAGAAAAGATCTACTTCGCGAATCTTACATCATGATTTATTATTAATCAACGTATTGCACAATGATCATGAATATAAATAAATGTTTCATTCGATATGAAAATCTATCATTATGCGTTTTACCATTTGCTGAATTTCTTTGCTTGAAAAAAGAATCCCTATAGAAGTATATTAAAGAAAATAACTATATCAGTCATCGCATAACAACGAGTACGCGTTATTACGATCAATCAAACCAATTATATATATTTATTTAATTACGTAAAAACGAAATGTCTCGCAAAGGAATTCTACTAATATTTCTCATAGGAACGACAAAACGAAAGGACCGATGATAAAACATTTTATTCTCATATCCCCCCCCATATACGATAAACCAATATGAATCTCAAAAATATAGAACAGAGTAGAAATTCAACATTTTGAATTACTTGATCTTTTTGTTTTTCTCATCGTTCGATCTTTGTGCTTCCGTGAAAGCAAAAATATGTACAAGCAATAATATATATATATTCCTATCTTTTGAACGAAGAATATGAGATATCGAGTAATAAAATAAACAAAAAAAGAACCGTAATATTCGTACGTATGTTATCAAATTATTCAAGAACGAATTTGTTAAAGATATAAGACACACATTCGTTACTTGTTTTTCAATTCATTCGATTTAAAATAATAAATAATAAGCCAAAATTGATGATCAAAATCGTGTTGGCAATGTTTCGATGAAAGAAAAAGAATGGCCATGTTTATTGAAAATTACAACAAACTATTGAACTCCAAGAAACTCAACTTTTTATGCACGAAGGATGGAACTATCGTCACCAACCTGAATCCCTCACGGTTCTATTATAAGATTTCACGAATAAAGGAAAAGAATTACTATATTTTCCCGTTATTCGCAAACGATATTTGTTTTCGATTGAATTCTTTTACTTAATAATAATAATAATATTATTACTCCGCCAAATATTTTTGTCCTTTGATCTCGTTAAGTTTTTACAGTATAATTGATAATAAATCATTATCTATCATGTAACTTGAACAATTGAACATGGAATCAAAAGCGGTGATGATATCGTTCATCACCGGCTCCCTTAGATAAAACAAAAGCATTTTTTCATCCTATCCCTTTGAAAATCCTTTTACATTTTTAATATATCAATGGTTTCTAGAATGAATGAATAAATGATCATTCAATACTTCAGAGGATTCAACAGTGAACATGCATAATTTTCGGTCTTTCGTAATGTTCTGTAAGAATTCTGTAATCATCATTTTATTGAATCCGCAAAATACGATAAAAATGACGACAATGGTGGTGAATAATGATAGCGAAAATGACGACGATGATGATAATAATGATAACGATGACGGTGATTATAAATTGTGTTTGATGTATATCACACTTTTGATAAACTGTAAAATTAATGTACGAAAAGAAAGTGAAAAAAATTGAACTGGAGACTGGCCGAAGCCGATCCTGAAATAACTCACCAATTTATGATAAGTGGTATATATATATATATATATGAGTCATCCAGACGCCAGTTTCTTGTTGCAAAAAATTCATTTGTGCAACTACTAGTTAATCTATTAAATTTCGTTTGTAAAGTTTGCGAATGAGAAACTTATGAATATGCTTTCTTTACATCGTCGTTAAAACAACAACAAAAAAAAAAGGGAAATCATTCTGTATCGTCTTGATGTTCGTTTACAGATTTTCAAATTATAATCATTGAATTGAAACTAATTGTTGCCAGTGTCAGTGGTTCATTTTTTTCATTTCATTTCTCGGAACTGTGAAAAAAGAAGTAAAAGACGAGACTTCAGATACTTCTCTCAACAATACGAGGGAAAAATAACTGTCGATGATTAAGAAAACTTAACTTCCATCTCTACTCAACTGTACATCCATCGAACTGAATCCTTCGAGTTTCCTATATTTACTACGAAAGAACAACATTGTGTGAATAACAAAAAACGTGTATCTCTGGATGCTTTTTTTAGGGGGTTTTCTTTTTACATTGAATCACATGAAAATTACTTACTTCTTCTTGATATATTTACAACGCAAACGTACACTTACTTTATCCTATTCGTTTGAGACATTGTGCAGCGCTATGTTATTTTTTGTTAGTATAAAAAGTATTTATAATTAATAAATTCAAATCAATAACATATTTTGGCATGTTTTTTTTTTATGGTTTTCTCCTTTTACGTCTTTTTTTTTGTTTCTTCAATTGTCAAGTTTTATAACTTATGTATTCGAATTGAGAGTTGATGTTTGTAGATATATTTAATAAGATATATGATATTAATATATGCATACAAACATTAAATAAATGAAAACCACTAACACTGACATCTACCTTTCAACGTAATCATTCGAGTTCAATTGATTTTTCTATATATATATATATATGTAAATAAATAAATAAATAAATATACATATATATATATATATGTTTGTTGAAAACCCTCGTCGATTATAACAATCAATTGCAGCTACCAATCCTTATTGGCAGCTCTACTTATTCCAACACATGACGTTGTTTTGCTTTTATGAAACGAAGGACTTACAGTGGGCAGTGGATGTTTACGAAAAGTGCTTACAGTCTAGACGACCCAGAGGAGCATCTGTTGTAGATTGGCATGAGGTAGTTGTCACGCAGTGGTCAGGTGCATACAAATCCCTCTTGGCCCACCGCAGACGTCTTCGTAGGCCCTTCCTATAATAACGTATTTCATCATCAACGAAGGTATCAATAGTGTATTGAGAGATAACCGACATTGTAAAATTACCATGGATACAATATTTTTCATTTACTTAATTACCTGCACTCATGGGATTCTCAGTGAGAAAAAAAAACCAAAACATCAACTTTGTGAACCAAAAAACAATATTCTCTTTTGGATAGGAGTGGGGTGTGACGGAGAACTTTCTTCATAGAATCTGGACATTCTCATTCACGGTCAAGCACCGAAAGATTTCCAAAAGAATAAAATTGTCGCCATTCCGAATAGCTATATTAGCTACGAGTGGTGATGAGTTAGAGAATATTCTCAACACTATGAAAACGATATTACTAGAAAACTATTGTATGAATATAAATAAGGACAAAACAAAATTCATGATTTGTACAACAGCGAAAACATCAAGAACGAAAATTAAAATAGATGCAGAGACAATTCAGCGAATGAAACAATTTAAATATCTAGGAAGCATAATTACAGAAAACGGTAAAAGCGTAAGAGATATGAGAGCAAGAATAGCACAAGGAAAACAGGCTTTCCACCTAAATAAACAGTTAATATGCTCAAAGAATATTAGCTTAGCAGTAAAGAAGAAATTCTTGAAGTGTTACGTTTGGAGCACAGCATTATATGGTTGCGAAACTTGGACAATTGGAAAAACGGATCAACGAAGGCTTGCAGCTTTTGAAATGTGGGGTTATAGAAGGATGCTTAGAGTAAAGTGGATAGAGAGAGTGAAAAATGAAGAAGTACTTGAGAAGGTAAATGAAAAAAGAAGTCTTTTGAGACAGATCGTAAAAAGAAGAAGTTATCTGATAGGACACACGTTAAGGCATGATAGCTTATTGAAAACAATATTGGAAGGAAAAATGAATGATAAAACTCGAAAAGGTAGACCCAGATTAAGTTATATGAAGCAAATTATACAAGATAAGGGTTGTCGTAGATGTGTAGAAATCAAGCGTTTGGCTGATAATAAACAGGGTTGCAGGATTTTATCAAACCAGTTATAAGACTGATTACTTCAGGCACCGGCGGTGAAACGTTTTTCTCTGTATTTTCCATTATTGTCCATTCACATCTACGGGTTAATGGACGAAGAGAAAAATAGAGAATATGTTTCGCCGCCCATGTTTCCCAAACACAACTTCCACAAATTCACAACGATAAAAAACGTTGATTTGTTACCTTTTAAGTGACAGGCAATGAATTTATCAACGCAAACTGATCGTATGATAAAAAAAAAACCCCCCCTATTCCTCTGGTTTTGTCCTGATAAAAATTAGAATTGAATATACAGGATCTGTGACTGCGTCTAATGAAAGTGCTTTTACTGCACTCAACCTGAATTAGGGATAAAGCTTCTGCCTTTATCTATGGGGGTCGGGTATATAAACCTACGGCTTGGATTCGGAATTCTAAAACTCTAGTCCAACGGTAAAAATGCGAATCCATCACAAGGTAACAAGACCTACTAGACGACTGTTTTTGTCACAGTGACCAAATCACAGGTTATAGAATCACACCCCACTCCTGCTCTTAGAGATCTGTAAAAAGCATAACACGTTTAAATATCTCCGACCAAAGATCCCTAAAAAATTGATTCCGCGTGAAAACACCCCCGGACAAAATATCCCGTCACGCAAATTGTCCAAACGAAACATTCATTTCGCGACAAGTACACGACTTCCACGATCTACCCGCCTGAGAACGGACTGTATCTGGTGAATAGGATCATATATTCTTGTGTATGTATATTCGTTAATTCACAGAACCAACCTATGCCGAAGTAAACTAAGTTTTATTCAAATACCATTACTTCGCAATACAGTATGAAGAGCAATTCCTTGTAGGTATTCTAGAGTGTCAGCGTTTTTGTAAGTGGAAACTACATTCAATAACCTCTGGTCATATAATCTCTGTATTTTTTTCTTTTAGGATTACTAATTGTCCTGCCGGCAGTTTATTGCTGTAGTGACAATTCAGTTGTGCTTTGTTCTGATTTCAAGGTGTGTATGAATCGGTCAATCGAAGCATGATGTATGCTTATGCGACCATTCGATGCACGATGCCACCCTTCTAATGCGTTGTTTGTACGAGGACTATTTTCAAGAACAGAGTTGTAAAAATTCCACATTGGAATGTCGAATTTGGGTGGTCGGCGTCTATTGCATCTATGTTTGTATTGCTTGCGTATTACGAATTCGTATACCTGCTGCTTTAATAAGGCATTAAAATACTGGGTTTTGGCATGTGGTGAGATCGCAATTGTACGGGGTGTTATTGAAATTCGTATCGTTTTAATTGGAACGATTCGAAGTTCAATAAAACGTGTGCAGGATATTTTGGTCGAACAGTTTCAAATATGGGATGTTTTGTTTGGACAATTTTTGTCGCGGATTCAATTTTTTGGGGATGATTTTGATTGGGATCTTTAGACATGGAGCCGTAAAAATTCATCTATTTTTCACGATCCGAAACTCAATTGTATTACATATCACACGTCTACAAAAAGATCGAGGAAAAAATCAAACAGAAGATGGAAGAAGAACAATTTCATCTGTTGAAAATGTACATCGTTACTACTACGAGTACAAAAAACCACGAAAATATATTATTAAATTGAAAATATCCATTCAAATGTCAATCGACTCATGACTATCTCTGTACAAACGTAACTTGCTGCCCGAACTAATGGAATTAAAAACCACGTCATGTACAATACAATCTATAAAAAGAAAAGAAAAATCCCAAACCCGAAACATTCACACAATGATGATCTCTTTACAAACGTGCTTCATGTACATTATCTTACGTCTTTTTTGGGTGTTAGTGTCTGCTTGTATTCATCCAGGCTGAATCCGGAATTGCTATCGTCCCCGCAAGATTGAACCACTATCGACCCATTTTCTCCCTAGTGAAGAGAAAAGTTGAATGAAATGTATTTGAGATTCCAGCACAAACTATTTTTTTGTCTTTTTGTTTTTTACTTGTTACACAAGTGTCATCACATAATTGGATCTTTTATCAATAGTCATTTCCCTAAACGTTGTCGCCGATCGGATTTTCTGTTCACACGAATTGTACATATTGAATCATGGATCAATTGTCACAATGCTTCATTACTTTGAACAGATATTGGAATTGAAAAATGAAGAATATTCTCAACAGATGAGATACGGTATTTACAGTAAGGATACGTCTGAAGAACGAGACCTTGCAGTGTTCACCGGAAAACGTTACCTGCGCTATTTGAGACTCTGTTTCGCTAACTCTCTTAACTTTCTTCCCGCTGCCTTCCAGACTCTGATCCGACATTCTTTTCCTACTACCTAAATCCGCTTGGTTACGTGGTGATATACCACCGGTATTTCCATTTTTATGTACACCGCCAGAAGTCTGTAAGAACGAAAAGGAAAAAAACAAATTATAGGCCATTTGATTTCATTAGGAGCGATTGTGTTTGAGGGGATTTGTTATCTGATCCGCTTCACGGTAACCTTAAAATCACAAAATGCTATGAAATTTATCCTATTTTATTTTAGTTTGTCAATACAGCTCAAAAATTGAGCAAAATTCGGCCATGCTACTGGAAAACTCTTTTGTAGGGATTCGATCATCTTATCGCGAAAGGTGCTTGATCGATGACATTCAATTGATTTTTAAACCTTATAAGCTGGTACAGTATCGTGATGTGAAACCCAACAGTTCTTCTTCCATAATTCAAGTCTTTTTCGGTGAATATTTTCTCTCAAACGCCACAGTTGATTTTATTGCTTCATTTTCAAATAATTCGTCAGAATAGTTTTGGCCACGTCTTTTTCCAACCAATGGATTCTGGTTGCATTTTTAGAAATCACGTGAGCCTTGATTTTTCATCTTTGTTGGGGGGTTTGTCTTTGCCCTGCTTTTCAGATAAAAAAATTCTTTCCTGACTTCTAAATAAGCCATTTCGATGGGAAATTTGATTCCCTACAAAAAAATTTTTGCAGCAGCACAGCCGAATTGTTTGTTGTTGATTTGATCGATGTCAGATTTTTACTAATAAACGGATATTCAATAGTCTATTATCCGTGCGTGTAGTTATATTTCGATCAAATATCGATACACACAGAATATAATAAATTACCTTTCTCTCTCTTTTGAGCAGACTCTGTGAAACGTAAATATGCAAATCTCTCCTTTTTACGTGTTTGGCTTCGATAAGCATACCTTCCTTCAACATGCTTATTTGCTCCGCTTGTCTCTCAACTGAAGATCAAAACGAAAACCAAATAATTGAAAAACGAAGAAAGATAAAAACACAAGATTTAAATAATTTTACTTTTCATCTCCTACAGATGGAGCAGATCACTACCTTAATCTCCTATACTGGTAATACTACAGGAAGAAAAATAGAAAAATTTCATCTTACTTGTTTCCGCAAATGATCTGATATCATATGTTAGATCAACATTAATATTTTCTCCCTTAGCAAAAAGTAAACCTATGAACCACATGGAACAATGTTTTTCCGGTTCTGGTTTCATTGGTGGAAAAACTTCTGGATTTACATGTGCCAGAGTAATGTGAGGATTTCTTTCCAATGTGCCTGCAATTAAAATAAAATAAACATAAAATTTCTTGGAGAAAAGAAAAATAAACGAGTATTTACCTATTAAATGTCTGATTTTCGATTCGACCAGTCCACACCATTCGAGTTGATCTTCGGCGCTTAAGCTCCTTGCGAGTAATACAATGTAATGTTTGTATTTACCAAAAAAGTTGGGAGGTTCGAATAATTTGTCCCACGACGCTTTACCCATGATAATTTCTTCTGTCGTCGCTAAACCTCCTTCGAATGCCTCTTGCATGATCGTTCTTGTCGATACAGATACGTTGAACGTAGAATTTTGTTGTGGATAAGCCGGTGTGATGATTGGCATTAAATGATATCTATCCGATATATTGACCTGAAAATGATACACACATGAAAATTGGAAATACGTTAAATCAGATGTGATTTTCATCGAAGAATAGAAGAAAAGTATGAATTCATACCCTTGGATCCCACACGGGAAATCCTAAATTAACGTTATCAGGTTGTTTCAAGAGAACGGGTTGTGGCCATTTCCATTGAGAGAACACAAGGAAAAATTTCTCTATCAAAGTTGCAGCGACAGCATTGGGATAGAGTTGACACGTACGAGCAACTAACATCGCCCATGATACTCCGCCGAGATATCCTAATACGTTACTGTAAATCCCATGTCCTTCGAACACAAACGTAGAGACAAACATCTGAATGAACAATTCCTCTCAAAATAATATATGAAAATTATAAAAACAGTTGACACGTGTGGCTTACGTTTTGCCCATAATTTTATCGCTCTAAGTGCCAATCTAAAATTTTCTATATTAGGTACTAGGCGTAATATTTCGTCTGTTACCCGACATCCGTTAAGACTTCTCACACATTTTTGATCCAGATTTTTCAGGAGCATGTCGTCTCTAAGATCCTGTAATTTTGTATATTATTAATCCATAACTATATTCTTGAAAAAAATAGAATCGAAGATTGTGAAAACAGAGAAAAACATTGATTGCCTAACATTGTACAATCAAAATATAGTATTCGTATATGACATATATTTGAAATACAAGGAATGTTATTTCAATTGAATAAATATTATTGTAATTATAAAAGAATGAAAGATACTTACACGAGAATCAATTAAGAAAATTTAAGATAAATTGATACCTTGTGAGTTATGATAAAAAATTTTGAAATTGAAGTGTGTAAATCAATATTCAAACAAGATAAATGAATCTCAAGGTTATTTGAAACTCAATTGTGAACTTTGAATCTTTGAAATCAATTGAAATTTTCGACATATAAAGTCATAATTCTTTTGTTTCTTGATTAAAAATTCAAATAGAGAATGATCAAATGTATCAAATGTATTCGAATTGACCTGATTGCAAAGTCAACAAAAAGGAATATTTTGTACTCATTAAAGTTATCATTGAAGATTATACACGGAGAAAACCTTGCGTTATAAATTAGTATATCTGGTAGCATGTTCAGGACAGATTTGTTTTCAAAATTATTATATCCGATAATACAGAGCGATGCGGAGGATGATATGATTCGATCGTATAAACTGTTGTAACTTTGAGAAGCTGCAACTTCATCACCCAAATCTGTCCTCAATGTACCAATAAATGTAATAACTCGAAATATGTTGATTCTTCCATGTAGGGAACATAACGCAAATGCAATCAAATAGTTTATACAAATACAAAATTGTTTGAAAATAGAATTGGAATAAATTCAATGGTATTATATGCAAGTGGTGCGTAAAACATCCTACCATTGTATGAAACTCACCATGGAATCTGGAATTTCTTTGAGAGCCAGTTTAGCGAATAGCATGTCAATTTCTATTCCATCGAAATTCATTTTTATAACAGGTACAAACGCTTCCTCCACCGCCCTCAAATCTGTGACCTCCTCTTGTACTTTTAGCAACTCAAAAAAAGATGTGAAATAATCTGATCTATATATATGGCGCGGTACAACACAGAGAGCATCTATATCCGCTCCCTTATGATGTACGCCTAGTCTATAAGATCCAAATGTATATATTTTACCACCCACTTGTTCGGCAACGTTTGGTGGCATGTTTCTTGCGATACTTGTGTCGCGTATCCATTGTTTAACTAAAGTATTTAATTTGCTGTGGAAATGGAAAGAAAATTCAAAGTTCCAATGAAAAACGAGTTGAGAATACAATCTGTTCTTGTAATAAGTGAGACAAACAAAATATAATTTAACTGAAGGAGTATCTTGAACACAGAGAAAAAAACAGAACACATGCATGGAGATACAAAGAGATGCTTTCATAGAGAATTTTGAGATATAGAAATCGTAGAAGGTTTCGATGATAAATTCGAGTTGATTCGGCGAAACGCACGAACGAAAACATAAAACTGGTGGTTTAGGCTTGAAAATGATCGAAACGTAAATACGCAAGTTGAATGAAATACCTTAAAATCTCCATCCTATGGTTCAACTCTTCCTCCGATTCAAACACATTGTAAGGTTTTAAAGCTTCTTTCAGCTCATTTGTTCTTAGAAGATCAATTGCTTTGGGTTCTGCTACACTAATAGCAGATGTCATTCCTAATGTACGCAGATTTGGAGCATTTGTATTGGAATTGTTGGAATTATTGTTTTGGTTATTATTTCCTTGAGTATTACTTTGCGACGACCACATGGTGGTAAGCGTTTAAACCTTGACTGGAATATTTTTATATTAATAGACATGTAATACAAAAACAAAAACATTTAAAGTAATCATGGAAAAAGAAGATAATTAATCAACAATGACTAAGTTTCCACGAAGACCACCGAGACGCGTTATTCCTGGTTATCCCGATACTATTCGTTGCGGCAGAAGATGAAGCTGAAAAATGTTTTCATGGAAATAAGGGGTGCGTTGAGTCGAGTGTCTCCTTGTTCGCCATGATCTCATTGGATAATATCGAACCATTGGGAGCTTCAGCTGGCTTCAACGACACACCCTGGAGAAGGTAATGGTTGTTGGATGGTAATTTCATCTCTCTCGAGGACTACTTTTCTCTCTGACGATGGTTATTTTAGGAAGTGCACACTCCAGAGTTCAGTGTTTTTAAATGGATATGAATCGGTTTCAAGGGAAAATCAACGTTTCTAAACGTTTATTGAATGCAAAAAAAACTTTAAAATATTGAACTTGATTCGTAGGTTCATTATTCGTTTGTTCATTTGTATTTATTATTATCCACAAGGACTTGATTTATCAAACATCATTTTTCACTGCCTCCAAAATACAGAAAGTAAGTTTAAAAGTCGGATTATAAGTAATAACGATAATACAAAAGTAATTTGCGATACAAATAGTGTAATATAGAAATCATAAATTACCGGTGTCAACGATTCCACTAATTTTTATGGAATATTTTGATTTCTCTGTACTTGATTCACAATATTGACATTCCATTCATCTCTCACTAATGATTGCAAATCAAATATCAGTTTCGATATTTTTTGCTATTTGCTAGTACATTCGAGAAAAGAATCTTTTCGATGGTTATTAAATTCGGTTTCATTGATTAATAAATTTGAATGTACATAAACAAATCCATTTTTATGGGTTACCGCACGATAATGAGATGGAAAATTGATTTTTGCAAGTCATTAACTCTTTACGCTATCATCTTTCAGCGAAACATAACAATTATAAATTGTTGGAGGGCTTGTCACTTTGTTTCAATTTTTTAATCCCATAACTACTAGATTTTTCTTCAGATTTTACTTTTTAATGAATTCTCAAAGTGGAAAAATTACAAATCAAGAGATATTATTCTGTTTTTGTGTAGTTAATAGTGTTCTATGTTTTGAAAAAGCTTTGTCTATCAGCAGGGGTAATTTTCATATCTTTCTAGATGATTCTGTGACAGTACACAGTATATTTCTTTCAGCCAAACGTGTTTAAAAAATGGGTCATCCATGCGATTGTGGAGGTTCACACAAGGAAGGAGAACTTGGAGTTCAGTATAATTTATACCAGAAAATAGATATTGACAATTTGGAATGTTTGAACGAATGTGAAGAAGGTAGCGGCAAAGCAGTATTCAAACCATGGGAAGAAAGACTGGATAAGACCAAGGTAATTCTTGAATATCCTTTATCAAATTTTCGTTTAACCGGAATCATATTTTGGATTCTATGCGAGTGAATAAGTATTGTTTTATTTCTACAGTATGTCGAGAGTGACCTAGATGACGAACTGTTGTTTAATATACCGTGAGTATTACATTGTTTTATCTTTGATCTTTTGTCATTATTATTATGTTATGAAAACATAGAACGCTAAAATATTACGTTTTTTGTATATTGAGACAATCAAAGAAAAATATTTCAATTTTTATATAACTATAAACTTTAATGCAGTTCTTAGAATCATATCAAAACTATGACACTGAATAAGTGAATAAATGTTTTTATATCTCTAAATAATTGCAAAGATTGTACAATATGATAATTTACAGAACCTCTATTGATTCGTTCATTTCACGTGATTCTAAAGAAAATTAAATCATTATGCTGAAAATGAAATGTTTTTCATAAATAATATTCCACGTCTTACAAAAATAGTATAAAAGTATACCAGATATGTCAAAGATATTTTTAAAACAATTTTTCCTGTATTCTAAAGAAATATCTTCAATCCAGTTTTACAGGGAATATGAAATTAAAAGGCCTTATCATAATTGGGGGAGAAGACGATACTCATCCAAATAAAGTTCGATTGTAAGTATCAATGTATTTCAATAAAATTCCAAAAATATATACGCATATATTTGTTTCGTGATATGTTACTGAGATTCAACTGGTAACTTTTACAGGTACAAAAACAGACCTTATATGACTTTTGACGACGTAGAGACTCAAGAGGAACAAGAATTTGAATTATTCAAGAATCCAGATGGTCTGCATGAATATCCTTTGAAGTATGAACATTGTTTTTTTCTAAATCACGTTTCTTATTCCTTGTTGTTTAATCTCATAACGCTTTACATTCTAATTTTCCTTGATATATTTTGAAATATCGCATAATTTGTCAATCCTCGATCAATTTATCAACGTTTATTTATGTGGCAGTTATCATCTGTAGACGTAGAGAGACTTCAATGATTGACACAAACAAATGATTATTGATTTCATCGAAGTTTCAATCGTTTATTGCCATTGAACTCTATATCGTACTGGAACGCAGTGATGAACGATCGATAGCACTATCCATAGCTTTCCAGAGAAAATTTGTCGAGTTGATATTGAATTTTATAAAATCTCGTTCGAAACTTCATCAAATTCAATATAAATTCAACAAATTTTCTATTAAAAAAAAACTATTGATAGTCCTATCGATCGCTCATCACTATTGTAACGCGCAATTATTTTTTCTGTAGTATATATAGTTGTCCGGTAAGAATTTCGTAGAGATACAAACAAGAGAAAGTTTCCCACGCACGGTAGCTTTTTCTCTCGCACTCAACCTACCGACCGTTTTTGAGAAGTTCGCTTTGCAGGATGATGTAGAGTTCAATATTGAAAAACCAGATCCACTAAGGTGGTATGCACTTGACAATCGATAAAAGTATTGTTCACGCCGGAAAACGAGACGTAAATAAAAATATAGAATAATGAAGGCAAAAAATAGATGAGGTCAGCGCGCTCCAGGTTGTCTGAACTCACTCCGAGTATTTCGTATTCGCTGTTTATAGTTATAAAAACAAATTAATTGGTTTGATAAAATTTGGGGTAACTTGAAGAAAGTAAAACGAACGAACAAGGACCCTTCAGCACAATAGAAGATTCTTCTGTTGGATATTTTAAAAACATTCAAATCCCGCCAATCTTATGACGGTTTCCGACGCTTCTAATTGAATTCGCCATATCCTGGTAACATGGAACTTGCAGGGTGGCGACCACCTGGAATTTCTCTTTTTCCGATTGGTTATTGTGTTCAATAGAAATACATTATTGGTCAATTTCGTTGGAATTCCCTGATTTAGGCAATCGTTCGCCAGATCTAGAGTTGGCCAGACTCTGTTATAGGAACTCTACTATAGAACTGTTCGTAGCGCTCGAAACGTGAGGTCCTGAAAGCATACGACACATGTAAACAAGCACTATTTTAAAAGCTCTCTCCCCGGTTTGGAAACTTGATAGTCTCTCGACTAATGACAGCGATCCTTAAGGGGATACCAGCGGCCCCTGACGATGCAACCCGAGTCAAATCTTTTCTGACAAATTATTCGAAAATAAAACAATAAAAGGAAAATATCGCTCTGTACGCACCAGGGTGCCCAAGCCAACAATGTTCGTCATCTGAAACGGCTATACATACTTACAGACCGATATTTTGATTTCATTCCTTCGTTTTCGAGGTATTTGTCAGAATAGTTTTGGTTGCGTCCTTATCTAACCAATAGGTCTGGGTTGCATCTCCAGGGGTCGCTGGTATCGCCTTAAAGAGGATCGACTCGTTTTTATATGAAAGATATGTAGGTTTTATGGATTTCAAAAAAAAGGATCGATCCCTTTGAAGAATGGCCATCAATATTCGCGACCTAACATTGGGGGCTAGTACCGGGATTATCCGTATATTCGAAAATCTGGATATTCAGTTGATTATCCCGATGAGTGATACATTATTCGGATATTCATAAATTTGAATATCAGGGTATCCGGATATCTAGAAATAAAAATAATGTATCCACTTGAAACAGAAGTGATAGCAATTCATTCGTTTTCGCGGTGAATGATGAATTTATGAGAATTATGCAATTGAATCGAATCAACAGCTCATCCGATTTTTCGGATATTCGAATATCCGGAGTATCAAAAATTCAGGGTAAAAATCCCATCCCTACTTCAAACTCTGCAAACAGTGCTGTAGTCTCTTATTATCGGAGTTTATGGCTCCTGAATGATATTCATGAAAAGAATTATCTCCACTTTAGGCCTGTCCAGACCTGTATATAAGACCGTTTTCACCACATATTCATCTTTGCACTCATCCCTTGATTTTCAGATCACAGCGATATTGTGATATATCTGTAATTTTGAAATATTTTTGAACTATGTAATATTACAATAATATGTGAGGAATAATACGGCAATATTACTCTAATAACAACAGTTCCCCAACATTAATTCAATGTTATGTGCTGTATGGGTAGGTTTCTTGATGCAATTTCTTAGTTTATCGGTGATTGGAATGTGAATATTATTATAAATGTAATAAAAGAATCCTTGCAAAGTAGTAGAGTCAGGTAATTTATTGAGTTTCACCCGAGATTTTAAATTACTACTATTCGTTTTAAAGGGATGATTGTTCCAACCTTGAAGTGCCCTTTAGATCCATAATTTGGAGTGGATAGAAAAATCAAAACGTTCCGGAATAGTACTTTGTCGATTGGAGTCATCCATGGAAATCACACGTTTTCAATACGCTTTATAAACGTTTAATGCCGTTGTGAGGAGACAACTGTTACATCCCATGAAGCGTAACGTGAATCATTCCATACAGACTTCAAGTATCGGTTATAAATAATGACAAATCATAGCATCCCAGATTACAGTGATGAAATTCATGGGTTCGAATCTCGCCCAGTGGTTGAAATTCTTAGCCCCTTATGTTGTTTATACTCTTCATGTACCATTTACTCTTTGTTCACTTTTCAATAACGTTTCTATCACGCTCCACCATATTCTTCGTTTTCGCTTCATCCCATGTCACACAGAATATTCTAAGAATATTCTCACAACATCCGTAAAATGTACTTGATCGAATGTTCTCACAAAAAGTAAGGAAGATTCGTGAATATTCATAGAAGATTCTTAGAACATTTGAATGAGACTGTTTCACATATTCTAGGAACGTTCGTACAATATGCGTACAAAGTTTTTAGGGTGATTGATGAGCAGCGCATGCGCAAGTATCGTGAGGACATGAATTCAGTAATGGCGGATGATATTGTGGACAGGCTACAGACACTTGGATAATATATGATTTTAATTTGTATTTGGGGAATAATAAATTTATGAGAGGTGTATTTTAATATCGCAAATGTTCTCTGAGAGTACCACGTGTGAAAAATAATCCTCAAAAGTGCAATAAAATATGTCGTATATATTATGATTGCCTGTTGCGATCATAAATATCTTATCCATCCATGTGAATCCATAATGTTGCCAACAATTCATGATGTCAGATGTTTAATTATCAAAAAAATTGATTGTGAAGTAGTTTTCGATGACATGCAGAGTTTATATTGACAGGAATTTTTATTTCCACAGCATTTTTTTCTAATATTCCCACAATACTCGTGGCATTTTATTCTGAGAATATTTGAAACAGTCTCAGTCAAATATTCTGAGAATGTGCGTAGAATATATTCACACGTAATAAGAATCTCCATAGAATATTCGAATATCCTCAACGTATATTCTTAGAACATTCTCAGAACGTGCGTGTGCTACCTGGGATTTAAATTTCCATTTTCCCCAGGGGTGGGTGTTACAATCGAGACCAAACTCGTTCCAATGGACACCAGGATGTCGATTGTAACATTTGAAGTGTTGTCATCGTATTTGAATTTTTGACGGCAGTACTGAAGATTTTTGCCAGTACATAAAACTAGTTCAAGGTTACTTCAATGAAGTTTGGAAAAAAATTAACGAGAACCAATAAATATTGAGCGGTTACGAAGATATCTGGTAAAAGCTGTAACGATTGACACCACCGGGCCTTCCCTATGTTGGAATAAAACACAGTTAATGAAGAATAAACATCGAATCCGCAATATCATTTGAAAAAAGAAATATGGCAATATAACTTTCATAAATTTCTAAAGATAAAAATCAAACCATGTTTGAACAGTTGTTTGCATTCATATTTCACAGTTCATAATTCATCGTTTTGAAATAAACATATTATTCCATCAAGCCACTATTTTTCAATCACTTTCCGATTTTTTATCATCAATATCGAATACATTAGTTAATTTCAAATTCTTCGAATCTCTCGATCATATTTCATATTTAATATCGTTGATTATTATTCGAGATTAGATCTTTTGCGAAGTTTCTTTGCTATATTGAAACGTAGAATATTATCTTATAAATCATTCCTGAGTGGAGGAAAAAAGATCATATAATGTTCATTTGATTGGTAAAATATTCAAATTTTTACTCATTCAATATACGATTATGTCAATAATTGTTCATTTTATAACTCTAACGTTAGATACAGTGATATGCGAATATCGATTCGATTGTTTCACGATTTTTCAATCATCGTCTTGAGAATTTTAGCTATTTTTTCAGTATTTTATATATTTTTGATTAATTTCAATAACATTAGTGACATTCATCATCTTTGAAAGTATAAAATTATAAATTTCTACATCTTTCAAAAAAGTTTACAACATTCAGAGGTCTTGAGAGGTCCTGCTGAAAATATCAGGCTGAACCGAGCAAAAAATTGTTGTCAGGCTTTGATCGGTTGATTTTCCAGATAATCCAAGTACAAACTGACAAACTTCTTATCCGATTTGATCCGGAATCACTTGATTATTGTCAGTTTTTGACTAAATTCTGCTTTTTCTATCCTAGCAATTTCCCACCAATTTACTTGAAACTGAATTCATGAAAAAGTCTTGAATTCTCAGGAATGATACTTCAAAACTTCATCTACGTCCCCACAGAACCCCAATTTTGAATTTCGAATGGAGTCTTTAGATTTACCAAAAATGTTCGAGGTTTTAGTTTTTCAGAGATTCTCGAAACTTCTCAGAAAAGTATTTCCCCTATGTTAGTGATACGATTGACCAATTCCTTGAATTCTCAAACTTATCAAATCATATCAGAAAGGAATTTCTTGCTTAAAATACCAAGTAGATGTCATTAAAAAGGATGTTATTGGAATCATCGCGATTTGTATTCTGTTGAAAACTGGCCAACTTTTTAACAGTTTGATATCCATCTAATATTCTACCTAATCTATCTAGAGAATGTGAAAAAACTTCAAAATATGACAACTCACCTAAAAGTGAGAAATCAAAGTATGTTCGTTCTAACATGTTCTGAGTGGTCCCAACCTGCCCTAAATATTTATAATTCGCTCTTCTAGTTATAAAAACGAATTGATTAGTTTGGTGCAGGTTAGGGTAACTTGGAACACGTTAGAACGAACACAACTATTAAATGATCAAATTTAAAAACTAATATTACATTTCCAACACTGTTGAAAAATTATTTTTTTCTACATTCAACATCTATGTCAGAACTTCCTGGTGAAAACCAAGCGTTGAAGCGCGTTGGGAGCGTGAGCTGAAAGCGTCATCTAAACGTAACAAAGTGTCAGTAGGGGTAATTTAGGAGGGAATCGGAACATTTTCACACTTCATTTGTTTCAATACCCGCTTCCTTCACTTTTGGATTTTCACCAGGGCTATTCTCAAAAACCATCAGCAACTGTAGAATTCCTGTACCTGCAGGTACAATAATCATCACACTGCACAAAAATTTCTTCCAGTCAAATGAATATTTATTTGTCTTGTACCAAAGAAATATTCATTGAAGTCAACAAGTATCCTTTGAATCAAATAACTGGTTATTATCACTTATTTAATTCAAATAAATTATTCTGGTTTCAAAGGATACTTGTTAATTTTAATGAATATTTGTTTGGTATAGGACAAATAAATATTTATTCGACTGGAAGAAATTTTTCTTTATGCTTAGTGCATAATGCTGATCATTTTTCACATATGAAGTGCACCCAGGGTTGCCAAAAAAAATGGTCAAATTTTCAATCATTGCCCCAAAAAAACACTAATCTCCAGGAACGTTCATCGAATGATCCCGGGCATTCGCGAACGTTCAATGAACGTTCCTGAAGGTTTGTGTTCTCTTGAGGTAGTCATGTCCTGCAGAATTCAGAATATGATTGTTCGGTTACACAAGAATTAACCAATCGATACTGTTTGGCAACTCCTCCTGGCAACGCTAGATGCAGCGTCAATTTGGCACTCCTTTTTTTGAAAAAAAAAACCCTTTCTAACCCTTTGGATCGAAGATTTCTTTGAAAATTTCATCAAAACAATAAAAATTCTTATCGATAATGCATTATTTTCGTACGTGTTTCGCAAAAAAGAAATGTGATCTGATTTCATCTTCCTGTAACCAAGGTTGTGGAATTTTTAATTCAAAAATTTTGAATTGACAATTGAATTTCAATTTTTATTTCAAATGTTGGGATTAAAAATTGAAAAAGAATTTTTTAATCCCCAATCTTGGGATTGAGGAGTCGATCAATTATTCTTTAATGCCGATGTTGAGATTAAAAATTAAACAAATTACTATTTCATCCGAATGTCGGGACTAAAAATTCAAAAATTACTTTTTAATCCGAAAGTCGGGATTACCATTTTTTTTTATTTTATTATTCTTTATGGTGGGGTTAAAAATGCAAAAATTATCTTCAACCCCAGGTTTTGGGACTAGAAAATGAAAAAAAAGATTTTAATTCCAGTGGTAATCCAATTATCCTTTGAATGCATTATTTACAACAACCCTGCCTGTAACTTAATTTTTCAGTTGACGACTTCTTCACTCATTCATTTATCATTCTAATTGAAAAGAAAAATAAAGCACTGTGTTGTGAATTTTTATCATAACCACATGTTTGTTGTTTTTTTTTTTTGGATTTTTGCAGACCAGTCAAGTTCTCAGCGGTGAATCATCTGAGTTTACACTTTAAGGGAAACGGAGGAGCAGAGAAATCAAAAATTTATTATATCGGTTTGAAAGGGGAATGGTCACCAGCCCAACAGCAACAAGTAGTTATTTGTACTTACGAGGCTCTGCCTCAAAAGGGTGATCACGATTTGAAAGACCTATTCGGCAACAGCGGCGCCGGCGAAGTAAGCTGATCGCCTAAACCTACTATTTGAACGAATCCTATCAACCACTATTCTTTCGAAATCCTTCGAATTTGATTCGATGTTTCTAAATTTGTATTGTCTCGATCGATCGAAATACATATTAAAATACACTTGTTTTCAGAAATTTCGTAAACAAAAGCAATTGTGTATTTATTTCTCTATCACATCATCGATCAACATCGCGATGCGTTTTTGGTCATCGGTTTGTCTTTCGTTCGTCAATCATCTCTATCGAAACAATGCACGTACATATATATTTCCATGAGAATCGTACGGGCGTATCGATAAATCGAGGAGGTACTTCAATGACAAGCACATGTGAAAATTCAGTAGCGGATAATTCCCCCAGACACGTGCTTCGATTAAGATTATTCAGCGGAGCGGAGGTGGTAGAATATCGAGAGAAAAAGTTAAGTTCCAAGTTGGTTTCTCTTCTCGCGTTGACCGCATCGCGCCGCACACGCATTAGTTTTTATGCGTTTTTCAAATCGTCGCGTACATCCAACTCATGGCTCACACGAGCGTGAGCCCGTCGTCGCGAGATGATGTGTCGTCGTCCGTGGAGCATAATAAGTTACCGATAAGTCATAATCATCACAACCATCGTCATAGTTATCAGCGTCCAAATTTGAAACTAGTTCAAGAAGATGTACAATTAAATCGTGATAATGTCGATTCTAAACCCACGGGGGACCACCACCACGTTGTGCCAACGAAAACGATGGACAAAAAGCCATTGTCGGTCTCGGTGTCGTCGGATTTGGTGCCGCAACAGCCCCCACCACCGGACGGTGGTTGGGGATGGTTTGTTGTATTTGGATCCTTCATGATACACGTTGTTAGTGAGTGTTTTTGTTTTATTCATCTAATTCGATACCCTAAATTCAAGATACTCAGGTACTTTCGTCTCTCACGAGTATCCTTTATTTTCGAAACGAAACTTCATCGGATAAGATAAATTATAAAGTTACAATGTTGTTCATCTTTTTTATAGTACACCGGTAAATTATATCTTTAATTTGTTAAGCGGCAAATGGATTATGTTTGTGATGATGTTTATATATATATATATACTCCCGAGTATATTTGATCAATGAACTCGTTCTTCTTACACACGTCGTCGTGGTATCCAATGGTGTTAATGCAACGTTGGAACACCTTGTCCCTCGAAATAGACACTGCACTGAATTTTTGTTTTTCTTTTCCTGCAACATTTAGCAGCAACCACGATGTTGGAGCTAACTGAAACGAATTGCTAATCGAATTCGTGTGCACTTTTCTGTGATTATAAAAGCATTACAATTACATGGATTTGGAAATTATCTATAGTGAGAGAGTTCGTGATTGATTTGTATCATTTTGATACAAATCTTTCGATAAAAAAGGCTCTCGTGATGTTATAATATTTGAAGATCATGATTGAAGATATTTCACTTGGGAAACAATTCAATGAATATGACATTAGGAAAAATAATAAAAAATTCGTAATTCATTGTACAATGCGAATAAGGATGAAAATTTCAATATCAATTATTTTATATTTTATTATTAAAAATTGTTGAATCGATAGAAGGGAGTTGAATTTGTTGAATAATCAAGTCAACAAAAATATTGTTCAATATTGAGACTCAGAATAAAGAAAAGAATATACTTTTGTGTAACCAATGACACTGAAAGTACGGAATTTCTCTTTTACGATCAAAATAATAACGTGAAAGAGCATTCGCGTAAGGTAATGAAATAGTTTTCCTATGATGATACGGAATTCTTATTGAGTAAGTAATTGACAGTTGTATCGAGGTTCTAGATTGCCCGATGAACATTTCTAAGGTGGCATTAAACGATGTTTGGCTTCTCTCGTATAAAGAGAAAGGAACGCAAGACTGAGTACTTATCCTGTAATGTAAAATTAGTTTTTCCTTGTACGAGTTGCTCTTATCGATAATAATCTTACGACAGGGAGTGAGCAATGATAATTTTCAGTTCAATGAAAGAAACAGCTCTCTAAAAAACAATATTGTATATTTGATTTTTCTAATATAAAGAGAAAATATTCAGTCGTGACAATGAACTTTTATGAACAAATCTAAAGTCATTCAGTTAAAACAACTAGAACTATTCATTAAATCATTCGTAATAGTTGAAGTTCAGCTACAAAAGTTAACTCAATGGGATATCCATCTCGAAATTATGAATATAGTTTTTTATTGATATCTGAAAATATTTTGTGATTAAGATCTTCTTAAATAAATCTCTTCGTTGTTTTTATTATCAAAAATTATATGATTGGAGCATAATCACACATGATTAAATTACATAATAATAGAGAATGTTCATGATAATATTGAGAATTAAGATACCTGTCGTGCGATAATCATGTTCGGAACTGTGTTCTCGAAAAAGAAGTATATAGAACTGAGCAATTATTCTAATTCGGTGCAGTGTCAATTGAATGTTAGAGTAACAATTAACAAGTATAATTCGCTGATTTATTGACCAAGCATTTTTAAAATTACATAATTAATTGTTTTCGATAAAAATCTCACGTGTTCTTGAAATTGAAATATTGGAAAATAAGTTTCAAGTGATGAGCTTTTTGATCAAAGATTCGATAAAGAAGAAAAAAAAACGTATATTCATTTATAACAGAGATAATGACAAATCAAAACTTGAAGTAAAAACTTGATTTTCAAAACTACAAGTAATATCGAGAATATTGATGATGGAACGAGAATCTTGTATTAATAGAATTGCGAATGAAATATTTTTGATTCAGATGGTAATTCATTTTTAGAACAACCGTCATTTTGTAGGCATTGTTCATGTTGTTGTTGTTGTTGGATAAAGAATATTTTAAACCGGACGGAAACTCGAAACAATTTACGTGAGAATGTTGAGAGCGCAAATAATAAAAATTGTTGAACAAAGGCTTTGTATTCCATTCGAAGAGAAATTATTTGAAATTTTTGATGAAGTGGAAGGAATTTGTGGGAATGTTGTACGCCACAGAGGGAGCTTTAATTAATGTATTTATTTGCATCATCGGTACAAATTTACTCAGTGAAAGAAGCTTGGTTGCAGCAATCAACTCGTTAATCGAATGTTCCTACAGTCAATGATCAAACCACAGCCGATCCCCATATCGAGAGAAATGATTACTGAAATCAAGAACATGTGTTCTTAGTTACGGATTATGATCGATCATTGCCGATCATAATTTCCAAGGAAAGTTTTTTCAAAATCAACAAACATAGCGTTTATAATCATTTCTCAAAGAGACCCTACCCTGGCTTGGAATTTTCCATAGAAAACTGAAAAGGAAAAAAGTTCAGTATGTTTTAATGAGCGTTTGAATTCACTATGGAGCTGTCATTTTAAATGTTTTCTTTTCCATGTACAATATTGAATGCGGTTATTCGTTATTCGTGAGGATTGGTGTTTTGCAAGAGACCGAGATCGAGACAAGAAGAACAATCATTTTTCGAGACCGGGACGATACTGATTTTGTCGAGATAAAAGCGAGACCGACACGAGATTATAAATTCCGAGACTACATCGAGATCGAAACACTAATAAGGATCACCCCATTCACTTGCATCATACCGAGGAACGGGATGCACTGTTGAAAATTTCAGGCAAATCCGGATGAATCCCAGCAATCCCTGGAACAAAATTCGAGCAGAAACAGTCAGATCCGGATAAGTTTCTACCCGGATCTGTCCGGTTTCTAGGATTCATCCGGATTTAACTGGCATTTTCAGCAGAAAGCGTAATTCTGTGTATATGCATATTGAGTGTGTGCAAAAATAATGTCACTTTTTTTCTGATTTTTCGAATTTTTATTCGAACATATTCTCCACGATTGTTCAATACTTTTTGCCACCGATCACACAGAGAAAATCCTACAATACTGACTACTGTAGGTCCCACTTGACGCTCGGTATACGCTTAAATCCACGTTCCAAATACTTTCCAACTATACGTTTCCGACACTTCCTAATACACGCTTCCCTTTCACCAGGGAGTAGAGAATAGTGTAGAAAAATGACTTTCTACTGCGGAAACACGACTGGTTCGTGTTACTACAGTAACCAGCAGTGTTGAAATGATTTTTTTCCATAACACGAGCCAGTCGTGTCGGCTACAGTACTCAGTATTGTAGGATTTTCTCCGTGCAGGGGGCGTGAACTCAATTGGAAAATTCTTAGACTAATTTCACATGAATGCACTAATGCTATTTCAAGAAATTTTCTGATTTGTTTATTATTTGTGTCAGTGTATCCATGTGAAATTGTTTCAAGACGAACAATTGTTGTTTGTTCTTCCGTACGGCGGCGCTAAAATGAGTCTAAAAATTTTCCAATTGAGTTTATGCTCCCTGCTACCGACTCATGAAGTCCCTCGCGAAAAGATTCTTAGCTTTTCGGTGCGAAGATATTGTCAACTCATTTCTGCACTTGAAGAAAAAAAAATGATCGAAAATTTACATCTTGAACTGCATCATTTAATGTTGTTGAAGTTTGAATCGTTTATAGAAACGAAACGAAAATTCAAACCTGAGGAATCATCATTATTTAACTTTTCAAATTAACTTTAGACAACTGGAAACATCACTTGAAGAAAGTACTGCAAGATTTTGGGTCTTTCAAAAGCTCAGTATTCAGTTCTTCGATCACTGATTCGTTTCAATAAACGATTCAAACTTCAGCAACATATCATTTATCGATCTAAAAAGATCGAGATCGAGGTCTGGAGAGTACGCCGGATGCCGGTGCTATGTTTGTTTTCTGATCATTTTCCTCGTAGAGTAGATTCTCGTCTACAGCTTTGCCGTAACAAAAACTGCGTTCTGATCACAAAGTACCTGAAATTTTTCAAAAAATTTGTCAATTTTCGCTCGATATTCATTGTTTCTTCAAAACACTTTTATTTCCTCTAAACTATCTTTTGCCAATTTTGATCTCCCAGCTGGTTTGAACCAACACTCAACTCAATTGACTAACACGAAATCAATGAAGCCCAAATTTCATTTCTAATCTTGCACGGCGTTTTTACTGATCAACTTCTGTTTAAGATTCCTATTGCACCATACGCGTTTTCCTCTTATCTCTCGTTATATTCGTAATAATATTTCAGAATTACAACAGTATCATGATTATTTGAAATCCAACTTTTCACCGACATCCGCAGTAATCAACGATATTGTTATAGAATGAATGACTACGCTGTAAAAAATAATTGTAGAATTTTCCCCCAAAAAATGGTGGCAGCAAAGTTCTTCCATAAAGATGAGGAATTTTTTACCATAAGTTGGTGAACTTTTCCTTCATTTGTCGAGGATTCAATACCCAAAAAATAAAATAATTCCTCAAAGTGGTGGAAAAATCCATCAACAGTTTGAAGGAAAACTTCCCACATGTTTTTATACTGTAATTGTTCGCCACATTCATTAACGTACACTCGAATGCTTCTATAAAAACATCCAATAAGTCATTTACAGTTTTACGATAACGAGGTATTCGTATATTGTACGAATTATACAATTTTTCCTTACAATCGTTTAACGTCAATGGAAAAGAAATGAAATGAACTAATCACCCGATAAGTAGCTTAAAGTATTATAATTTACGTAGGTACAAAATACGTTATTAACCGCAACAATACGCCGATTAGATTAGTTTGTTGATACATTATTAGTACAGATGGCTATGTTCCGAATTCAAATCTATTCGATACGATAAATCATTCCAATTCAATAGACAATGCTTCAATTCATCGTTTCACTTGTGTTTTTTCTCCTTTTTCAATAACTACTTGTTTTTCTTCCAAAAAAATTCCAGCCTTCGCGTATCATGCGGAAATCCCCTGATGCAAATGACGAAAAGATTCGGATAACAACTTTGAAAATGGATACAAAACTAGAATCGAACCTGATGGAGATACATTCCCTGAAAACAAGAATAGAATCCTTAAAGAACTGTTTTCGAACTATTGAATTCATACACTGAGAAAACAGCCCTAGCAAGTTCCTGATACGTGTCTTTTAGGAGGTATATTTCAGGTATCGATGAGGTTTCGTATCTTTCAGGTATCATGGCAGTATACTTGAAGTATTTATACTCAATTGCAACCTCGATAATACGTATCATATGGTTAAAAATGATACCCCAAGGATACTAGAATGAAACGTAACGTATCAGTATATGATACGGAAATGTAACATTGCTCTCAACAGGGTGTCTGCTGTTTGGAAATTCTACCAGAATTGTTCAACCACAAATTCGCGTTGAATAGAATGACCGGTTAGACGCATAGAATTTCCAGGTGGATTACACTTACAATAATTGCAAATTACAAAGTCTAAATTGTAATACAAAGGAGAAGTGTTTGGTATTTTTTGAGTAACAATGATACTGTATGAAGTTCTTTTCCAAGGGTATCCTTTTAGTATCGAAGATACTTTAAGCGTATCGTTTACGCATCATTCAAGTATCAAATTGAACATTCTGCAACGTAATATTCACGTATCATTGAGGTAACACAAACTTGCTAGGGAAATATCTTGAAAAATACCATAATTTATGGATTTTTGGCGTTGGTTTGACCCGAGTCAAAATATCTACATTCTAAATCTGAAAGAGTGAAAAATCACTCGTTTCATTCCACTATGGTCTCAGAAGTGAGCCAGTCCGCTTCGAGTGGACTCCCACTCTTTCAGACTGAAAAATTCACTCTAGAATTGGAGTAGCTGTGAGTTTATAACCTCAAACCTTAGATTATCAGTCTAGAAGAGTGGAAATTTCACTCGAAATTTCGACAGGCTCACTTTTGGCTGGCTAAAGAGTGAAATATGAACGAATCTCTAAAAGTCCCATGATTTCTTGGACTTTTATAAAGAAGTATGGTACCAGCCATTATGGTACTTTTAGAGATATCTTCTAAATGTAAATATTTTGACTCGGGTTAGACCAACGCCAAAAATCCATGAATTATGGTATTTTTCAGGATAACTTTTTCTCCATTTAAAGAGCTCTGGAGGAGTTCAATGTTTGAGACATTAACGAGTTCTTTAAGAATTCTGAGAGTATTGTTTGAAGACTCTCAAAGAACTCATTCATATCCCAAACATTGAACTCCTCCAGAGTTTTTTATCAATTCAGTAGTTCGCAAAGAGTTCTCGAAGAATTCTGTTCTTGTTTTTGAAAAAGAATTCTTCGTGTCCCACATAGCACAAATGTCTCGTTAATATCTCCAGGATATTCTGACAATATTACAATATCTTCAGAATGTTGCAGAATATTCTGAAGATATTACTGAGACATTTGTGCTATGTGAGGTGTTATCAAGGATTCCAATTTGATCCGTTTTGATGCTTTTGCTGTATCCATTTTGAAGTTTTTATGCAAATCTATCCGATTATCTATTCGTACTTACGGTCGGTTTGTAAAAATCTTTTTTCCGTCGACTTGAAATGCACACGTGAGCGATTGAATCTTTCTCCCTATTCTCTCATGTTTTACATTTGCATGCAACGGAATTCATCAATTCTGCGCTAATTATATCCCAAAACGAGCCTCGCTCTTCGCTCTCCGTATGGAAGAAAGAAAAAAAGAACAACAAAATGATTGGCTGTCCCTTTGAATCTCATTCCCAAATAAATCAGTATTGAATTGAACCAGCTCATTAATCTTCTTTGTCCGAAGATTGCACTTATGACTCATTTGAATAAAATGAAAACGAAAATAACCGCCAACCATCGAGAGCTATATCTACCCACCGTCATACATAAATAGATAACTTGACAAATGAAATATGTATATACGTATACATAAAATTACACGTAAATCTCTGTATTATTGTATTGAAGAGAAATGAACGACATATTTATATGCGTATATAGTTCCTCTGAGATAAAGAAGATTCTCGTGAGGGATTGATATTGAATTATAAGCGAAAAGACATGGATTGACCGTTAAACAGTTTTCACAGAGAGCCAGATAGTTTTACAAGGAAATTCTTATCTAAAGAAACATCCTGTTGGTTTGAATGGAATTTATTCTTGGAGAAATTCAAATGCATGGAATTCGCAAAAGTTCTTGTTGTAGTTGAGCGCATAGGAAATTCATTGAGGAAGTATTGAGAAGTCCTTGGAATTTCTTATTCCTGATACATCAAGGGATATTGTAATACGATGCAGTGAATGTGAGATACATTACTATACAAGTCAACAGCAAGTCTCGAACATAAGCGAATGTGTATATCGATGTAATGGAGATACAATTATTTCAACCTCGTGATGTCAGGATTCTCGAATTCGAATTTATCTTTGTATCATTTTGAAATAATCCTTGGTTGAAAACCCCCCTTGGTGGAAATGAAGCGTTGAAGCGCAACGAAAACGCAAGCGAAGGGTCACTTAAGCGTAATTTAGGAGGGAATTGGAATTCTCTAGAAGACCAATTGATTTGGGGCAAACATTCCATTATTTGATTCGATTGAATATTTCATTGATCATAAGAAATATTTTATGGAGAAAGGACAAATAAACTATTTATTTGGTTGGAAGAAATTTGTTTTTTCAGTATAGCAAGTCGGGAGGGTCAGTCATCGACGTCCACAGGGGCCTCATCCGCGGCGAGATTTTTAACTCTACATCCCGAGTAAAGAAATTTCCAAAATTTATATATGTTACCGTTAAATTGTGAAATCAGTTAATTCATGAAATAACTAGCGATTATATGAAATAGCTGTTCCGACCAGGTGAAGTATTAAATAACGAATAATTACATACTTCAACCAGTTAATATATGAATTCGCGAATGGCGAGTAGTTAAAGCGTGGAATCAAAATTAAATCCGTCTCCAAGTTCGATTTGGTACGTTGCGCGATACTGTAAATACACTATGTTTCGAATTTAAACGACTTTTTCGATATTTATGTATAGAAACGTGTGAATAATTGAAATGTATAGATATCACTTTACTTTGATTTTGTCAGTTGCGCTGTTATTTAGACTTTAACCCATTAAGTCCCAAAATGACATTTTTTCGTTGCGTTTTGCAACGCTTGTACTTTCTGAGAAAAAAAATTCCTGAAAAATTTTAGAATAAGCATTGTCGATGTAAAATTGACTCATCCTTCAGAATCTGCCATCGGTTTTTCCAAAAAATGTCCCGGTGACATGGTGCAAAAAAACGCGAATTTTCAAACTTTTTTTTTTTCTTTATCTCACGTTTTCACATTGGAATCATTTTAGGATTCTTGTTGTAACTACAGAAACCACGTCAATTTATCTGAAACTTTAATTTATGCTTCTGACAATTGTGAAAATCTATGCGAAAACCATCAAAATGGCGGTTCAAACGCGGAACAAACGTCAGAAACTTCAAAGATTTGTCATTCAAAAACGATGGACTTTAGAGAAAAATGTTACTGAACAAAAAGTTCTTAAAACTGATCAAAGAACACGCTGGAATTCTTTCAGGATTTTTTAACGACCTTTTTTGAATTTTCGAAATCGTCAAATTTAAAAAATTTTTAAAAGTCGTTAAAAAATTCTGAAAAAAATTATTTTCCAATACTCTATTTATAATCTAGTTGGCATAGGATATACCACGTTATTCTTAGTGAACCTGTTCCATTCATATATGTTCTTATTTAATAAATCTATGATGCATTATTTAAATATTGGAGAATGAAAAATTATAAAAAAAACCACGAATATGAGGGCATGAAAAATAATTTCAAAAATCTGATATTGTTTTCGTATTCGTTGTTCTAAGAGTACTTCGAATCAGTTCTCAAACCTCAGGCACCAAAATGACTAGTTTGACCAGTGAAAATTGTATCTTCTCATGCAGGTATTGCCAAGACTGAAAAAAACTCAAGCTTGTCCCAAGGTTGGCACATGTGTCAGAAACAAACCTCCGTGAAAAACAATTGGCCCAATATTGTTCCATGATTGTCCCGTTGTTCCCAATGGATAGTCAGTCATGGTACATTTATTTATATCTTTGAAATGGTCACTACATTTGATACAAGCTTGGTACAAGTGTAAAAATCGAGCATTCATTGAGAACAATTGTGCTAATATTGCCCACATGAGTGGTACAATGTTTATTGACTGAATTTTGAATTTACAATGGCTGAAGATTCGGAGATAACCATCGGGCCAGGGCTCGCCCGATATTCCTGCCATAATTAATCCTACACACTATAGTGTAAACTCATGGTTCAAACCATCAGTTTTTCGGATGACTCGGGGGATTCCAATGTTGGATTCCGTACGGGATCAGATCATTATAAGATTTATGTTATAGTATTTCAGTAAGATCTTGTTAGTTTAGTTTAAGCATAATTCAACAATAGAATCAAAATTGATTGAAATATCAAAGAACGCATATTTTCCAATGATCATACAAACTTGTCTCAGTCTTGTCACATTTTTTCTATTGTCTCAAGATAATTCATGTACGGTATTCTGAAGGAGAAACTTTTTTCATCCATATCTGCGATTACAGAAGCATTGGTTGGTGCTTGGTAAATGAATTGAACCTGGCAAAACCACTGGCCCAAGCTTGGCTTGATCTCATCATACCCAAGCCTGGGCCAAGTTTGGTAAATTGTTCAAGACGAGTCTCGGCAGGTCTTGTGCCAGGCTTGGTCCATACACACATGGGTTCCCATATAAAAATCTTCAGGCTCCGCCAATGCTGACGACGGAATATAGCTAGACGCAAGACTGCCAGCCAAAGCTGGGCAATCTATGTAGGGACAAGGATGGTTGACAATGGTCTAAACATTGTACCAATATGGGAAGTCATAAATCGACTTCATTGATCTATCATTGATCATTGGCTGCGCCACGCTTGGCCCATCCTTCAACCAATATTGCTTGAAGGAAAAAGTATGCTTTCAACAGAGGCTCTCTAGGGCTTGGCGGGACACTGCTCCAAGCATTAGGCAACTCTGAATGACAATGGATTCGCATGTTGCACCAAGCATGGGTCGTAGCTTGGTCCAGCTTGGGCAATAGCTTGGCTCAGCTTGGGCGATGACCTCGCTCAGTTTAGGCGTTAGCTTGACTCGACTTGAGTAATAGCTTGGCTAAGAGTGAAACTTCCTTCTCAAACAGCAAATTACAATAACTCTCACCAGAGTGATGCTTGTTTCCTGCGAGTGGCGAACCAAGCATTCAATCAATATATAAGTCTCCTTTGGAGATTCCATGACAGAAATAATTCTTAATCTGTTTCCAGACCCGCCTACTCCTACGCCAGGAACACCGGATTTACGTCATTCATCAGTTTAAACTAATCAGAAAAATTACATGTTGAAATTCTCCGACATTCATTTCGTTCAATCGAAATGATAGAATGGATTTTTTATTTTATTTTCAATTACAATAAAAAATAAAAGTGACCATTGGCATGAGATGGGCGCAACCCTGCCGCAAGATTGCTACAGCGTTGGCTCATCCTTGGCGAACAAATTTTTGTATGGTCTGCCATTGACGGCATATGCTATCACAACCCTGTTTCCAGTGTTGGGTCTTGATTGTGGAAACAAATGGGCTGAGGCTGAAATGATGTTATCATTTCAGAGTTGCGCCATGCCTGGTAGCCTAGGCTCGGCCCATCTTGGTGAGCCTTGCGGCAACCTAGCGCCCATGGTCAATTTTTACCTGGGTTACTGGATTAAATCGAAATCATCCAACTCAAACAATTATAAACCAATTTATATTACTCAATTCCACCATTATGAGGTGCATAAGATAAATTTGAGTGCATGGTAGTGAAATATGATCATTCTGTTGTATCATTCGAATTGCTCAATAATAGATTTCGTTTCAGCTCTATCAAGAACATAAGTCCCGAGAACGATCGGACATATACCATAAAAAAAGCAGTATTACCTAATGAGATTTCTACAAATTAGACATGGTTCTTTTTTCTTCGGATCATCAAATGTATCGTTAATTTCTTCATTCGTCTTCCGCATACAGACGATACGCGTACGATCGATGATAGTTCTTTTTTCTCACATGAAAATGTATTTTCTTCATATATATGTACATATATATATATATTTAACGAAGGATTGAGCAAACAATGAAGAAGTAGAATCAGAGAGGAGAAACGCTTTCATATTATTATGTTAAACCGTGAATCATTGTGAACAAAGTTCATTAATCGTAACAGCACGTGTAATTTTTATTGTAGAATAATTGTGATTAGAATATCCATATATGAAGTGTAGTATAATGAATGCTCGTTGCATTGAATGTTCCTGGAACTTTAGTTGTTGTAACAAAGTACTTGGCATTCGACTTTGAAAATTGTTCTTTCAAAGAAAATAAAGTCGGTACCCCAATAAAAATATTTCTCTTCAAAACTTCAACAATTTCTCTGCAAAACTTCATTATCGCAATTCTTAGAGAAAGAAAGAATTTTTTCAACAGATTCATCTTCCAAAACTCTATGAAATTCTGCATATTTCTGAAAATTTCTATTGCCAGTAAAGGTTTCTCTGCACATTTCCAACTTATTGGTCAAAGTTGTTTTGTTGAGAAATGTTGAATTTTCTCAACATTTTTCTACTTGATAAATGGTGGAAACATTTGACGAGGAAAGGAATTTTCTCCACGAATTCATACATTTTTCTGCAAACTACATTTGCAGAAAAAAATTTGAATTTTCTCTTTATTTGTCTATTCCAAGAATATTACGGCTTGTGGCGGAGAGTTGAGTTTTCTATACAAATTCATACATTTTTCTCAAATCGCATTTGCGGAGATAAAGTGAATTTTTTCAAATTTTTCAATCGACTCGAAACAACTTAAGTAAAATTCGCTAGTAGGCCTCGAAAAAACCTCTCTCCCACGACCCACTCATTTTTCCTTTCGGAAGATTCTGAATCGATTAGTCTATATCTGACTGGAACGAATTTTTTAAAATTTTCTAACGATTTGACCCAGCACTTGGAAAAATTTACAAGTTAAGGTCGAAGAAAAACCTTTCTCTCACGATCTACTCATCTTTCGTTTCATAAGATTCTGAATCGATTGATCTATACCTCACGAAAACGAATTTTTCAAAATTTTCCATTGCGATGATTCCCATAAGTGGTACTTTAAGATGACTATAGTCATCTCGGAGATCCGCTGATGTGATAGAGGCTTTGCTTCTCACTCGCAGGTTGCGGGTTCAATCCTCACTGAGGAAAGTTCCTAAGAATGGACTTTCAATGTGGTGTCTCTTCCGTAATGTCATTCAAGTCGAACTGGAAGGAGATTTGTAGAGATAAACTCTGAACAAAAATTTTTTCTCTCAAGCAAAAGTGAATAGATAAAACAGAGATTTGTAGAGTAATGCAGCAATATGCAGAGAAGTATTTAATGTAATATGGAGATTTGGCGAGTTTTGTACGAATTTTGTGGAGAAATTCATAAAATATTACGAAGATTGGAAGAATTATGTACAATTTTGCAGAGTAATGCAGAAATTTGTAGAGTAATACTTATGGTTAAAAATTCTGCAAATTTCTCAAAGCGTCCGAAATCTGACAGTTATGTAGAAAAATCTGAAGAGTTTTGAAGAGAAATATTTTTATTGGGGTACTTCAGAGGCAAGATTTCGCCAAATCTTTTCTGGAATCTTTTATTAATATTGAAAATTGAAGACTCTGCATCTTCGCTCTTTATGAGGATAAAATAACGTATTTTGATATCGTCATTCATGATCTTGATTTAATTCAATTCGTTTCACGAGTCGGTGGAACTGTTCGATTACAGAATGTGTGTTATAGAACTATCTTACTAATTGAAATCCAAATTGGCAATGGAAGAAATTAGAATGGAGCAGCATGAGAGGCATCTTTTGAATAAATCAAGTTATGGCATTGGTTTTGATAGGATTGGAGATTGTTTGCAACCTTCCGATGAGTTATTCGATACGAAAAGCGTAAATAAAATTAATCTTAGATGCATTTGAATTGGCACTAAATTTGCAAAACAAATACAAGTTTTAAATAATTGGCCAATCGTATGAATATCATAAATACGGGAAATCCTGACAAGAAGTTGAGGCAATCGATGAATGTAATGTCGTAAATTTGTCTCTTTTTTTCATATCGAAAATTATTCTCGAGAAAGTATCAAGATGTTCTGTGGCCCTATTGACGATAATTTTATAATATCTTTTCTAATCTGTATGGTGTATACATTATATATATTTTATCGCAACTTGTCCACCGGATCGAACAAACAACTGTTGTCTACGATTGACTCATTGTCGTTATCTGTTCCGTCAATGTCTCGTTCTATTTAACATATTTGTATATTCCAGTTAACGATACGTCAAATTCATTCTTGTTTTACATTTTCCAATTCTTCTCCTCGAACACCCGTCAAATGGAATCTATTCTTCATTGAATGCCACAAATTGGCTCCATAATATTCTTCTGAAATCCGATGGATTGAATCTCCCGATTGTTCTCTTATTCTCCACAAACTAAACGTATTGTTCTGACTGAAACGATTCTTTTTGACGAGGAACATTTTCTTTAGACTTTTTTACAAGCATTTTTAGATAGTTTGCGACGAAAGATTTATTTTATTTTGTAATAAAGATAAATAAAATCAGATAAATTATCCCTGGTGAAAAAACCGGATAAACAGAACAGGTTCTTCATAGCCATGAATTTCATTCTATACGCGTTTACGACGCACTTCACGACGCGAAATGACGCTTTGTGAACATTCGGATGACCCTCGCATTGCACTTTGATACACAGTAAAAAAAATTCCGTCATTGTGTGAAAAAGAAGTACGTGTCAAAATTCAAGTGTTGAATATTTAACTACGTGTTAAAATTCAAGTGTTGAATATTGAACACTTTTGTGTGTTCATTTAACACACTGATCAAATGCTGTTCGATCGATTCATTTTCAACACATTAAAATGTTATTCGAGTTCAAATTAACACTTTATAAGTGTCACTCTGGAATCAACACACGTTGAGTGTGAAGAAAAATGGTTAACATTCGCTTGTGTGTTGAATATGACGAAAAATTTTTTACTGTGTAGTTCATTTTCCTCAGAATGCCCGGGTCGCAATATTGCCTCTACTTTGTTGCTAATAATCCTCAGATAGGATTATGGTGACTCTATCAATGTGGAAGGGATGTGCGAATGAGACTATTTTGGATAAATTCGTTAAGATTTTCTATGGAGGTGCATAGCACATAATTATTCGAAACAGTCTCATTTGGAGGTTCTACGCATGTTCGTAGGATTTTCCAACCACGCTCTTAGCATTTCTAACCTTTTCTGCTACTTGAGATACTAGGATCTGTCAACTTTCCGATTATTTCCAATAGATTCGAATGTTGGGATGATCCAACTAAAACCCATTGATCAATTAAATGTATACATTTTTGAATCAAGTCGGAAATTCCCCATAAAAAAACTCATTACTCATTCGATTCCACACATTTCCCCATCACTTCCAATAGATTGAGGTTATGGAAAATTCCAATCAGAACCGTTCGCCTTATGAAATGGACAAAATTTTAATCATCCAATCAGATACCTCTTATACAGACCAACAGATCACGCGAAGTCTTATTCATTCAAATAAACAACAGATTTTTCTATTGGTAAATCCTCGATTCAATCCTATAGAAAAGAGATCCCGATTAATTCCTATTCATTTTGAATCGGTAGCTGAGTCTTTCCGATTGACCCTATTCATTCCGATTATTTGATTCTCCTTAACCTGTTGGTTTAAAAAAACCCATAGAATCTGATGGCATGAAATTGAATGGGATTTGTACAAGGTTCAATCAGAATCACATTGAAAGAATACCGTCATCTGATTGAATCTCATTGACAAATGCTTGAATAGGATTTGGTTAGAACATTGTACAAGATTCAATGAGATTTGGCGAGAATCAATGAACTCTGTAAAATTCCGTTCTAAAAAATACTTCTCTTTTTTTTCCGCAGCGGATGGTTTAGTCTACTCAATCGGCATATTTCACGATGAATTTTTAATATACTTCGGCGAAAGTAAAGGTAAAACAGCTTGGGTCGCATCGTTATTAACTGGAATGATTCTTTGCTCAGGTAAAATCATGATTTCGTTATTTGATTATATTTAAATAAGAATTCTTTCTTTCAAGTAAACTAAGCTTAAAGATAACCTTCTATTTGAATTATTTAGGTCCATTAAGTAGCGTATTTGTAAATAAATATGGATGTCGAGCTGTAACGATAGCAGGAGCGATTTTGGCTAGCGTTTCTCTCTTCGCTAGTGCTTGGGCTCCAAATGTTTTTACCTTGTTCATTACCGTTGGTCTTGGAACAGGTGAGTTCACATATCATTATTTTTTTATGAACAGTTTGGTAATGATATTCCGTTGAATCTGCAAATACAAAAATTCAACAACTTGGGAAATTCATGGTTGCAGGTTTTGGCTTTGGTTTGATATATCTGCCGGCAATCGTGAGCGTTACGTGTTATTTCGAAAAATACCGATCTCTCGCTACCGGCATAGCCGTTTGCGGTGCAGGAGTTGGGACATTTGTGTTCTCCCCCTTGAACGATTATCTCATAAAGAACTATGGTTGGAGAGGAGCGTTTATAATCTTATCCGCGATGCTGCTAAACTGTGTTGCTTTCGGCGCTCTTTTCAAACCTCTGGAACCTGAAAAGAAGCCCAAAAAAGCGGTACTGGAGGTAGGGATTCGTGTGCTCGATCTAACTTTGATCGAAAGTTTATCGGTACTCGATTGAAAAGAAGTTCAAATAATGTAAAATCCACGCTATTGAAAAGAATAATATAATTTTGAAAATTAAGAAAATCAAATTTATCATTGGGCTTGTTCGATGAAAGTTCATTGAGATTAACCCTCTGGGGATACACTTATAGTTTCCTCACACATGGAATACTATACCCTAACTCAGTTTGATCCGAGTGTTTTTCGATCGCTCATATCTCGGCTTTAAAACATCGTAGAGCAATGTTTTCTTTTTTCTGAATTCATCGCCGAAGTGTGCAGAATACGAATCCGAAACCCGCTGTGCTCTACAGCTGATAGTTTTTTCAATATTTAAAGAAATGTAATTTGAAGGTACTTTTTCAGAGATGTACAACTTTTCGAAATGAAGGATGGATCATTTTGACCCAATGTATTCCCAGAGGGTTGAAACAAAAAACATAAAGTAATTTTAAAAATCACGCGGTGTTCAATATTTTTCAGAAAACATCGGCGCTGCCATCCAAGACCACGGATAAATTGAATTTGTGTGTAAAATATGAAGTTCCTGGCGGTACGTGTAGCGCTTGTGGTTATGCGACTAATAATTACAAGAATGGGATCACTCCAGACACATTTATTCCATCAATTTTCCTCGCAAAGTTCACAGAATCGAATGCCAATTCATTTGGAAGAGGCAGAATAATGAGTTGTCCGAATATTCTTTATCCAGGCAGTTTGGAAAACATCCGCCATTATTCGTTGGTATCTCCACAATTTTGTTTTTTTTATTATTCATGTAGTATAAATATATAAGAATCACGTATTATTTATAAATTGAGTTTGAAATTTAACACTTAGCTATACCAGTGAATCCTTTTCAGATATAAATACTTCGTGCACGGGGAGAAATTTGTAGTTAAATTTACTACCCAGGTATGCTTTGACAAACGTATCATGCTTGGTACCAAGCTTGAGTCAATGCTAGGCAACACCAAGCCTAGCTTGATTGCTAACATTGGCACCAAACTAGATTAATGTCTGGAACGATAACAATGTTCAATGCTTGACATCCAAGCTTGGTTCAATATTAAAATTCAATATTGGTTCTACGTAAGAGCTGAATGAGTAGGATAGATTTTTCATTGCCGTCCAAGTTTGATTGAACATTCACATTTGAGTAATTGACCAAACTTGGTGGCAGGTTCGAGTCAATGCTAGTCATCACCGGTTGTAGCTTGATAGCCAACAATGTTATCAAGCTAGATTCACGTTTAGGATGATAATAACGTTCTCTGCTGAGCATTCAGCTTTCATAATATATATCAGAAATCCAACACGGCAAAATATAGTTGGTCCTAGCATTGATGTTCAAGACGCTATCAAGGTTTGGTTAGCTATGACGGGCCACACATTGACCAAGACTAGGCTAACTAGACTTGGGATACCAAGCTTGACGCCGATTATGGTGCAATTGTCAGTCTTGGCATCACGAGCGTGGGTATGGAATTATTACGGCCGAGAAACATACTGAATTTCTAATAGAATTTACTGCAAAACATTGTAAATTTGATCAGGCTTCTATTGTCTCGTCATAGTAAATTTCATTGTAAGTTCAGTCCGTTCCTCGGTTACAAAGTACCATAGTAAATTTAACTCTAAATTTCCCTCCGTGTGTATTACCAGCTCTTAATTTATTTCATAAATTCAATAAATTTCTATTTTTATTGATTAACAAACGAATACAAGAATACCTAATTTTTTGATCAATTAATTATTCGAAAGCACCTTTCGCGATATCGAATAGATAACAATTATTAATTCAATAAATTACAGCCGATCCGTGATTCCTGAAATTTGTGAAGAAGAGGTACGTCTGAATGCATCTTCGAAGAATCCAGCGAATGGATTAGATCCGAAAATTGAGAACAAAGAGAAGAAGAATTGGATTAAGAAGATACAAAATCTTGGATTTTTGGTTGATCCAATTTTCATTCTTTTTATTTTATCTAACTTCTTCACCAGCCTTGGTTTCAATGTACCATACATTTATATAGTGGTATGTTGTGTATCACACTGTTTTTTTTGTACTGATAAACAGATGATTGTTCTTTTAAATATTGAAAAATTTGTCATGTTGCAGAGTCAAGCCAGATCTAAAGGTATTGACGAGGATAAATTAAATTATTTACTCAGCGTGATGGGAATAGCCAACACCATAGGACGTATCATTTTAGGGTTTATATCTGATAAGCCTTGGGTTAATCGTCTTTTCCTCTACAATTTATGTCTCACCATTTGTGGATTAGGTGAATTTTTTATTTCGTTTTATGATTAAGAACATTTCCCTCAGTAAAAGTGATTCATACACACGGAAAAAATTGGTGATCCAAATTTTCTTGACTAGTATGTCACTTTTGGACGAGGCACAAATCCGAAAAGAATTCATACACTGGATTTTAATGATTCGTTGAATTTTGTCCATGATTTCACCGATGGAATTCACTTTTCATTTTGATTGTCGAAATAATGGAAAGAGCCAACGAATTATTTAAAATCCAGTGTACGAATTCTTCTGGAATTTGTGCTTCGTCCGAAAGTGACATACTAGTCAACGAAAATTTGGATCACTAATTCTTTCCGTGTAAGACCACATATAAACCATGTAATATGGAAGTTTTTGACCAAACATTTTTTGGTAAGTTCACAAACATAGTGGGTGGAAATTACAAATAATTTTTGTCAATTGACAAATCTTTTCTGGGAAATCACAAAAATTGTTTGGAAATTTACTAATCTGTAAATTTTTCACCATACTTTTCTGCTTGGAAATTCACGAATATTTTTTACAGTGTATATGAACACATGTACTTCAGTTTCAATCAACATTTAATGCATATACGACGCATATACACGGAGAAAAAATCTAGGAACTAGCGCATGAGCACCGATGACGTATCAATCGTTAGAAGTTTCACCGGTTTATTCCGTGAAACTTCTTGGAATAAGGATATGAACCTATGCACTTATCGCATTGGCGAATGGGATGAGCAGATAGGTTTGTGCTTTTATTTCAAGAATGTCTTCTTGCGTTTGATATGTGATCGGTGCTGATGCGCTAGTTCCTAGATTTTTTTCTCCGTGTACAAGCATACACGGCCCGCATATGCCAACCTTGATGCGTATATAGGCCGTATATGCACCGTATATGCGCCATATATGCATCGAATATGGATCACATGTGGATTATACGTGGTCATACATGAATGTTTATATGTGGTCTTATATGAATCCTTTTCACTAGGATCAAGAGATCTAGTAACTGCCACTCGTTTGTATCAACTGGAACAAATCACCTGTGAAAAGCAGAGCTCTTAATATTAATATTTAGAGGTCGCGCATCGCACTTTTTCATTCCCCATTTAAATAACACGGGGAAAAATATTTTTGAAGTTTGGAATTTTTTAACTCCTTAACGATTCACTGAACTGCTAAGACTATAACATATTCTTATAGAGAATCAAACGCTCTACAAAAAAGGTATCTATCTTCTTGCAAAATTTAGCTTTGATTAATATTTTTCGAAGTATTTTTGTAGTTCTGAGATTATTTCGAGTCTACTGACTACTCTGTTGGTTAGGGTGGAGTCAAAAAAGTCAACCCTTATTTTTCGGAAACGGGTATCCTTCAATGACTGTGTATGAAACCTAGTAATAATTTTGTAAAACATTAAATTTCTACAACGTCATCTTGAATCTCCACATTTGGCTGGAAGTGTGGCAATTTTCTACATTTAAAAAATTGAAATATCGAATGTAGCCATGAATTTCTTTGTAGGTTCAACTTTGACCTTGAAATTTCGTGAGGACCTTTTTTGTATAGCGTTGAATTCTCTATAAGAATATGTTATAGTCTTAGCAGTTTAAAACTTTAAAAACGTTCTTTCCCCGTGTTATTTAAATGGGAAATGAAAAAGTGCGATGCGCGATCTCTGAATATTAATATTAAGAGCTCTGCTTTTCACAGGTGTCTTTTTGCACCTCCTCAAAAGTTTTTATGTACGGGTTTCGAAGAAAGAAAAAATTCGATTTTTTTGAAACAGTCTATTATTTACTGAAACAATTTATTGTTTTTGAACACTTTCCGCAGAAATTGTGTTTTCTTGGATACATTCCAACATTCGATTGTCGTAAACGATTGAAAATTCAATGATATAATGATAAACAGTTTTTCCTCGTATTCAACTACAGCAAATTTAATCTGACGTATTTATCATTCTTTCAGTCACAATGATGAGCGTATTTTGTAAAACATTCTTCGAATTCACCCTGTACTCTGTGATTTTCGGCGCTAGTGCCGGAGCATACGTAGGTCTCACTTCGGTGGTTTTGGTGGATTTACTTGGTCTTCAGCATCTGACGAATGCTTTTGGATTACTACTACTTTTCGAAGGGTTTGCGTCGTTCATAGGACCCCCTATTGCAGGTAATATTTATACTACCAGGTGTACCGGTATGAAATGAGCGTTTGTTTTGTGAAAATGAAACACTAATTGCGAATGGGAGAGTAAACAAAGTTTATTCAAAGTGTGGACCATTGCTTTCTACACATTTTGACCACCTTTCCAGCAATTTGTGGATACCACGCCAATAGAAATGTTCGTCTTTCGAAGCAAACCAATCAGATACCCAATTTTCGACTCTTTTCAAAGAGCACAAAAATTGAGACTCGTTCACAACAAATGTTTCCTATCGACACATTTATATCTTAACACTCACTTCATACTGGTACACCTGGTATTTCATTCTTTTAACAGCGAAAATTGTCCAATGGATGTAAAATTCGTGAATCTATGCGGATAATCAAAAATCGACTTCGCTTGGCATTTAAATTCCTTTTAATCGCGGCTTTATATATCGCGATATATGAACTGTATCGTCCAGTCGTCTTATTTTACTGCTGTATCCAGTGTCGGACTGGTTTGTATCAAGGCCCCCGACTGGGAATTATTTCGGGCCCCCTGGACGGGGAGCTGGGTGGGCCAATCCGACACTGACTGTATCCAAAAACTAAGACCAGTTTTTTTTTCCTTTTAGATCTCCATTTATTCTTCTAAATTTATTTTATGCACAGAAAGACCGGGTCTATTAATATTTAGAAATAATTTTCAACGGTTAGGAAAATGACTGTCAATTCAGGGAAAAAGAGGATCGCTGAAGAATAATCGTAATGAGTCTACTAAAAATTCGTAGTAAAAATATTAACAGTTGATCGTTTCATTGGCATTCTTCACAATGAAACTATCAATTGTTAATACATCGATTATGAATTTTTAGTAGACTCATTACGATTATTCTTCAGCGATCCTGAGTACGGTTTTTGATTATCAAATCCCGACACTGCACAGTGGTTCAAAAACGCAGAAATGCGGCCAAAAATCGAAAAAAATGTTCTTTCTGTAAACTCTTTTAACAGTCGGTATTGTCTTCAACTGATGGTTGAGGATCTCGAAAAAATGATGGAAAAGACCCAAGTATTTTTACAAGGCTCCCCAACTCGCCTGAAAGTTTCACTTCGCCAACGCAACATTTTCAGCATACCGAAGAAAAATGAATCGTTTGTTTTAAAAAATGTGTCATTTCTGTGAAAATTGACCGATTCCCAAATTTCAATATGGAATATTCTCCTACGGATGGTAAGTACTGTCGAATCTATAAATTCAAAATTTGGGACAAATAATATTTTCATTGTTAATTGCCCCTACCTTTTGATGATTTTTTTCACGTATTCAACGAATAATGTCTTCTTCAAAAACGCAGAACCAATTTTTACTACCAGTTACCACCGTGAGGTTTTCTTCACATGTCGACAGAACCCTTTTCAAGAACATATTGAAAAAATTAGCTGCAACTACGGTAAAAAAATGTCCTACAGAAAAAACACTAAACACTGGTCAAAGTGTGAAGATGGAGTATCTACAGAACTTCGCGACCAAGAATTTTTCAGAGTCGCTGATTACGAATCCTTTGAAAACAAAATGGCAGATCCAATATGGCGACTATGAATTGAGGAAAAAAACTGTTGAATACTGGAACATTTCATTGCCCAAGGGTTTTTCTTGAGTCGCTGATTATGAATTTGGCATCAGATTTTTCAAAAACAAAATTGCGGATCCAATATGGTGGCTATGATTTGGGAACAACTTGTAGGCACCGAAACATTTCATTGTCTAAGAATTTTTTGGGTCGCTTATTATGAATCTGACATCTAATCTTTCAAAAATAACTTTTTTGCAATGGTGGATCCGCAGTACGGCGGATATTTTTGAGGAACAATTGGAATTCGAGAAATTTTATTATCTGACGGTACTGAAGGCTGCTAAACACGAATTTCAAATGATGTTTATAATTAATTCGTGAATTTTAGTGGGTTTCGATAAGGATCACGTGGTTTCACGTGAATATAAGCTGAATATTTCAGCTTTTCGCTGTATTTGTACACAACAAACGACAAATGTTTGGGATGTTTTGAAACAAATGAATTACCACCACTCCTCCTTCAAGATCTTCAACTTTTGAATACAGTTTATTAACCCTTAACATGCACACCAGGCTCACAGTGACTGACAGTGACCCTGTAAACGAATTGAAGCGTCAAATAATACATGTTACTCTTTGAAAATTCTATAAGTAACGCCATCTAAAATCGAATTTGATTATAAAGTGACGACAATGATCATAGACAGGTCGAATTAACTGCTCAATGTTTATTCAACAGCTATTGAATGTTGACGTAGGGTCTGTGTGACCCTAGTGTGCATGCAACGTTGGTTGACTCGAAAAGTGATCTTTTATATAAGTTGAGAAAACTGTGTTTTTTAATCAGCGAGGTGAGTGGAACGAATTTATATTTTCGATTTTAATTAATTCCCATACTATAATGAAACGTTTTTTAAACATTGACAAAATGTACTTCACTAATGACACAGGGTCACGGTGACCCTGGTGTGCATGATATGTGCCCAAGTAGCATCCGAATTTTGTATATGTACTATGAATTTCCACGTCGCATCTCCGTGGATTCCACGTGGATAAATGGTAGTCGTGGATAGAACGTGGATGAACGAAGATTCCACGTGGAGGCGACGTAGAAATGTCCGGTGCTGTATGGGAGGCATGGTAGATATGCAACATTCTGTTGCTACTTGGGTGGGTTTCCCTCAGAAAAGACCACTCGTTCAATCATTCATACAAATCTGAACATGACACGTGTACAATATTAGGCCTCAATATTCCAGACTCAAAAAGTTACAATTTTTTCAATAAACACATGATTTTTGGAAAACTTGAATTCTTCAACAATTTTTTCTACAATGTCGATAGCAAAAAAATTCAGTTGTCATTATTTAGGCCTCTTCTTCAATGTTTCTACTACACTTCAGAATTGTTTCATATTTTTATCATTCATCCTTGCAAAATTATAAACAATTGAAAATCAACAGGGTCACAGTGACCCTGGTGTGCATGTTAAGGGTTAACCAATGAATTTTCGAATTTTGGAATTCTATCTTCAAACTTGATTTTAAAAATGAAATCCAATGGATTTCTTGAATTTCGAAATTTTGACAATGGATTCGTATTCAGCGACCCCAAAAACTTTCGAGTGAGAAGTTTCAAGCGGATTCGAGGACTCCTTATATTTTTAGCCACGTTTTTGGGTTTTTGAACCACTGTGCGTTGTTAGACATCACTTTTATCACCAGAGTTTGATGGTCGTCCGAGGCCCTTTTTGTCTTCAATTCGTTCTCGATCTTCTTTGTTTATTCTTCCTTCCGACAGTCTGCAACATTTTAAACGTTTCTGCAGCAGAAAATTCGTCTCGTAAACAAAATTCAATGCAACTTCTTTATTTCTTTGCTCTACAAAATCAAACATTGTAAAAATGACCGAAAACACCGTTTGCGTCGTACAAAACCAAGTGCGACTCAAACACTAATGACGGATGTCATTACATGAATGTTATAACATTCGATATATTCGCGCAATTTGAATTGAAAACTGGTCTTGCTTTTTGGATACTGTAATATTCTGGAAAACTTTTAACGAGTACTGTTAATTGATTATGTCAGCTCCAGGAAAGATTTTAAAAACACATGATATAGTTACCTGTTCTTCGATACATCTAATCGAGAGGGTTTTGAATTTCAGGATTTTTCTACGACCAAACTGCTTCATACGATCCCGGTTTCTACGCTGCTGGATTACTAATCGCCATCAGTGGTTTAATGCTGTTCTTTGTACCCTGTGTACGAAAGAGCTTGAAACGAAAGTCAAATGAACAGAAAAGAACTGAATTAATAAATTCTATTAGTTGAAATGAAAAATCGTATGAAATGTGTAGTGTATGTTTGATATAAAGTGTGTGGCCTTTTAAATAGAACTGCCAATGGATTATTGCGGCAATGCGTACTTTTTATGAAATATTCGAATATCCTCAAGGACGTCGAAGATGAAATTTCAATACCAGAATTTCAATACCACACGGCACAATCTATATCAATCGAATCCTTCTGCGTGATGAACGTGTATATATGTATGCGTATGTGTTAACGAATGTTAGTAAATTTTTAGATTTTATTATACCGTTGATTATTTTTCTTTTGCGAACATTTTGAGTATCGTATGACAACGATTGTATAAATATTATTTTAATGACAAAGAAAATTTGTTTGTTTACCAGGAATAATTGTCATTTCAATTACTTTCCATGATAATTATTCAAAACGTTCTTGTGATAAGTAGGAAATACATTATTTGACACGTACTTGGCGTTTCTCAACAATTCTCCTAAAGCAATATAGGAATAAAAAATTGTCAAATATCACAATTGTCTTTCACCTTCTGTATCAATTTTATCACTGAATTACTGTTAATCACATCAAATCCTGAGTATTGTATATGTATACAAATACAAATACATTGCACATAGCAGTTGTTTATTTCTCCTGGTGGAACTTTTACGGATTACACTTTTAAAAACGGCCAACGTTATCTTCAACAATCCGTTTTCAACCGGATCAGTCAATGCGGCAATGAGTCAGGAGTGAAGGAAATAAAGTAGGAAATAAAGACTTGACATTTCTTATTGAGATTTCAATACCGTCATTTATTTTCCAAAGATTTTTCATAATAATGACTTCAATAACAACGAATGAGAGCTCTTTCTTTCTATGATAAATGAATTCGTATGCGCTTGACGCCCGGGAAAGAAAATTAAGTATAAACATATCCGCGTCCAATCAAAATGAATGATGCCTTCAATTTCAATACCATTCCCACAAACCAGGTCTGTTTCAACGTTTTATCCACCCAGCTGCAATTATAGCGAATCGCGAGGAATCTATTGCTTAGGTGACCATCGGCAGCAACGAATATGATATTCCACTGTCATTCTCAAATATGACTTGCCGCGAATGGGTGCTCTATTCACCTCTCAATTGGGCGACCGCAAATATGTTCTTATTGACTTAGAAACATCAATAAGAAACGTTACTTCTCGACCGGAAGCTTCGCGAAATACTGAATCACGTAAAAGGAAAATCCCGACCCTGAACCTTCCCCATACAGCACAAAAGTCCCCGCAAAGAGCTCCCGTTATGACAGTAAACATGAATTCATTATGAATAGTTTGAATTCAAATTGAACTCTTGATGAATAATTTAATCGGAAGGGAGTCAAAAATTCCAAAACTGTGGTTCCACTGTAAAAGTTCCAAAAACTTGTTTGGTCCGCAAGACTTTCTGTCCAATAGTTCTTGGTTCCACTTGAGTTCTGTTCACATTATAGAATTTTGGATTGGAGTATCTTTGGCAACAAGTCAACGTGATATAAACATTAAACAATACAACGCTGTACTGTTCATTTTTACTGTCATAACGGGGACTGTTCAAGAAGTTCTTTCAGAAATTTTTGTGAATTCAAAATGATCATTTGTGCTGTCTGGGTCCTTTCCCATCAAATTCCTTCCCCACTTGACACCCTTCAATTTATAAATACAAGGAATCATTTTATCGTAAGTAAGCATAGTTCGTCTTATCGTGTATAAAATTCCTCTTAACAATACCGAGGATCAACGAGGTCCTTTGGATACCAAACCAACCCCGCGATGAATGAATGAAAGTACAGGTAACCAGATATCAATACAATGAATATAATTAATGATATAAAACGAAACGAATGGAAACAATTTGCACAATGAATATAGAATTGGCAACAGGAATTGAAAAAAACAAAAAAAAGGAATTTATTTATAAATGCAATTTATTCTAAACAAAAGAATGATCATAAAGTCGAATTTGTTTCATTCACAATGAATTCAAAGTTGTTTAAATGTAGAAGAAAAATAAATTAACTGTAATCTCAACCAAAATATACACGTAAAACAATTCGAGAGATCGGATCTATTTTCAAATGCAGAAAATACGTTGAAAGATCACAATGTACAAGTATATTATAAATATATAATATTTTTGTTACCGTAAATATAGAAGCGGATATCGTCTTCCATAATTTTATCAAAGTAGTGGCGGTGGTGGAGGTGATGACATAGATCCAACTGGTCCAGGTCTTTTGTTGATTAAGGGATTTGAAGATACGGTAATTGGCAATAAAGAGCCAAATAATACATGTTGAATAACGGGGAATTTCGCCAACACCTATATAAAATGAAAAAAAAACGCAGAAATTATAATCGATTGTGTTTCGGCACAGCACAAAAGGAACAAGCTTCTCCTGATACCTCGATGATTTCTCCCTACATTTCTACCTAACATTTTTACGTATCCTCTATCTGCCGAGGGTGCTGGCTGACATTTTAATAAATTCGAACTGGACGTCAACGTGAAGGAGACACCAGCGTACTATTCGAGTAAACATTTTGTCGGCAAGATTTCTCTGAACTGAACTTATGAAACAGTCGGGAATTTTCAGGGAATAATCTTTGATACCCCACAAATTGCTATACATCGCCCAAATTTCACATTTCGAAGGAAGATTCTCTTTCACCGACTGAGAAAAAACATTTGTTTTTGAAATTTGAAATTCGAGCGATGTACAGCAATCTTTGAAGTATCATAGATCATTCCCCAAAAATTGCAGAGTGCTTCATAAGTCCAATTCAGAGAAATGTTTACTCGGATGGTACGCTGATATCCCCTTTCGACTGGAAAAGTGAGTTACTTTAAATATAATTGTACGGTTAGATATGGAAATGAAACAGTCAAATGAATACAGATTGTATTAATACTAATGGAATCAACAATCAGTATCACTTTAACACGGGACCAGTTGCGGAAAATTAAGTATTATAGTTGAGAAAATGTAAAAAATATCGTTAGAAAGATATTGATGAAGATTATCCACAATGTAAAGACTGAACCGTAATTTTCAGAATGATAAATATAATAATAATTTACTATGAATTCACCTCATTCGAAGGTAAACACTGTTTCATGCCAATATTTCAACAAACGAAATCCTAATTATTGATCTAACACATTAAATGTTCATAAAAGCCATTTAAAAATCCATAAGTTAGCGTAATGAATGACCCTCCAAGTACACACATCCTTTCACATCTTCGGAATACAAACAGGTGCAAATTCGCACCACGCAACTTTACCAATTGATAACTCGATTCCTGTTCGACCAATTTGACCTTACTTTTTTCCAATTTGAAGGGAAAACTGTGCAGATTAAAGTGGGATGGAAGAAAATTCACAAATATTTCATTTGTATGTTTTATCCCTGGTAGACCAGTTAGGAGAGCGTTTTTATTCAGACCTATGCAATTTAAATCTAGATTTGGAAAGTATGATCCGACTTCTCGCACTTGTGAATTAGCAAAATAATTTCGATCGGTCGATGGAATTGTTTGATGTTTCCTTGAATCGGTTAAAACTGTCGGTTAAAGCGTGAGTATATTGTATTTGTATTGTACGCGTCTTTGGACGTTGTCTTGTATTGACTCTGTATTTACTTTTTATATCAAAGGGTGCTAACTCGTTTATTGCAATAAAAAAAAATTGGGCTCGATCGATTCGATCAAGGTCAAAATTTCGATGCGTTCTGCTTGGGATAGAGACCCTGAATCGATTATGCTGTACTTGCTAATAATTGTCGAGAGTCGACAATAGCATGTCATACCTTGGAGCCTAAGCTCTATCATGACAGATCTTTGTCAAATCAGCGCTTACTCAGTAAAAAAAAACTCCGAAAGAAACACCCTCCACCAGGGATAGGCAATTTTGCACTCCGGGAATGCTTTTTTTCGACCTCATATTTTACTTGAAAGACTATTTATTCTACACAAAAAAGTACTCTCGAAGTACAAAAATGCCCACCCCTGCAGCCAAACCAGCTGTTTTGTTCAGGTTTGGCTTGAAAAAACCCTCACTCTCTGTACACTGAGGCTCTGTGGACTCAACAACATCATCGGTTGGGGTTAAAGATGTTCGATTCCGATTCGATTTTTGAGAAAAAACTGCTGTTGCCTTAGCTGACCGTTAATCGATTCTTTGGTTTTGAATTTTTAGGAGAATCGATTTAAGAATCGAATCACTAGTTGGGGTGGGCTGTCTATAAAGGAAGCAACCTATTTAGCCATCAGACCAACCCACAAGTGCGCCGGGCAGATGTCGACCACCTTTCACGAGGAATGAAACTTATGGCGTGTTATGCAGGGAAAGAAAAGTAAATAAATTTGTGAAAAATTTACCTCCGCTTTGTACATCCTCATGAGACCGCTGTTCACTTTTGCCCAAGAAGGTACCGCGCTAACATTCCACAATTGATTGGAGTGTTCCGCAAAAGGTCCTACTTTCACCTGAAATGATAAAATCCACATTTAAACACAGAATTTTTACAGAAAATTCATTTTTCACATGGTCGATTGAATTACCTTGGAAATAAATTCGATAGATCCGAGGAACATGTACTTTTTTGAAAATGATTCAATGATATTCGGATCTACGAAATGACGAGGTTCGAGCCTTGGATGTCCTAAAAGTAACATATGAATTTTTATTTAATATACAATCATAAAATTGATGAAAAAAATCATTTCGATAAAACCTTACCAATCAGCTGTGCACTTCCCCAAATGAAAGGAACGAATTGATAATCATCTAAACTCCAAACTCCGTGACTACCCGCCGGTTCCATACGGTATATCAATTGCAATCTTCTCACCAATTCGAGGTATCTATGGATAATGTTATATGGATCATTTTAAAATTACGTGCAGATAAATTTTCTTCTGTTTTCAAATGTTCTATTGCACCAACTAGTATTCAAATATTGACAACATGTTGATAAGTTTAAAACAAGTTATGAAATATACTTCAATTTTTTAACGAACCACAGAATAGTCATGGCTTTATTATCAGCTTTGAATTGCTTTATTATTCTAAAGAAATTATGATGGATCGATACTGTTTTGAAGTTTGTTGCAGAATTGATTACTAAACTTTGCCACTTCATTGTCAGTATTGGAATATTAGTCGCTAGAATAGAAGAGCTGAGCACAGGAACAAATTTATCTGCACTGAATTCTAAAATGATTCATATACGTTACTATAAGTTAATTTTCATCTATGTCAAAATTCTTACTTGTTAAAAACTTTAATAACTACAGCAACTTTATCCTCTTGTTTGAACGCATCTATTTTAAACATACAACATAAAAACATTAAGAACGCCATTTCGTGTCCTGTCCCGTAATCGATACGAGTTGGATTTCCAAAGCCTTCTACTAAATATTCCACGATTTCCGGTATTGCTCGATGCATCGATTCCGAAAGAACTTTTTTCAATTCCTCTGCGCTATTCTAAACAAATATTCATTATTCGCAAATGTTTCTCATATTAGAAAACTACATTGACTTTTACCTCTCGTAATTTAGTATGCCACGTTCTAAATGATTTGTTGCCAAATCGTTGTGGTTGCTCCGTAGGCGGAATTTGCGTTATCCATTCGTCCAACGTAGCCAACATTTTGCATACATTGCCAACTACTGGGGATTCTGGACATTGGGCATCTAATGCTTTGCCTTGTACAGCTTCGTTCAATGCTAATATAAAACCTGAGTATTCCTGTGAACAAATTCAAATACTTTGAATAGTATGTTTACTCTTGACTTCATGCACTGATTTGTGCTGGCTCTTGGTTATTTTCAATGTTCCAAAAGTTTGAAACGTTCGCTGGGTTGAATTAATGATGGAATATAAACTAAGTATTCGAATAACATAAATGGTACAAATGATACTTGAAAAATTGTCGTCCTTGGACCAATCCAAACTCTCATACCAATATTTTCATCAATTTTATTGGTACACAACTGTGAATGATTTTGCAATAAAATTGAGATCAGAGAGTATCAAATTTAATCATACGCAGTTCTATAATCGCAACTAGGATTGCGTTATTTTGAAGTTAAGGAATGACTACTACTTACAAAATATGCTTCTGATTTTTCCCAGATAGCCATATCAGCTGGATTTTTGATAGCTTTCTTGGGAACCACGAATTCATGATTATCCGCTGTAATCATGTTGAAACTCCAATGATTATACGCTCGTTCAAATGATGTTTCTTGGCATTTGTCAATTCAATGACATTTTGTAAACTTACGGGAGATTTTTAATATTTCATTAGGGGACTGCGAAGTTGACATTCTCAGAACATTCAACACGGATCACTGTACGATAACTCTGAAAATAAGGTTATTAAAATCATAACATTGAACTGAAATTTGGAAAAATGTCACATATTTAAGTATAATTCTTACTTGTTTGGAAAAAATACTGAAAGTATTCACTCACAGTATTTACTGGAAGTAAGCAGAAAATTCATGCAGAAATAAGGATGATTTTTGTATGTTTTTCAAAAGCACACCCGGTCAGTCGACGTGAAGAAATCATATCACGCAACAGAAAACAGCACAATACAGTGTGTTAAAAAAGACCTCGGAGGAGGATTTGCTTTGATGAGTTGAAGAAAATGATGAAGAATTGAACAATTTATCGATGAAAAAGAAGTTTTTATTGAACAAATTCATTATAAATATCATGTATTGATTAATTGGAGGGTTTAAATATTAAAAAATGCTATATTAAATTTAAAAATATTCAAATTTTTCTCTAGTGTTCTTAAATTCATAAAATTGATCCTCCTTGGGGTGGGAGTGCTGCAGGCTTGCTCACTGCTCAGTGCAGTGCCCATTGGTGTTCATTGCAGTATTGTATACATTTCCATGTTTATTGTATTTGTTTAATTTTGAATTCGTTTTGATAAATGATGATCTAAACTTCGGTAGTAATAGTTAAATGTAGTGTAGTAGATTGAAATATTTCCAAAATATTATTTCTTCGTTGAATATAACAAAATATAAACGATGAACGCTGAAACCACCTTGTCAAAAATATACAACATTTTATCGGAGATGAAATATCCGAGAATTGCAAAGATAGAGCCACAAAATATGCAAACTACCATTCTAGCCGGTGAAGATCGTATATTTTTATTAAATTGGATTTTGACAAAAAATTCACAATACTTGTCTGAAGAATTAAGTAAATTGAAAGGGAAAGGATTAAAAGGTGAAATAATTCATTCTTCTGTTAGTCTAATTATCTCCTTGAATTTATTTTCATCGGCATTTCATTTCAGATAAAATTGTACAGCTTTATCGTGAATTGGGGATTTGTAAAAACGAAAATATTTTATTGGTATGTAATTGAGCTTTTGAAAATTTCCTTCTCTACTTTCGAAGTACTTTCATAATTCATGATTTATGAATATAAATGTACTGTTCCAGGGCAATTGTACGATGGGAGAACAACTTCCGATGCTACGATTGTTATTAATTTTTCTTGAGAATACATACACGAATTCCACTAACAATCATTCAAATTGTGTATCCATATATTCAGAATTTGAGGTAATATCTACTTTTCTGAGGAAATTATTATAATTTCATCGATATTGATTTCTATGCAATAATTTAAGGAATGTTTGACAGAAAGTCCAAGCACGATCCCTTCCTCTTGGAATATCGGTAAGATAATGAAATCTTCAGGAGCGAATAAATATTTTCAAAATATTCAACAGAACTTGTGTCAACAAAATCCACAACAAGTTTTGCCAGTGATCATGGAACCTACTCCACCTTCGCCGATCCAAGTACGACACATTTTGATGTATCTTTCGTGTCACTTGTTTGCAGATATATTATTCTAACGACTCGTTAACATTTTAGGAAAAATTCAATAAATTTGATGAAGAGAATTTACCAGTCATTGAAAAATTTATAGATTCTTTCTCAGAGTTTACAACATTGAATATGGGAACAAATGATGATGATGACGTAATTTATAGCAACTCGATGGATCCACAAGTTGCATCCATTGCTGCCAACTTCTCAATTTTGAAACAGGTATTTCATTATCATAATCATATCGTTAAACTCGTATACAGATGCAAGTATATGTGTATATATATGAATATAAATTTTACAGACTTTGGAAAAAGCGGATAAAGTATCAAAGACTGTTCTCCCTAAAGGACTGTCGACAACTTCCACACCGTTGAATTCATGCATTCAAGATCTGATTATTTCTATGGAAAAGTTTGCTGTTATGTGTTCACAAGAGTTCAATTAATTTCGGTCAGATTTTTCCTACATATGAAAAATATTTTATGAATTGTGCAAAGAGAATGAAATATAACCGATCACGAGTGAGATTTGAAATTTCAAATGCAAAGTTATTCAATACGTGCATTGAACTCTACAATTACTGAAATAACTCCAAATTGGTGTGGTTGAAGAGAGAAACGAGTTGGATAGTTGAAAGTCGTATGTTGGAAAAAGATGGACACACTCTTCCGGAAGAAGAACAAATTCGAATTGCGTATGTTCAAGAGAGAAGAAAGCATCCTGCTATTGAGAATGCATTAATTTTGTTGTCTTCCAGCTTTAATGAGCAACGGAAAAGAATGACAACTCACAAATTTTTCATAGGAAATTGAATTCCAATCATGATCAATTGCCATGCACGTTAATAGAGTATCAAATATCCACATTACATATCCTTTACATTTCGTAATTCATGATTCAGAATTATAAGACTTCAGGAAAATGAGAATTCGTGCGGATGGCCTTTCGGGATCTTGAAATTCGGGAACTTGCAACTCCGGGTGAATGGGATGTCGGGATTTTGGTACCCTACCGTTTTTCTGTGAAATGATACTCAGGGTTGGGACGTAATATACTTCTAAGTATTTTACATAGTTTACGACACGTAAGAAACCGAGTATCTTACGCATAAAACCAACTCCTTGCCTTTGGAGGGACAGGTGGGTTCAAGTATCTTACATATATTACGTGTCAGAAACCAAGTATGATACGTAAGAAATTGAAAAATCATGTAATAAACCCAACCCTGATGATACTGGAGCTTTCCGAAGTGTGTGACCCGGGGCGTCAGGGGCGTGAAATGAACCAATAAAAATCCGTAGTCCACGCCCCAGACGCCCCGGGTCAAACACTTCGGAAAGCTCCACTAACACCGGGACATGAGCCAAATTTTTCGTGTAGGATTTCTTCAAAATACTTTGATATTTTGAAAATATTCAAGCATTGTGAAGGAATCTTGCACAAAAAATTTAGCTAAAGTCCCGGCGTTAGTATCCCCTTAAAAAATTGATATTAATCCGATTTGATTCTATGAAAAAAAAGTATCGATTCAATAACAATCGAAATTTCAAAAAATCATCGATTGATCGATTAATTTTCTAAAAAAAACATCGATTTTCCGATAATCTATTGAGGAGATACTAGCAGCGTGGCAGCAGCCAAATCATTTATAACAAACTACGGGCAAACGCTTCAAGTCAATCAAAATATCGCTCTGTACAGCACTTCTACTTGAATCAGATGAGTGCTGTACAGAGCGATATTTTGATTGACTTGAAGCGTTTGCTCGTAGTTTGTTATAAATAATTTGGCTGCTACCACGCCGCTAGTATCACCATAAGAATTTAGCATCACTACTTATTACTCCTCAGAGGCTTCAGGAACTCCTAGCATCATGCACGAGTTTGATTAATCACTGCTCATGGGATGTTGGACGTGGTTGGTTGCTCTGGTAGAATATCATAACATCGAAAGGTCACAATCCCGACGATGGCATAGTCCTACAGTGTCATAATCCCGAAAAAAAATTATCGAATCTAATATACCAGGTGTGTAAGTATGAAACCGGAATTTTTGTACAGAAAAAACACGTTTATTGTAATGATATGATACAAAGTAACTTATTCAAAGTATTGTCCGTCGCTATCTATACATTTTTTCCATCTTTCTGGCAATTTGTAGATTCCGCGCCAAAAGAACTGTTGCTCTTTTGAAGCAAACCAGTCATCGAGCCATTTTCGTACATCTTCGTAAGAAGTAAAACACTGCTCAGCAAGTGCGTGTCTCATCGATGCAAACAAGTAGTAATCGGATGGGGGAAGGTCCGGCGAGTAAGGCGCGTGCTGAAGAATCTCCCAACGGAACGACTCTATCGTTTCCTGGACCTGTTTTGCTTTGTGTGCTGGTGCATTGTCATGCAGCAAAGTCACCTTGTGTCGTCTTTGTTGGTATTCTGGTCGTTTTTCACGCAAAACTCGATCCAAATCGATCATTTGTTGTCGGTAGCGTTGAGTATTGACAGTTTCCCTAGGTTTCAGCAGCTCGTAATAGATTACGCCCTTCTGATCCCACCAAACGCACAGCATTGTCTTTCGTCCGTAGCGGTTTGGTCTTGCCGTCGATGTTGATGGTTCACCCGGAGTAACCCATGACTTTTTGCGCTTAGAATTCTCGAAATATATCCACTTTTCATCGCCAGTCACAATTCGATGGAGGAATGACTTTCTTTGGAACCTGGCGAGCAGCATTTCGCTTAATGTTTTGCGGTTTTTCTGCTGTCTTTCGTTAAGTTAATGTGGAACCTATTTCCCCACCTTTTGTATCTTTCCCATGGCTTTCAACCGAAGGGAGATGGCTTCTCGGGTCACCTTTAACCGATCCGCCAGTTGTTGTTGTGTTTGAGCGTCGTCTTCGTCCAACAAGGCTTGCAGGTCAGCGTCTTCAAACTTTTTCGGTGGTCTTCCACGTTCTTCGTTCCTGACGTCAAAATCGCCACTTTTGAACCGTTTGAACCACTCGAAACACTGTGTTTTACCGAGAGCATGCTCACCAAACGCCTCCACCAGCATTCGATGCGATTCGGCCGCGGTTTTCTTCAGATGAAAACAGAAAAGTAGTACTGTCCGCAAATCGTAATGGCACAAAACTCGACATGTTTATCTCTAATAAACTAATGCTACTGAATGAAACTCGTGTTATTGTGAGTTGGAAATCTTTGTCGGATATCAATACAACAAGACACCGCTGACGTGATGTGTCGGTAACTGCATCGACATCTAGCGCCACCTATGGGCAAATTCCGGTTTCATACTTACACACCTGGCAAATTGAATATTTGACCACTTTTATCATAGAAAATGTTTAGTTTCCACATAATATGCATCAACACAACATTTTTATGATAGAAGTGTTCAAATACTTGATTCATATTAAGGGGATACTAGTGGCGTGGCAGAAGCCAAAATGTTTCTTTCAAATTATTTGAAATTGGTGCAATAAAACCAATCAATTTTCATTTACCTACCTGGTATACAGGGTGTCTCAGAATTCGCGAACCGGATTTCACAGGTATATTCTGCAGCCAAAATGCAATAATTTCCCGTTTGAAAAAAAATTTTTTCGACGCTTAGTTTTGGAAATATGAGCATTTTTAGATTTCTTTTCAAATCCAAATCATTCGAAAACACTGTATGCTACATTCTTGAGCTTAACACCGTTCGCTGAGTTAGAAACCCGTATGGAAATATTTCGCTGAAGAATGTCTGCAAAACTATGAAAAATCTCTGAAAAAAATGAAAAAACTCTAAGAAACTCTGACAAACTCTGAGAACTTCTGAAATTTTTATGAGAAATCTAATATTTTTGGGACATTCTTTACAGACTTTTTTCAGACTTTTTTCAGAGTTTCTCAGAGTTTGTTCATACTTTTTCAGAGAAATAGTAACGAAATTGCACTCTGAAAAAACTCTGACAAAACTCTAATAAATTGTTGACATTTTTCTGATTATTGAAAAATCCTGAAATTCAATAAATACATTCATATGCCGTATTCAAATATCATGTGTGAAAAAGTGTTTGAAAATTTTTTAATTTTTTTCTAAAAGTCAGAAAAATGTTTTGTCAGAGTTTTTTCAGAGTGCAATTTCGTTACTATTCCTCTGAAAAAGAATGAAAAAACTCTGAGAAACTCTGAAAAAAGTCTGAAAAAAGTCTGTAAAGAATGTCCCAAAAATATTAGATTTCTCATCAAAATTTCAGAGATTCTCAGAGTTTGTCAGAGTTTCTCAGAATTTTTTCATTTTTTTTCAGAGATTTTTCATAGTTTTACAGACATTTTTCAGCGAAATATTTCCATACGGGAAACGGCGGATCTGTGGAAAAAAATTAAATTATTTTATCATTGATAGTTCCGGAGCTATAGCGGTTTGAAGTTGCTGAATTCTGATTGCCTGAAAGCTAAAAAATTTCAAATCCTTATAGCTCCGGAACTATCAATGATAAAATAGTTTAATTTTTTTTCCATAGATCCGCCGTTTTCCAACTTGGCGAATGGTAGTAAGCCCAAGTATGTCCCATACAGTGCCTTTGAATGATTTAGATTTGAACAAAAATCTAAAAATGCTCATATCTCCAAAGCTAAGCGTCAAAAAAATTTTTTTCCAAACGAGAGAAATTATTGCATTTTGGCTGCAAATACACCTGTAAAATCCGGTTCGCGAATTCTGAGACAACCTGTATGTGTCAATATAGGTCTCTAAATGGAAATTATTAAATTTTATTATAAAACTTTCAAATAATTTGAAAGAAACATTTTGGCTGCTGCCACGCCGCTAGTAGCTTCTTAAGGGGATTCATTACTCCCTGCGAAAGTGACTAGATTCCAAATTTCTCCTCCCAGTTTTCTCAGAAACGAACACATAAAATGAAAAATAATGAGTAGCTGCATTTTTTTCAATAGCCTAAGAAGATGCACCTGCTCATTAAAATTGATTCTATTCATTGATTACTGAGAAAACTGGGGGGAGAGATCTAGTAACTTGGCTTGTGGTGAATCGCCTTAAATTCGATAATTTTTCTTCGGGATTATGACACTTCAGAGGGAGTATGCAACATTCCCGACTCCGCTATCATTGATTGATCGCTAGTAATATCTAGTCATTTCACTAGAAATCTCTAGTTTTCAGCCAATGACAGGCAGTCGGGCTTGTTATCAATCGGGTTTCTCGCATACTACCACTTCAGACTTTTGCCACCGTCGGGACTGTGATCTTTTGGTATTATGATACTCCACCGTTATATTCCAAAAGTTCGATGTACCGGCAAATCGTGATTGATTCATCTTTTGGAATCCATAAGAAATGAGCAATACAATTGGACCGAAAATAATCGGGATACTGATATTTCGGAATAGAGGATACCAGGAAAAAAAATTTTTTTTGCTTTTTTTCGAAATTCAAAATTCCGGCTCTGTACAGACCTAGATTAACCTTCAAGGATTCATCCCTGAAAATTTCAGACCTTTTCATGAGTCCAGTTTCGAGTATTCTTGTGCAAACAAAACTGCCACCAGATGGAGCCACCTATTCGCTGGTATCCTCTTAACTCGTCGGGGTACAAAATTTCGGAATGACGCAACTTCGGTATAAAACAAGTCTACCCCGCGCATTCTCTTCAATATTCTTTTTTGTTTTATGGACGTATCCGTGGTAATGAGAAGTCGTATTGGTATGAAACCAAATTTTGAAAAATGTTGCACCGTATTTTGTTTTTTATAATTTGTATTATTAATATATACGGTGCACTATGTGAAATCACTGAAATTGACTACAATGGGTATATCGCTTATTGTCCTTGCATGGGTGAGACGACCAACTCTTTATATTATCATAAAACAATTGAGAATGTCATTTGATTGTTCAAAACAAGATAAAAACTTGCTGAATTGAATAATGAGAGAATTTTTGATTCTGTTATATATACCGTACTGTAATGGTTTATATACGGAGTACATTTGTTCTGATGCATATTGTATATGATTTTATGAATTTGATTTGAGGTTATATGTGCATCTATATATGACCAATCTGAATAATGACATTGGTAATATTGTAAAAGCATATAACAACAAGGTATTGAAAGTTTTTCTTAGTTTTCCCCATTGCCCTGATGGAAATCATATGACAGAATATGTCAGAATTTGACATTTGAAAGAATCCAATAATATCTGTCGAAATTTGATAACATGCGACAGAATCTGAAGAAATCTGATATCATTTTTAACTGTGAATTGGATTTTTCTGAGCACTTGCAACACGTGTTGAAATTATTGCGGATGTAAGCATTTATAAAAAGAAATTCCTCCAATTTCAACATCTCAACCTTTTTGTGTCTTTGTAAGACATTAGTCATTCCGTTGATGACTTGCCTCACCTATTTGGTCTCCTTTCCCAGATAGAAAAATTTCTCAATAATGCCATCATGATGGTGACATGTATGCCAAGAAATGTTTGCATCACGGTACCAAGATGTTTCCGCATAAAGCATCGTTATTGGTAGCAAAACAAGAGGATGGTGCCATAACGAAGACACAATGTTTACATTTTATGCATCATTACAAGCTGAGCTAAGTTTATGATAATATGTTTACGGCACGTTATGTTAAAAAATATTTAAAGCTTGGTTTTCTATCTGGGTTTTACATTGTATGGATTCAGAATTTTGGAATCTGTCCAGCATCAGTTTATGAGATATGCAGCGTGTAAATTAAGTAACCCTATGACCGTTTTCCATCATGATTTTAGTAACATATCTCGTGAATTGAATCTATATACCTTACAATCTTTATATCTGTATAAAGACTTGCAGGGAGAAAAAAAGTCTGCTAAGAAGTACCATACTTCATAGCGTCTGAGCATCAGTCTTGTCCAGATCAAATTATTTACGTGAAAATACCTCCAAAAGTACCAGACTGGCTTGGACTTTCCTAAAGAAGTATACCACTTTTGTAGATATTTTCATGTAATTAATTTGATCTGGACAAGGCTGATGCTCGAATACTATAAAGTATGGTACTTCTTAGCAGATCTTTTTTCTCTGTGTGTTATTTGTTTTTGATATTCTATGTAGGCATATAAGATGCGGAGCGTTATATGATAGATTTCGATGATGAGAGATGTTACATACACCTTAAGGGATATTAGATCAATTGAAGAATAATTTTTTAAACACAAAAAGTTTTAAACAACAGAAATATCGCTGAAATTTTATGTTAGAAATATTTTTGAATGATTTGAGCTCAAAAGTAGCAGGAAATTCCACGAATGGCCTAAAAAGTTATCCAGGTTTTTTTTTTCAAATGTTTTATGATCCGGACTAGCTACTTTTGAGCTCAAATCATTCAAAAATATTTCTACCTCAAAATTTCAGCGATATTCGAAAACAAAATGCGATATTTCTGTTTTTTCAAACTTTTAGTGCTTAAAAATGAAGTTTCAGTCCGTTTTGAGTTCATTAACTTGAAAAATATACGAGTTTTTTTTTAAGAAAACGGCTAAATTGATGGTAAATCTGACTTTGACCGAGTTGACTTGTCGAAAAATGACTAAGGACCTTTTTTGTAGAGCATTCAATTCTCTACAGAAATATCTCAAAAACTTTATAGTACGACATGGTGTTCGTTAATTATAAAAATCAAAAGAAAATAAGAGAATTTTTCCCACGTTATTCTTATGGGAAACAGAAAAGTGCGATGCGGAAGTACTTAACATAAATATTAAGGACTCATATTTTACAAGATCTATATTTTCATCTAAACGAAACTTTTGAGCATGGTACCGGTGAGAAAATCGAAAATTTTGTTTTCTTGAATCACCCTAACGTGCTGTTAGGGTTTTGAAAGTTTCTCAAGCTAAACTTACCATTATTTTGGACTCAAGTTTTTCTCGGTGTCACAATACTTGATTCTTCTCATGAAAGAGCATGGAAATAGAAATTATAGAACTGTGTTTTGTTGGTGACAGGTCGATTTGGGAATCAGGCGGATCACTTTTTAGGTGCTTTAGGATTCGCCAAAGCTTTAAATCGCACATTAATTTTACCCCCATGGGTCGAATATCGCACAGGAGAATCAAAATCGGTAAAATACAAAAAAAAATTTGAGAACAGTCCAAAACATGATCGTTTATCGAATGACTGACTATGTTTCATTGACTCATAGGTACAAGTTCCTTTCGATACTTATTTTAACGTATCGACAGCCGCCACTTGTCACAGAGTGATATTGATGGAAGAATTTATGGAAAAAATAGCTCCTGAAATGTGGCCTTCGGAGGATAGAGTATGTAAGTTTTACTTAATCGAAAACTACCACCTCGACAAAATTGTTTTTTTATCACGTTACCTAATTCATTATTTTCAGCTTTTTGTTACTCACCTCGGGGCAAAGGAGATTCCTGCAATCCCAAAGAAGGGAATCCTTTTGGACCATTTTGGGATACGTTTAACATAGATTTTGTAAAATCAGAATTCTACAGTCCCCTACATTACGACGTTTATCACACGGATATGGCGATACAATGGAGGAAAAAGTATAATCCAATGACATGGCCTGTTCTGGCTTTCACCGGAGCACCCGCTAGCTTTCCCGTACAACTAGAAAACAAAAAATTACAAAAATGTCTCGAATGGAATACAGTAATGACGGATAAAGCAAAACGTTTTATCAAGGAAACTTTACCTAAGGGAGCATTCGTTGGGATTCATTTACGTAATGGCGTAGATTGGGTACTTTATATGAATTTTCAATACAAAGAAATCAATTGTTTTCAATGATTCATAAATTCGATTTCATATTCTTTCAGGTGCGTGCTTGTGAATTCATTCCGAATACTCCCAACTTATTCGCCGCTCCACAATGTTTGGGTTATAGAAACGAACGGGGGAGAGCTACAGTCGCCATGTGTTTACCGCCATTCGATTTGATAACGCGACACTTGAAACGCGTTATTCGCAATAACGCTGATGTGAAGTCAGTTTTTGTGGCTTCGGATAACAACTACATGATTCCTGAACTTAAAAAAACATTGGCGAGGATGAAAGTGAGAAATTATTATTTATTATCGATGTTTTTACATTCTTCACATATTAGTATAAAGGAAGTCAACTGTGCGAAGTTGCGTACTTCAATGTGAAGTTGGCGTAGCTGAGGAATCAGAGCAGGGATTCTAAGGTTGGATATGACTGGCAGAATTTACATAGACTTTGAAGAAACAGTATCTATGGAGATTTTGTGAAAGAGTGAAAAGTGCAAAAGAAGTATTTTTTTCGCCTATTTTCTGGGACTGCCAGTTTCAGGTGAAAATGTATTCTAAAGAATGCTCTATGCTCATCATTTGCGAGGAAATATCGTTTCCCAGTGAGCATAGCACAAGTTTTGGATGTAAAGTAGTATCAAATTTCGATCAAGAGTTTATAAAAACTGATAAACCTCGATAAATTCTTTATGGAAAAGAATGAATTCTATGAAGAATCTATGGATTTTGTTGATTTCTTTATCTCTAAAACCAATGTTATGCTCATCGGGAGATAGTATTTCCTCGCAAATGATCGACATACGACACTCTTCATGACGCATTTCAACCTGAAACGAACAGGCGATTTTTTCGGTCACTCTTTAATGAGGCACCTTCAGCTTCCCTTATCAAATACCATCAAAGTAGATAAAACCCAGAACATCTACACTGTAAAAATCCTCAAATTAATGTGCTAGCGGTTATCAACTTTGTCAGAGCTATTTTACTGTACTGAGCTTGTAATGTACTGTATTTGTCATTAGTTTGTAATATTGACATTCTCCTCAGACGCGATAATAATCGGACCCATTCAAATTTGACAGCACTGTTGAAATCAGCAATATCCATCAAATTGCGTTTCTGACAACAAATTTATAATTCGACGCGTAAAATTGCAGTGCCGCGAATATGAAGAGTGATGAAAACGATGAGAATTTTCATATAATGATCACCAGTTCGAATACCATTTTTAAAGTGTGCTTTTAATGAATTTATATAATTTCTAGCATTTTTATGTTCCAAAACTGTGTCTTATTATTATCGCTCCTGGAGCTACCAATTTTACGCAGAATTTTTTACAGTGTATGCGGTTCAATATGTGTCTTTGAAACAAGATCGATGAGGTGTTATCTGGATGGATCAGGATTTTGGAATCGCTTTGAGAGCCGTGGAGCATCAGAAAACGGACAAAATTTTGCTACGTAGTTTTTAAATAACTGAGCAATGATTACAAATTTTAAATATTGGGTGTGTAAATATGACTCCGTCTTTTCCTAACACATGTCGTTGTTAATATTGCTTACGTGTACTGTAATAGATGGCAACACTTGTATTCGATAGTACTTTTTGTCAGCTCTCGACTATGCACTATGCGACATTTGGTTTGGGTTGTGAGCAACAAGTTTCTACCTCCTTGAACATGTCGGTTTTCGTTCCAAGTGAACATCATTTGCGGGGAGTGTTGTTACACTATTTTATTGCAAAGAATAGTTTCGACGATTTCAAAATAATGATTTTGGCACTGAGGAAAAAGAACATCGAAAACCACCAAAAAAAAATGTGAAGATGCTGATTTGGAAGCATTATTGACAGAGAATTCTTGCCAGACTCAAGCGGAACTGGTTGCAGCATTGAATGTTGAACGATCAATTGTTGCGAAGCGTTTAAAAGCAATGGGAATGGTTCAAAAACCCAATAACTGGGTTCCACATGAATTGAAAGGAAGAGACATGGAACGTCGAAAAACAATTTATGAAATACTACTTCAAAGACAGCAATGAAAAGGATCTTTGCATCGAATAGTCACAGGAGATGGAAAATTGATATACTATGAGAATCTGGAAGCCCAAAAATCTTGGATGAAGCCAGGGCCCGTCACAGCCAAAGAGAAATATTCACTGTGCCAAGGTTATGCTCTGCATTTGGTGGGATTAGAGAGGTGTTGTATATTATGAGTTGCTCGACCTCTCAAACTATTAGTAGAGAACTTTACCGACGACAACTAATGCATTGAAAGCGAGCCATAGAAGAAAAACGACCAGAACGGGTGAATAGGCACAGTAAATCAATTCTGCAACATGACAATGCCAAACCGCACACCGCACAAGTCGTGAAAAAATATTTAGATGGACAGGACTGGGGAGTACTATTCCACCCGCCATATTCGCCAGACATAGCTCCGTCGGATTACCATTTATGTCGGACAATGCAGTCCGATCTTACAGGAGAACGGTTCACTTCATACGGAAGTATCCAAATTTGGCTTGTTAATTGGATCAGCTAAGAAAAATCAGGATTTCTTCAGGCAAGGAATACGTAAAATACCTGAAAGATGGACAAAGGTTGTAGCCGCAGATGGAGCATACTTTGAATAACTGTTCTATTATTTTCTAAACAAGCAAATGTGTTTTATTTCAACAAAAAAGGGCGGAGTCGTATTCACAAACCCAATATATAGGAATAAAGTGCACTGCTAGGATTTGGTCTTAAATATAAATCCAAAGCCCAAAACATATTCCTAAATATGAGAAAATAAGTTATAAAAATTGTTGACATTTGTAGGTTAATATGTTTATAATCGTTTGCATGATTCTTAGGAATCATTTGCAGTTTCAATTTCAGCAATCTACTTCATCACTGCGGATTCAAAATTTGTATTTATTGTATAGTCGATCGAAAAGTATGTAGCAAAATTTTGCCCATTTTGCAAATTTAACGTACAGAAAAATCATGGTACTCTGCTTCCCCACGATAAACATTCGTTTTTCATCCCGATTGTGGCATTCCTTCGAGAAATAGTAGTTCAAAGTACAATTTATACAATTCATACCTCGGAATACAAAATATCATGAAATTACGAGTATTAAACCTTCGCACAGTTGATATTTTTCCTTCGGCAGTTCTGAAACTTTAGGACGACAGGGTATCAGAATTAAATACGCTTTCTTCTTATTTTAGATAGACGTTTTCCGACAAGAGCCCCCAGCATCCCCTCATTTGGATTTAGTTATCCTCGGACGAGCGAATCATTTCATTGGCAATTGTATATCTTCTTTTTCTGCCTTCGTTGCGAGGGAAAGAGAAGTGAAAGGATATCCTACATATTTTTGGGGATTTCCACCGGAAAGGATGTCTTCCAATATCCACGAAGAATTATAACAATTCATAAAAACAAATGTACAAAGAGTGAGTATATTTTAATACAAGTAACAAATTTTTAATACTTCCACCTCAATTTTTCAATAGAAAAATAATCAATTTGAAAATACAAAAATATTGGCGTTGAAACTTAAAGCTTGGTTGTTCCTAAAATCTGCATCTCGTCAAGAGTTTGTCGTAAAACTCGTGCAAATTCCTCGGTACAAGTATTCTTACCGGATTTGAAGGAAGAGCACGCGAAAAGAATATCTCTCGGTCTTGGATTGTAACAACATCCGTAGCCGTCGCGTACTACGGGACCGTAACACATGAAAGATTCTGTTCGATAGGGTACCTGAAAACGTGAAAATTCAATGTCAATTCAGTTGTACATCGTCACGAATGAAAGTATTAGAGTATAAATTTATTCACCTGACTCGACGTCAAAACCCAGCACGTGCTTTTAACGTATCCAACATCTTGAAACAATTCGGGAAGTTTCATTTCTTCTTCTTGAGCTATCATTTTCAAACCAAACAAATGTCGATCGACACCTTGTGCCATTACAGCCTGGATCAAAATATCTTCGAATATAATGTTCATCAAATACGCGATATATGTAATCGCCGAATCATTGATATTACGAAATATTCATCCTACCTCAGCTACCAGAGATTTATGCGCATTTAGAGCTTCTATCATTGCTTCCTTTTTACACTTTTCGCTAGCATTTTTACCTTGGCACATTAATTTCGCAAATGCAACTGATTCGGCACTGGTGGATCTGATACATTCTGTCCTTGAATTTTGAAATCTTCGTAACCCCGCACTCTCGTAATGGCCAACCACAGTTTTTTTCAATTTGTATATGGTTACTTGTAAGGCGGTTTGGATGAAACTGTCCGGACTCAATTTCATCTCTTTTATAGCATTAGTTCCGAACTTGTCAAACATGAAACATTCCATATCTATATCCTCGGATAACCTGTGATCGTGGATGTAGAAAGATTTCAATTGGATTTCAATGGTTCGAATAATTCCCTCGGAAAAACAAACTCAAAGAGAGAATGACGAGACTCACGCGTTTACCGTTGCAGCGGCTTTTTGAATTGCATTTTTCAACGTATGATTGGTTTCGAGCTTTAACAATTCTCCTCGTGGAAATTCTTTAGCGTTATTAACTCTTGGATTATTTTCTTTGCTCGCGCTGAAATAAAGTAGATGTAGAACTCATTCAATTTTTCTTCACGATCCCAAGAAAACACGAGTCAAATAGATCGATTTTAGATAAATTTACATTCAACGAACGTTCAGTGAACCTTCAGATGTCCATGGCTTTATTCTAGGTTTAACGAACGTTTTTTGAACGATGATGTCTCTTGGGGGATGGAGTGAAGTATCCATGTATACTTACATGGATTTTAAAACGTAATCATGTAAAACCGCGATGGGAACGCCTTCGCACGGACTGTGCTCGTATTCAATACCAACGCAACCATCTAAGGACACTATAAACTGGAATATAATTTTTTTTCAAATATACTTGCTTTTCAAGATTCTTCTTTTTCTCCTAAATGACAACATAAAACCACATTCGTGGAATTTCAACTAGATTGTACTCCAAGTAACGCAAGGTTTTATCCGAATTTGCTAATTGTTTGAACCTTCGATGAATAGAAGTTGGAAGAGCAATCCCAAACAGCACTCGGATGTTTAGGAAACGTTCATAAAACGTTTTCAAAAACGTTTTTGAAAAGTGAAAATGTCCGCGAATGTTCAATTTATATTCTCAGAAGAAACTATAAGAACTTCATAAATTCAATTTCATTAATTATTGAAAATATATACAATTCCATGGAATATTGAGTTCACAGTGTTGAAAGTGATGATGCATTTCAAAAATTGCTTCTATATCGATATTGTCAATGCGGTACATAGAATATAATAAAATATTAACTGTTGGTTATGTTTACTTTAATGGAATGAATTCATCCATTAAAATCCATAACTCTTTCATCATTCACTTTTCATAGAAAATCATCCACGTACGTGATGAAAGATGTTTACTTAATATTTGATGTGTTGATTACTTATAAAATAGTGAATGAGCATTTTGTATAGGGTAAAAAGTTTCTCGAAACCAACAAAGAACATTCCTAAAATGTTTTATTCCAAAGCAAATATTCAAGTTTCTGAAACGTTTGCAAAACGTTTTCCTGCAAACTAAAACTCATAGAACCAAAGGGTACGTTTGATGAACGTGTTGAAAACTTTCGGTGCTGTCTGGGATCGTTTCAATTCAGTTATTATGTAATTATTCGAAGTGTCAAATTTGTGAAAAAGGATCTACAATTTTAATTGAAACATTGATTGTTTCAGGATATTTTTCCAGGTTACCTGCACGGTTTTATCATGCCATCGATTTCCTGCATTGACGCTACTCTGGAAACCTGTCATGCATTGGACTGCCCGAACGGAAGCTTCGTTTTTTCCTTTGAAATCTTTTTGAGGGATTTCTTGATCCAAGCACAGTATGAATAGAGAATTTTCGATCTCTTTAATTATAGCTCTATTGTTTCCAAGACCTGTATAGAAATTCAATTTTTATAACATTATTATCACTGGTGATAAAATCAAATAAAAGTTATTTGATACTTTTTATAAACAAAGAACTCATGTTTCTTTTTCAACACTTGGATATCTACAATGAAAAATGATTATTTCTTCATGTTCAAAAGACAATTTCATATTTCTTCAAGTCTAAGATCGAATAAACGATTCCGTCAAGCGAGGTCTCTCGAAAGTACAGAAACGAAATGACAACAAAATATCGCTTTGTACAGGCCATCTTTATTGATTGAAGAGATCTGCACACAGCAGCAATATTTTGATGGAATTGTTTCATTTTCGAATAATTTGTCAGAGTAGCTTTGGTCGTGTTCTTTTCTAACCAATGCACAGTGGGGCCAAATGCCAAAAAGTTGGGGAAAAATATAAGGAGTTTTCAAAATTGCTTGAAATAAATAAAATATTTAGTTGAATAGTCGCCATAAAATACTTGATTGATTTGAATAAACTTTCATTGACTCAATTAAATAACTGTTTCCATTGATGAAATATTTTCTAGCATATTGAATATTTGTTTGATTGAATAAATATTTAATCGAATCAATGAAAATTCATTCAAATCAATTAAGTATTTTATGGCGACTATTTAACTAAATATTCTATTGTTCCCGGAAATTCTTTCTCTCAGTGTAGGACTCAGGGGTTTTCGAGGTCGCTGATGACGAATCCGTTGTCGGAATCACAAAATTCAAAATGGCGGATCCAATATGGCGGACAAAACCTGGAAAATCCATCGGATTTCCTTCATACTCGGTACCCAGGAGTTTTGAGGTTGCCAAGTATGAATCCATTGTCAAATCTCTGCTCTTTTGGCATGCAGTTGCTGTTTCAATTACGTTTCATTTTCACCAGGGGATTGTCGAAATGGCGAAATTCAACTTATCCGATCCGATATGGGGAATGTGCACGCAATGGTAAATGTATGAAAATGTACATCAAGATAACGGATTTTGTAATATGATCAGCGATTCTGAAAACCTCCCAATTCTGAGTGTAAAGGAAAACCGATGAATTGTGGAATATCGGTCCACTATTTCGAATTTGGAAATTTTCACAACTGATTTGTAATCAGCGACCCCGAAAACCCCCGAGTGCGGAGTGTGAAGGAAAACCAATGAATTTGAAAATTTCGGTCCGCCATATTGGATCTGTCATGTTAAATCTGGAAATTCTGACAACCGATTGTTCATCAACGACCTCGAAAACCCCTGGGGTATCGATTTTCAAACGGATTTGAGAACTGCTTAAAATTTCATCAAGGTTTTCGTGATTGTCACAATGTGTCTGCAAGATACTTCCTTCACAAAACAATGACGGAACCCAAAAAGGGGCAGCTAAGTTTTTTTTCATTCTGAAGGTAAGACCCCCATCTACAACCTCCAATAAGTAAAGTGAGGTAAAAAGACGTGGAACACAACTTTTTCTCCAAATAACCAAACAAATTTCCAAACTCAGAAGTATAAAAATCACATACAATCATTGCTCTGCCATTATTTGCCACTCAATAAATTGATATTCCACTAATTCTTAGTATATTCTATACACTTCCAGCAGTAGATTCCATTTTAGAAAAGTCCAATCGTTTCACTTTTCGAGACACAGTGTCTCTTTGAACATGGTCGTCACTTCACTATCTTCCATTCACGCGAATGGGGCCTCACGAAAGGATACTCTTTTGAACTGCCATACAAGAGTAGGGGGAAGGGATCAAATCTTTTTATATTTGAATTCTGATACTTGGGACATTACTTAACTCACCCCAAAGGTCAAGTCTCTGAAACTACAGACTTCATTTTTGGTATTTTTTCCAGATTTTTGGCATTTGAGCCCACTGTGCAATGCTTCTGTTTGCATCTTCAGGTATCATCTTTAGGGCTGGACTCGAGACTCTCAAGTAAAACCAACAAAACTCAATTTTACCAATTCTACTGCAAGATTCGTTGGGTCAATATACAAATATTTGAAGAATGAATAATATGAGAAAATTTTTGAAAATATTTTTTAGCTTCTTAACACAATTGTTGCAGTCTTGGAGAATGTCTTGTATTGGTTTTAAGTGTAGAAAAATTGCTTAATGTCCTGGATGTAATCAATTTTATTTTCTCAGACGCGTTTTCTGGATGTAGAAAATTGTCTTTGAGACAGAAGCAGAACCGCGATACCGACGCTGGTATCCCTTTGATACGAAACAAAAATTTGTTATAACTCAAAATGGAGAAGATATCAGCGTACCAACAGCGATCTTACATTTTTTGTGACATTACTTCGAATGGAATTCACAAAAACATTAGAAATTTTCAGGAATTAACTTTCAATGCTTTATTCATCGAGGAACTAAGCCTGATTTTCAAATTTCGAAAAAAATCGTTTTCAAGGCATTAAATGTTGATTTCTAGAAAGATTCATGTGATCTATTTGGGAATTCAGTCGGAGGTCATTTCATTAAAAAAATGTTTGCTCGGTTGATACGCTAGTATATATCTCCTTGAACGAATAAATAGAAAAAAAGGAAACCTAAAAGTACTCTGTAGTCGTCTGCCCAAGTATCTCTATCATTTCCAGTCAATATTCCTATTGGTTTTTCCTTTACGCAAGAACGATCGGTTATATCCTTGAGAGCAGCTACGAGTTTACTTTCATCCAATTTACCATTTTCATCGATAAGGCACAGTTTGAAAAGCTGTAAAAATATCACTTTATAAAAAACAAAACATCCACCAGATCCTCTACACTGTGAAAAATTTGGCGGTGTTAGAAAAAGTCCACCCCGAATGGTGTTGTTATTTCGACATTGTGGATGTTTACGGCAAATGATGGGTTCAGGTTTAGCCCTAGACAGTGGTACTTAATTACGAAAATTTCTAGAATTGATCGGATCAGTGATCCTGTCCTGTCTTACAAGGCGGTGTTAACGTATCTTTATGAAATAAAGCGGGAAACTGGAAGTGAAAGATAATTAGGTGGCATTGATTAATATTTATAAAATTTGAAGGTACAAATTATCATCTTCGTGCTAAAAAGTAATTTCAAACTGTTTTGTTAAGCCAACATTGATGAAAATACTTGATTATTTATTATGAAAGGAGTTCTAACCTTAAATTCACAAAATAAATTAAGATAATTTTTATGTATTGCTTTTGTGGCAATAAAGTGAATTACTACTAAATAAATAAGATCAATGTTTCAAAGTGACAAATTATTTCAAATATTATTTTATATTAATGTTCACAAAGCTTGAGAAAATCAAATTTTCATCCAACTGTAATTGTTTACAATTTAAAATAACATTCTTTATTGTAGCGATTCCTGGATATTTTTCAATGTCAAGAACGATTCTTTAATAATGTTCATTTTTCTATTAGGTACAAGTTGAATTATTGGACTAACATGGATTTTCATGGATTATATAATCTATTTTTTGAAGATGAATTTCTTGAGCACCGTAGAATGCTATTGAACAAGTTCACGTTATAGCCAGCAATGACTTGTAAGACAGGACGGATCACAGATCCGATCAATTCTAGAAATTTTTGTCATTGAGTACCACTGTTTAGGGATAAACCTGAACCGATCATTTCCCGTAAACACCCTGTATGGTGTTATTCCAACTAGGGCTGTGCGGTTAATCGGTTAATTGTCAACGATTAATCGATGGATTTTGATCTATCGTTTTATCGATTAATCAATTAATTGATCCTATGTTGACCGATGAATCGTAGAAATGTTTACCCAGAATGCACTTATAAACTGACAAAACGATTAACCGGACTCCTTCAATCAATCGATAAATCGTTGACGATGAACCGTTTTAAACAATTAATCGATTAACCGCACAGCCCTAATTCCAACACCATTTGGAGTTATTTCGACATCGAATTTCTGGGTGGATTCTTATGGAATTCGCGCGGTGTTAATTCTGACACCGCTTTTCTTACAGTGTAACCATGATGTAAGAAGAATAGGTGTGTTATCTTTTGTATGTGTTGTGTGATTTTTCTGTCCTAGTTCTTGATTTTGCCACTACGAAATTCGAGTAGCTAAGGCCGAAAAAAAAGCGGTTAATTCAAATTAGATGTTGGAAATACTGATCCAAATTGATTAAGAAATTAAAATAAAGGAATTAAAATCGTATTATAAGACATGACATTTACAGAGGGAAGTTATTTTTCATTTAAACTCGATTTTAATTTAAAAAAATCGAAACTTATCTAGCCTTCACGACACTTTCGCCAACTGGTGGCGAAATTGGAACTAGGGCAAAGCCTGCATCAAAAAATGTTCACACTGACAGGGAAAATAACACACCTATTCTTCTTACATCGTAAAGCTGCCAAATCATGAGGCGTCGGGCATCGAGCAGCATCGAGCGTTCAAGTATTTCCCCAGATTTTTCCGACGCTCCAGCGTTGAAATTGATGAAGTTGGTTCCTTCCAACGTTAAAATTGATTTCCATAAATATCAAGTTTTATTCCTGGTCCTGGTTAAATTAATTCCTTTTTAGTAGTAATTTACTTGATTGCTTAATAACAGCAATACATCAAACGAGCATATAAATTAATTCCTTTCTGGCATATGAGGTTGTCAATGTTGGAATTGGAATTTACTATTTTGATGCTCGATGCTTGACGCTCCATGAAAAGGTACCTGTGGCATTTCGCAATTCAGCGTCGAAAAAATCTGGGGAAATAATTGGACGCCTCATGAATCGGCAGCTTGAGTGTAACATGCCACGTTCGCAACTTACATGATTATTATTCATAACGATACAATAATTAGACTCGTCCGTGTGTAACAATTTATCCATAGGTTTAGCAGGCTCTCGATGAGTGCCAAGAATCATGCCGTAGGGTTGCATATCCAATGGGGTATCGCGTACCATTTCTTGTTTCATTTTCCCACTAAAAATAATAATCTTAACGAAAATAGTTAAATAATTTGTAATTTCTGTGCAGAAATTGCGAAAGAATTAATACGAGCGGTAAACTTTGTTTCTTCATAATATCGTGAACTTATTGTGTTTTATCCGTGATCGAGGAACTCACCTCTTCACCATTTCATTAAAATCCCAAACCGATTGGATCAACCGCGCGGAAAAGAGAAGCAATTCGTCCAAACATTTGAAATTTTGTGAGGGACCTACGGTACCGGGACTAGAATTCACTATCACGGGAGCTCTATATCCCAAATAAGCTGCATTCAACCACCATTGTGCCATCTAAAAAAATTCAAAATATCATCAAAATTGAGGGTATAAGCGCGTTCGCGGCAATCGGGGATAACGAATAGGGACTCAGCATTACCCAATTGTCTGTTTTTTCATATCTCTCCTTTAGTTTGGATTGTAAATATGGCCCTGGGCCGTGGTCGCTGATAAATTCCTGAACTATTCTTTGGGAGTTCATAAATTCTTTCTGACTCAGCAATGGTCTTAAGGATCTAAAACGTAACGAAGAATGCATATAATTGAAAGTTTGAATCTTGTTTGTTTGTTGTCAACGTTCATGTGTTTTTTTACATAATCTAATAATAAATAGCCACAAAATTTGCGAGCGACAGGTTCGGGAATTTTAATAACTCTAACCGGGCGTTTTCAAGGACGTTGAATCCAATTCTGAGGTCAACGACCTACCGCGATCTCCCTTCCAAATATGGGAATGAAATCGTTGTTTTCAATGTTCTCGAAGTTTGAATCGTTCATTGAAACGAAACGAAAATACAAACTCATCAAATTTAAGAAATCGTCGATGTTAATTTCCTCCAATGAACTTCTTGGGACTGAAAACATCGATTAAAAAATGTACTGTAAGATTTTGGGTCTTGAACAGCAGAGGATTTTGTTATATTGTTTACCAAATGGTTTCAACAAACAATTCAAACTTCAGCGACATTATTTTCAAGATCAATTCACCTTGTATTTTTTTTATATGGGAAATTTAGGTACCCAAACCATCCCGAACAAAATATTCCAAGGGTTCTCGATAATTGCATATACAGTGTAAATACAAGAAAAAATAATGGAAAAATCCCTTTTCGATCTTTTCCCTTATTAAATACTTGTTAAAAATTTCAGATTCCACAAAGCATGGAAGACATATGCTTTATTCGACTGAAAAACCAATCAAATCGAACGAAAGCTATTGCCCTGGTTTAAAAAAACCATTGATTCTCGCCAAATCTCACTAAATTACAGTTGAACTTGGACAATATTCTGGCCGAATCTCATCCAGCAAATGTCAATGAGATTTGGTCAGAAAGAACAGTCGATTCTCGCCAAATCTCCCTGAATCTGGCCAAATCTCATTGATTCTCGGACAATGTTCTGGCCAAATCTCATTTAATTTCATTTGTCAGAAGTAATGGATTCTTTTAACCAGGGTGACTAAGATTTCCTCAGAACATTGGACAATTTTTAATAAGATTTCATGAAATTCAATAAGTACTTTTACCCAGGCTGATAAAATTGATTCTATTGGAATAGTGCATTGAAGGCTTCGTACTGAATTTGACACCGTTCAAACACTTAACATATATTAAACCTTGAACTGTGAAGCTCCTTAAAATCACGTCAACTGTAAACCCCGGTCTGACAAATCGCTATACCTTCTCCTTGATCTTCAAAGTTGTTAGAAGTGGAGGACACATTTTTTCTGCTATTATTCATATCTGATGAGTAGGATAGTGCGTTTATATATAGGAATTAGTTAACAATTCTATGCAGAATACAAATGAAATTTTACACAAATCAACAAATAGTTTGAATTCCAAATGAACTCTTGATGAATAACTTAATCTTCAGAAAAAATTCATAAAGAACTATTCAGGCATTCAACATGTATGCATGTTCATATTGAATTCATTTTTACTGTCATAACGGGGACTGTTCAAGAAGTTCTTTCAGAAGTTTTCGTGAATTCAAAATGATCATTTGTGCTGTCTAGGTAAATTGATGATTTCGATGTTGAAAAGTTGACACTTTATACACTGAGAAACAGATTGCTTTATAGTTGCCATACGTATATTTGGTGACGGCGAAATAAATATCTGTTCTTGCCAAATATAACAACAATAACCAATTTTATACATCAAAATACATAATAAATGATGCATAAAATATTGACTAAAAATTGTTTACCCTCTGGGATCATGAAAAATTCGTATTTTTGCTCAACAATCTCATTTTCCATGAATTTTCTCAAGGTCTAAACGGGCTCATCGGACTTTCTGGGGATTTTCCCTCAAATCTGGAATAGATTCCCTTCATTTAAAAAAAAAGTCAAGTCCCTATCATTCTTCTATCAAGAGTTCTACAATTTTGACACAAAAATTCTCGATTAGTCCCACTGTGACGTTCGAAGGGTGGTTTCTACCCTTAAACCCCCACCGTTGCCGATATAAAGAAAATACGTGTCGATTATTTTTCGATGTTTTAAAAGTATGCAAAGTTTTCATTAGAATCGGTGAGTGACACTTCCGTAAGTCTCCGTGTGAGACATTGAGTACTGTGCGAGTTATCAATTTTTATTTGAATGGTTCGAAAAATTATAATTTCTCTTGAAAAGGACTTCCCTGACTTTCCTGACAGCTGGACACCCTGATAAACGTAATTACCTTTGGAGAAAATTTACGTCAATCTGACCAAAACGCGTCATTTTTTGTCCAATTTTTTGAAAGAAAAATGAAATGTTTTAGCCAAAATGACCACCGAAAGGGTTTTATTTGGAAAATTACCGTGAGATTGCAGTGATCGAGGGACAAGTAGGAATTTTTAAGAATACCATTGTGCATTTGTTAAAACTGGATTTCGAAAATATCACTTTCAACTGTTTGAAAACTCATTCATTTTTACAGGGAATTTCACGGTAATTTTTACAACCAAATTCTTTCAGTGAAGTAAATTTTCCTAAGGGTACATACATCACATATAGTAAATTTCATCACTTTCCGTGCATGTGTGAAAAAATAGTATGTCGACCTCGGAAGAAATGATCAATTTCGATTTTGATTGACAACTGAAATTGTTGATTTTTTCCCTTCGATGGACAATGTACTATTTTTCCTGACATTCCCGATTGTTTTTCAACAAAATCCCAAACAACTGACTTTCAGAGTTGACAACCCTAGATGTGATATACGAAAAAAATACATTCCAAAGCTCAACTTTTTGTCCTCTTAAGGGGGGAAATCACATTAGGAGGTTCAGAAAATCGATTCTTTTTTATTGCGCGAATCGTTAGCTCAACTATCCAAGAATGTGCTGTCAAAATTTCAAAACTAAATTCCTATCCGTCTAGATGTTATGAGCATAGAACCGAGCGCACTTTGATTCCGGCACACAGAGAAAAATAGTAGACTATTCCCTCGCGAGCTTTCGGCACTACTGCGAGCGCAAAATGAAGCTTACGAAGAAGAAGGAGGGTTCTAAAGGAGGGTCTTAAATTTCTAGTTTCCGAGAATTTTGTTTTCAAACGCGTTTTTCTCAAAATGACTTTTTCCACATCTGCGGGAGTTCTCACTCAAAAACTAATGAATCGATCATTATGAAATTTGGTAGCTTCATTCTTAATGAAATTACAAAGATTATGAACCAACTTTTGGGATAATATCATAATTTTAAGGTGTGCATTTTGTTGCACAATTGGTGAAAATCGAAAAAAAAATTTTCCAACATCTGTCAAATTATTAATTTCCATTATTTTCATCTGGATTGAGGTTCATATTTTCAAGAAATATGTTATTAAAGTAAAATAAAACCCCTCTTGATTTCAGATAAAAATTAGAACCGCTAGATGTCCCGCAGTTGGAGAAAATCCTTTACCATATTTGCCGGACAACAGGGTATAACTGCATCATTTTTCACCCAAATCATTTGAAAAAATTCACGAACCTTGTTCAAAACATGAATAAAATGATGTCCAAATTTGATTGAATTCCAATTAATCCTTCACTGTAAAAAATAATTATTGTAAATTACCCACTCTAAATGGGGAAAATCACAGTCTTTCGTGAAAATACTGTGCTCAGCGTAGGGAAAATACTTGGTCTATTGTAAAAGTCCTATGTTCAGCATTGTAATATCACAGAATCTTGTAAATTGTTCATGCTTAGCGTTGGTAATAAAGTTACTTACTCTGAGCACGAAGATATTACAGAAATTTGTGAAATCACAAATGTTTGTTGTAAAAGTCCTACGTTCAGCATAGGGAATTTACAATTTTTCCAGTGAATGTCCTATGCTGAACATAGGTAATTTTATTACCTACGCTGAGCTTGGTAAAAATACAAGAGATTTTTTTTACAGTGTTCCCACCCAAAAAAAATCATAAAAGATCAGTGAAAATGAGCCTTCTAATGTGGTTTTCCCCCTTAATAATCTCAAAATTACAAACCAGAAAATAACGTAACTCCGCTAACAATAACTCTATCGGAAAAAGAAAAGAAGCATTTTGGAACTGAAAAAATTCTCTACGAAACAGCTATTTTCGTATTCCCGTGCCATAATTTCCCTGCAAGCTGCATCTGTTTGAAAAACTAAAAAAATATTGGCAAGAATACTCATATTCAATTTGATGTGGATTGTTGAATAATCATGATAAACCAAAGACGTCAACCCCTTCGAATTGATCCCTTGATTGTTCCTCTACACCGAAAAGAATCATTAATTGCCCTTACTCCAAATTAGTTCCAGCAACTGGATACAGTTGTTGGCATTTCGGTGTTGGCTCAACTGAATTCAAATTCAATTTCTCCAACTCGAGTTGCCGTTCCTAACTTGGAGCTGCTTCTATTATTTTATTACTCGGAACTAATTTACACAACTAACAATACTGTTCATTCGGTCAAATAAATTTTTTTTTCCACTGAGATATTCAATTTTTATGCTTATCAAGATGTACTTATAGAATGAGTCTTCATGAAAAGGGTATTATCATATCACAGAAAATAAAAATACATGCGGGTTGGATTAGTTGTTATTTTGGAGTGAATTGTGGGAAAAAAAATTTGTGTTATCCACACTTACGAAGTTATCGCATAAAATACTTGAAAATTTCAAAATAATGAAAAGTTCCTAAACTTTGAGCCTCGGGGGATACGTTTTAATATTGTCTGATCGATCTGAGGGTTTTCGAACATTGATCTCATCGGAACACGACACACGACCTCTAATTTGAAATACAGGTATTTCTGGAATAAGTATTCCAAATACTTTCTGATGAAATAATGCTCGGCTCTGCTCAGTTTTTCCTTCTCTGGGTTTTCGATAATCTTCTTTTGTTCATCACATGGAACATTATAAATCATTATTCTTCAAAATTTTTTGCAATCCACCCTATCTCTACCCATTGAAAACTTTTCTCAAGTGCATTCTTCTTCCTATCGAATCCTTCCTTCCTTCGATTCTTCCTCCGATGTGGCTATCATATTTTTTGCTCCCACTTTTCTTTCCTCTTTTTCCTCATTTTTTTTTCCATCCTAGTGCACACATTTTATATAATATCCATTTTCTCCCTCTGTCGATTTCCTTCTTCTCATCAAGCGAACCCCCTATTTCACCATTCTACCTTCAATCTAATGTTCCACTATCTTTTGTTGCCCGTTATTCTCTTTTTTCTTATTTCCTTATTTCTCAAGTACCGAAAGCATATTAAATATACCTGAGGTATCTTTCAGCCGTCAGCTTCAGTTCGGGAACAGGTTGTTTAGGTAAAGGTTTTGTATTCAATTTCAATGTTGTTAACGTACGTGGATCGAGAGACATCATCTTTCTGAATCCGTTCAATGTCTACAAGGAAAACATCCGACAATGAAATTCATGAATTTAAAGTTGAAATTTATAATTATACTCACGGTTGGTACGATGCAATACGCTTTATGCATCTCTAACTCTCAGATGTGATCTATTCAAATACTGCCCATATACTTGATTAATTAAATTTATTAATCAACGATCAAAGTAAAAACATTTATATACATCTTCCTTACGAAGTGGAATATCGGTGAAAAATGATACATATGAGAAAACTAAATAAATTTCTATGTACTCGTTATACCTGTTATTACAATAGATAATTGACTTTTCCGAGTGATTGAAGTTACAGTCAAAGTTTGCTGTTTGTTTCTTTAAGAAGACAGAGTTGTGTAGTTACTTACAAGAATAAAACATATGAATTACGAATAAGGTGTATTAAAAATCAAAGTTCAATTGAGAATATCACGTATGATGTACTACAATGATTAAAAACAAGATCGTCCAGTCACCTCTATTCGATTGAAATTGTAAGAGGGGAGTTACACGATGAAAATTACTCACAGCAGCAGATTGGTTGAATAATCTCAAACAATCAATATCCCGTACGATTACAGATCTGTTCTTACATTTTTATTATCATTATTCTTTCAATTAATCATCGTTAGATATAGCGAGGTTATGTTCTGAGTATGAAAACATCACTTTCTCGAAACACATACAAATATCAATTTCATTATATAATACAATAATATCGCTTTCGCATACCAGTTTACCTTTGCATAAATAAACTAATCAACTACGAATCATGAGTTTTCGTTATTCCGTTTTTTCATCTATTCGTTGATTAATGAATTCTCTCAACAATTACACCTAGCGCCATCTATCCATTCAATTTGTACATTTCATTCATATAGATCCCTACATTCCCGCGTAATCATCAAAATTATAAAAACACTTCGTGCTTCGCACGTGACAAATTTCAAAGCAAAACAAACAAATAAATGAACCACGATAAAGAATCGAAAGAACAAAATTCTCGTTGCTTTGGATAACCACACGACTCCTATTCCCATTCTCTCCATTTTTCAAGATCTCATCCAAATTCGCATTCGTTTCGGACATTTCTTCCAAGTTTCGCTAAAACAGAAATAAGGCAACAAAAAACAAAACAAAAAAAAGAGAGCAATAGAATACAAAAATGGTCTTATTAGGAGAAACTTTTCCAGATTTTCAAGCCCAAACTCAAGACGGATCTATCAACTTTTACGAATGGCTCGGAGACTCGTGAGTTGTTTCATACTTATGTTAGGTACTTAACCTTAAAAATAAGAGAAGAAGAAAAAAAAGAGAACATGCAAATATTTTATTTCAAAACTTATGCTTATGATAGTAAATAATATCATTAGAGATTTAATAATTAAATTTATTAAAATAAATAATTTACGAAATTGATAAATACGTTCACCTTACATCAAGGAGACACGTCGTTCAATGTCTTTCTATTATTATAGATGGGGCATATTATTTTCTCATCCCAATGATTTCACTCCAGTATGTACAACTGAATTGGCACGTATGGCCAAATTGATGCCACAATTTCAAAAACTTGGAGTCAAAGTCATTGCCATGTCCTGTAATTCGGTTGAATCTCACTGTCAATGGATAGAGGTATAAAGCTTTAAAAATTTCATTTATTCTTCAAGATAAACCTTTGAAGTATAATGTTTATGGTAGGACATTAAATCTTTTGGAGGGATAACCGAGAAAGGATTCCCATATCCGATAATAGAGGATGAAAGTCGAAAACTTGCAACTTCATTGGGGATGTTGGATCCAGCGGAGATCGATTGTAAAGGCCAACCATTGGCTGCCCGAGCTGTGTTTATTATTGATCCAGCCAAGAAGATGCGTTTGTCGATTCTTTATCCAGCTACAACAGGAAGGAATTTTGAGTAATTCTTGTTCTTCGTGTACACTGTAGAATAGATAAAGAAGAAAAAAATTAACAATTCTTTTGATTAATCATTTGTTGCGTTTTCCAGCGAAATTCTAAGAGTGACAGAGTCTCTCCAACTCACTGACAAATTCAAGGTGGCTACTCCAGTCGATTGGAAGGTGAGATTTCAAATTAAATCCGATCTTTCGTGTCATGTGTTTGAAATAATAGAAACTAATACTACCGGGGTGGTATTTCTCTTTTCTCAGATTGTCACGTTCTATATATACATTTCTATCAAAAATCTAACAATCTCAAAAGTCGATTCGAGTAGATGTTTTGCAATGACTTTGTATAATTTATTAAATAATATTACAAAATACGTTTAACATTACAGCCAAAAGTACTTGTCTACAATAGTTTTGATAATTTGTTATTCCCTCGTTAGACCGCTCGCTTATGTTTCGATGTTTGAACCCATATAAATAATACATTTTGCAAAATATCTTGCTCGTACTTTTAATAATAATAATAATAATAATGAAAAATAATAATAGTAATAATAATAATAATAATAATAATAATAATAATAGTAAAAATTAAAACAAATATTTTCTCTTTTGTTTGTAATGTATGTTTTTACGTGTACCGTGTGTATCATATATTCAATTGATAACTGGCTTCTCGACCATCATATTCTCCCACATGATTCCTGCTTTTTCGTTCATATAATACTAATAATAATAATAATAATTATAGTTAAATACGAATCAATAATCTCAAATAAGCGTTTTGAATTCCTAAATTATATATATATATATATGTATATTCCTCCCGTCTTTAAATCTAATTGTTGTGTGCCGTGTGAGCAAAAATATAAAAAAGAAAAATCAATAAAATGGCTATCGTTGATCAAATAATTTAATCCATTACAGAAAGGCGAAAACGTTATGATACAGCCAACCGTTGCCGACGAGGAAGCTAAAGCACAGTTCACGAATATTAAAACTATACCATTACCTTCTGGCAAGACGTACATGCGTATGGTACCACAACCAACCGAGAACTCCGGTAATACTAGTTCGAAAAAGAAATAAACGACTTTTGTTCTACGGAAAAATCCTTTCCCCCCACCAAAGATGGAAATTATATGTTGTTTTTTCTTTAATGCTTTCGAAAAATAAATAATAAATTAAATCGATATCTTTTAAATGTTTTCCCGATAAATACAATAGGACAAAATCTTACCATCGCTATACTCGTTTAAAAATTCATCGTACGAGAGGTTTTTCTTTCTCTAAATGGAATTTATAATATTGTTTCTTTACTTTCTATTGCAAAGCGTACTTCTTCGTATATGTAATATCACAACCAACGAATGATTTCAAGTCATAACTGATAAAAGCCAAAAAAGAAAAGAAAAATCAGAAGAAAACAAAAACCATAAAATCAATCATTTGATATCATGATGATTCGGTTTTGAACGATTTCAAAAGAATCTTGCAAAAGAAAACTTTGCTATTCCGTCCTTGTCCAGTTGTGCATTGGAGTGTGTGTTCCACACCCAGAGAGACACGCATATGCATGTATATGAATACATGCCGTGTCATATATATATATATTTATATATTTATATATATAACTTAAAATAATAAAACCAATATAAAACTAAAAATCCTTGGGATATTTGCAAACAACAAAAGAAGCTGTTTATTATTTCACCTAATATGTAATTAAAAGTACACTGCGTTGTATATATATACACTTTTTCAAAGTACACGATCGTTTTTTTCCTTGTTTTTTTTTTGTTCCTTCGAGGGAGGGGTCTAGGCGTTAAATGTTTATAATAGTATATTTACAGTTATTTTTCACTTTTTTTCCGAAGTATTAAATTTAATTGCCTACATTACGATTATATGTCGTCTTCTTGCGAATGAGTGTGTGTTTTTTACCCATATGGGAGGGGGAGGGGGGGGGGCTTTGTTTGACGCGCGCGCGTTTGTGTATTGTGTATATGTCAATATTGAAATACCGTTTATGCAGAACAGTCCCTGGTCAAAACCAATAAGATTCAAAGTAGGTAATAAAATTTGTCTTTCATTATAACAAAATTATGTTTTTCGTCATCGTTAATAACGCGTTTACGTAATTAAAAATTATTTACCACACAAAGTATCATTGAGTGACGTAATAATACTATATCATCATCATCATCATCATTATAATCGTGTTCGCATACAGATACGTAGAATTGATTAGTTTTTTCCGGGTTTTCTTTACGTACCAATTTAAAGAAACAAAAGAAACCAAAAAAGAGATAATATACCGCATATTACTGCTAGTAGTGTTCCGTTTTGTTATCTACCTCGTTTTTATTTCTGTTTTTCTCAGATCGAACCGATTATTGATTGAATATGAATGAATATTTTGATTTATATATGTACGTATATGTATATTTATATACATATATATATAAATGAAGAGGACAAGGGAAGGGAAGATGCGAGACACCACATCGATCAACACTAATACCATCGTGGCCGTAAAAAGTGTTCATTTCACTCGCCAGCATTTTCCTGGTGCTGTTGCTCGGAATGCAGCTCACCTTCGAGTCTAGCTTGTCTTTCAGCCGCAGCTCTAGCTTGTCTCCCGGCGCTCGACCGAAGATTCTTCCTTTCAGGTGGGGGCTCGACGCTGAGCCTTTTCCCGCTTCTCGATTTTTTACCCTTGTTCGGAGTTTTGTTGTCCTCCTCCGGATGGGCTTCCGCCGCTGGTTTGATTTTTTCCGACGCGGACGCCGAGGGAGGAGGGGGTGGAGGCGCAGCAGATACAGGAGAAGTAACAGCAGCGGTGGTGGTAGTCGCGGTAGTACTAGCAGTGGTCCCTGTGGCAGCGACAGTCGCGGCGGTTGTAGGGAGGGACGTAGTCGTAGGAGAAGTAACGGAGGCAACAACGGCAGGCGAAGTAGTAGTAGTAGAAACGACCGGTGGAGCGGGTGATTGCGATTTCGGAGGAGTTTCTTTCACAGGGCTCACAACAGTTTTACTGGGGGTCGTCGACGTGGTGACTTTTTCGTTGTTACTACTACTAGAATCTTTCTTGGCACTGCTCGGCGTTGGCGAGGACACTTTGTCGATTTCGGAAACTGTCGTCGTCGCTGGAGACACTGCTGTTGGACACGTTGTTGCCGGCGAAGGCGATGGGGAAGTGGATGTTTTCTTTTCCGACGCCGATTGCTTCGACGGAGTTGTAGTTGTAGTTGCAACAACCGTGACCGGCGTAGTGGATACCGCTGGAGGAGGAATATCTATCTCCATCGACGGCGTTGTTTCGCTAGCTGTTGTCGTTACCGCTGCTGCTGTCGTTGTTGTAGTCGTAGTGGTAGTAACAGCAGCCGTTGGTGTAGTCGTTCCCGACGTTGTCGAAGGTTTCGGACTGATAACGACTTCGCTACGTGGTCTCTTAGTAACGGGTTCTAAGGTAACTTCCACGATGGGAGGTTGTTGGTCTGAATTTGAATCGGTACTACGGCTTCTTTTCTCTCCCGAAGACCGTTGAATTTCTTCGATATTTCTCGTCATTAATTCAGCACTCGTCCTACTTAAATGTTCAAGAGCCTCTTTCATTTCCTGTTCCTTGCTCTTCCTCTCAGTGCCTCTTCTGTCCGACAAATCTGCTATCCCACTGTCTCCCAATTCCGTTGGAGCTGGAGTTTTGTCACGTTTATTATCGCGTTCCATGCTACCACGTCGTCTATCCTCGGCAGCGTGTAAAGCTATATCCGTGTACTGTTGTAAGTTTATTCCAGCGTCCAAAGGATATCTCAGCTTCTTATCCGACGACGATGACGACGATGAAGATTCTTTTCGTTTCACGCTCGATGGAATTTCAGGAATGATCGGAGCGGAAGGAGCTGTAGCGGTGAACGATGAGGACGATGAAGATTCTTTTTGTCTAGACGACGTGGAGTTGCTACTCGATGAGGAGACGGGTTTGCTGTTACGCGAGGTCGATGCACTTGATGTAGGTGGATTCAATAAACCGCATTGCGCTAGGCTCTCGTAAGCCGACGTCACGCCACCCGGTTGCATGGAGAATGGATTTAAACCACCCAAACCCAACGGGGTATAAAGAAGACTTGGATTCGGGAAAAAGAACGGGAACGGCGTAGTCGTTGGCAAAGAGGACGAACTGCTAGACGATGCCGTTGGCGCGGACGATTTACTCGTTGGCGGATCAATTTTGTTTCTATTTTTACTAGAACTGTTCACGCTGCTCGAATTAGCTGATTTACTACTGACTGAACTAACTACGGGATTCGTTTCCGTCGTCGACGTGCTCGTTCCTGCCGACGCGGATGCCGCTGCCGCCCCCAAAGCCGCTTCCATTCCAGCTAAAGACGGCAGTCCAAGTCCAGCGAGATTGGCGAATAACGAATTTGTTAAACTCATATTGCTCAAGTTACCCAAATTACCGAGGCTGCTCAAAGCTCCTAGATTTGGCAGACCTCCGAACGGCATCAGCAAAGGATTATTTTTAGGATCAAAGTTGCCCAGTGAGAGACCGGATAAGAGGGAACTATTCAAATTGCCGAGCGAAGGGAAATTCAGACCGGAAGCCATTGATGTAGCTGCCGCTAAATTAGCTTGACTCGTGGATTGTTGTCCGGTCGGGCTAGGCATCATCGGAGGCCTACCTGGATTCTTATTCTTATTCGAAGAACCACCTCTGTCGGCCCCCGGCAGTCTTTTCTGCAAATCGTGAGGCAAGTTTCCTCTTTCTTTTACGAGTTCTGCCCATTTGGGATCTACGTCAAACATTGGATTCTCGATCAACCATTGGCCCAATCTTTTTAGTTGCGGGGCCTTACTACCGGTCACCTGGAATTGAAAAACAAACCAAAAGCTGTGTTAGCTTCTTTACACGACCCAATAGATATGCTCTTCAATTGAAGAAAAGAAACTTTGATTCGTATTAAAATAATAACAACGGGTATATATTCAATTATTGAACATTCACGTAATTTATGAATTTTCTCAAATTCTTGTAGATGCTTGAGAAATTTTCCTGTACTGAGAGAAGTTATTTACATTTCAAAATATTTTCAAATTTTTTTCAGCATTTCTTCTTCTATGAACGGAACCCGAACCGCACTCTAAACATTTTTTCCAAGTCCAACCGCACCTGGACCGCCCTTCGAAAAGTCGAACTGAACTCGAACCGAACTTTTTCTGCTAATCAAATTCGAAGTTCGAACCGAACAGCAGGAGTTGGGTTTAATTCAAGATTCGAACGGTTCGCACAACCCTTAGATGAATCAATACAATTCGTTTTCAAATTAATGACATGAAAATACCGATACACAATCTTCGATGAGATCACGTGCTAGTCGGAGTGAAAACATCTGAGAGGACTGTGACGAAATTATCTGCATCGTCGGAATGGCATTATTGCATTATTAATGATCGCGATGAAAACAATTTTGTTACGGATAGTCGAATATTTTCAAATCTATTTTTACTTTCTCATCGTGTATTAATTCTTAATAATTTGTGTTTTCTCTGTGTATTTGATCAAATCAATCTATCAAAAGTTGATCTTTGAATGAGCTTGAGATTCAGTGGACATTTTTAACGATGGGAGGGAAGGGTTTTGCAGGACCAATTGAATATTGACATTACCTTTTTGCCCGTCAATCTATTGATAACAGCAACATTCTCTTCACCGGTCAATTTCTTCCAATCCAAAAGAGAAGGATCCACACGCGGTCTTCTTCTCCTCGGAGCGCTGAGATACTCGGCGTTCAATTGTTCGGACATGGCAGTTTGTTCGGCCAACCATTTGTTCACTTTAGCTTCATGTGAGTAAGATCCTATTTTCGAAGAATATTCCGCAACTTTATTAATATCGGCTATCATAGCTTCGTAACTCTTACGATGAGCGCTCGAAGAGGAGAGAGCTGAATTGAATAATTGTTGTTGCTGCTGCTGTTGTTGTTGTTGTTGCTGTTGCTGCTGCTGTTGTTGTTGGTGATGATGCTGTTGTTGCTGTTGTTGTTGCTGCTGCTGCTGTTGTTGCTGCTGTTGCTGTTGCTTTTTCAATTCACGATTCTGATGTTCAGCTTGAGCGAGTAAAGCTGAAAAACTGTCCTTGTGCGCATGTATAGGAGGTGGCAGATTGGAACTCGATCCTGACGCTCGAGACGATGGAATGGAAGTGACTGTTATGGAAAATGGTTTTTGCGTATTCATCGGTTGACTTGGCAATCCAACAGGAGCTGAGGTTGGAGTTACAGTAACGTTAGGTGTGATCGTACTCTTCTTGTTGGGTTCTGGATAATGAGTGGTGGTATTTTGTTGTTCCTTCGCGGCACTCAAACCCAGTACTATTTCGTCCAGTTTTCTTCGTTTCTTTTCCTTTCCGATCACAGGTTCGTCAGTAGGCTAATACAAAAGAGCCAAGAAATTATTATATTTTCCAAATAAATGTACCTTTGCATGAAAAATCAATTAAAGAGTCACTTACGCAATTCTTTCTTTTCATCAATTTATCCAACATACTGTCGAGCTTTCCTTTGTTGCTACTGACTTGTTTACTTTTGTTTGGCATAGAAAAGTCTTGCACCTCGTTCAAGATATCCTTGTTATTATCGGAGGCAGGTGTCTTTGGATGATAGCTAAAGTAAAAAAGAGACATTAAAAATCAAATCCCCTTGATCCGATTGAATTCGATTCCAAGTGAATCAATTCTTACCTGGCGGATAGATCAATCGGGGTTAAAGTACTCGAAGTACCAGGGATCACAGTCGGTTTTCCAGGAACAGTGTATTTTAAATCGAAAGGTATATTTGGAGTGCGAGGTGCTTGTTGATGCGCTGGAGGTGGTTGAACCGGAGTCGAACGTCGTGATTCTTCGGATTGGGATTCATCTTGATTCATATCCCACGTGGTAGTTCCCGAATGTACAGTTGGTTTATTCAATGTGGTTGGAGGAGGGGTTTGAATGTGACTACTATTTAATAGAGCGTGAAGTTTGGCTGAGAGAATGGAAAAACAAAGCGAGTCAGTCATTTGTTCTTTTGTCGAAATTTCACATATTTCTCATTGTTATCAATGACTTACCTCGTTCCGTTTCAACATCGATGGCGATGTGTCTTTTTCGCTTCTTGGAAGCAGACACGTTGTTATTGGCTGCAGCCAAAGATCTAGATACACCATGATCGGTTGTTATAGTTATCACTTCCGAACATTCTTTGTCATTTTGTATCTTCTCTTCGGATTCAACACCGGCAGTGTAATTCAACGATACTGGCCATTCTTTGTGTTCAATTGCGTGAACTATGTGCATCAAACGTGCTTCGATCGCATGTTCCTGCAAAACAATTATTCAATCATCGATCATTAAATTAATTCTAGAATTTGTTGAAGAAATTACAAAATACTCACTTTGGGCCATTTAATTGTCGCGCTATTACAACTATGAGCCAGAAGTTGAACAACCGTTGGTTCGTTGTTATAATCCGCGGTTTTATCGCGTAACACAAACGTATCGATTTGAGTTAATCTCGATAACGGTTGTATGACTTCCAAATCAGGGAACATGGCTTTCAATTCAGCAGCTTGAACACTACACTTATCCTCTAATTTGCACGTCGTTTGAGCCAAAGCCTCTTTCGTAGCGGGCACTGTGCTCGCGGTTTCCGCGCTCTTATTATCCTCCTGTTTCTTCTCCACTTCTTCTTTTGTGGATGAACTATCATCAGCTTTAACATTAACCCCAACAACTTCGTCAGAAACTTTAGTTTCCGCTTTATCAGTTGATGCTTCTGCTGGTTTTTCTTCTTTCTCTTCGTTTTCCACAGAGGGTTTTTCAGATGCAGGAGGAACGACTTCCACATCCTTCGATTCTTCCTTCTCTTTTTCCATTATTGTTTCTTTTTCCTCGGTCTCCTGTTTCTTTTCTTTCTCTTCTTCCAAATTTTCGACACCCTCTACCACATTCTTATCCTCTTCTTTAGCCGGGACAACACCACTACTACTGTTAGTACTATCGGTACTCGGCTTCGCCTCATCGTCTTCTTTCGTTTCTTCAATCTTGTCTTCCTCCATTTTCTCATCTTTAGTAACTGTTTCCCCAACAACTTCATCCTTTTCCTCAACTTTAATTTTGGGAATATCAGTTTCAGATTGTAACACATTTTTCCCTATTGTCGTGATAGTTAATCCTCCCCCAACATTCTTCTCATCGATTTTCGACTCCGTTTTGATTATAGTCAATTCCACTTGACTTTTATCGGCTTCCAAAATCTCTACTTTTCTCTCTGTTGTATTCGAATCTTTTTTGGCACCAACTTTCTCGATCTTCAATGTTCCTTCACCTTTTTCTAATTTCACTAAAATCTCATCTTTATCGAATTTCAATATATCATCTCTATTTTCTATTTTGATAGCCTTACTGTCCGATTTCTCAACGTTCACGGAAGTTTGAATTCCAGCGAACGGAGTAGTAGTTTTTCCCAACATTTTGTGAAACGAAAAATCAGGATCATGTAGAATGGTTATATCCGTACGTCCCAAACCGTGTTTTGCAGCACCAAGTAACAGTTCTTTGTCGTGTTTTCCCGGCTGCCACCAATCTGGCGTATCCGCGGATCTTTGACACAGGGAGAGTCGTTCTTCCAAATGCGGATGGGATAAAATTTCTTCACGAATTTTACTTAATAGATCAACTCTATCCAATATCTGTCTCGCCTTGCCAGGACTCAAGTTCTCGATGGATGTATCTGAAAAATCTATTTAGTGTTTGTGATTCATTCACCCAAAGCAATAGAAAATATATATTTTGGATTTTAAAAATGTACCTTCTTCTTCGTTCGATTTTGTGTTGCACATTTTTTTACACATTGCTCTAAAGGACATGTAGTATTCGGTAAGATCATTATCGGTCTTCTTGTCGAATCTAGCGATGCTTTTGAATTTTGTCCAATCGTATTGAGCTTTCTTTCTATCGTAATTGACCCCGTAGGTTGACACAACTCTTAAAAATTCACTCTCTTCGCGTTTAGTCCATTTCGCTTTCTGTTCCTCGATACGCGTTCGCTCTCGTTCCTTTACCATCGCTTCTATTTTTTCTCTCCTCTCCATTTTCTATATATATATAAAAAAAAAAAAAACAAAATGCATAGATACGCACAATTCATGTGTATACACGAAAACATATTATATCAATTATTCACTTACCAATAGATACATAGCTAATTGTTGTAAATCCCACCCTTGCATATTGAGAGGAGGTTCATTCATGTTGGTTCCAGCGTGATTCATCATAGCTTGTTGTTGTTGTTGCTGTTGCTCACTCTCCTTACCCTTCTGCATCATTTTATTAATGTCATCTTTTTTCGTGATGTTTCGTTGATAAGAGGATATCACACGGCGCAAACGGGTGTTAAGATCCACGACCGAGGGCCATGTTTTTTCATCCTCTGGAAGACAATCGATTCCATCGTGACTACTGCTAGCTTCTGGGGGTATCGGTGTTTCCGCTTTACTAGACACGGAAGGAGAATCCGTCGGAGTTTCTCCTCTAAATTTATCACCATCCTTGATATCTCGAAGCGTTCCAGAAGATTCTCCATCTTCGATTTCGTTTTCTAAACTATTGTCATCTCTGCTGCTGCTACAAGTTGAAAAAAATCTGTCTATTACACGATCAAATGAAATTCATTCGTAACAAATTTGTACGATGAATCTATTAGAGTTCTTTCTTTATTTTCCTTCAACTGAAATCATCTCGATGGCACATCGACTCGCTGAATCAAATTAACAAGAATCATGACAATAACAATGATATAATGATATTATCGATCGATGAAAATCATGAAAATTCATGGATTTTTCCTTGTGTTAAAGTTAGAAGCTGAAACAAGAGGCATTGTGAGAAGCCAACAACAATTTGAAACAAACATTCTAGAATTTCTATATATTGTTATTATAATATAAAGAGTGAATAATAAGAAGTTAAAGAAGATTTTCTTGTTGTCGATTCTCCTTTTTCTCCCCCAAACGAATCTCACCACATTAATACGCACCGTAATCTCTTTTTACAAAAGAAAATATACAATTATTATACATAAATTAATTTTAGCTGGGAGTACAATAACTAAGGTTGTTTTGAAACACAATTTATCTCTCTTCTGGATATATGATATGAAAGAGAACTGTACACAAATTTGATAACAACCGTTTGTTTTTGTGCTCCAGTTGTACAGATAGAACATCATTGTGGATTTCACCTAAGAAAATTCTGAAGAACATTCACTATAGTATTGTCTTGCTGTTAATAATGTTACACGATTGGAACGAGAAACTTTCGATACTGTTCTTGCATAAACATAAATACGAGGCAAAATATGTGGAAGCGTGCAAGCGATGTGTGTTAGGGTAATACAGCGGTAGCGCGTCAAGAAAAACGGTGTTGCCGAGTATAGATGACACGAGTAAAATAAAAAAAAAAAAATAAAAAAAAAAGAAGAAAAGAATACTCACTTGACGGCTTGGGTGTTCTGAGACTGGGAAGAAGGGGGAGGACAGCTTGAAATGAAAGAAAGCGCGGGATCAGTCCTCATCTGGTCGTAATTCTCGTAGCCATGTTTGTAGCAGCCAACTATTAAGGATTTGTCTGCCGTCGAGTCCCACCATTTCGCCGGTTGTTCCGTCAACTGCGGAGGGTTTATCCGCAACTCACTGTGTAGGGCGGTTTCATTTAAAGTTTGCCAATTGTTTTTTATGCCAATGTGAATCAAGAAGTAAAATTTGTCAAACATACTTTGAAATTTTTGTTTTTTCTATTTCTTTGAATTTTGTCAAGTAAGTCTCGACGACATCACAACACATTTACTGATAACGCTCGAAATTTTTACAACAAGTAAAAAAATGAGAAAAAAAAAAATTATGTGAATGAGATTTGTCGGAATTTTGGTATTCATTTTTTGTTCGAATTGTTTTGTTGGTCCTCTGAGTTTTACACATCGTAGGATATCGATGTCTTACCAAGTTAGACTGCTGAACATTGCTTCTCTGATCTCGCATGTGGGATATGTATTAGGAGCCATTACATAACGATGCATGTATGTTTTTTGTATGTGGATTTGTGTGTACGTGTATGTGCGTATATTAGAAAGGATATTTCAAAAGACTTGACTCTAGTACAAAAAAAAAAAACCACACATCTTTGAAATCATCTTTTGAAATAAACTTTGAAAAATACGTGTTCAAACGATAACAGGATGGGGACAATTTTATTAGTAGCATAATGGTCAATGACCGATAACTTTGTATAGAGCTACAAAAGGTAAACATAGGGTTTGTTGACTCTATGAGCATTCCTCATACAATTATAGCTCCCAAGAATAAACAAATACATTGCACATGCAACTATGAAAGCTCTTGTAATAAGCACGATTGTGAGTGCACGATGTATATTGGGTGATCGAAATTAATCATTTGAAAAAGAATAAATAAATGAAGGAAAAATATTAATTTATTGATTAACGACGAGAAAGAATTATTCGTAGAACACTAACCTTACGTGAACACCGTCGGATATATGTTGCACCAAATCACCTATGATTTCGTGCTTGATGTAATATAGCATACGAACCCGCAGTAAAACTCTGAAAAAACATACGTTCGAAACTCTAGTACATTCAATTTTTCAAAGAAATTCAATCGATTCGGTGAGAAATATGATCATGTGTTGACGTACTTATTAGCGTGCCGGCTCAAATGCTTTCTGTAATTACTCTCCAGAAATATATCACCGTCGTATTTTTCGGCGTTACTCCAATGGTTTGGATCACTCGGGCCCCCGTTAACGATTGACCCCCGTGTTTCTCTGCACTCTCGTACACGGCTTTTCTTCTTTTGTCTGCTATTACGAGAAGCAGCATTTGCAGGTACGTTTTTAACTTTCTCTCCATTTTCTAATGGTGTTATAAGATCCCAAATAAAACTACGAATTTTCTCATCGCCTCGATAATATCTCAAACAATAGAGTAAAATTACTCGGGCACAATCCTCTACGTCTATCTCTCGCCAACCTCGGCGAAATTGACTGTGTTGTAAAATCTCTTCCCAACGGCCCCAACCGAACGTCAATAACCCACGTTCGACTTTGAAACATTCGCTTCGCGCCCAACTACCGTAAACCACTTCTCCTTCCCGTGGAATGTACTCGTCGTAGTACTTACGATTTTTCTTGTTAAATTTGTCTCTTCGTTTTTTACCTTCAAACAAGTTGTCATTATTCACTTAGGGGACATGTAAACATGATCATTGAAAAACAATAGATTTGTTCAAACCATAATAATGTGCGGATTATAATTAACGTGCTTCGAAGAACATACCTCTGCCTGTTAATCCACCTCCTTCGTCGTCACTATTTTCATCCGAACTATCGAGCTCGGACATATCGACTACGGATTCGTCGTGTCCGTAACGTTTGATTTGTGTTCTCCGCCTTGGTTCAGAAATCACCAATTCGTCTTCTTCTTTTTTCTCCGTAGTATCGATTTCCGCCTTTTTCGCCCATTTCTTCCAAAAATCTGGATCATCGATGTTGATGTCCGATCTGTTGGAAGAACACGCAAAACTGGCTTTCGAGAAGGTAGACCCTTTTTCTGCTTCTATAGTGATAATCTGTGACAATGAAAATTTAGATCGAATTATTGATTTATCCACACTTGTGTGATTACGTTTGAATTTTCATACCTGTGTTCTTCTTTCCAAAATCTGATCGATATCTTCCTCACAGAATTTATCACCCGCATTGTCGTCATCCATGATAGCTCCGTAAGCTCCCTTTTTCAATAAATCTTCTATTTCTTTCTTCGTCAATTGTTTATTACTTGGGTCCTTGCCACCTTGACTGGTATTCATTGATTGTAAAATAGCTTTATCTAAACCCAGTTTCAGGGAAGCTTTATCAAACATTTCTCTCTCATACGTGTTACGACAGAGCAAACGATAAACCTTGACCATTTTTTGTTGACCAATTCTATGACATCTAGCTTGTGCCTGTGAAGAACAAAAGAACAGATGATACAATACAAAATAGTTTTACATATTTATCATCTGCTTATGAAATAAATTGTACCTGTAAATCATTTTGTGGATTCCAATCGCTGTCGTATATGATAACAGTATCGGCTGCTGTCAAGTTTATACCAAGACCACCAGCCTTGGTACAAAGTAGAAAAACGAATCTATCGGAATCGGGTTTACTGTAACGATCGATAGCGGCTTGCCTTAAATTTCCTCGAATCCTCCCGTCTATCCTCTCATATGGGTATCTATAAAGAGAAAACAAATTGAAAATCCATCCCACTACCGATCCCAATAACCCATTAATCCACTTACTTTTTGTACAGTAAATAATCCTCCAGCAAGTCCAAACACTTGACCATTTGACTAAATATTAAAACCCTATGTCCACTAGCTTTTAATTTTGGCAGCAATTTATCGATAAGGACCATTTTTCCAGAACTATTGACTAACGCATGGTAATAGGCCTCAGAGTCTTCTCTCTCACCAGTCTTATAATCTAATTGTATTTGATCTTCAGCACCATTAAGTAGGAACGGATGAATACAACATTTTCTTAATTCCATCATAGTATTCATTAAATTCGGAATATTAGCAGACGTAGTGCCTTTTGCCAAAAAGGAAAAATTCCTCTCTAAAATACCACGATAATATTTCTTCTGTATGTTTGTTAATTCGACTTCAACAACGGTCTCCTCTTTTGGCGCTAACGATTTTTCTACATCCTCCTTGAGACGACGCAACATCATGGGTTTCAACAGTAACTGCAGTTTATGAACTTCACTCTCGCTACTCAAATTACCGAATTCTTTCAAGAATGCCTCGCTGCTTGAAAATTGCAGGGGTTCCAGGAAATTCAACAAGGAAAACAATTCGTTCACGTTGTTTTGCAAAGGGGTACCGGATAACAATACCCTGTGCTCTAGATTCAATTGTCTTAAACCTTCCAGTAATTTACAATTTCTATTTTTCAATCTGTGAGCTTCGTCTATGACGCACAATCTCCAATTATATCCTTTCAGTTCATTGAAATCTGTGATGATTATTTCGAAAGTTGTTATCAAAACGTTGAATTTTATAAGATCTTTGATTTGTTGACCCTTGTCATTTTTGTAATAGACTTCGTATTCTTGAAGCATAGTTCGACTAGCCGCTCTACAATGGATAAATTATTAATTTTTAAATATTTCATTCAAAATTCAAACAACTGAAGAATACGAGAATCGGGACTTACGATCCATGATATACCACGACATTCATTTCGGTCCAACTTTCGAATTCTCTTTGCCAGTTTGGAATGGTCGATAACGGGGCGATTATTAAAAATGGTCCGCGAATCCCGTACTTATAAACAGCGTCTACAAACGTTAAGGATTGAATGGTCTTTCCCAAACCCATCTCGTCCGCAAGAATACAATTATGTCCATTGTACCAAGAGAACAAAAGCCAATTGAGACCTTCCAATTGGTACGGTCTCAAACTATTGTTTCCTTTATAAATCGGAGATTCTTCTAATTTAACCCACGCCGATGCGGTAGGTTTTTTCTTTGGCTAGAATAATAAACGAGATTAATGAAAAATCAATGTACGAACGTATATTGAATATTCATTATTTTATGAAAATTACCTTCCACTGATCTTTTGGAGGCAATTTATTGAATCTGTGAAATTGAGCAATTTTCTCTGGATCGACATCTTCCTCCAATTCCCAAGTAGAATCTTCGTATTGAAGTGATCGCCATTTGACCAGAAAATGTCTAACGGTGTCTCCCGTAGTCGGATCGGTGTGCGTCGCTTCGTCCAAAACTCTATCGACTTCGACGAAATCTGGATTGAAAGGATCATCTTCGGTCTGGAAATAAATTCATCGTGAATAATGAGGTTTCAAAAAAGTGATTAATCAAATATCTATAACGATAATTACATTTTCGAATATATTCATATTCTGTTGTTGTTTTTGTTTGAATCTCTTCAATTTAGCTTGTATACGTTTATCACCCTTATACAATTCTTCTTCCGTCCTCCATTCGCAATGTAAATAAGAGAAATTCCGATATTTAACAAAATATTCTTCTACCTCAACCATTTGAGGTTTCGCATCCGCTACAACATTCGCTACCGTCTTACATTCGACAACTGATTCTTCTTCAGGTTTGCTATCATCGTCTTTTTTAACACTATTACTATCGGTATCACATTTTTCATCATTCTCATTGGACTCCGGTTTCGGTTCATCGGATTCATCTTCGTCTTTTTTCTTTTCTTCCGACGGGACGTCCTCGATTTCAGATTTGTCCTTTTCCTCCTCCTGTTCTTTTTCTGGTAATTTAACCTCATCCGATTCGTTCTCTTCTTTCTTCTCTTCTTCATCTTCTTCCTCGTCCCCGCCCGTTGGTTCGGCTTTAGCTTCATCTTTGACCGAAACTTCACCATCGCCGCCACCCTCCTCGTCCTCCTTTTTCTCTTCGTCTTTCGATTCTGATTTGGGTTCAGCCACGACAACAGGTTTGACTTCTCGTTTTCCTATACGCGAACACAGGATGTGCTGCACAACCATAGAATCTTCATCCGTGGTATTCTGTAACACAACGAATCAAGTTGAATAAATTATACAACACTTTGTTCGGAGACAAAATCAAAATATCGTTGTACTTACAATGTACACAAAATTAGGCTTATTCGGTCCTACTTCGCCACCTTCGGTTTCCTTTTTAACCGTTGTAGGCTTGGTAGAGTTATTGTTTTCCGTTTTCTTCGAAGCTTGAGCGTCTTGGAGAGGTACATCATCGTCGGAGAACCTAATCATCACGTCGTCCACATATTTCTTACGATGGGTATTCCTAGCTGATCGCCGTTTATTATCATCCCCAGCTTCGGGAGATGGTGGTGGTGTTGCAGCTAGTTCTTCGCCATCGGAATCGGGAGCTATACGACTTTTACGTTTCCTAATGAGAACAAGAAACAAACACATTGATCAAATATATACACATTAGAAAGAAACAAAAACAACGAAAAAACAAACACTCACTTGGAACTCCTGGGAGATTTTCCAGAAGAGGATTTCCCAGAAGGTCTTTTACGCGACGAAGATTTCTTCTTATTGGGAGTAGCTTCTGATTTTGCATCCCCATTTTCTTCTTTCTTTTCCTCCTCCTGTCCTTCATCGTTTTCCGGTTTTTCTTCACTCTCGTCTTTGGATTCGGTCAACGGTTCAGTAGTGGAGGAATCCACTTGCTCTTGATCCCCTTGGATCGACGCTTCGCTCGTTACCGTATCCGCTGCTTCTTTAACAGCTGCCGAGTCCGTTACAGTTGTGTCTTCCGCTTCTTGCGTTCCACTATCGGTATTCATCGAATCCGCTTGAATACTTTTTCTATAATATAAAAGAAAAGAAAAAATGAAAAAAATTCTCCCTCTAACTGAAAATTGAAACCAACAACACGAAAACAAAGCACTCACTTTTTACTTCTTTTCGTCGTCGACGTTGTCTTTTCACTCTTTTTCCTGGGAGTTTTGGGCGGTTTACTGGAATCCTTGGGTTTGGGTTCTTTTTTAGGCTTCGGTTCTTTCGGCTCTTTGGATTCTTTTGGTTTTCGCGGTTTTCTCGGAGGTCGAGGTTTCCTCGCTTTGTTCCATTCCTCTTCCATATCCCCGGAAGATGGTTTGATATCTTCCGAATCGGCAGCGCTATCAACTATATTACTACTATCTCCGGGAGTAACTTGATTGTCCGACAACGGTTGTTCCGGTTGTACAAAAGGTTGGGTGACCGGTAACGGGGTAACCACTTCTTTATCCGCCTTCTTACGGCTCTTCTTAGCCCTGGGAGTACCTTTGCTACGCCCTCTACCGGTAGTACTCGAGACCTACGCAATTCGATTGTGTGAAAGCATGAATGATATCCATAAAAGATAAAGAATGAAAAGATGTACTTACTTGTGGACTATCGACCACAGCGGCCGAGGTAAACATTGGAGTTTGCAAAATGCATTGAGATCCACCGTTGCATTGTTCGTTAGTCTCGTGCTGTTGCAGAGCTTGTAACTTTTCTTGTATGGCCACAATTTTCTCTTGGTTCTCCTGAGCTGGGGGCATGCAATACAATTCTTGCAACTGTTGTTGCAGGGCAGCTCTTTCCTGATGATGAGTTACGGGAGCGCAAGTGCTACCGAATCCGCCAGCACCGACCGCAGGAGGAGCCGTTGTGGGTGGCATACCGTACATATTCGAGGGTATCGTGGTGCCAGAAACCATGTCACCCCCCGCATGATATTGTTGACTCGGCGTCACCATCATTTCGTTAGAATACATGGTGTTGCTTTTTTGAATATTCGTGTACTCTCCAAAAGGTTGTGGGGGGATTTGATGGGGTGGTGGAGGAGGCGCGGGTGGAGGGACAGGTTGAGTACTTGGTACGGATGCGGCAACTTGGAGAGGTGGCGGAGGCTGCGATTGCAAAACCATACCACCGGTTTGACTGACGGTTGAAATTTGTTGAGCACCTAAATGAGTTGTGGAAGGTTGAGCTGGGGGAGTTTGCATTTGCGGCGTATTCGTGATTGGAGCTTGAAGTTGCGTCGAATGCGTAACTTGAGGAATGATCGGGGGGTTTTGAGGAATCATCCCAACTTGTTGCGGTGGGAGATGTGGCGGCTGTGACGATTGTACTTGCGGTTGTTGTGGTTGTTGCGTTAAACACGGTGGACCCTGTGGAGGTTGTCCTAACGGCGCTTGTTGAGAAGGTTGAGGCATTTGTTGTTGCGGCGACTGTTGCGATTGTTGTTGTTGCGCCGAATTTACCGGGGATTGTTGAGATTGAGGCATCGGTGGTGGTGGTGGCTGATGCGAACTCACAGGTTGTAACTGTTGAGGCGGCTGCGAAGGTGGTTGATTGACTTGAGCTTGTCCCATCGGTGGTTGCTGTGGAGATTGCGTCATTTGTGGGGTCGGCTGTTGTTGCTGCTGTTGCTGAGGTTGTCCCATTTGCGGCGTCTGTTGTTGTTGCTGCTGCGGTTGCGCGGGTTGTTGCTGCGGAGGTTGGCTCAACTGCGCTGGCTGTTGCTGCGGCTGTTGCGAAGGTTGAACCATCTGCTGCTGTTGCGGAGGTTGAACCATCTGCGGCTGCGATTGCTGTGGAGTCTGAGCTATTTGCGGCTGTTGCTGTGGTTGTTGTTGTTGTTGTTGTTGAGAAGGCTGTACCATTTGAGTTTGCTGTTGCTGTGGTTGTTGTTGTTGTGGCTGCTGCTGCTGCGGAAGTTGTCCCATCTGCGGCTGATGCGAAGGTTGAACGGACGAAGATTGGGAAGAAACTACTTGCGGTGATTGAACATGAAGTTGAGGTATTTGTTGGGGAGGTGGACAACTTCCAAGAGGTTGTTGTTGTTGATGATGTGATTGTTGTTGTTGTTGCTGCTGTTGATTGCCGATAGAAGGTTGGGAATGTGTCGTGGTATTGGGAATTGACGAAGCGTGATGCGACGTCGAATTAATGTCTAACTTAGGTTCGTGGGACGCCGATTCGACGGTGGTTGTGGTCGTCGTAGTTTCAACGGTATGCAAAGAATTCTGCATTTGTCCCGTTAAATTGGATTGCTGAGGTAAAGACGTTAACGGGACACAGTCGACGCTTTCGCTAGTACTAGACGCTGGCAGAGATTGGACGGTTTCTATTTGTGCAGGTTTCGTAGGAGCGGTATGCTCGGTCGATGAATTACTCGGAGGATTGTTTTGCTGCATCGTAGTTTCCCCTTGCTGTTGACCAAGTAGCACATCTTGTTTCTGGGTTTGTGCGCTCTGATCGGGTTGTTCGTTTCCTTGTTTCGAAGGTTCTAAGGGCGTAGACTGAACGTTTTCCGTGATATCTCTGGTCGACGTATCTACGGTCCCGTGCATATTCTCGGTACTGCTAACCGGGTACAAAGATGACGCATTCGGTTCGGATACTTGTACGGGAGGTTGCGGCTGCGGCTGCGAATCCATCATCGGGACTCTATCTTCGTTGATTCCTAAATTCGGCCTAATCTGAGCTTGCGGTTGAGGAGGTGGTTGTTGTTGCGGCGGAGGTGGCTGTTGCGGTTGAGGCTGTTGTTGAGGCGGATGCGGCCATTGTGGCGTCATTGGCATTCTAGGACCGGGAATCGGGGGCATGGAGTTTTGTGCAGAAGATTGCGATAAAATGGTCGGCGTTTGCGACAAGGAAGACCGCTGTTGAAATTGATTGTAGTCTTGATTGGGAACATTCGGATTCGATACCGCTACACCTGGAATGACCATTTGCTCGAGAGCCTGCAACGTCGTTTGTTGAGAAGATACAGCTGGATTCATCTGCATCGAATTTGGGGGACAAGGGGATACGGATACGGTGTTGGGTTGATTCGTTTGTTGATGAGGCATTTGTACGTGTGGATGCGGCGACAGCGTGTTCGGTTTCGCCGGAGACATTATAGGACGAGGTGACATTTGTTGTTGAACCGCCGGAGGACGTGGCGACATTTGCGGCCTAGGAGACATTTGAGGCGACAATTGCGGAAACGTCGCCCGGTATTGAGGACTCGTCGCGTGTTTCGCCGCGCCAAATTGATTCGCAGGGGCCGAATGTTGAGGTTGATTGAACATCGACGTTGGATGATGAGGATATTGGGGATCGATTGGTTGTTGTTGAGTGCTGGGATGTTGCTGCGCGTGTTGGGGATACTGTTGAGGGTGAGTTGGATGAGCTTGATGGGTCGGAAGGGGCGGATGATGATGGGGCATACGTTGCGGAGGCTGTTGCGCCTGCTGTTGCTGTTGCTGCTGCTGCTGTTGTTGTTGTTGCTGCTGTTGCTGTTGCTGCTGTTGTTGCTGCTGCTGCTGTTGTTGCTGCTGTTGATGCATAGAAGCCGTAAATCCTGGATAACCGGTCGAAGTTTGATACATGGTTACGGGATTGCCTTGCTGATAATGTTGTTGTTGCCCGACCATGTGCGGGTAGACTCCACCTACACCGCCGGGCGCCCCAGGTTGCATGGATTGATGCGGTACCCCCATGTTACCCATCATTCCTTGCTGCGGGGCGAAATGTTGTTGCTGTTGCTGCAATTTCTGATTCATTACTCCTCCTTGATCTTGTTGGTGCGAATACTGAGGTGGCATGTGTTGCCTGTAAGTACCAGGTTGAGGCGCCATTGTATTATAATGCCTTTGCATTTGGGGATAAGCGCCTCCACCCGCCGGCCAGCCTTGCATGTTAGGATCCATCGCCATATTGGCTCTGGCCATCGAATGCTGTTGCTCCATCGAATACATATTATCGTTATAACCGGAATATTGACCTCCGCTACCCGGATGAGGCCCCCTATGCTGCGGCGCCATACTCCGAGCTTGATTCTGAAAAGCTCCTGGCACCATAGCGCGTTGCGGCGCTCCACCGTCGAAAGTACCTAGATTTTGATTAAACATAGTGCGCTGGGATGGATTTTGCAATTGATTCGTATTCCCAAATTCAGGTCCACCAAACGAGCTTAATTTTTGTAACGGGGACTCTTGAGTAATGTTATACGATTGATTGATGTAACTTCCTCCTCCATTCGGGCCAGGGTTTTGGCCATCTCTCGATACTACCACAGAGTTGGTTGCACCTGCAGGGTCAAAATGATCGTTCCCCCCGAGGTCAGGAAGCGCATCGAGCATCGAGCCACTGACATCTTCGCCAAACAGATCGTACGAGTCCATGTCTACGCCGCACGACTCTTCGCCTCCATTTTAGGCTCAAGAGATTGTAAGATTTCTTCTATAACAATTAACACACCCATTGTCGTGGATTCACATGTACATTCTCTGCAACAATAATCAAAAATAAACTACTTAAAATCGTATGATTTGTATCAAGAAAGTATTTTAATATTATACGCTATAGAATTGATAAACAGTTCTCGGCGACAGACTCCACGGTCGTACATTGGCACACGCCAAAGGGGAAAAGCTATACGCTTATGAACTTAATTTTACATAATCGCTATAACCTTTCCCCTATGGAATACACCTCTCGAGTTCCTCGGTTCAAGATACCTATACGTCCATCGCAATGAATTAAAGACTTCATCGTTCCACAACGCTGGTCGATGGAAGAATGGTTATTCAAAGATCGAAGAAAAAGAATACATAAAATTTGATAGAATTCCAAATAGGTGTGGTGTGTGTAAATATCATCCTTACAAAAGTCATCAAAAATTCAATATAATTTCACTGTTATTAACCTAAAATCTCATGAGGGAGATATAACCTAACAATATTTCAAATGATATATCAAGTATCATCTATATTTAACCACAATCATCGCGATGAGAGGCACAACATCGAAAGGTTGAAAACAGTTCAATTATTATACCATATCGTTCGATAAACATAATATTCATAATTAGAGATGAATGTTTGCCACGGTGCATGTAGGTTAGGTACACTTTCGTGCACAAGTGTATTATCCCATGTACGTGTGAAACGCTTCCGATAGAAGAATCAACGTTTTGTTTTATTTCAAAGAAATCTTCGCATTCCACATCACGATCGATCAGAGGGGACCCTCTCTTTTCGTGTAAACCTCCGCGAAGTCGTGGGGTAATCAAATAAGATACAAACGTAAAAATAAACGATGATACACATAGCGAGAGGGAAAAAGAAGACCAGTTGGATGATAGAGTGTACGAACCCGATGATGATGCATCGATGGATCTGTAACGAAGGGATAAATGAAACAACAAAAAAAGAACGTTCTTCACTGAAATAATCGATTGATAACAATAAATACACTTAACGAGTAGTATCACACACCAAATATATATATATATATGCATATACACTCTCTCGCACACACACACACACACACACATAAACTCGTTGGGGAAGAAATTTCGAGAGAGGGGGAGAGAGAGAGAGAGAAGGAGGCGCACCAAAGAAAAAGAGAGAAGGATGGAAGAAAGCTTTCACTATTCGCCGCAAAACTGGCATTTAATCAACGAAACTATTAATTTTTCGTTCACTCACTCTCATCGCGATTCACGATCGGAGGCCTTCGTAGCGTTAATTCATAAGCATCGCACCGTCGCGTAACGAGGTTCGAAGGAGTCCCTGTGCGTGGTCGAAGAAAAAACCAATGAATCGGTTTGCCGATGTTGTACGCCATTATCGTGGGACAGAGCGAGAAAGATAGATTTCCGTTTGGGCCAACTACCGAGAGAATTCGCGCGGCGGCGACCACCGCGACGCTCGATATTCCAGCATCGAAGAAGCACACACAGCGCGTCACCTCACTTTTTATATTATCTCTGTCTTCTCTCCGAGTGTAGTATATGTATCACAAGACAAAGCGAGAGATAGAGAGAGAGAAAAAACAATAAGAAGTTATTTGATTTCCTTCTTGTCCTCTCGAGGGACGAGGACTCGAGGCAGAAGGTGCCTCTTGGAATAATACATGTGAGTCGTGGTCGGTGTCGTCGTTGTCGTCGTCGTCGTCGTCGTGTGGTTGTCGTTTTGACCGATAAGTTTCAACAACTCGTTGGCTTTTTTTTGTGCCTTTATCGAAGAAAAACCACCCTCGTCGTCCTTCGTCCGCGCGTGCATTCACACACGATTTTCACTGGCAGTGGCAGTGGCGACGGCGGCGGTGGTGGCGACGGTGGCGGCACGGATCGTCGAGATGCGAGCGTGTCCACAAACCCTAATCATTCTACACATCTCTCTATACCTCTTTCCCCTCTACGGATCATTCTCTCTCTCTACGTACCGTCGTCGTTGTGTATACACATGTATTTACGTCGTACACGTAAGTATGCGTACACGTACACAAATCCTTCCCCTCTGCTCTCTTCTCTCTAGAAACCTCTGAAGCACCGAACAGAACTATTCTTCTTTTCTCCGATCCTACCTTACTTTTCTTTTTTTTCTTCTTTTTCTTTCCTTTTCTTCCCTACCCTACCCTACCCTACCCTATTTTGTTAGCAGTCGGAGGCTTTACTATACACCGTAACTTCCGTATGAATATCATAGGTATATACAAACATATACAAACATAGGCGCCCACTACTGGACATGCTCCGTTTGGTGACGCGCGCATCTTACTAGCAGTATATACGTTTCCAAGTGTAAATGTGATATACCTATACACTTAGAAGAGGATGCACTCAACGACCGGGCAAATTGTTCTTCTTGAAATATGTATATCGATGGCTCCTAATAATAAAAACTTATCTCGGGGCTTCGTTCTAAATAAGCTTATCTTTCCGCGCCACATTTTTCTCTATTTTTTTTTCTCTTTTGTTTTGTTTATTATTATTATCATCATCGTCATTATTATTATTATTATTATTATTATTGTTTTCTATTATGATTCTTATTGTTGCAGAACAGTTGAATTTATTTAGCGGGTAAAACTCCTTCTACGACTACTGTTACCGCCGCCACCGCCGCTGCCAGCTACTACTGCTACTACTACTACTACAAGGGTAAAGAAATAATGGATGGAAACTTTTGTGGTACCGAATAGTCCTAAAGTTTCATCATCCCTTGTGTTGTGTGTTTGAAACAATCGATACGTACCTACCCGAGTCTCAATTATTTCTATTATGTTTGTAACGTTTATTAGTATCGAGGGTGAGGGAGGGAGAGATTGATTAATTTACGTTAGCACCCCTTTTCTTCCCTAAAAGAAAAATCAATTGATTGATGCAAAGTGCGAATGAGAAAATCCTCCCTCCTTGGAAACATTTTTCCTTTTTCAAATGAACATTGAGCGATCGAGTTTAGGGACTGGAAAAATCGCGAATCGTGTTGAAAATTTTGATCAATTCGGATAAAACTTTGTAAACTTGAGGATTCTTTTTTCCTGTGGGAAAATTGTACTTCATAGATTTCACCATTTAAATATACATGACAAACTTTATGGAAAAAAGGGAGACCATGTGAAATATTATTATATATTTTTGCAATGATTCCCTGACGATTCATCTTTTGCTAACAAGTGGTTGGAGCTGGGAGTTATGAAGATGATATATAATGCGGTATAATGAAGCTGGAGCCAAAGCAAAAAGAATTTACCAGCGAAAAACGTATACATTCTACATAGTCATTCACGGAGAAAAAAGAATTCGCTGGAGCAACAACGTTTTTGACGTGACAGCAATCACAACAATCTTGTTAGCTGCACGGAGAAAAGTTTTATATTAAAGATTACTATATTCGTATGGTACTCTTGGGATATACTTTATTATGAGGCTCAGAATCATATTTATTCCAAATTCCAACATATTTATTCTTCTCTCCGCGAGAGAGTATGGTGAACTCTCATATACTTGTGGTTCATAACGACATAATCAAATATATCCCAAAAGTACAATATAAATATGGTAATCTCTAATATAATATTCTTTCTGTGTGGATTAGCAAAACGATTTTCTATTCTGTATATATTATCTCGATTTGATGAAGCTGAAACTGGCAGCTTCAAAGCTAGCAGCCGATTGTTATAACTTTTCACACAAAATTGTCCTTAAGTATTTAAGCATCTGAAAAGTGTAGTGGAACGCTGCTCAGTCGATTCCTGGTACACTGTAAAGAAGCTTACGTTAATAATTAGCATAACTTTGAAGACAATCTATTGTCTTCATGTGCAATGTCATATATTAATAGTTAACTGATGATCCATTCTACATAAATACAATGAGTAATTAATAAAAATATTATGGCATTCATAATCTATTATGTTGAAAGTTGATAAATCATCAATTAACTATTAAGGGGCTATACCAATAATTTCTGAAACTTTGAAAATATATTTACTTATGACTTAACTATATTATATAATTTGTATGCGACTTCCCCAACTGCTGCCACCATACCGGTCGCTTAAGTGACTGAAATGAAAAGAAAAACAAAAATGACGTTAAACTAGGAGATTTTTGAAAAATATCGAAATCTGACAAAATGACAGTGTTTTGAAAAAAAAAAAAAAAAACTACGTTCTTTTGCCTAAAAAATGGTCGTTCGTCTGATGTCAAATCGACGATTATTATCCAATCAAAAAGATCGTGGTTCACCGTAGAAGAAATACACCCGAGAACACTCAGTTTCAAATTTCAAGTCAATTGGTTGATTGCTCTACGAGTTATCATGGCAGCAAATTTGAAAAATCCCATTTCGAGAAAAACTCGTTTAAAAATTTCACTATCGATTCACACTTCGGGACACTCTCTATTAATATTTCGAACAAAATGTGGTGATTTCAACTAAATTAGAGTGCATTTAATGTCAATTGCAGTAAATTACACTCCAAAATTGTCTCTGTCGCAAATTTCATTCCAAATTGTGATAACCACGACAAGTAATTTTTTTGCGTGTAAATTTGAGAGGCAACCGTTTGCTTTTTAGCAGACTGGCATTCGGATAATATTTGAGATACGGCCTTGGAATTTTGACAGAATATTCTTAAGGGTACAAACTGTTGAAAAAGGTAAAAAAAATCGATAGCCCCTTAATATAATAAGTATATTCAAGGTATCTACTGTTATCTGAAAATTCAATTCCAGGAGTTTCCAGAAGGACAATCGATTGAAAACTTCTATCTTTGAGATGAGCTCGTTAGACATCGAATAAAGAGATAGAGACATCAACATGTATACAGTGTTGCGAATTTGCAAGTGCACTTTTTAAGAAAAGTTCTTCTCAAGTCCTGGTCTATATCCCACGGCGACCAATTTTTGGAAGTTTTTCATCAATTTGCTTCAGCACTTGGTAAAATTTGCAAGTGAAGTTTGGAAAAATCCTCAACTCTCATGATCTATTCATTTTTCATTTCAGAAAATTCTGAATCGATTGGTCTATCTATACCTTATGGAAACCAATTTTCGAAAATTTTTCAAAGGCCCGAACTTGCCAGCATTTGGTAAAATTGACAACCCCCGGCGATAATACAACATGTGAACAACGTACCAAGAGAACATCTTGTCTTATTTTTCACTCTTCGCAGATTGTTCGAATATGATTTCATATATTACCTTTTATTCTTTAAATCTGATAATATGAAAAGTATTCCCCATTTCTAATTGATTTTATGATGTTTTTCTCTGACACAGAAGAATAAATTTTCAACTTTAAACCTTCTTAGATACTTTTTCTCTTCAAAATTCGACCAGCTCGGATTTAGATATCAACTTGTGATTGAATATTATCTATCGATGGAATTTTTCGATCATTCAAATCATATCACTGAATCCTGCAATGTCCAACGAAACTAGATCCAAAGTCTTATAATAATTCAATCAAATTTGTCCAAGTAATCGTCATATACGTTTTACAGGACACTTATTTCAAAAGAGACGAAATTTTCACTTATTAATTTTCATTTCATCGATTAATGATCGTGGAATAAAATTTAAACTTGAAATAATGCTTCTCTTGATGAATATTAGTAACAGGTACATATGTTTCATTTTGCATTCGGACAACATATTCGATCAAGTTTTAAGCTCCAGGTATTCAATCAAAATATGAATATCGCAGTTTTTAATCAAAAATACAATTTCAACTTCTCCAGGATAAAAAAAAAATGATTCCAGGTGTTTTTCAGGATTCAAGGAGGGATTTTAGTTTCCCAGGATATTTGAGGAGTAGTAGATACCCTGCATATTATGTGTGAATTAAATAGATTAACCCTAATGTCATGATATATTAAGTCGGATTTCAAACTTATATTTGTTAACTATCAATATAACCTTTTTACAGTGAATAAAAAAAGCTTCAACAACGTTTAATCAAAAGTTACAACAATCGGCTGTTAGTTTCATCTTCATCTCGATTTGCTCCGTGGAGAGGTGCTTTTTTATATAAATTATATCAAATTTTTATCAAAAATCTATAAAAACCAGATACACTGTAAAAAATTGTTCCTCAAATTTCATATGAATTTTTATGAAGCAGTTGACACATAAATTTTGTATTCATTCCCAAAATTTTTCCTGGTTTTCCATATGAAATACATTTTTCAGTAAATTTCAGAAATTCCTGATTGAATTAGATTTCAATCACAAATTTCAGAATTTTCATGTTCATCCGATTCAGGAAATTTTACACTATGTTTTGCAGTTTACTTTTTCCATAAAAACAAAAATTCGATTCGTTTTATGAAATTTATTCAGATTAATTGCGTCACAATTATAACACTACCAAAAAAATTCTTCAGGTTAATACGAAATTCCTCATTCAATGTCACATTTCCACATTAAATTGAATAATAGTTCATGCATTCAACGTGAACGATGGAATTCAAAAATTTATTACTGAAATTCAACATTCATTTTATTGAATTTCACAAATATGATTATGGTATTAACATTATGGGGAAAAAATTTATATATGATCCATTTTCCAAATAATGATGTTTATCAGTTCATTATTAAGGTGATTTTCTCGAATTTTTCCTAATGGGAGGAAGTAAATGAAGAACTCGGGGGTTTTCACGCTTGTTAATTCAGTCTTCAAGTACATGAAAACATTTTTTTCAGTAAAAAATAATGCCATGGGAATTGTTGATACGTGTTGAAACATAACAAACTCAATACACAGTGATCAATCGGGCGTCAATATAACACTTATAAAAATTATCAGAAATCAAAAATCCAAAGATTTTTATGAAATATATTATATTTGTTGGAGGTTGTACCAATAAAACCAATGAAAAATCCAAAGTTAGAAAAAAGACAGACATGCAAACTCTTGTTAGCGTTTTTTCACCTTTTTTCTTTCTTTAAAGTGCTATGAAAAGAAAAAAAAAAGCAAATTTCATCTCCATTCAGTTTCATCCCTCAATAAATTCCACCAGCTTCAAAATAAAAAGCAAAAAAGAGCGACCCATCCAGTAGTTTTTGAGATATCGTGGAGCCAAACTTGAAGAATATGGTTTCGAGAAAAACGCCTTCAAAGTTTCGGGATAAGAATTCTTGAAGGAGATACCAGCGTCGTGACACTAGCCAAATCCTTTCTGACAAATTATGTGAAAATAAAGCAACATAATCGAAATATCGCTCTGTACAGACCTTCTTCAATCAATAAAGATGGTCTGTACAGAGCGATATTTTAATTACATTGCTTAATTTTTGCAGAATTTGTCAGAAAAGATTTGGCTAGTGCCACGCCCCTGGTATCCCCTTAATTTGAGAAAATTGTTTTCATGCACTTTAAGACCCATTTAATGAGTTTCAAATAACTCGAGTTTTTACTTTACTTCTTTCTTAAGAGAAAAAATTCGAGAAAATCACCTTATTTCGGAATCCGTTTGATGAGAACTTCCCCTTAATTTTTTAAAAAATCGACAAAATACGGAATTTGATTACCCATTACTTGAATTACTTGAATTACTTGATGGATAATTTTTTCAAATACATTATCCATTATTCAAGTAATGGATAATTCTTTCAAATACATTATTCATTATTCAGGTGATAGATAAATCCTTTAGATACACTATCCATTATTTAAATAATGAGTAATCAAATCCTGTATATTGCCCACTTTTTGAGAAATAAATAATGAACGGATAGATAAATATGATTCTTTAAAAGTAGATAATATCTGTATGTTAATTATATATTATCAAAAAATTCAAAAATGGAAAATCAAAATTTCTGTATTGTAGATCTCTGCTTATACGAAATTAAACTGAATATATTTGATAGTTTTGAAAAAATATTCACCATTTTCACACGATTAATAATAATCTATAAACAGCAAAAAATGCAGCAAGCGAAGATGAAACAATTCACATTGCTGATTTCAATTGTTTTTCGATGGTACGGTAGAGCAGGGCCGTATATTTTGGTTTGGAAAGGTGGGTACAAATTTGTAAATTTGAACCATCGAGAATCATTCGTTGGAAAAATGAATTAAAAACAGAAGAGTACTAACAAGTACTTTTTCGAATCGATTTGTATAAAGAAATGTGAAAATATTTTGATTTGTGATTGATGCTATAATTCCATTCCCAACAAAATTCACCTAATGTCTCTAATGGAAATCCAAAAGTGAACGAAACGGGTATCGAAACAAATGAAACGTGGAAATGTTCCAATTCTCTCCTAAATTACACCTGGATGACTGTTTGTCACGCTTTCGTCGCGGTTCAACGTTTCATTTCCACCAGAGGTACACTATCTTTTCAATATAAAAACGATTGAGCACAAAAACAATCAATGACAATGAATTATCACACTAAAATTAATAAAACAAAAATTTTAACTCGATTTTCTAAAAAATAAAACACTGTAGTTTTAATTTGATATCATAGCGTGTCAGCGAATAATAGAAACTGGGTTTGTTGGGTTGGGAAAAATCGTTGCAACCCTGGAATCTCCATCACTAATATATTCACCGTGACAGAAATTTTATAAATCACGCCGGTGAGTTTTCAAATGTTGCAAGGAAAAATGTCAACTACAGGCAGAATTTTTTGATATTTCAAAAATCCAGCTACCTTTGTGAATAATTCGCAGCTACACCGTATTAAAAGAATACCGTATACTCCAATACAATCCGATTGTAATTCAATGGGATTGGAATGAGACTGATTCCGAGTCGAAAAGTGATTCCTCCTTTCCCCTTTCGTATGGAAGATCAGGAAATTCCTGCCACTTTAAGCAGCGAAGGAAGAACTATATCCTTCTCCTTTGCTGCTCAAAGTGGCAGAAATTCCCAGATCTTCCATTTGGAGGAAGGAAGAAATCGCTTTTCGACTCGGGATGAGAAGTTCCCAGACTCAGAAGACGAAAACTTCTCGACTGTCAGATTTAATTTTTGGCTAAAAAATACTTATATGATAATCTTGAATTTTGCTTGTTTGTCTCATTGTATTCTCTTTCCAACCTTACGACAAGTAACAATTGAGTGATAACATACAGTGAGACCCCAGTGGTGTAACCGAGAATCTGGGGGCCCTCTCGCGATTGTTAGAAACGGGGCTCTTTGAACGCCAAAAAGCGATCGTTTCAAATTTCAATATATATTGATTACACTTTTTTGAAGATGGAATTGTTTCTTCGATCCTTGTGAACACATAAAAATTACTTGGAGTATAACCTTCGATATAAAACAATCTTCCTCCACGGAGACGTGACGTGGAAGCGGTGGGTGTGCTGTTAGGGTAGATATCTTGGGAGGCCCAGATTTGACATGGCTTGTTATAATTTGATGATGCCAGAGTCGAAAAATTGTTGAACCCTTGTTGTTAAGTTGAAAAAGTCCTCTCGAAAAGTTTCTGTCCGCGTTATTTGACAATCAGAATAAATTCAGTCTAAAAATGAAATACGAGGGAAAAATCATTCATATTTTTCCGACCTGGGAGATCACGCGGACCCTAGAATCAAACCTAGAATTACTAGATGTCTCTACCCAAAATATTCGAAGATGACTTGATAAAAATGGAATAAAACAACCAGCCAGACTTTCTATTCGTATTGAAAAAAGTCTGGCTGGTTGGTGTTTTTTTTTCATTTCATTCAATTATTTTTGCGTATTTCGAGTAGAGAGATCCATTAACTCTCGCTTCTACGGAAATTGATCAATATTGACCTAATTTCAAAAAGATTCTAAAATTGGACTTGATTTTTTGGTTAAATTTTGATAGGAAAGTCGCGAAAACGAACCGTTATTCATGAGTTATGAATCCTTTATTATATGATGAAAATAACCATTTTCTGAGCAAGTTTTCAGCTTATCAAAAAATCATCGAAAATAAACCACAAAAATTGGTTATTCTGAAATCCCCAGGAAGACGATCCAATTGAACTATCAATTGTTCGATTCTGAATATTCGGCATCCTGATTATAATGAATTGGAATCGAAGGGGTGGTATAAACGCTGTAAATTTCCAAATATCAAAAATATATTTTTTGATAAATCAATTCCTTATACTGCAAATTGCAATTAAAAATTCGAACTCCAAATATTCTTTTTTCAGTCTAATTCACGCGATTACGTGTACTCGATCATCCCTTCTAAGAATTCCCCAAGAGAACAGAAACGTTGAACAAACGTTTGCCACACCTGAAATGAAACCATGTACATTTGAAGATTTATCGAACGTACGTTGAATATAAATTTATCTAAAAATCAACCTGAAATTGATTTAGACTTGTGTTCTCTTGGAGTCTCGAACGCCATTTACTCGAAATCACTCTTTCAAATCACGAAATGGATTTTATAGGAAAAAACGTGTTTTGAAGTAGCCCCTACTTCTTTTTATAAACAATTTTTCAATTTTTCTTTCACATAAATATTTTGAAAACCTCCTATGTCAAATCATGGCAATTTCTAAACATTTCTAAACTGAAGCAGCGAACCTTGAAATATACGCTCAAAACTATCTTCACGATTTTTTTGAGAACAAAAATATTTCAAAATGGCGGAGCTACGAATTGGTACCTTGGTTTTTGCGCCATGCAGCCTACAGATCTCAATTTTTATCTAAAATCAAAAAACCAAAAATTCTATGGTTAAAGTATATCAAAACGAACAACTTGAGGGAGAAAAGAACGAGAAATAAAATTTATTTACATTGTTCTTTTCAATTTTTAGATCAAAAACAAAAGTGTGTTTTTTTAAAATACGAGTCTGAATTTTCAATTTTCCATTTTCATTTGCTTCGACCTCGTCAAGTTGTGCGTTTCCACATATTTTAACGATAGAATTTTGGTTTTTAGATTCTAAACAAAAATTGAGCCCTGTAGGCTGCACGGCGCAAAAACTGAGGGACCAACTTCTAAACGTGATTTGAAACGTAGATTTCAAGATGTGTGTTATTTCATTAATTGATCCTCAACCAATGTTTCGTTATAAATCCTTAAAACACGGTCGGTTTACATGTATTCCCCCCCTTAAGAATCTCTTCGTTTTTTCCGTTCCATTTTGCTGCAAAGCTGTCAACCGGACTGAAACAATTACAAGGAGGTGCAATTTCTGACGAACCAATTTGCAAAATCTTTTCGAAAAAATTGACAAAATTATTCTTTCAAAATGACCATTCATTGTCGCGTAACTACATCTATGTCTCAACATTCATAAAAATCTCCTTCGTAGAGAGAAAATCTGTCCCCTACTATCTTTGCTTTCTATTTAATTTTAGTCAAACCGGCCAGAGTCGGGAGTTAACGTTTGATGAAAAATTCTTGCGTGTATAGAGGTATTCGAGAAACAGAGTGTCACTCCGTTAGGGTCCTGATACGGCCTTTTCACGCTTTGCCGATCCTTTAAACCCCTCGATTCCTTTACAAAATGGTGTGCTATGTCAAAAGCTTCCACTTCAATTTCGAAATTGACTTCCGCTTGTATCCTGCCTAATGAGAAAAAACAAAATCCGAAAAACAGTTGTTCTCGAGTCAAGATACAATATATAATTTCTGTTGTCGTTATTCTCGTACTTTATTGATTCGTTAGGAATATTCGACCAATTCAAATACTCGCCGTACATTTCGAGTAACAAGAATTTTCTGTAATAAAATATTGAATTAATTGTGACATTTCGAATCTATTCATAAATTTTTCCCTTATTCGCGAGCACAAAGCGTGAGATAAAAGGATGCGTACGTGGTATTGATTTTTGCTTCATTGCATTTCACTCATTGCGAGATGTGTATATATATATATATATATATATGTATGACTGGTCGAGGACTGGTAAGAAGCACCACCCGCATTTAATACACGTTTGGTGATCTTCCAGCTTGAGAGATTTGATGATAGGAATCACTGTTTAGCTGAAAAATGATACAGTTTCTGTTTTATTATGCATTATTGTGAGTTTTGACATTCAAAAGCACCATTTATTTCTTTTCTCATTGACGAGTATACTTTGGCCTGGATTTCAAAAATTCATTCTCTGTCCTGTATCGATTGAATCTTGACAATTTTTACCATCGTTATCTAAAAAGAATCATCGGGATTTGGAAACGATTATGATTCAGATCGTGTTTATCTTCTTAGATTATTCGTAAAAATGCGAGTGCGTACGATAACGCTTTTTTCATTTCTTTTGCATTTTGAGACGGAGATTAATTCTTTGAATCTGAATCAGGGGGATTCCATTGCAAATCAGTTATCAATATACTAGTGACCATTCATTATTATATCAATGAACAGTCACGGATCCAATAGTGATTAGTAGGATTTTAGATTTGGATAAACTCAAAGCGACAAAGCTGCTGTTCGTCAATGTTCCAAGAAGTTTTCCTGAAATTTTCAGATCAATCGAGTAAAAGATAATATTTTTCCCGTGTAGAAATAAAATATTACGCCTGTACTGATTATGAATAATAGCATTAATACTGAATCCCCCATTACAGGAAAGCATTATCATCCCAGACAAATGTCAGTATTCTGCCAGTCTTGGCCAGTACTGTTGCAGTACTGCGCCTGTTTCACATTTCTGGTCGGGCAAAATTCTGATAGAAACTTGATACAAAAGTATCGATAATATCGATTACATTCGAACTCAAATTCTCGCTTCGGATCATTTGAATTTTTGGTAGGGAGTGTTCAGGTTCCTGTCTAACAGGAACCCGAGGGATTTCCGGCGAGAGCCTGGAGGGTAACATGCGTCCTCAATGGAAGCCTGAATAGAGCAAGACGTAACTTTCAATCAACATGCGAATTCACGAATCCAAAAATATAGTAATCTTTAAGAGTGTCCCCTGGACGACTTTTCCCCAGAAAACTACTGGATCGTCTCAACCGTTTTATATCATCAATATTCAATCAATGACAATGATCTTTGGATGAAAAAAAATCAGAATAAATCAGAGAAGCTGTATAAATAATTATAATGGTTTAGAGTTGAACAACAAACAGACCAGACCCGGATTGTTTGATTAATTCTGAATATTTTGATCCAAAGTTTGATGTATCTGATTGAATATTGTTGACGAGAAACAGTTGAAACGATCTAGTAGTTTCCTAGTGGAAAAATTGACCAGAGCACTCCCTTAATAAAAATTTGAGGATATTTCTTAAAACCTGGGAGTATTTCTTACATTTTTGATGAAGATGAAATAGTCAATATTTTTGTTGAATTGCATTTGAGAAACAATGAATAATTATCAACACTTAGCAAACAACAGAAAAAAGATACAGTACACCCTCTCAAATGTTTTTCTTTGAATGAGTAAGGGAGACGCCATCCGGCACCATTGAGAGGGCTTCTGGCGTGAATTTTCCAAAAGTCGCGCATGAAATTATACAAAGCGAATAACGCAATTTCGAAATTTTATCATCCACGTTTGTGAAATTTCATGCTCGACTTTTGGAAAGTTCCTATTTTTTTCTGTTGTTTGCTAAGTATTGATAATTTTTCCTTTTTTTCTTTTTCAAATACAATTTCACAAAAGTATGAACCATTTTATATTTATTAAAAATATAAGAAATACTCTCAGATTTTAAGAAATATTTTCGATCTGCATTTTTCTCCGTGCATGAAAATGACAGTGTTTTTCTGTCACTTCCATTCCATACAACGTAAAAGGATCCTGAAACTATCACTATTATGGACCATCCAATTTTGTTTCTCAGAAAAGGAGAAAAAAATGGAATGAGAGCACTAAATTTGGAAAAAAGAAAAAACACTATTGGTTTTTCCAACAAAAAATCCCTTGGTTTGAACCAAACGACGATCCTGTGCGTGCACCGTTATGTAATTCACTCTCCGGCTACACTGTGAAAAATAATCGGGATTTTCCTATACGCAGTATATTTGTAGATGAAATTTCCTACACTGAGAGAAATATATAGTTAAATTTACTATGGAATTATAGGAATAGGGGAACATACTGACTTCTGATGAAATTTACTGTAAAATATTGTAAATTTGATCATTGTTTCTATTGTTATGCCATAATAAATTTCATTAGAAGTCAGTATATTCCTCCATTCCTATAATTCCATAGTAAATTCAACTATGAATTTTTCTCAGTGTATAAATTCAACTGGAAATTTCAAATATTATGGGATTTTTACTATCATTCTCTAGTAAATTTCCGGTAAAATACGGAAAATTCCTAACACATGTGTATGTTGATTACTTCCGAACATTTATGTGAAGTTTCCCATAGAAATTTTTTACACTGTAGGAATAACACGTGGCATTTTTTTCGGAGCCTCACTGGGGCCTTAAGAGACTTGAAAATACCTCATCAGGTCCTAGTGTAAAATCTAGGGAATACTATATATAAATCATTTCTATCCGGGTATTTCGCACATCACGAGCAGTTTTATAACATACATCAGACAATCATCTTATTTTTTAGAAATCTTTTTTCTTCACGCGATGCATTACTTTCCTATACCACCGAATGCATCATCTTCGAATCTCAGTTTTTAATCAAGAATGGTTTCATTCCCACATCATTATTGTTACAAATTTAAAGAGAATTCTTGTCCAAAATTTCAGTGTGTATACAGGAGAATTCAATGAACGAGTGCAAATAATGAATAACAAGTTTTCCAATGCTTTCTTTCCTGTAATTTCCAATACTCGGTGGACTTTTAGTTATTTTTGGCACAGGGGAATGCGTCTGCTACAGACAAAGAAGACTGAAAATTCTTCAATCGGGTTACATCATTACCATTATTATTATTATTCGAGAATTAAATAGTAAGAACAAATCTCGATATTCTTCAATTTCAGTTTAGGACGAAGGGTGTAAAAATATGAATACAAATTTACCGTTTCATCAACTGTACCGTTATAATATACGATCGTACTTTACCTACAATCGTGTTCTCTATCTTTGTCTCTGAATCTGAAACAGTGAAAACTTCATAATTTCCCTCTCACCTGCAACCACAAACAACTATGTAAGTTATTTGAATTGAGATTTAGTCAGTTTCGAATGGCATTCCATTTTATTACCTCTCTTTTCTTCGGTAAAAACTATGAAATCTTACCATTCGAATGGCATATTTCGCATATTATCCGGAACCTTTGGAATTATTTCTAATTAAATTTCATACGCAAGATCCGAAAGTTTTTCACACATACAAAAGTACACGAGCAACATTTCTCAGTTAGATTCTGAACCTACACTGTTGGAAATTTCTTTCAATCTCAATTGAATGTTTGCTATACACTGTTGAGAAAAATTTATGCATTTCACACACAAAATCTGGAAGCAATTGACAAATATTTTTGTGTATCAAATTCACCACAGATTTGATAAGATTCAAAAAAATCTTGTATGAAAACCATTCCAAGATAATATTGTGTCTGAGATTTAATACAAAAATATGTGTATCAATTGTTTCCAAACTTTTGCATTAGAATTGATACAAATATTTTTCACAGTGTATTAAGTGTCATACATTGATGTATATTTTCTCGTGATTAAAATTTCCAGTTATCTCTGAATCAATTTTCCTTCCGTCACACGCAATTGAAAATTCAATTAGAAGTTTCTACTGGTATTTAAGATATTCAAGCTCGAAGAGAATTTTTGTGGCTTAGAGGTCAAAGCTGTAGAATCATGTTTTCATATATATGATAATTTTTTACACTGTAGTAAAAAGTGCGACTGAATGTCGTTGCATCTTATCTAGAAAACTTTGCAGTTAAAACAAGGCTAGTTTTTACTGCATTTGTAAACATTCAGGATCAGAGTAAGTTTTACCTTTTTTATTGTGTAGCGTTTTCAAATTTCTCATACATTGAGAATTCAATTGTCTTTGATTGAAAGACAATTTTTTGTCCTGATTCTAGTGAAATCTTGTTTCAAATGGAACAATTTTTCATTGGATTGAAATTAGATTTTTCGAATATATTTCACAGAATACTTTGTTCAATTCGATGACAAATTTTTTCCATTGAAAATAGAATCAGGGCAAAGAAATTTTCTTGCAATCAAAGAAGTCGAGTTCTCAGTGCAGGGTTAAACACATGGAGAAAAATTGTGTATTATAAATTACTAGACTCGCTAGTATATTGAGGATATATTTGCGATTTGAAGTTATATCCCAAACATTCTCTTCAAAAGTACCAGACTTTTTGTGAGTTAATGGTAGAACAATAACATTTTATAATAGAAAGTCTGATACTTTTGAAGAGAACGTTTGGTAAATAACCTTCAAATGCAAGTATATCCTCAATATCTTAGCGAGTCTAGTAATTTATAATAGATAATTCATCTCAATGTAATGTTGCAGTGACAAATGATATTGGAAATCTCTAGGAAAAATCACTCCAGTAGTTCTCAAGATCTGACAAGGCCTTGTAGGAACCTAAGGAACTCCTGGAATAATTTCTACTAGGGAATCACATAACACTTACAATCATTTGTTCATAACTTTTACCTTCGACCTATTTGGAAAACGCATAGAGGGAAGCAAGGATGCATTCAATACCAGAATACGAATCACACTTCAACCCAATTTTCATCAAAAACGAGTATAAAGCGTACTCCAAGTAGTTCTCCAAGACATAATTTTTCCCCATCACGGCATTTTCTTTTGCCATTCTCGTTCCCCTCGCCTCCTTACCAGGAGGTGAACCGTGTATTAGCCTTGTATGTAAATAAGATTCATTTGGCTCAAAGGGGTCTCGGCGATTGTTCATATTTTCCTTTCTCTCGACAAATATTATACATACACATGCATATTATTTCGAATATACCCCATTCCGTTAACACGTTTCGTTTGCTCGTACAACTTTCTCCCATGGTCTTTTTAACAGACAATACAGAAGCATTCAACGTTTGTCAAGTATTTTTCATCAGAGAATAATAATGATAATACAGCGGCAGCATAAATTCATGTTTGTAATTAAAGGACAGGATTGGTGAATCGAATATCCTACGGTACAATCGTTTCTTTATAAGGTAAAATCTGATTGGTTCACTTTCTGGTTTAATTTGGACTCCGCCTTGCTACCGCCAATTGCTCTGTCTGTCTTTGCTCGCGAATACCGAATATACTTTATGTTCTACAAGCATGATTCGTCGAAAGCGTCGTCCACTCTTTAGTTTTCCTTCTTTCTTTCTCCCTTTTTGTTCCTCTCTCCCGCCCCTCTCACTTCTTCTTCTTCTTCTTCTTTCATTCTCTCGATACTTCTTAGAGGTATCGTGCCGAAAAGAGCGAGAGAGAGAGAGAGCAATCGCAAGTCCGCGCGCGCGCGCGTGGATACGCACACTTTTACGTATATCGATATCGAATAATGAAGAGAAGTACAAACATACGCCGATGTTTTCCAAAGTTTTGATAAGAATTCCAAATTTGGGGTTCAACGCGCGAAAGGATAGATATATTTATTTTGCATACTGGCTCACTCTCTTTCGAATTTGTGGTGAGCGGATGATGATATAATTTGGAGGGTATCGTATTTTCTTCTGTCATTGCAAAACGAATGCTCATGGAACTTCTATTTCTTAGCATAAGAACAATCCTAATACCGTTTGACGTCAAATTGAATGTAGTTAAGGTCAACTATTTATGTAGAGAGAACAATATGGTTACTACGTTGATCACAGACTTGAATTTCTGGATGTCAATTTTCTCAAGTTATCATTCGAGATGTGCGGAGTTTGGTTCGATTGGAAAAATATATTTGAAGTTCGTATCAGTTTATGAACCCAATTGACTCGTAATGAAACGCTGCGCTAGCCAAAAACTAGCATCTTTACGCTAGTAGCACGATTCACGAGAATGTCTAGGCTCTCACAACAATTTCACCAGGCGCTACCCAGTGTCTAGCGTCTAGCGAGGAACTTGGGAGGACCTGGTTAGTATTGATCAGTGTTGTCAGAAGGTTACATTTGTTACATTTTACGTAACTTTCGACCCTTTCATGTAACATGGATGTAACATTTTTTCAAACTTTAACGCAAGAATGCAAGGCTGAAATATTGCCGCAAAATATCATGTAACTTTTTTCTAATCTACATGTAATATTTGATCAAGGTGCTCTGGCAACCCTGGTATCGATGCAATCCCAAGTAGAAATGTTCTAGTTATTGACGAGTTTTGATACTAGACACTGGCAAGTACCTCACCAGAACCCTACGAGCCACTTGCAGCAAGTGTCTAGTTTTTGGCTAGTTAAGCGTTACAAAACTTGTCAATCACTCGAGCATTTCCACTAAGGATACTTGCTCGGGTACCAGGGCCCGCTAGTGTCTCGTGAACAGTCTATTTTTTGGCTAGCGCAGCGTTACATTACGAATCAATCACTAAACCATTTCTACTTGGGAAGCTGAAACTAGCAGGCAACTTTTAAATCTGTTGACTAAACTATGAGGTGTTTTTTACGTCAACAATGAATCCAGTAGCTTCCAATTACGTGCTTTGGCTAGTGCTTTCGCGAGATTCGAGAAATTATCGATCTTGTCTTGTCTTGTCTTGGAAATCGAGACGAGATGAGTAAAATAGCATTCTAGACAAGAACAATATGGACCAATCGAGAAAAGCGTATCGTCGAGATCAGTTGGTCAAGATCTTGACTACACTGAGGGAAAAATTGTATTGAGTCAAGAATGTAGTGCCTTGAATACTGCCAAGAAGATATTTTCTTGATTCGAGTACATTTTCATTTGAACTCAACAAATATTTGCTCAATTAAAGCAAATGATTTTGAATTGAAATGAAAATGTACTTGAATCAAGAAAATATATTCTTGGCAGTATTCAAGACAATACATTCTTGACTCAATACAATTTTACAACTTTTTTTTCTCAGTGTACATCTCGATCTTGTATTATCAAAATCACCAATGCAGTAAGGACAAATTTTGAAGTAAATTATTGCAGTATTGGTTAGGAACTTTGTATATCTATATATACTGTATATTTAGATATACAAACAATGTTAAATAACAAAGACGTAGTATAGATAAACCGAGTCCGTATATGGCGGGAGTAAGAGAGACAGAAACAGAAACTCTTCCAACCGTATTTTAAAATAAGCCGGAGAGTTTCTTTCTCTCTCAGACTGAAAAACGATAGCAAATAAGCAGCGCCACAATAGGTCTGTTCTTTTAGAAATGTAGGGGCACCACGTTGGGGGTAATTATACTTATATTTTTTGCAATGGATCCTGCCCCTTATACATATTATATAAATAAATATAACAACTTTCTTTTTCCGAATATTACCTATTTATATTTCACTTATTATACAAACGTATAATTTATATTTATATATTCCCTTAAACATATAAAATTCTGAAAGTTTATCGATAAGATCAATATTCTTGAGGTATTGTCAAGACAAGATCGAGATGATTCATTACAAGAATCATTCAAGAACAAGACGATATCATTATTTTCATATTTTTCAAGAACAAGACAATATTTCAGAAAATATCGTATTGTCTCGTATTGTGGAAGCACTAGTCATAATTGGGCCACCATCGGGCCAAGCTTGGGCCATTTGTTAGTTCCTACTTGGGTAGTTATCATTCAACAGTCGATGATTAATGAGTGCCATTACCGTAAGAACAATTCCGACTATGGCCCAGTTATGGGACGAAGCTGAAACTAGCAGCCCGAAGCTAGCAGCCGGTTGTTGTAATATTCGATTGAATGTAGTTCAAATATATTTCCCACCAGGAATTCATTAAGCGGCCTTCAACTGAGCTGTTTGGCTACTTCAGTGTTTGATAAAATGATTCTATCAAAATCTACCTCCATTTGCTGCTAGTTTTTGCTTGCAAGTTTCAGCTTCGCAGTCATGGGTCATTGCTCAGACGGTTGTGAAACCTTGGCGAAGTACAATTACCGCAGTTTCTAGTACCAGCAAAATTCAAACAAACATTCCAGGGCCAGTGAATTGAACAGGACTTCCCGAGTCGAAAAGTGATTCTCCTTCCCCCCCTACACACACCAAGAGGAAAAACAAGCTTTAGACGCATGGCAACATACTTAGAAGGCACGAAACGCATACTCAAAAAGCATGGGTTCGTGCGTTGAAAACGTGGGCTCATCCGTTAAACGCACGTTGTAACAAATGTATTAGAAGCGTGGAATGCTCCCATGCGTTTAGAGCTTGTTTTTTCTCTCGGTGTATCGAAGATCAGGAAATTTCTGGCACTTTGAGCAGGAAAGGAGGAGGATATATAGCTCCTGTTTTGCCAAGAGGGGAATTTGTGATAACTTTAAATATTCTTAGGGCAGAACGCCCGCTAGTGCTGGCTCTAGGTGCAGCCGCACTGGATGCCAATAATTGAAGGAGGCGCCACAAAATGAAGAGAGCCCGAAATTAGGGGTATCCTCGTTTCTTTCTTCATTTTCAACCCACACGCACCGGGCGGCAATACCCCTCGGGCCGGCACTGCTACCCCGGCTAGTACGATGCCCGAAGTTGTATAACCCTGAATTATTATGGATCATCAAATCAAATCTTCATTATCAACTGTGAGATATTTTATACGCTTTGGAAGCGCTGAAAGACCCTCGACAGGGCTTTATTTTACTTCTGAATCGTATAAAACCGTGACTGCCAGACCTTCGTCGTTTTATAAAACCTGAAAATTTTCTTAGCGCATGCTCCTAACATCGGTAGGAACTACGAATGGCCTGCTATGAAACTTGAATCATAGTGCCTTTGACAGACAACAGATCAGAAAGGCGCTTAAAAGAGCAACTCGAATTTTTCCATTGAAAATCATGTCATCCATCGTCAGCCACTCAATACACTGAAAACACAGTTTGTTCCGGCCAAACAAAATTTTGGTTGAAATGAACGCAAAGAAACTTCTTGGTTGGCTGAAAATTTATTTGGGGTGAACAAAATTTGGTTCACAATAATTAAGGCTTTCATACGGACAAATAAATTATGTTTATCCTGAATAAATTTTATTTCAGCCAACGAAAAAGTTTCTTTGCGTTCATTTCAACCGAAATTTTGTTTCGCCGAAACAAACGTTTTCTCAGTGTATCGCACAGTTACAATTTATCCAAGTTTAAGTGTGTCGGCAAGGGGATGCCACGGTGCAAAATGTCTAGCAATGAACGGCCTGATTTCTAATATTATTCGGAAGTAGATATTACAAAATTACACTTTATACTTCAAAAAATTCAAGTTGCTCTTTTAGCTACCTTTTTAACCTGGTATCTGCCAAAGGCACTACTATAGGATCCAAACTTCATAATAAGCCATCGTTCTTAGCTATGTTGGGAGCATGCGCTCCCGAGCAAACGTTATATCAGCACTGGCTAGGCCCTTACAAGTTCCCCGCTAGCCACTAGACTCTTTCTAGCCCTTGGCTAGATTCTCGCGAGGCCCTAGACAGTTCCATGGATGACGTTGCTGGGGCTGAGAAATTTTCAGCTTTTATATAAAATGAAGAATGTCTGGCGGTCCTGGACTCTTGCTTTATTACTGATATTTGGGATATTTCAGCGCATTTATTTGATATTTCAAATATATTGGATTCCTGCAGCCGATCTTAACGATTTTGATTGGATCACCATGTCTAGATGAAACTGAACTTGATCAATGGGCCGCCCAGGAGTTATGAAATCCCACCGCTTAGGAGAGAAGGGTCGCATTTGAATTTCTATAAATGCGGTTGTCTGGTCTTTAACCTATTTCAAATACAAGACAAAAATTTATGCTACCGATGAAATTTCATGTGCGCAATTGAACGGTACGCGAAGTGTTTTCAGTTGGCAACCCACTTTGTACTCCCCTCCATGTTGTTATGTACGTATCCTATCAATTTTATATAAAGATTTTATATGGAGTCCACGTTATAAATCTTAATCTTGTCCATCTGAAATTTACTTCTCATTTAAATTTCAGAATATTGAGTTATTGGGATTCGGTTTTGATCGTGCGGTTTCTTGATGGGGATATTTTCTGATTTTTCGGGGTTTTGGACGATGTGAGCAGCCCCTAGCAGCGGGTACTGCTGCGCATAATATATCAACCTTGCAGAGAGATTTCACGACTCCAGATTCACCAAAAAATGTCTGCGTTGAAGGACAGAAAAATCTGTGGCAAAATATCCACGACAAAGTATATGCGAAAGGAAATATATGCAGTGTTTATTCGAGATTAAGTGCCGGAGGTGAACGTCCCTGCTTAAACAATCCGATTCACAGCTATTGACTGGTCAATCAGTATGAATCAGATTTTTGTCCAGGAATTTTCTTATTCGATCTTATTCAAATCTAATCGGCTTAGATGGGAAATTTATACTCAATGTGATATAATCATTAAATTCGAATGTATATGATCCGAATTATTTCCCTTTCGCACCGATTATATTTGAATGAGATCGAATAGGAAAATTCCCGGACAAAAATCTGATTCAAACTGACTGACAAGTTAATAGGTTTGAATCGGATTTTTGAAACAAGGGTGCATAAATACAACGATTGGGATGAAATTTACTTTGGTATTTACTCAATGTAATATGTGATAATATGATTTTGTATGGTAGATTTCACATGATATTCACAACTCCAATGTCAACCTCATTTTTCACATAATTCCCACATGGCGATTTTTGCCGCACAGCCGATTTGAACCGATATTTTCTATTGGCAATGAATCTCGATTTTTTTCACATTCGGCTGCTAATCGAACCGGTTCCAACCTGCACCAGTTTTCCTGCGGTTTCGAAAGAAAGAACATGGATTTTCCCTCATTGCCTTCTGTTTTGGATACCCTCACATTTTATTGAATTTCAAATTCTTAGACAAAGTTTATTTCACCAAAACGAAATACATTGGACCGCCCCTATACCCATTCTCGTTCGAATTATTCCAATGTGATTTTCACATTCGACAAAACTTATCCAATACGAACACCTTTAAAGCCAACGTTCCAACGAAACAATAAAGAAATTCGCAAAGTTTGGCGAACTTTCATCTGTACGTACCAAGTTCTGAAATGAGTATTCGAAAAATATACGTACGAGAGAAAAAAAATTCCCTCGAATGAATGTAAGTACAGCAAGCAAGTATCCAGTAAAAACATTTTTGAATTTCCCTAAAATATATCGTAAAGAGATTTCCAAGGTATCCTTTTGATCTTTAAAATGTTATTTTAAGGTGATCATTTGATAAAGAAAAAACGATGTAAGAGAAAAATAATTGCAACGAGGGGGATGATTAGTTGCAGCAATAGCTATTTCGAAATTAGCCAACGAAAATATCTGTTGCGTTAAATCTGTTGTTCGAACTGATCGCACACTACATCGTTCACGAGTAATGGTCGCCGAACGCGCTAAACGATCATGGTAATAGTTGAAAAATCGTGATATTTTGAATCTTTAGAAATTCAAATTTATTTGTGATACACGAATTTTCATCGAGAGTATTCATTCGAAACAGTGGAGAACTTGTTAATGACGAACGGTTTCTTTTTCTTCTCGTAAGAGTCACACTCGTATTTCTATTTATGAACCTTTACATTCCGTACGTACGATTGTAATAAATATGACAGAGGTTATTTTAAGAGAATTTTAGAATTGCACAACAAATTCATGTACGTACATACACTTACAGTATAAATGTATATTCCAATATGTGTCGTACAAGTGGAAAAAAACCTTTTGATTCTTATGAAGCAATCAAATAACACTCGATATTTCAATCTTCTCGCGAGAAACCAAAATTTGTCTTTCGTAAAAATTTTGTGATCTTCATGTGATTAATCTGAAACTCTCGGCCGAGTAATGTAAATCTCCATGCAATGACTTCACTGAGAACACTGTGAGAATATAATTGTAGGAAGATTTTTTTCAGGTTTATTCAGAGGTCGTTTCCCACACAGCACTTTGGGTCTTCAAGATATCTTGAGGAACTGTTCAGAAAAGTTGAAGAAGTCTTATGCAACGTGAAAAGATATCCTCAAGATGTCTAAAACAGTTCTCACTTCTAAAAGACATTTGAAAAACATATCTTTTAGAAGATCTCGAACTTTTCTTCCGAGATCATATCTTTTAGACATCATATAGAAATCTTTTAGAAGTAAGAACTGTTTTAGATCTCTTCAAGATATCTTTTCATGTTGCATAAGACTTCTTAAATTTGGCTCGAGGTATATTTTGGAACTGAAATTCTGTGCGGATTGTTTTATCAAAAATCGCTGGTTTTTAAACAAACTTTCAAGAATTGTTCTGCCTTTCGGGTGCTTCACTTTTGATAACAGTGAAATTCCAATGACTGCAATGAAAAGTCGACTATTGCGAAGTAGTGCATACACTGTGGAAAATTTTCTGAAAAATTCAAACCATTTCTATCATTTTTACAGCAACAGACCTGAATTATCAGAAAGTTTTTCTGAATTTGCAGATGTATCCTCAAAACTAATCTATACACGGACAAAATTATTCGTACCCTGGTTTTAAATAATTCGTTGACTTTGTCCATTGTTTCACCAATGGAATTCACTTTTTATTTTGATCGTCGAAATAATGGAAAGAGTCAACGAATTATTAAAATCCAGGGTACGCATTCTTCTCGAATTAGTGTTCCGTACCAAAATGACAAACTACACTGAAAAAGCAATTTCTTCCAACCAAATAAATAGTTTATTTGTCCTCTCTCTATAAAATATTTCTTAGGATTAATGAAATATTTAATCGAATCGAATAATGGGATGGTGGCCCCAAATAAATTGGTCTTCTAAATAAATAATTTATTCGCCAAAAGTAATCATCTTTTGCATCTAATTGGATGTTTAATTTCTACAAATAAATATTTTTATCAGTGTAATGAACGAAAATTTGGATCACTAATTTTTTCCGTGTATTGTTCTCAATTTTCAGAATAAATGTAGCTGTAAAAAATTACAGAAACGGTCCGAATTTTCAAAAAATTTTCTACAGTGTATGCAGTGCACAATCAGTGAATTATTAACTGATCTTTGCAGTAAAATGTGAGGAGGACTTCCAACTGCAGAATTAGTGATATCCTACTGATTCTATTCAGTGGTCAACATTCAACAGCAGAAATAGTGAGATTTCACTGATTCATGTTTAAGGACTGTTAAAATCTTGAAAATATGCTTTTTTTTACGACGTTCGCATTGGAATGTTCCCTTAATACAAAATTTATGTGACAATTGCTCCACATAAATTTCTATGAAATTTGGGAAGCCATTTTCTACAGTGATTTTTCCGTGTAGAGCATAATGTTTCTCTTTTAGTGCATTATGATATAAGAACGGACCGAATTTTTCATTTGATATAATATTTTGAGTGCAAGTGCAGGAAATCAGGAGTGTCATTGATAATTTCGAATGCAACTAGCAGTGCATCATAATCAAACTGCTGATTCTTATTAGCTTCGACTCGGATTTACACGACAAAACAATACATTAAGAGTTATTACGTTCATCGATACGTTGAAGATACATTGAGAGCGAAGAATTCTTTAAGTGAGGATGTATTGAATTGGACGAGTCCAAGAAAACGTTTCCTCAGTTGGACGTTGTATGACATGATGTGAAAAAATTCTGTTCTGAATTCAAGGGAGAAGAATATTCCCTGAGAATAAGAAAATATAATTTGGCAAATTTTCTAAATCACAACTAATGACTCTCCTCTTATTAAATCGGAAATCTTTTTCTGAATATACAATAAATGTCTTCTTCACATTGGAATTAGTCGAATCAGTTAATTTCAACTGTAAGGTAAGAAACCCTATACTCGATCAGTCTTTATATTCTAGATTTTTGTAATTTAGTTGTGCAAAAACTCTTCAACCAAAATCATTTTTTGTACTTAATGGATCGGGAATGAACTTTTTCATTTGAAACTTCTAGATAATTATTTAATTCATACAATAATGAAAATGATCGGGTTCTAATCCCTGATCAGGTATAGGGTCTCTTACCTTGTTTCATGTTTCTTAACCTATCAAAGACATGAAGCTGAAACTAGCAGCCGATTGTTGTAACTGTCGATGAAACTTAGTTGAAGCTTCGTTCACTCCAGACATTGATTAACATCCCAATACACTGAGAGAAAGGTACCTAGTCCAGTTGTCTGAAATATGAATAAAACAATTTGTTCAAGGCACCTAAAGAATTTAGCTGTGAGAAATAAAATTCATTTGGTTCAACTAGATTTTTCTTCAGAATTACTAGATTTCCTTGTTCTCTAATATTTAACTAAACCCTTTTTCTCAGTGTAAACGTTTCAGGTGCTCGAATTCTTGCGCCGAGATAAATTTTTGAGGTCACTGTAACTAAAAAACCTCAACCAAATATTCTTAGTAAAAGCTGCTGGAAATTTGATTAATTTAACCGAGAAAATATAGTTTTAGTAGCTCTCATTAGGAATGTTTAGTCGAGATGTCTTAGTTACAGTAACTATAGAAATTTCTCTCAGTGTGATAAAAATTTTGGATAAAAAGTTATAACAATTGGTTGCTGACTTGACGGCTGCCAATTTCAGTGTCATATCAGAGACAGACTCTACTCGTAACCCAAAAAACAATGTTATTTTTATGCTGATTATTGTTTTTCAACAGAAATCGATGAAGAATGGAATTTATATTCCAGAATAATAATTCTAACGAGACAATAAGACTCTTTTAATATCATTTCATATTATGATGCAATTGTTACCACATGATCGCTGATTCTGATATTTATTTCTAAGAACGATTTTTTCCGTGTTCAATGAATCGTTAGTTTTATTCAACTGTGATTAGGAAATTCATCATTTCTTTGTCAACCCCAACACATTATACATTTTCCATATATATCTTTGTGGGATCTGAACAATCGCTTGGATGATTACAGTTGCTTCAAATACTTAGAAAATAAGTAATCGATGAGAAGGATAAATCATTCACGTATGAAAATGATGGATACACTGAAAGAATCGTATACTAGAATTAAGAATATTCCTCTAAAATATGAGGCTAGTACATGTTCCTCTGAGTTTTAGAGGATTGATGTGGGAGTTTCTCTGAACGTTAGAAGAATTACCACTGATGTTAAGAGGAAAATGTACTAGGCTCATATTATAGAGTAGATTCTAATTTTTAGAATATGATTTTTTGGGTGTAATTTGAAAAGAAGGAGAAAGAAATGAAATATACCTATTAGAATTTCCAATTCGAGACCTTTGAATTAAATTCTATTTGATTTTCCTACGCGGAGAAAAGAGAATGGTGACATCTACCATGCTAATAGTATATAGTACACTGTAAAAAAAATTTGTTGAATTCCAAACAAAAATGCTTGGAAATTTACAAACTTGGTTTGGGAAAATAATTTCCGAACCTTTTTGGTAAATTACCGAACAAAAGTTTGTGAATTCTTAAAAATCTTCGTGAAATCACAAAATTTTTTGAATGTTTACAAACTTTTGTTTGGTAATTTACGAAAAAAGTTTGTGTAAAAAACTGCCAAACTTCTTTGGCAGTTTAGGAAGTATATTTTTTACAGTGTATAGGTAATGATTACCAGATGAATGGTAAAGAATTCTATTAACATGGTGAATATTACCATTCTCTTTTCCCCCTGTACAGTTACAGTATGGTACTCGAAAATATACGAAATTTTTGTCATTTCTCTTAGTAAACCAGAAACATGAAGGTTTGTAAAATGAATTTTTATATAAAAATACGGAAGATTACGAATATTATAAAAAAAGTAATAGATAAGATTGAAATTTTATACGCTTAACGTTAAATTTTATAAAGCGTATAGTAAAATTCAGTTATTCATTCGTAATCTCCCGTATTTTTGTGTGAAAATTCATTTGACAAACCTTCCTGTTTCTGGTTTAGCGAGCGAAATGAGAAAAAGAAGTATATTTTTTAACCAAATTTTTCTTCTAGTGCCAGAGATCTGGGAACCAATTTGGAATGCTTTTGATATAAAGTTGTTATATATTATAAAATTCGATAACGTTAATTTTTTATTATCAATAACCGAAATCATTCGATCTCGATTGATCATTCCTTCGATTAATCGATTAAACATTCGATATCAATTAATCGGCGTGTCAATCAATCGATCAACCGCAGGGCTGTGCGGTTAATCGATTAATTGAGTAAAAAAAATCATTCGAGCATCAATGTCTCCCTTTCCAGCATACCTTTTTTTCTATTTATTATCGTCGATAGAATGAAAAGTTTATAGTTTCTGGAAAAAAACCAGGACGTCTGATCACCCCACGCCATCCCCTCATTGACTTGCATGAAAATACTCACTTCGCCGACTAGTTTGTAGCCCTGAAATTGTAGAATAGTTCGAAAAGACTATCTATATTTTACTGTGGATACAGACGAAGCAATCGCATATTCTGCACGATCTTTTCAAAATGAGCGAAGCGTGGCAGTCAGAGGGCACATCCTTCTGATTGCATTTGTGTTCATAATGACTTTGGTGAAACTACTTCTATTCAATTTTGAAGCATTGGATTTTCTTTCTTTCTCATGGCTGAGGGTTTTGAAGATTTTCTTCGAATTTTGTGGGTCGAAACATCGATAATAAATTCAATCTTCTTCATTCGTTGACTATTTTTGCAAGTATTATTATGAAAATTGATAATTTGGCGTATTTGCGGATGAACCCTGGCGGAAAAATTTTGTTGAACAAGAATCCTCAAACTTAGACGAACTTCAATGAAAGGCAACAAATTGCATCAAAAGTTATTGAATTTTACCAAAATTTCGTTGAATTGAATTGAATTTGGCTAATTTTCAATGAAAACCGAATATGCCGAACGATTTGGTGAACGATATTCAACAGAATTCAACGAAATTTTTCCACCAGGGAAATTGAAACTGGCAGCCGATTGTTGTAATTTTCGATCAAACGTTGTTGAAGCTTGGTTCGTCTCAGAAATCGATCAAATAACATTCCAGTAAACGTTCCAGATGCTTAAATCCTTAATAAACGTTTTATATAAAAAGTTATAGCATTCGGGATTGCTCTAAAGTAATTGTAGTTCAGAATTGGAGTTGTAAACAACAAACATTGTTGTGAATACAGAGAGAATATCTGGCTGAGCTAACAATCGCTCCCCTAACATTCAATTTGTTGTGCTGAAAAAAAAAGCAAAGAGTTTCAGCTGTCATACGTTGAACCTTATCAAATCTTACTGCAAATTATACAACATCCCTGTGAAATCTGATTCAATTCGAATGGATTTTATGGTCTCATTCAACTAAATCGAGTGGGTATCCTTTTACTTCATGTTTTTTTTTGAAGGGTGCTGAATGAAGACAATTTTCTTCTTTACAATAATCGGTATCATTGATTTTCCTCAATGTATTGTGATATGCAGCGACTGGGTATCGAATTTATGTAACAAGTAAGAAATATTATTTGATACGGTACACGCATGGAGAAAAACGACGCTACAAATGTTGAAAATCAATCTCTCAAGCTTGATATTCCGAATATTTCACGTACCGAATGCTTAATTCCGAAAGTTCATTGCTCCGAAAACTCCGGATTGATCGATTTTTTAGAAACCATGAAGAATTATTGATTTTTATCCAACCAAAGAGAATCCAGCAAATTTTCGGCATATTATCGAGCATGCGGCATTCTCAACAACTTCGGCAGTGTTTATTCGCACTCTGTGTATTCGCAGACCGATTATTATTTCAAGGGAGTTTGTTCTTTGCATGCGTACATGTCAATGGTTATCTGGGATCGGAAAATTCGCTGTTTCAAATTTGAGGAGTATCCACCGGGAGACAGGAAACACCATGATACGCTTTATCGAATTTCAGAATTTTTCGAAATCCTGGATGCTCAAATTTCACTTGAAAGCTTTGGACAAATGTCACAGTATATTCACGAAGACGAGTAAAAACACAGATTTCAGATTCATTTGGAATTATTTTGTTTCATATACACACAACTCAAGCATTACGCTCACTGAAAAAAAAAGTTCATAATCAATCACGAGTTCTGTATCAAAGTATCTGTCGCGGTTCATCAAATATATTTTCAATCGATCTGGAGAATTTACGAATTCTACCTCTGCAAAATTTTTGAAAAAGATTTTCAAAATAATGATATCCGCGGGTGGAAGCATGAATAAAATTTTACCACGATCGAAATGAAATTTCATAAATGAACGGAAGAGTAAAAAATAGGAAAATGTAATTTTCTGCGAATGTAAACACGATTCGTAAAGCGTGGCATAAAAAGTTGGTTGTGTGAATTAATGAAATAGTGATAATCGAGTACGTTTTTATTATATCAATTGTTCTTTCTCTTCGTGAGCGTATTGAATTGAGGTATGTGTGACATTCGTTGATACATAATACACATACACGGTCATCGATTGGAACATGAAAAAGAACAATAATGAATAAAAGAGAAAAAAACAGCAGCATTATAAAAGCGTAATGTGAAATCTGACGATGAATAAATGAGAAAAAATGGCGATCTTAACCCCAATTTGGTAGATGAAAATAAAATATGTATATTCACCTTTGGCGAGATGTCCGCGGAGATCAAGCGATCAAAGGAATCACTCATATAAAATTTCAATCTTGAAGGAATAAGAACAAACCTCTCGGGATTCGACCGGAAGAAAAATGACTTTTTTAAAGATTACGAAACATCGGTGATGATCAATTAGCGGTTTCTGGCACGAGATCTACGTATACTTGTTCTAGTTTCGAGAGAAAATTCACTTCTCGTTACATCCGCGGATTCGCAACGGATTTCGATATTGTATAATAACAGACTCTTTTTTTTTTCTCTTCGTTTCTTACTATCGCGGTACTCGGAGAACACAACCGATGTTATTGACCTCTCATTCACGATCTACGATTTCAAATGAACAAATGTGGCACTCACGTTTTATTACAAGGCGATTCCATTTTTCTTGATATCCTATCGAGAATTATAATAGTAGTAAGAGTTGTATTCACTTAATCGTTATCTGCGGTGTCCATTTTGTTTGGTTAATTACCAAAAGGCAGGCGTCAGTGCTGCCGCAGGTTACGTTGACACAACATGACGGCCCATCGCGAACGAGAGCCGTGCAAGACGGCATATACAACACAACTACAAATTTTTTTTTTTTAATTCGATATCGATTATTTTCGAAATGAATGAGTAACGACGGGTAACGATAATTCAGAAATATTTCATACGAATTCCGTATACCGTCGAATTATTCTATTTTCTTTTCTCGTTTAATGAAAAAATTGTCCGTTTTCAACGATATCACTTAATCCGACTAATATATCACATTTTGACGGTTTCGTCGAAGCATTAATTTTCACTTTACTGAACTTTGAAAAGTTGTAACCCAGTTTTCTTCTGATAGCAATTCCCACTTCCCAGGCACCGCGGGCCCTTGCCTGCTGCTACTATTCTCTCTCATAGAGTCAACGAATATAAGAGAGTTACCGTTGGAAATGAATCATAGAACGTTGGTATTGGTGATGCGTGGATGGTATTATGTTTTTAATTCGGGCCACAGACTTCTATATAATAACTAGATTGTTGATATGCTGTAGTTGGGCACGCGCTGGTACCAAAGTCGAGAAAATTTTCATGATTATATATAATTTATATACAATTCGATATTTTTGATATATATAAAATCTATAAATATTTATATATAAATTATATATAACTTTGAAAAATTTTCCATTCGCTCGCACAGCATCACAGAATTCTCCAAGAATATATAACAAATAAAATTGATTCGATAAGAATTCTTTATGAATTTTTCTGGAACTGCAGGCTGTGTGGACGGAAATGCGAGACACCCAGACAGCACTGGGACATTCTTCGGACGTTTAGGAAACGTACTTGGTCACAAGAAGAACGTTTTAAAAATGTCGCATAGACATTCCAGGAATGTACAAATGTCCGGTATAGTCTTATTTAGGTTTCCATGGAACGTTTATGAAACATGTTAAATGAGAATTTGTTAAAGATCAAACTTGTGTCGAATTTTTTAATATTCTCCATTTCGAGGAGATGCAAATGAACTGCGGTGAAGCTTGTATCGATAGATTTGATAAATTTTGTTTCGCGTCAATTTTGAGGTTATGCAAATCTTAATGTATTGACTCAATTCTTGATAACTTGCATTCTGCCAATAGTTTTGAACTTCCGGAATGGAATCGTTCCAAATATTCAATACAAAACATATTTTTATGGTTGTTTGGTACTTTTTCCCCTAGTAAAATTATAAATATACATTTGTTTAGGTTACCCAGATAACACAAGAAATTCTTGAAGAATTCCTGAAGACCTCGGCATTTGTAAAAAGCGTTCATCAAGAATTCTGAAGTAATCGACAAGTGTTCTTCTCAATTACCCTAAGAAGTCGTTAATGTCCTGTTGATAGAACTCTTGACGAGCTCGGTCCATTAATTGACAGAAATCGTTGCGAACTCTTGACATGAATGATTAAAGAACTCTCACGGAACTCATGTGTTTATCAAATATAAAAATCATTCTAACATATTATATGTATATGGATAATTATTCAATGATTGATTCATCTGATCTTCTACGTTCATCGAGCTTTTATTTATCGAATTAACAGAAAATATTGAAGTTCAGGTACTTTTTAAAAATATAACTTACAAAATTGATCATACCAAATGAATCATTGAAATTTTTGATATCGACGAATGCCAAAATGTTTGTAATCTACACGAGTGGAAAGCAAAATACATGATTAGTGTTTTTGTTCTTATTCAATATTACTAATTACATATTTCTTTATTTTATGGGCTCGAACCAACCATCAACACTTGATCATTCTTACTAAACGCTTTTTCACAATCATAGAAATCTGTGGGAATTCAACATCCTAGACAGCACAGGAAGTTCTCTGTATGTTTCAGACACGTACTCTTGGTTCTGTGTGTTTTGGTCTCCATGGAATAGGTTTTCCAAACGTTTGAAGTATCTTCCCTTTTGATGCTTCTGATTGAGTTCTGAGAACATTCTTTTTATCTACTACGGCGTGTTCTCGCCATGTCTTCCAAACGTCCTTTCATGAAAACTACCCTTCAAAAACACAAAATCACACGGTGGACATGAATGGAACTCAACGAGACATTTGCATGTCCCTGGGACATACCTGTGACGTTCTTAGAACATCCTGAGACGTTATTTGCACGTTCCCTTTGTAACCAAGTGCGTTTTCGGAACCTTCAAAAAACCTCCCGGTGCTGTATGGGATGTACATTGAATTCGTAGGAAGTTCTTCTTTAGCAGGAACAGAGCTTCATAAGAGTTCTAACAAGCGGACATTGAAGGGTCGCTCAAGCCATCTCAGAGTGTTCTTTCAATACTCTTATAGAACACCCAAGGGATTCATTACAGAGCTGTCAAATAATTCTTTTAGAATTCAAAGAACTCTTCGAGAACTCGTCAAGAGTTCGGAAAAATAATTCTTCCAGAATTCAGTTCAACAACTCTTTTGGAACGGCTCACGGATTATTGTGTTATCTGGGTAGAGATAAAATACTTAGTTTTCATGTAACGTCTCGAAAACGTTCTGGAAACGTATCATAGTATGTGTAAACAATGTCCTCAACACATTGAATGAATGTTCCTAAGGCGTTTGGAAAATTTGCTTCGGGAAACCAACATCTGTGGGACTTTGGACACGTTTTTGAAACGTTTTGAGAACTTTCGATGCTGTTTGGGCAGGACCCATAAACTGAACGTGCCCTCGCAGGCAAAGATGGACAAGGGATTTACCTCCTGTGATCTACGTGATACTCTACATTGAAATTACAGGTAAAATACTGTAATATACCTTGTGAATCATGTAATTTACTGTAATCTACGTATTCTGCACGTGTATTTTACATGTAAATTACTGTTGAAAACTTTTCATGACACACAATCTTTGTCAAACGTTCTGAGAATGTTTGCAGGACGTTTAAATATTTGAGGAACGTTCGGAGAATATTTTACGTACATTGGTGTTACTTGGGATAGATTTTCATCCTTGCGCGCAGATGGGGAGGAGCGATATTTTACGATACCGATATTTTATATAAAATTTGTATAAAGTTATATCGAAATTTTATAGAGTTCAATATAAACTCGATAAAATTTGTGTGAAAAATATGGATATTTTTACATACCGCTTATTCCCACTCGCAGGCCCGAAGGTACGTTTTCTTGACAGGTCGATGTACCAAATTTCGAAGATAGACCGATGTTGTGTTATTCCGAAAAACATTTACTCCGAAATTTTGTCCCCCGATGAGTTATATTTCGAAAGTTCAGTATCCCGATTATTTTCGGTCCAATTGTATTGCTCATTTCTTATGGATTTCAAAGGACGAATCAATCACGATTTATCGGTAAAACGAACTTTCGGAATATCACTCGTCGGGATACGAAATTTCGGAGCAATCGTTGTTCGGAATAACTGAACTCCGGTGTAGAACAGGTCTACCAATTTCGAGATCTCACAGTTGCAATTTACCGAATTATTTCTAGACGTTACTACCCGAACAGTACAATAGTTTAAAAAGAGTTCTTGATGCATTAATGACTAGTCATTTGACAATTCTATTCAAAGTTACTGGAATTCTGTCGGGACGTTCCATCCTCGAGATTCTACAATTCGGTACATCGGATTCTTGAAAAGATAAACCTTCGGCAATGCGACACTCTACGGAGAGGTGAATCTCGACAGAACCGAAAGACAATTGGCCCCAACCAGACAGCACAAAAAGTTTTCACCATATTCACAAAACGTACCCTGTGGTTTTACGGGGGTTAGTTTGCAAGAAAAAGTCCAATCTCTTGTTTCTCCCATGTTAAAAAATGGCGCAACTTTTGTAACCCGCTCTGAGTTACTGTAACCTAGTGCGGCCTCTCAGGGTTATCCCAGATAGCACATAAAAATCCCGAATGAATCTTTTTGGTGTATATTGGAGATCAGTTACCCCAACTTGATCTAAGTATTTTGGATTCGCTATTTCCAGTTATAGAAACGAAATGATAGGTTTGATACAAGTCAGAGCAACTCAGAACACGGAGAACGAATGAATCTATTGTTATTCAATACTGAGTGTTTCCGACAATGGAGCCTTCCGAAGTAGCTAATCAGAACAGATGATCAAGACCAGATTACTTCTCAACCAATCAAAGTGATCTAAGAGGGTTAAGCATACGGTAAACACCCGTTGGTCCGAAAGCCCATTAGTCCGAAGCACCGTTGGTCCGAATTATAAAATTCCGAATGAAAGTAATTCCGAAAACGTTTTGGTGAAATTTTATCTCATTCGCACATGACTAACGTTTAGTTATATTTCTGATTATTCTCATCTTCGGACTAACGGGCTTTCGGACCAACGGGTGTTTACCAAGCATACAAGTCACGTAAACGTAAGGACGGATGCGCAGGGACCGTAAAGGCCTAGACACACAAGCTTGGTAAAGACAAACGTAAACGTAAACGGCTGCGCACAGAGCCAATTTTCCGTAACGCTCATCCTTCCGTTCTTTACGTTCACGTTTACGTATTTGTGTAGCTGGACCTTAAGGGGATACGAGCGGCGTGGCAGCAGCCAAATCTTCTATAACAAACTATGGACAAACACTTCATATTAATTAAAATATCGCTCTGTACAGCACTTCTACTTGAATCAGAGAAAAGCTGTACAGAGCGATATTTTGATCCAAATGAAGCGCCTCCCTATAGTTTGTCATAAACGATTTGGCTGCTGCCACGCCGCTCGTATCCCCTTAATGGTCTAGACACACAAGCTACGTAAACGTGAACGTAAGAAACGAAAGCATGCGCAGAAACTGTATACAAGATCTGCGCATTCTTGCGTTCGTTACGTTCATGTTTACGTAGCCTGTGTGTCCGGGCCTTGAGGCGGAATTAAATTTAGCACAATACGCAAAACGGTAGTATCCAAGAAGCCCGAATGGCACTTAAGCCCGAACGGATTATAACCCGAACGACTTTGAACCCGAATGACAGTTGACTCGACTAGTTATGAAAATATAAACAAATAAAATGGAAAATTGATCGAAGCTTATTCAACCTTTTACTGTCAAGATGTATAGGTTAAAGGTTCATTAGGCTTTGATTTCGATTAATTTTCCATTTTATTTAATTATATTTTTATAATTAGTCGGGTCAACTGTCATTCGGGTTTAAAGTCGTTCAGGTTAAATGCAGTCGGGCTAACGCTAATCGGGCTTTAGTGCCATTCGGGCTTATTACCAGTCGGGCTTCTCGCATACTACCCGCAAAAACGCAAAATGAGGTTCTGCGCATCGTTATTACGATTGCAATAGTGTTAACGCGAGTTTGTGCTCAAGGTCTATGCACACAAGTCTTGGGAGCTTTCCGAAGTGTTCGACCCGGGGCGTCTGGGGCGTGAACTCCGGATTCCTATTGGTTCATTCTACGCCCCTGCCGCCCCGGGTCACACACTTCGGAAAGTTCCACGTAAACGTAAAAATGGACGCGCAGAAACCGTATACGAGATCTTAATTAACACACAATTAATTATTCGCTTCAATTCAGTTGAAACTGCATTTTGAATTATAAAATAGTACTCCATATCAATTTTCCGGTTTCGATGGGAAAAAAATATTTTTGTTCTCAGAATAGTATTCGTTCATAAAAATCGCAATTGATCATTATTTCACAATATTTTCCATCGTATGTTATAAAAATAATGGTGAAAATTCAATTGTTATTAATTAATTATATAAGAGGATATTTACGATTTTTATTACTCCCTCCAACAAGTGACACTGGGGCCAAAGTTGCCAGAAAAAGTAGCCCAAACTCTAATCATTGATGAATTCTTATGGAATCAAGAATACGATTAGTTGGTTATACAAAAAGCAGCCAATCATCACTCTCACAGCACTCGGAGGTTCCTAAAACGTACTAAGAACGTCCCAACGCGTTGAGAATATTCTCAGAACGTTTCACGAAGGAACATGGTGGCAGCTGGGCAGAGTTGGGCTACTTTTTCTGGTAACTCTGACTGGGGCTACAAGCTCAGAGTCTTGTGTCAGCTTCAATTCATCACAAAAATTTTGTCTCACAAAGTGGCATGTCCCCTATCCAGTGTATAGTAGAGATCAGCGGGCTCAATGAATTCTTTGAAAAACTTTTCTAGAATTCGAAACTTCATTTAAGATTCTTTACGAAATCTTTCAAGATCCTTTAAATTTCTTTTCTCTTTGCGAACTGTTTTGAAATTCTTTGATAGTTCTTTTGAACGGAAAAAAGAATTGTCTCTGGGATTCATTTCGAACTCCTCATATCTAGGAATTACTTGAAGGATTTTTTCTGAATCCTTTTGGGCGAGTTATAGTGTTCTTTAAGAATTATTTTGAAGAAATCTTTTTGCTGTGCAGACTATCCCATACAGAACACGAGTCCTTTCAAAGAGTTTCCCACACAGCACTCATTGTCTAAAAAATATCTTCAGAAATAATTAAGAACAACGCAAGAAGTCTTATGCAACATGAATAGACATCTTTTAGAAGTCTCAAAGTGTTCTTATTTCTAAAAGGTATCTTCAAAAGAAAAGGTGTTTTCAGAAACCTTTTAGAAATTTCCGGAAAGTGCCTTTGAGAAAATTCTAGAAGGTTCCTGAAAACGTTCTTAAAGATATCTTTGAGAAGTAAGAACAGTTTAAGACTTCTAAAAGATGTCTATTTATGTTACATAAGACATTGTCAGTTATGACAATTGTCATAAATTTATTATGAATACTCTGAATTCAATTTGAAGTTTTGATGAAGAACACGCTCATATCATGAATTCATCAAGAACTATTCAGGCATCCAACATGTGTTCATTCTGAATTCATTGAATTAATATTGAATCAATGTTTACTGTCATAACGGGTACTGTTGGAGAATTCTTTGAAAAGTTCCTATCCTGACAGCACTCGGAGGTTTTTGAAACGTTCTCAGAACGTCTTAAAAACGTCCAAGGAACTTTGTGCTGTCTGAGTATGAATTCAAAATGATCATTTGTCCCAGACAGCACGATCTTCTCTGGACGTTGTCAAAACGTTTTGAGAATGTTTCAAAAACCTTCGAGTGCTGTTAGAGGTGCTTTTCTGGGATTTGGGTAAGCAACGAAATAAATCCATCCACAATTAATGAGTTGCGAAAAACCGTGTCGTCAGTCACAAATTTTTTATAAAAACTGAATTTCAACCACCTAAACACTTGAAAAATGATTCACGTTGATCGATCATATGATTGCAAAATTGTGAAACTTTTTTTACAAGTGTTCTGAAATTGATAAAATGAGAAGAGAACGGATTTAATCCACCCACTGTATTCACAACCCTATGCTCCCAACAGAACACAACCCAAAATTTATTGGCGCAATCTAGTGGCGATTGAATACGCAATTGATTTCGCACGTCAACCAACTAACCAACCACCAGCAGAAAAAAACATTTTTCATATCGATAGTCGATTTTTGGTCATTTCGGTTCATTTCGGTTTCTGAATGGTAGGGGGATGGGAGTGTGGCAAACAGGATAAATTTTTCTCCCTTTTCGATTAACGCTAATTAGAATTTTTCAAAAAAGCACAAGTATTCAAAGAATCACAGAAATTCTCTCCCCGAGGTCAAATAAAGTCGAATTCTTGGTTTGTTGCAACTTTGTGCGCGATTGATGTTGCGCCGTGTAACCTTTCTGTCATTCTAATGCATGGTGTATCGTGGTGTGCGAACAGTGAAAATTATCCAAAGCAGAACAGGATTCAGGGCAGGAAAAGATGGCTTCGACGAACAACATTGCCTCGGAATCTCAATACTTTTACGAAGATATTGTCTATCGTGTTGACAAACGAGGTAACGTTGTATTTGGGATCGTCATGGAAAACGACGATCAAGAAATGTCAGAGGAAAGTTCGGACGGCGAAGAAAGTCCGAAACGGAAAAAGGGTGAGATTCGCGTGGTCTGGCATCCCTCCGGCGTTGAAGAATCCGTTAATCCGAAAAAGGTATTTTCTTTATAAACTATTCCCTTTGTCAATCAAACATCGTCCGTTAATCGTTTTGTCCCAGTGTTTTAGCAACCACCGATTAACCCAGGTTCAAACAGTTTTATGACGATCAAAATCAAAATTGTATTTACTTGATTTTCAACTGACCGTTCTTTTTATTCAAATTTTGAAAAAACGAATAACGTTCATCCACGTGTTATTCCAAAATATTTCAATATCTGAATTTCTAAAAAAACGTGCTGGTAGTTTATAAATTTTTGTGGATTATACAGGTTCACTTAGCAGATAGGACACTCATGCCGGGAGACGTTGTTCGTCGTATGATCAAAGGCAAAGATACTCAGAGAGGCTACTGCAGAGATATTGAACTTACCGCATGCGTACAAGTTATTGGCACCAAACAAGTACTAACGAATATCAGAAGCGAAGATTTAGTGCCATTGGAAGTATGTGCAAACTAATATTGTCCTGCTTGTACTTTGCTTGGTATAGAACATTGGTTGCAGTTACCAAAAGGATAGAAAGCTTCGTTCTTTATATTTTCATGATCGCAGATCATCTATATCCTACGTCGTGTATTAAAAATGCGATTCTCCAAATCAATATTTCATCAAAATTATTGAAAATGCATGAATTTGAATTTCAAACAAAATGTGATTTAAATCGATATCAAAAGTTCTATAACAATACTGATAAACTTTACAATCATTGAATACCTTATTTTGTTTTGCTTGTGGAGAATCGTTCTATAAATGCTAAAAATCAGCTTCAAACGTGTAACTGTTATAATTTATATAATCTATACTTTATGTTGAACATCAAAACGATTTTAATTTACCTACCTTAAGATATGAATCGTGGAAATACAAGATTCTAATATGTCTACAGGAGTTTGCAACGGATATCGCCGTTTGTATGGATTCATGGGTCGGAGGTATTAGAATGACTCATTTTAAATTATGGTTATCCACCCCTGATGGTTCTACATGCGTTTTGAATGATATGGATCCAGTCGTGATAGGACAATTGGACGAAAAAAGAGAAAATGTAAAATTTACATCTTCCACAACTTCCTTCCTTAGATTTTTGGAATTATTAAGTTCATAAATATATATTATATTGCAGGACAATGATTTTCCACATTCTTCTGAATTTTATCCTGGTCAAAGTCTAAGAGGACCGATTCATTGTTTGGAAGATGCAGAATGGACCCATTGCACCACAGAAATGAAAATGAAACGTAAAGTAAAACCACAGAAAATTACAAAAGTCGTAGTCGATAAAGTTGAAACCGACTGGGTGGGCGTGCACTGGCAATGTCGCGCTTATTCTAAGGACGGAGCATGGTCGGATCAGGCTCAACCAAAATTTGTGGTAGAGGGCGAAGATCTGAAAAAGTTGAAATTACTCAACGTTTTCGAACCGTCTACGCTTCAAGTCGGTGACCGTAATTTTTATGTAGTCAAAGGAAATGAAAATGTTATAACTCGTGAACAGTGGAGAAAACAACAAAAAGAAGTCTTTCAAGTTCCTAAATATAGCCCAAAAAAACCACGTCTTAATATCAGTATTACAAAACCAACGGATGATAAGAAAGAAGAGAAAGAAAAGTGTAAAGTCAATAAAGATGAAACTGAAGAGAATGCTCAAAATATAAATGATATTCAAAATGTTCCTAGCAATAATACCTTAATGCCCCCATCGCAGAATCAAAATACGGAAAGTTCGGATGATTGGGACACGGAGGATACCGGTTCACAAAGCGATACCGCTTCTGTAAGTTATCGAACGATCAACGATCTATCGTTTAGGTATCGAGATGAAAATTCACAATTGTTTTTTTCTTTCCAGATATCCAGTGGATCTTCCAGTCTGTCATCTACGGCGGGTAGTAAAAAGAAAAAAGGTCCAGCTTTAATGACAAAAGTGCTTAAAAAAAAGAAACTATGCAAAGCAAAGAAAAAAGTACCGCCAGTTCCCTTAGTTCCAGGAACAAAAATTGTAGTGGAAACTTTGTCTACGAATACAAGAGCTAATGTAGTTTGGCAGGATGGTTCTGTAGAATTTGGTGAATATACTTTTCTAGATTCTATCGACTAAAAAGAATTTTAGCATTGGAAACGTGTGAAAACATTTTCATTTATAGGCATTCCATCTACGCAATTGTATCCCATTCATCATTTGGATGACAAAGAATTCTTTCCTGGAGATTTCGTAGTCGATCAAAAAGAAGAACCAAGGGTATACGGCGTTGTACAAAGTGTAGATCACCAAGGACGAACGGCTAAGATTAAATGGTTTAAAACTTATACTTCAACTCAGAGTCCACAGTAAGTGAATTCAAAAATCGAAGAATTATCGAATTATCGATAATTTTCAATTGATTGAAATTATAATACTATGTCTGCAGACCTACTTTCCTCGAAGAGCGGGAGGTTAGCGTTTACGATTTGAAGGATCACCCAGATTTTCAATACCGACCTAGTACCTTGGTAATCCGAATAGCTAATTTCGAAGGAGAAGACGCTGGATGTACTGCGGGACAAGTACTAGATAACTATCCTGAGGGACGCGTCAAAGTATGGTGGGTCGATGGACACGTTAGTATGTGTTGGCCTCAAGATTTATATAAAGTTGGCGAGTACGATAGCGACGATGGCGAATTGTGGGACGATGTATCGTCCGACGCGTCGTGGGAAACCGAATTAGAGGATTGTTTCATCGCGGATAACGATACCAACGAACCAACCGAATTGTATAACAATATCAAACCAAAATTGGCTGCTCATATAGAAAAAGCAAGAGTCTGTTTATCCAGATTAGAAGAAATTTTCACACAAAATCCTTCTTTACAAACTATGGAAGTCATGAGAAAGCTTTTAGAAGTGTACAAAGATTGTCGATACATGGACAAACTGATGGGTACTTCTTTCTTTCACGAGAGTCACTTTCAAGGTCTTTTGGAACGCGTTAGAGAACGTGGAAGGGCCAATGTTGCTCAGAGAATGGCAGATCAGGTAACAAGATTGTTCACTCAAAAATCCGATGGGACGGAAGAGAATACTGATAATTCGAACAGTATGCCGAGTCCTTCGCAGGAAAAAGAAATTAAAGTGAATAATGACAAAACTATCGATGGAATGGAAAATAAAAGTACCAATCAATTATTCATCGACGTTAATCCCAATCCAGAAGATTCAGGTCTATATTCCGCGGAAAATTCCAAGAAAGAGTCGGGCTCGAGCGAATCCAGTGGTGAGTTTTTACTCAGCGAAGACGTCAACAATGCAACGGATCGTTCCCCAGCCGCGGACATTCATGATTCAGATAAAGAAGAATCCGACAGAGTTTCGAAAGATTTGATTTCTCAGCCTTACGTTCCAATGCCTTGCGTCAACGCATTGCGTCTCAACGTATGCGTGAAACTTTGTACACTGATCAAAGCGCAGTTGGTTTTAGCGCATACCGAAGTTTCCAAAAGGTTTGGAATTTCAAAAATGTCCCTTTCGGACGCGACTAAGGGTTCTTCCTCGCCGCAGAAACAACCAAAGAAGGAAGAAGAAAAACATCTTGAAGTTTCATCGGAACCGTCCGATACATCTGTAGAAATTCCTCCGTTCGTTTATACGGACGGCGAAGGATTTTCCGTGGAAGAAACTGCTCCGGACAGTCACAAATTTAAATTAACCATGTTCCAACCCACGGATCCTACTAACTTCTTTAGAACAGTGTCGAAAGAATTGAAATTACTCAAAAGCTCTCTTCCACCTGGAATTTGGGTAAAAGGTTTCGAAGATAGGATAGATCTTTATTCGGTGATGTTCCGCGGTCCCGAAAAAACACCCTACGAGGATGGTCTTTTCCTTTTCGATTTTCAATTATCCGCCGATTATCCCGCCGCGCCTCCTCTCTGTCATTACATTTCCTACTGTAGCGATAGACTCAATCCGAATTTATACGAAGATGGAAAAGTATGTGTAAGTTTACTGGGTACTTGGTCCGGTCGTGGAACGGAAGTTTGGACCAGTTCTTCTACCTTGCTTCAAGTTTTAGTTTCTATCCAAGGACTCATTCTTGTCCCTGAACCTTACTTCAACGAAGCTGGCTTCGAAAAACAAAGAGGTTCCCAACAGGGGAGAGAAAATTCAAGAATGTACAACGAGATGGTTGTTTTGAAACTCGTTCAAGCGCAAACGAAATTAATACAACATCCTCCATTGATTTTCAAAGACATCATTATCAGGCATTTCGAAAAGCATGCGCAAAATTTGTTGAAGAAATTAGATCTTTGGATGGAAATCTCCGAACAGTACAATAATCAACATCCACTTTCTCCTGTAACTCCTACTACGTTTAAAAAAATTGCTGAAATTGGTAAGTTATCGAAGTTTTATTGATTTATATAATACACGAACATGTCTCATTTCAAATGAAAGGATTCTTTGTGGAAATTCCTTTTATAGATTGATAGATAGATTAATCTTGAAATCTGAATTTTTAGATGACAAAATTCTCCCAGAGTTTCCATTGATCCCAGCGTCCAGAGGCTTCTGTATAACTCTTCGTCAAACTTTGGCAACTTTCAAGAGAGTTTTGATCAAGGAGGGAATAATCGGTGGATCGAGCGACGATGAAGCGTCCATAAATCTTGTCTGCGATCAATGTCAAGAACAAACACGAGAAGACGACAACGTTAGCAAGAGACAAACAACCGCGTGTGAAAATAAGAAGAACATTACCGAAGAAATTTTAAAATTAACGCTCAATGGAAACGTTTCTTCCTCTTCCACGAGTAATCACACGGCCTCGTTGAGCGAAACGAAAAAAGATACCTCGGAGCGCAATACTAGCTAGCCACAAGGTAAACTTTACAAATCTAATAAACTTAAACGCTTAGTTGATAAAAGTTATACGACTATCCGGTAATATAAAATTTCGATTACATACACTTGTTACTACAATGAATTTTGAACGATGTTCATATAAAAAAATACACACATAAACTAATAGCAATGCCGTTGTCGTCGTTGATCCATAACTGGGATGTCGATAGAAATTTTGTTTAATTCTTTTATTGAATATTAATTTGTTGATTTTGTTTTATGATTTTAGGTTTGAAATTTATTATAATTGTTACATGATACGAACAAACACGTTTCTGTTATAAAAGAATGTTTTTAACGCATCCATTCATTGAGATCATATTATTTATAATTTGTCGGTAGACAACGTTGACGGTAAAATACGTTTCATTACATCGTCCGTTTCGTATTTCGAAGAGAATTCATGAGGAATTGAGAATATAAGTTGTAGTTGTCGAGGAAAAGAAAATGAGGTAAAATCTCAGTTACGAGAACAACGATTCAACGTATCGTCCTTGCTTTTGAACATTGAAATAAACATCACAATAGCGAAAAAACAAATGCAAATAACCAGTAGCAATACTTTAGGCCAATGTGAAATCATTTTGTGAGCATAGCGATAAGAAGATATACGATAATAATAGTTGATAATTTATTCATAAAACACTGTTGAATGATCGATCTAATGAAGTATTAGCACACGAAAAATTTCATGTCAATCTCTCTTTTCGATAAATTCATGGGAATTTTTATGGTCAAGAGGTCTTAATTCTCAACAGTGTACGAACAAATATGAAGAAGAGGGAGAAAAAGCAAGCAAAACTTTTTCTTCCTTCGTTTTCGTTGTATCAAGAAAATCGTATTTATATAAAAGATCTGAATTCTCACTTTGAAGTTCGGTTACACGAGAAAGAGAAAAGTTTAGCCAACGTATAAACGTCGCGATTTTCCACTATCAAAATTACATTTATTTAGAATACAAAATATATTCAAGGGGGCAAGGGAAAATCATTTACATTCCTCACCCGGGTACACCCTCGTGTAACAAGAGGATCACTCAGGGTTTGTCGATTACTGAAGTTCATGGTCTCAATCGAATTCGATAGTTGAAATAATTTGAACTGCAAAATATTGGTAGAGACGAGAGAGCGCAAGTGTAAACATTGCAATGCCTTTATTTTTTATTTATTTCAATGCGTGATTTCATACTAGCGTCAGGACTGTGAGTTTCACAAATTTATTCAATAGTTTTTCAATAAATTGGCTAATACGGGATGATTCAAATCGAGAGTGCCAGAAGATTGATGGCACTTTTATTATTATCATCATCGAATTTTGTCTCTGATTTATGCTTTGACTAGGATTCTCGATCTATAGCTCTTGTTCGGATAATTCGATAATTCATTTTCAACAGATGAGGCAACGCTGTACTTTCCAGTCCTTAACTCTGACAGATTCACAAGAGAGTTGGGTATAAACTATCTACCAGTCGTTTCAAAAATATCGTTAATTGTTGTCTCTCATTTGTTTAGTGGTTGTCCACTCCGAAGAGCGCAGTATCCAGCAACCTTGGTAGTTCGACGGTGTTTTATTCCGAGAAAGAAATATGTCACGCTCTACGTCGAATACAGAAGGAATTGACGATCAGGATGTTAGTTCTACGAATTCTACTGATCCAGGAACAACTACGTTTTCTTTGCAAACCTCTTTTCATCTGGTATAGCACTGAGAAAGTTGTTCAGCAGTCTTTCAAACTCTACCATCTCTGCAACTCTGAACATGGTGGCGCTGTGATCGTTATAATTTAATTCGCCATTGATATCTTTTAGTAATAAATTCATTCTTGAGGAAGGATCTTTTTAAAATTATTTTTTGATGTTGCACAAGATATTATCGTGAAGATATCTTTCTACTCAACATTCTTGATCACGTGTAACAATGGTCAATCAAGTTACAACGATCATCGTGCTACCGTAGCATCGTTGATCGAAATTGTGTCTCTTTTGATATGGTATTCATCTGGCGAAGGTGCTTCGATACAAAGTTTTGTCACAATTCGAGTCCAGAGTAATATTTATAAACTTTTACCTTTACCAAATCTTGGGCTGAAGAGGTAGTCACTGTGATAAAACTAAGATAAATTGTTTGAGATTAGAGACAGCGCAATACAAATCTTGTATGGAAAATCGCTGCTTTCTTCTTTGGTCTCTTTCTTTTAAATGAGTGATCTGAATTTCGGTTAGGAGAGGAGTTTGTATGATATTCGATCCAACTCTGTGAGCTTCGATAATGCGTTAGAAGTTTCCCTCGAGTATTATTGCAAGGAATGAGTTGTATAGCTGGAATAAAAGAGCAAATACAGAGGCTGTGAATTCTATTATTCGATTAGATTCAAACTAATATTCCGATTCGCGAATTTGATTTCTTCTTTTTTTACACTCTTGGTTCGTAAAGTTTCTCAATTCAGCTGCTCATGGTGGAATGTCTTGCGAGGTGTCCAATCGATATTCCATCGTTGTTGAAGGTCGTTGAATCGAAATTTCATTTCAAAAGATTTCGTAGAGTGTGCCCGGGGCTCATGGCGACGACCAGGGTTGGGTAATGACGCGTCACTGGAGGGTTTGTTACATTGATTACGCGAGTATGATACGTATGTATGAATACATAAATTACATTTATTACGTGAGAAGACCCTGAAAGAGGGGTTTGTTACACGGGAGCTTACGTAACATTCACTACGTATTGATACGTCAATTTGATACCTACCCAACCTTGGCGACGACTACTTGTCCCAGACAGCAAAGAGTTCGTCAGCGTAATCGTACGTGATGATTTTCTTCCGTTTCCATCACTTTATAGAATGCATTTTATCGAGTATAATAATGCATTGAGAATAATAATGAAGATCTGTTATCGTTTCTACGAATCATGCCATCCACTAATTTTAGGTATGATATTTTGAAAAGTCTTTAAGTTGTGAATTACCATTCAAATACATATTTGAATTGTTCGATTTGATTGATAATTCACGATTGATTCAGTCGCGCGTGTTTTCAGTGTTTACAATTTATTGAATGGATTATGAAACAAAAAGTATATAAAAAAAAAACAAAACATGTAGTTGAAAGGCAAATTCTTATTTCGTTTACGTTCTAGACGAGAGAAACCGTTGTAGGAGAGGATCAAATCTTCTCAACGTAGGCTGTATAAATTAGCGAAATTTAGAAAGTATATAATATCGTATTTGTGATCAATGATGAAAATAATTATATTCGTTTTTCTTCTCTTGACCAATTAATTATTATTTGGCAACGCATGTAGTACAGTTATTGAAATTAACGAATTAATATTTATCATTACTTGATGTATAATATGCTGCGAATCTTTCAGTATTATGTATATTTTTTTTTTCTTTATAATTTATTACGTAACCGATCGGAACAATAATTGAATCAACATGGATTCGATTTTTTCAAAAGAATGATCATTCGAATTGTATTTCATACTTTGAAATAATGATTATTTTTCAGTTGGATCTGTCGATCAGTTGCGTGCGTGTAATTTTCTTTTCTCTTATCAAACATATATTATATATATATATAAATTTACAGTTTGAATGAAAAAGGATAAAACAAACAAAAAATTACAAGGCAAACTGGCACAGTAAGATAGTATAATAGATAGGTTTGTTGTACACTCTAATAAATTTTTGTACATATATTGTATTCTAGGTATAAATTACAATCCTTTTTTTCCTTCGTTGATTCGTATTTCAGAAGGGAATTGTTTTTCAAATCAAACTCTGTTTCTCGTAGAACACACATGTCATCTTCAAAGAAAATTTAGAAGGGGGAAAGAAAAGTAAGTTGGGGGGTGGGGCATTTTCGGGATCAGGAGAACAAAAAAGATGATGATGGATTTCAAATTTGATCATTGTGTTTTGTAAATATGTAAACGATGGATTGTTTACGAACGTTGTTTCATTTCGATCTTCCGAAATAAGATGATTTTTCATTATCGTTTAAGATATTTATTCGAATCTTTCTACGATTTTGTTTCTAATTCAAGGCTCGTTACACGGGAGGAAGAAAAAACGTACCTTTTAAACGAATGTGTCCGCTCGAGGATGAAATTCTTCGGGATCAAATGGTGCTGATAGAGAGAAAAGATGAGAGAAATAATTGAGGAGAAAAAACTAAAGAAAAAGATTCTTTCCGTTGACTATTTTCGAAGAACGTTTAACCCGACGGAGCTTACAAGAGTTTTAAACGGTTAGGGAAAAAAAGAGGAGACAAATGTGTAAGAGAACAAATGTGAAATTGTTTTAGCATGAAAGTTTTTCTCGCGATTGATACGTGATGTTTGGAATGCCTTGTATATGTGCCAGCTATTTATATTTATATTATTATCGTAATACTTATTGTATTTGTAAGCCAGTCGTAACAAAAGCTTTATTTTCACTTTAAGCGTACTCTATGATCTTGTACATACGTGTACGTGTGTTGTTTGTTAGCCATACCAAAGAGATACTTCTTACGTATATTATAAAATTGCGTATCTTTTTCCAATTTTCACTTTCGATCCAACATTTCCAACGTGTATGGCTAACCGAAGAGTGAGAAATTGTGTGAACCTACGATATAGAAAGGAGCCTCTCTGTTCTTCATTCCAAACAATATTCTATTGGAAACTAATTGATTTTAAACGAAACAAGAATTCCTCCTATTTTGACTTCCATATGCCTCTTTAGTTTTATATCATATCAACAGGTTCGCATAATTCGAGTGATAATTCGACTATGTCATTTAATTTTATCTATTCTTTTGATCTACTTTGCCCTTCATCGATTCGATGTTGTTTCAAACGAATCGCTTGAATATTCGATACGTAAAGTTTATTTCTTTAGTCTCACAAGCCAATAAACAGTAACATATTTGCCATTGAAAAGGACTGATGTTATCAAATCATTTATATTTCTTTCTTCTCTCTTCCCTTACGTTATTGTTTTTCATTGAAATTTCAACTCCTATGTCCCGCACTCCCGCTCTACGCTTCGTATCCCGAATATAAATTAAATTCTAAGTGTAAAAGAGAAACCATCATGAATAGTCGGTAAATTCCTTTTATAATCTAATATGTTTTTAAATTAGTATACTGTATGTAACAAGCACTTGTACAAAATGAAACACAATAAAAAATTCTATCAGCAGTTATTCAAGATACAACTAATTTTCTTTTGTCAATAAATTAAGAGATCACCACAAATACCATAATAATTTTATAATTTATAGTATTAAAAGTGTTATCGAGATGCAAATAAATAGCATTAATCTGGAAACCTTCGTCAGTACAAAAAGAAATATACAGGGCATAAATGGTTGAGATGATTCTCCACTACATTTACAGGAATACAGCAATACAAAGAAATGTAATATATATCAATATCCACTAAAGAATCAGGACGGAGAATAATAAATCTAAAGTACAGTTACTCGAGTTTTCAAAACAATTACGTCACTTGCAATTATATCTACAGTACCACCCACTACAAATAAATGACTCGGCGAAGAACTCGAAATTGTTTACTCCCTCCGCACGTAGAAAAAGAAAAACTACATCATCCGGCCACAAAATACGAGAAAAGTTGTAGTCACTAACAATGTGTAGCGGAATGCTAATAAATCCTTTCATAACATCAAGGTATAAAGAATGGCTGTCAAAAAGGTTACACATGGATAACGGAGAAAAGTACACGGTACCAAGAAAGCTCCATATTAGTTGAGAATTGTACCAATTGAAGACCCACGACTTGTCGGAAACCGCTACAAGCGCACCAACATCTCTGGCAAGGACAATAGCACTTGGAAAACGATCATAGAGCCTAAGCTTCGATGACGGAATAGCCTCGACAAACCACGTCTTCGTAAGAATAAGAGCGCCTGGTCGCGCCTAGTCACGCCTGGGAGAACAACATATCATCCTTCGAGTTTGATCTAACACGATGTTCCGGGAATCGCAATACCTTCTTCTATCGTGTTAAGCTTTGATATATCTTCTGTTGTTGATTCCAGATCACTTCCTGTTATATTACGAATTCTCCTGCTTCGTCATCGGGATCTTCAATATCTTGATACACCTTTATCGCACTAGCAGCATCCCTAACAACGCATCCACCGATTTCTACGTCGCATCTCCGTGGACTCTAAGTGGATAAATGGTGGACGTGGATGAACACAGATTTCACGTGGGGGCAATGTAGAAATATCCGATGCTGTACGGGATTGTTGTATGATATTTCTCTACATTGCGTACAAATATTGGAACGTTTTAGCCGAACCTTTTCATAACTGCAACGTTTATCACAACTCCCCTTGATATCTCTGGTGACCCTGGTTAAACAAAACCATCGGTTCTCGCCAAATCTCATTGAATCTTGTACAATTTTCTGACAAAATCCCATTAAATTTCATTCCCTCAGATTCTATGGATTTTCTTAACCAGGGGACAAAATAACGGATTGAAGTCTGGGTGAGACTTTCCGAGGTTTCACCCGGATCTGACCCGGATTTTAATACTGAATGTTTTTCGGAATCCCGCATGAAATTCAGATAGAATTCATTCGGGTTATTCCCGAGCAGCACAACCACGTGTAGGATAATTGCCGTCTAAGAAAATTCTCACGAAATCTGATGAATTGTCAACATTTTTCTGACTATTGAAAAATTTTCAAACACTTTTTCTTGTATGATATATGTATATAGAATATAAATGTTTTTTTAGGATTTCAAAATTTTTTAATAATTAGAAAAATGTCAACAGTTCATCAGAGATTTATGAAAATGTTTTCCAAACGTGATTTCCGTTCCTATTTGCACAGAAAATGAAAAAATTCTGCAAAAAACTCCGCACAGAATGACCCAAATTTATTAAATTTTCAATAAAAATTTCAGGGACTCTCAGATTCAGATTTTCTTCAGTGTTTCAAATTTTTGCATAAATTTTTCATCAAAATATTTCTGTACTTATTCCACCTGAAATCCTGCTTTGACTGGCCTATATCTTGGAGATGCGTACTCCTTTCGTAGAAAGTTTTTTATCTCAACGAGATAAGAGGTATCTTCTCTTATCCATTTGTTATCAGAAACTGATTCATTTTCCGTTCGGTAACGATCGTAATCGGTGGTTTTTCTTGACAAGAGTTTACACAATTTCATGTGAGTTTTTGGATTGAAAATTTACTCGATTCGGTGGGAAAAATGTTTTCTAAAAAATTTGGGTGTTATATGATTATCGGTTTGGGTGAGTAAAATAAAACCACGACACGTGAGTGAAAAATGAAACATATATGTCGCTTAATAATATATATTTCTGAATCACAAACAGTGTTACTTGGAATTTTCATCGAGGAGACTGAAGCAAGACGTAAAATCTTACGAGGACGAAAAACGATTACAAGGCAATATTATAGTAAGTAATGAGCAACATTATATTTTCACTTCACACGAAAGAAGAGCAGTTTTTCTACCCTTACGCTGAATACACAGTGGTTGTGAAGGTGGTGATAAAGGAAGACCAGCGAATATTCTAATAACAAAATTTTCTCGGAACTAAATTCATGAAAAGGTCTGCAATCTTCAGGAAATAATCTGTAGAATTTGACTTGATCTATTGCGAATCTCGAGAAGTGTTTTTTTTTCATAATTTTCATTTAAACATATTTTTTAAAGATTATTTCCTGAAAATTGCAGAATTTACATGAATTCAGTTCTGAGAATAAATTCTTAGCGAGAAAATATTTACTCTGTCGGTACGCTGATATCTTTCTAAGAGGATACTAGCGTCGAGACTTTAGCCAAATCTTTCGTGTGAGATTTCTCCACAATACTTGAATATTTGGGAGGAATCTTACATGAAAACTTTATGGGTTTATGTCCCGGCGCTAGTATCTCTTTAATGAATCTAACATTAGAAATTTGAACTTTCAGGAGGCACGGCGATACCAGCATGGTTGATAGTTGTGTTATCGGGGATGGGGATGTTACTCGCAGGTGGAGGACTTTATGTGTTACTTCAAAAGTTCGTAGTCGATGCCGCTGAAGTAGAAGGACACTCTTATCAACCAGCTATGCAGAACGATGCTTGAATTTTTCCTTTTTCATATAAAATACAAGTATTATCATCATATTATTCAACAATGGACATTCAGCTATTCAACTATTGTATAAAAACTAACATCTATGTAAGTTCTTTACTATCATTTTTGTAATTTGCACAATTTGTTATTGCTGAAAAATGTATTATAAAAAAAAACATAGTATTTAAAACATTTGTACGATAAAAAGGATTGTTTTGTAACAAAAAAAAACAGTTTTCTCATTGAACATGTCTTACGTTTAATTGCTAATAATAATTGCAGATACATAATTGAAAATTGGTTTTAAATACTCTAATCGTTAGAAATACAGACCACTGTTTCAAAAATTCAATCAAATTTTTGTTTTACATCATTATCGTATAATGAATTGATATACATTTCACAATGTAGTCGTTTCTTAATAATCGTTTCCATGTAAACAAAATTCTTACAATCTAAAACTCTCTACGGTGATATTTATCGGGGTCAAAATATGATGTCACTACAACTCGGTTATTGAATTTGCGTCCTGTCAGGGTTTGTTGGGCCTTTTGGCAGTCAATTACACTGTTGAATTCAACGAACACCTGTAAAACAAAAAAAATAACATTCCAAATGTGAGTTATTTGTATTTTGATCATCAGGAAATTAGAGGTCTAAAATTTCAGCAATGGACTTTATCACTGAAGATTTGGAATTTGCGTTTATTGGTTCGCCCATTTCTTCAAGGACTTTATGGCCCTTAATTTTTAGATTCTTCTTCAAATGCAAATCACATTGAAAAATCAGGGAGTAAGCAGGGAGTTCTTCTCAAGGGAGGATTTAAGAAATAAAGGGAACAATTTTTCTTAAAAACTTTTGCAGTCTCACACAAAATAAACAGCTGGATTGAGTAGACTTGGGAACTGGCGTGACCAATGATTTTTTTCACGAAAATATCAAGGAGAAAATAGAAAAGGCAGAAGTGAGAAAAAAGAAAAAGTAAGCAAATTTAAGATCATTCGGATACAGGTTGAAATTCACCCCAAATTGAAAACATAGTTTTATAGGGTCGCCACTGACTAGGAATTCTAAGGGAATTGGTCAATGATGCATGTTTATTGAATAGAATAAATGCTCAGTAGTGGTCACCCCGTTATCATCTTCGGACGCCGAAGCTCAGATCGAAACGATTGGGAATCCTTGATGGTTGTAAAACGATTTGAAAATGAAAAACATCGACCAGCCGAACTTTTTTCTATACCATTCAAATACCTGACTGGCTAATTCTTGTCATTTTATTCAGTCATCTCTGAGTATTTTGGCTAAAGAGATTCAATGACTCTATAGGATCTATAGAATTTTTTGAAACTAATAACATAAAATCAACGCGCACTTTTTTGAATCATTGTGTTTCCGGTCAAAATTCTCAGCTGAGCTTTTCAAAAAGCCATAATCGTGAATGACGTTCTCATTCCATTTCAACGACACAATCTCAATTACTTCAAGTTTCTTCTCCTTTTTCCATTTCCCCTCCCACAGCATTACCATCAATTTCGTTTCATATGGGTCAGAATTTCTGGGGAACAGAACGGAATTCGAAAATTGAATTGGTTCGTTGATAGCAATTTACTACAATTCACTGAAAATCATCAAGAAATTCCAGGCCTTGTTAAACAAGCTTCAAGACGAAAGACAACTGATTGATTGGGATAACAGCGCCGTGACATTAGTTGAATTATTCCTTGTTAAAAAGATACTAACGCTGGAATACTGGCCAAATTTTTCGTGTAAGATTTCTCAAAAATAATTCAATATTTTCCAAATTTGCTCTGTACAGCATTTCTATGGGCGATAAAGGAATTCTGTATAGAACGATATATTGAAGTATTTTTGAGAAGTTTCACACGAAAAATTAGGCTAACGTTTTGAAATTGATCAAAGAATACGCTGGAATGTTTTTAAAACTGTTTTTGAAAATTCTAAGAAATTGTCAAAAAAATTCAGCATATTCTTTGATCAGTTCAGATCACAACTTTTTCTAGAATCCATCATTTTCGAGTGAAAAATCCTTGTAGTTTTTTGTGCTTCCACATTAAAGGAGATAAATTCAAGTTCAAGATAAATTGACGCAATTTTTGTAGTTACAACCAGGATTCTAAAATGACTTGAATGTGAGAACATGTGATGAAGAGAAAAGTTTTGGAAATTCCCTTTTTTGGGGGGCCCTGAATAGATTGTCACAGGTGCATTTCTGAAAAAAATCGATGATAAATTCTGATAGAATTTATCATAACTTTTTTTTTCCAGAAAATACAATCGTTGAAAAATGCAATTTCAGGACTTGATGCGTTGAAACGCCAAATTACGATTTCAAACTTTTTTATATTCTTTCTAGGGGGAAAATACAAGCAAATGTACTTTTTTTGAGAATTGATTACAATTCATTGGTTAGAAATGAAATAATGAAATGAAGCACACCTTAAATTATACATTCAAAACTATCGTTACAATTTTTTTGAGACAAAAATATTTCAAAATGACGGAGCTACGAATTGGTACCTCGTTTTTGCGCCGTGCAGCCTACAGGTCTCAATTTTTATCTAAAATCAAAAAACCAAAATTCTATCGTTCAAGTATATCAAAACGCACAACTTGACGAAGAGAAAAACAAAAAATAAAATTCATTTACATTGCTTTTTTTAATTTTTAAATTAAAAACAAGAGTGTGTTTTTTTTCAAAACGTTCCTGAATTTTCAATTTCGCATTTTCATTTGTTTTGACTCCGTCGAGTTATGCGTTTTCACATATTTTAACGATAGAATTTTGGTTTTCAGATTTTGGAAAAAAATTGAGGCCTTTAGGCTGCACGGCGCAAAAACGAGAGACCAACTTCTGGCAGCTGTAGCTTCGACATTTTGAAATATTTTTGTGTGAAAAAAATGATCAAGATAGTTTGAAACGTAGATTTCAAGATGTGCGTTGTTTCATTAATGGACCCTACATGTATTTCCCCCCTTAATAGACAAGCATTTTTCTTGCACTTTTAGTTGCATGTTTCATTTTCACCAGAGTACGCTCCGTTTTTCTTTGTATCAACAACAGCTATATCAAACCGATAGGTTCATTCACTCCAAGTCTACTCCAAGTTGTCCCAATTGGTTTCCAGTTACACAAACAAATTGATTTGTTTGATTCAAATCGTAGCAACTCGAGGCTCGTAAAACGAACCAAATATCAAATCTGGTGTAAGCAAATTCTCTTGTCACCAAATCTGTCACAGTGACAAAATCACAGATTACAGAATCACATCCCATCCTCGAAGAAAATTACAAAACCGTACTTTGCCACATCCTGGAACGTCAACACCTTCGATAGGCCTTGGTATTTCAACTGAACGAACGACACCATATTTATTGCATTCTTCTTTGATATCCTCCAAGATATCTTCGTATTCTTCTTCCTCCATCAATTCTTGAGACGTTACCATATTCAATAGACAGAGTACCTGAGAATGGAAAAAAAAGAGAAACAAAATGTGTAGGAAAATAAATTTACGCGTATCGTATTTATTTGAATCTTAGGGGACAAAAGCATTACCTCGGTCGGTGGTCCACTGCCAACCATAGACAAACCAGGTACTTGAATTTGTACAGGAGCCTGGGCACCGATCATAGGATTCTTAGCTCCGACGCTAGCTCGTTGTACGATCAACTTCTTGTCTCCCAATTGCATTCCATTCAAGCCAGCTATCGCTTGATCCGTCATGGACACGTCAATGTACTCGCAGAAGGCATAACCTTTGGACAGTCCAGTGGCCGAATCCTTGACCAGATTGAACGCCCTTAGTTGTCCAAAACTCATGAGCAGCTCCTTTACCTGTATCACACAAGACACGTTACTCATTCGTTCTCCAGGTCTCAAGGATGTTATGCATCGATTTCCTAGACTACGCAAAATATGTTTCTAAAACAATCATTGTGCGTCATATGAACCTTTGCGTAGTCTAAGAAAATTTGGATTTGTTAACAAAGGCATTTTCGCCCTAAACTCTTTCCATTCGCATTAAAAACCTTTTGTTTTTCTCAATCTGAATTTCTCAGCGCAACCTTGGAATGTTATATTTCTCCATGACCTATTGGACTTCGTTATTACTTTGATAATTTTACTTACACAAGAACAACGGAGCAAATAGTTATCCAAAAGTGACTGAAAATGATAATTTATAGAAATAACAGCATGTTGCACATGCTTGAGAGGCGTGAACAAAATATATTTCCAAAATTTCTTCTCGCGACTGTTTGAATGATTGAGTGATTGATTGATTGAATGATCGAACTCGAGTTGCTCAGTACCCCACGAGCAAGGAACATGCTCTTATCGGAAGAAAATAAAGAATCTAATTCTAATAACGCACCATTCGAGATTCGGGCTGCACGTGATTCATACAGGCCCAACGTATTACGGAAGCCGAGTGAGAGGGTGGTGAGAGTGAGAGAGAGACAGAAAAGAGAGAGAAATGAGAATTAAGTACTTGCCTCGAGGGACAGGATAAGCCTCTCTCCAGGCAGTGTGGTATTTTGTCATGTTCAGTAGTAGTAGTAGTAGTAGAGGTAGTGGTAGAAGTAGTGGTAGTGGTAAGCGAATGCTTTTGTTCGTCGCAACCCTAAGCTAAGAAATAGGGAGAAAGGGCACTGGTATCAGTCCATTGTTTATACTTTTCAACAAAACAATTGACAAGTTTTTCTTTATCTTCTTTTTTATTTTTACTTTCTTTTCTTCACTGTAATATGTTTATTAATAATATATTTATATATGTGCGTTCAAGTTTTATCTTTATTTCATTTTGAATCGAAAACAATGTTGAAGCAGTGTTACAAAAGGTTGTACAAATGTTTCATTGTTTCTTTTATCTGATTTGAAGCTTGAAGAACTGTAATTGAAAAAGCCTGTAAAGAAAACAGCTGCAAGGAAAAATAATTGTTTCCTGAAAAGAATGCAAGATTTGGAAATAATAATTTACACTCATTGGAGCTGTTACCAGATGCACGTATGAATGACATTGTGTGTTAACCCTGTAATCCCGTCTAAAGAAAAACAATTTGCTAACAAGGTTAAATGACAAGTTCATAGGTTCATTTCTCCCACAGATCTAAAGACACCTCAAAAACATGATTATTGTTTGTTGTTCTGTCTCTTTAAAGAATTGCAAATCTCGTACAATCAAAGCGAAGTTATTTGATTATCGTCTTGAAATGTTTTTCTATTCAATCGAGGCGTTGCTTTGTTTGTTTACGCAGGTGTCTAAAAATCTGTTTCTTTTCTTTCTTTTTTTTTTTTTGTATTCCCTGTAGCTGGGTCCACGATGTGTGCCTGAAAGGCTGCAAAAAGAAAAACGGTGGCTGCGAAGTTCGTGTAAATTGAAAAATCAGCATCGCAGATCCATCGAATGCTTTTATAACAACAGATGGTGAGACAACACTGATTTATAAATTTACTTGAATCACACGAAATCCCTCCCTTCCCTCTTCGCCATCGGTTTAAGCCGTCTCTAAATTTTCATTCGAAAATGAATTTTCGTATCCCCTTGGCTGGGTCCACGACGTGTGCCTAGAAAGGCTGTAAAAAAGAAAAACTTTGTCGCCGCGACTGCACGCCTCACCTAAATCCTGTAACGTCGCTACACTATACACATTCCTTCACTTCTTTTTTGTTTTTCTTTTCATTCCGTTCGTTATTTTTTTTTTCCGTATTTCCCATGATCAGCCTCTTAATGCTCTTGTACAACTAATGGAATAACCTAATCAATTTTGGGTATTCGAAGATACATCGTTGATTGTTCTTTCTTTTGCCAAGACTAACCGAATCAACGTTCGTATCCCCTTGGCTGGGTCCACGATGGGTGCCTAGAAAGGCTGTAAAAAATAAAAACTATGCCGCTCGCGACTGCATGCCACATTTAAATGCTGTAACGTCGCTAAGCTAAAAGTCTCCTAATGACTGAACCTGCTTTAAACGTCCTCTGCGAACAATAATACATGGGGTTCAAGTAATCTAGTTTCTGTGGAGAATACCAATTCCGTTACTTTGAAAAGAAAAAGACATTGTTTTTCCTCAAAAACTAGACCCATCTGATGTATCTACCTAAATGAACCTAACCAACGCTGGAATCCACTTGGACGCATACGTACCTACGTAGAACTCGACACCGATCGTCGAAATTTCTTCAGAATATTTGTTTTTGTGCACGCTCTCTCCGCTAAATAGCTAAATACCTATGTTATTTAATCCTTTGGATTGTTTCACAATACTTGACAATACAAATATTGCAGGTATTGCGACACCGACATGATTCCGATGCAGTCTCACGTGATCATTGAAATTTCGATTCTTTCGTTGTCTTTTGATTTTTAACTTCAGAAATTGAAACGTAACGAGTAAACGACGAATCGAAGGATCTTCAATGCACATGAACGTCCTGCATCCAAAACTTGTGCAATAAATGCATAATGATAGTTGATGAATTTTTGGTTTTGCATACCTGTTCTTCGTTCAAGTAATTTGGCAGGCCCCCGATGAAGATCTTGTGCGGCGAATCTGGAATTCAGGCATATCAAAAAACAAATTGATAAACTTTTAGTATTCATAATTCGGTTATTAACATAGAGAATGTATGTATAAAACATACCGGGAACCGTACCTGGCACGTTCATGCTCGGATTATCGGTCATTCCTGGCATTGGCTGATAATCGTGCGGCCTTCTAATTTTCAAACTTTGCCCTTTAAAGTTAATACCGTCGAATGCCATAGCTTGCGTTGTTTCATCTATCGATCGAAACTGTTAAAAAAGAAAACAACATGTTTCACATAATTTGTCATTATCGTTAGTTGAAAGAGAATATACTTCGCGACATTTTATTTGAATCGAATGATCGGTGGATCGTTCGGAAAGTTGATTATTCATTTACCTCTAAGAAAGCAAAGTTTTTATCGAGATTAATTTGGCATGCCAAAACTGGGTTCCCAGCGGCCTGAGCTAATCCAGACAAATGCATTTGCTGATTGAAGAATTCCATCATCTCTTCTTCCGTTACACCAAATGGAATGTTTCCAACGTACAGCCTTCTCGCTTGACGAGTTATTGTACTACCGACTACCGGCACAGCTGCCTGTGGGGTATCCGCTACGATATTTGCGGGTATTTGCCCTGCGGCTTGCATTGCCTTGTACTGTTCGAACATATCAAAAAGTTTCATTGATTATTAACATTTGGTTGATTGAGAAAGATTGCTTATTAATCATATCATCAATGAAATCGCATTCGGACTGGAAAAATTCAAATTTTAGATAAATAGAACGAATAAGAGATGTTACCTGAAGTGGCGTAATGTGTTCGAATCCTGGAGGAGGAACATCCCAGTATAAAGAAGGTTTTCTTCTCCTGGAACTACGATTTTTTTTCGGCGAACTACTCCTTTTTCTATCTCTACGTTCTTTGGATCGTGACCTGGATCTTTTTCTGCGATCTCTACTCCGTGATCTGTGCCTTCTATCGCGATCTCTGTCTCTGTCTCTATCTTTCTCCCGATCTTGACGATCTCTGTCTGCAAAAATAAAAATCTACTGGATAAACCAAATCGAGAACATTCAATGTCGTTTCTTGGAATTTTTCATTTACAACTCTAACAAATTTGAATCTTTGTATTCTTGAATTCAACCGACATTGTAATTAAACATCTCAAGGTTGAAGATAAAAATAATTTTTGAATGACAAAATTACTACAATCTGTCAAGATGCCAACAAATATTGTCTCTGCATTTGGATTTGTGGGTTGGGTTGGATGATTATTTATTATTAATTGGATTAAAAATCAAATATTCGTATTAAAGAACTGAGAAAATTTATTTAATTATTTGTGTATGTGAATTTTCTAATATGAACCACGTATGATAAAATTCTGACGAAAAATGGTGATGCTGGAAAACGATCTTATCAAAAACACAGGAAAACGCCGACAAAGATTTTCATATAAATTCACTCACCACCATTAAAATCTTCTCCCATTCTTCACGATTTCACGATTAATACTGATTAATTGAATGTATATATATTATTTAAAATTTATAAATAATAAACTCGAGTCACTTTATAAACAAATTTGCTAATATTTATTGTATGAAACAGATTAAATGGAACGCGGTACACGGTCTTATGTTCACTTAACAAAGATGGCAGCTTTTTGCTACAACGCGATCGCCGCGATCTGCGTCTATTTTTTTATTTCATCAAATTGATTGTGATGGATTTCATACAACGTTGCGCGTTGATCAATCTATGATACATGTCGTTTAAACTGCTGGAATAAGAAAAAATACGGAATTCGACGATTCCATTTCAATTTTTTGAACTTTTCCGACTGTGTTGAATGAAAAAAGAACGGAATTGTTCCTCGGATATCGTGAATTTTACAATTTGACCTCCGAAAAGTCGCAGAGGTACAACAAGGTAGCCATATTTTTGCTTATAAACAACGAGAATGGATAGTTCTGACGATTTTGCCGACTGTCGTACGCCACCTACAAAATCTAGTAACAATATTTGGCAACGACCAATCGATTGGGCGAATTCCTAGTTTATTCTAGAAATTTTTCAATATCACTATGGTAGAAATTGCAGCAGAAAATGAACACAGCCCAGAATGTGAGGGTAGAGTTTTGGGAACGTAATTGCTCTTCGATAAATTCCCTACGTGTCGAATTGCGTCTCTTTTGCGTTGTTTCCTTGATCGCAGAAGCATCACCGAGCAACGGTAAGAGGTTATATTCATTTATTCAGATCAGCACGTGGTCCGATCAATTACGAATCCAAATTAAACATTGTTCTTTATTTCGATAAATACTTCAGAGCTGATGGACAAGATGAAACAGAGTAGAGGAAAAAAAGTGAAAGCTAAAGATACTTCGACGCAGAAAGATAAGAAAAATGAATGCAAAGATCCTGTGGAGATGTTGTCAAAGCAACAAATTCAAGATTGTATTAAAGCTATTTTCCATCTAACGCAAGAACAAGTAGAAAACAAGAAAGCTTTATTTGCTTCCGAAGCTGATCCGATATTCCTTCAAGTTACCTGCATAAGAGTTCCCAAAATGCCCAGGTTTAACTCGAGGATGTAAGTATATATATCTGATTTTGAAATATTCACCGAATCGATGCCTATTACATTCTAACACGTCTTATCCTCCCAAATTTGGGAGCTCTATTTTCTTTCACAAATGATATCATAGCGAATTGTACGTATTATAGAACATGGGTATCGAAATGTCAATTGTATGACAAATTTGCAAATGATTATACATTTTCCCACTCCAATGGATCCTTATGAGATACCATGATTAAATCTCTTTTAAGAATGATGCATTGTTATTACATATTCAATGATTTTGACCTTTTTAACACACTAATCAATGTTAAATTTGTTATTTCATAGAGATTTGCCACATCCCATAATATCACCGACCGACGAAGTTGCTCTATTCGTGGCAGATCTAGAACGAGGTAAAAGAAAAGATTATGAACCGACGATCGAACACTACAGAGAATTACTAAACCAACACAATTGCGATCGAATCAAAGATATCATCCCGATGAATCAAGTCAAAACCGAATACGATCAATTTGAAATGAAAAGAAAACTAGCCGGTTCTTACGATCGCTTTCTCGTAGACTCGCGCATCGCGGGACATATGACCCATTTACTGGGTAAAGCTTTTCAACACCACTCAAAAATCCCAACTCCGGTAAGAATGCAAGCCAAAGATCTGAAATCAACGATCGATCGTGCATTAGGAAGAACCGTTATGCCATTATTTTCGAGCAACAACCATATCGTTCAAGTTGGTCATACTTCGATGAAAAAAAAACATATAGTGGAAAATGTCCTAAGTATTTGCACGAGATTGGACACGGTGTACCCAGGTGGATGGGAGAACATTCGTTCGATTCATTTGAAAGGACGTTTCACCGCTGCTCTTCCTATTTACATGACACTGAGTGAGTTCTTCATGAATGATTATAAGATTCATTATTGCGATCGTCCGAGACAAAATGATTAATCTTTGATAGAATAACCAATGGATCCTTATGATGCCTAATGATTCTAAATCGTTGAATGATTGTATCTCGCGTTATAGTTGATAATCAAAAGCGTTATTTTCGGTTTTGTTTAAAAACGATAATTTATTTTCAGAGAGGAAGAATGATGTGAAGATTCCTATAATTCAACCAAAACGACCAAAGGCGTATAAGGTTGTCGAGGGTGAATTAACTACTTTAACCGGAAACTATAAAGTTGCGGTTGCTCCGGAAGGAGACATCGATTTCGCTGAACTTCCCGAATATTCTAATCAAAATTCTGAGGAAGAAGAGGATCGAGAGGAAGAATAAAATTATACGGTTTCTGATATTTCTTTTATTAATTCTCTTTTCTAAATATTCTGGATTTTAAAAAAATATAGAAAAGGTATTCAATTGGCCTACATATTACAATAGTGAAACATTTTTTAAAGTTCTTTTTTTTTTTCTTTTATAAATATTTGAGTATTTTTACTGCACCTTGGTTATCATTGTCATAAGACTTTAAAAGTACTTTGAAGGTGCTTCTTTGTCGATTTTTCTCCTAGAAAACTCCTGTCCATGGTTCAAGATTCGATTCAATTTCATCGATCGGGGAATCCAGTTGTGGTGTGAAATCAATTCATTAAAATAATATATTTAATGAAACTCAATGGAAATTCTGAACCTTTTGATCGATATTTTAATGTAAGTGATTGAATATTGTTTACATAAAACGATTTAGTCGAATAAAGCACTCCTTCGACTAAACAATTTAAAATTCTAGTTCTAAGAATTTTTATCCATTTTGAGACAATTTTGAAAATTCTGCAAAATTTCAATTTGCGATTCACATAAATGAATGAGAATAATGATCTGTTTGAATACAAATAATACGTTTGTTAATATACATACATATATGTATATGAAAATATAAGTTATAATATCAATACAAGATGGTCTGATCTTTCTTGGATATACTTTGATATGCGTTAGCGGGTGTTAGAATGTTGGATACTGCTGCATTCGATGTTCCATTGGCGCTCATCGTTTCGGTGTCCATCACAACTTCAATTTCTTGAAAATTTTCAAGTCTCTGGATGTCTTTATCGTTTCTCAACTTGGTATTCGGTAATTTCCTTAATTTGAGAATTTGATGAGGTTTTAAATTCAATTCTTCACAGCACGTTTGTATCAATCGTTGATAAGTCAAATCGTCTTGCGGCAGTTCCGTTTCCACGAAGTCTGGATCTTGAGAATTCGCGACTCGAATTTTCACCACTAATTCTAAAAGAGAGAAACAAGGTTTTTATTATTAAATCTGATTTGTCTCCGACAAATTGAACATGTAATTGAATGAATAGATGAAAATTTCTGACCGTTGGAAGAATTTGTTGATTTAATCACGGGGCTGGACAAAGGTGTGTTCCTGGAAGTCGTATGATTGGAAGATTGGCATGATGTATTCTGCGCTATATCATTGGTAGTTTTTGAATTAGGAAATGTATGTAGTAGATCTAGAATTTCTAGATTGGTACATAAGGATGCCGGAATTTCTCCTTTGTAAGTTTTCAAATTTCTATCAGCACCGTTTTTTAAAAGTAAAGCAGCGACGTCTACAAACCCTCTCCTACAAGCCCAATGCAAAGGTGTCCTGTAAAGAAATTTTAATAGAATTATCAAAAATTTCATCTGCGCTTTGGAGCAAGAGAAGCGAAGTAACTTTATTAAAATTCATAACGTAACTTGATGAATGAGATTTGTGCTTCCTAGCGCAATGTATTTGAGATTCAGTAATAGTTTTTGTGCAAGATTTTGAAATAGTTGAAAGTTATTACCATCCATTAACATGGTGTCTCGAATTAACATTTACACCATCATTTATGAGTCCTTGTACCGCGTATGTGTCACCTTGGCAGGCAGCTTCTCTGAGACGTTCCTCTAATATTCGTTGATTATCCATAACGAAGATGTAAATTACTTCTGATGTTTTCTTGATTTATAACGCTACCATACACTTTGTTAATATGTCATTCATGAGAAATTGAAAAAATCCTATCGTATATTAGAATTACATTCATGATTTTAAATATTATGCATGTTTTTATGTGTTGAATTGTTTTGTGTGAGAGTAAAATTTTAATATCTTGCGGATGATTACAAAAGATTGAGGACTGTCATTTTGACAGATATGAGGATCTAAACAAAATTACAGCTGATTATACGAGGATTCCGACTGGTGTTAAAGCCAGATTGCTTTGTCATTTGCTAAAAACTGGTGATTTCTGGTAGAGTCACTAAAATTTCCTAGAGATCAAGCAATTATAGTGGAGTTGGCCTGTATATAGGGACCCTGAGCCCATGCAGCAGAGCTACCGATGGGCTTTGCAGTTGAGGGAAAGAACAAAGACATATTCACCGGCAATCGTACTTCTCTCTCTGTACATGCAATTGTATTGCCGCGTTCATTTCAATTTGTATTGAATTCAATGGCTACAGCTTGACAAACTCCCATGTTTTGATTGGGAAGACAGCAAATTGGTATCGACGTTTTATTATTGTAATCATACGTACAGATACGACACTTCATTTTCAAGTGGTTTCCACATTTTTTCTACAACTTTATAACATTTGGAATTTTAATCTGTAAATCATAACACTAATTTTAATGCCGTTTACAAACAATGAGTATCGACAGCGAGAAAAAGTCTAACGAATCGATTGTTTCGTTTGCACAAAATGTGGATCAAGAAAATTGTGGAAATGGAAATACCAAAAATGAACCTATAACCCCGGACACGGTGCTACATTTATCCACCATCACGGACAGTATGATCATTTTTTATTTTAACAAACTATTCGCCACACATTTTGCAACTGAATACTTTGTTTACAATATATTGCATTTCACTGTGCATAGGAAAATGCATAAATAAAAAGTGTATATAACATTCAAATTGATTAAAAATTCAGCACATTTATATCATTATATCATGTGATTCTGACATCACTTCGATATCAGTGTCGAAGGATATTTATTGTTCAAAGATATAAAATTCAATTGAATATCGAATTGAAAAATTTGTATTTCCATTGTAGAATACTTGTGTTCGCCCGAAGCAAATATTTATGACATAGATTTTACAAGATTTCAAATTCGTGACCTAGAAACAGGAGCGATCTTATTTGAAATCACAAAACCTCCTGCCGTAGGTGAGTATCATAACTCGTGGATCTAGATGAATTAATTATTTCTCTCTTATCGGTGATTTATTGAATTTATTCTGAGTTCAGAATGTGATACTACTCAAGATACCGAGCCAGAATTCGAAGAAACCGCGTATGAAGATGCAAATACTGGTCGTTTTGTACGTTATCAGTTCACGCCGCAATTCTTGAAATTGAAGACCGTTGGAGCGACTATAGAATTTTTAGTCGGACCAAAGCCAGTGAATAATTTCAGAATGATCGAACGTCATTTTTTCCGGGACAGATTGTTGAAGACCTTTGATTTTCAGTTTGGATTTTGCATACCTAACAGTAAAAACACGTGTGAACACATTTACGAATTTCCCACCCTGCCAGCGGATTTGGGTAAGCTATAAGGAAGAAAGGATTTCTTACTTCGACGGTATACGTTACATTGATTTAGGACTAACTTCATTTTGACTTTTTACAGTTTCCGAGATGATTGCAAATCCATTTGAAACACGCTCGGACTCATTTTACTTCGTTGACAACAAATTGGTGATGCACAACAAGGCAGATTACGCGTACAATGGTGGACACGAACACGATATACTTTAACAAATTCTGTTGACTAGTCATATTGCGAGTGATAGATGGATTTTCTATACTGTTATTCAAAACCCATTCTGGTTGGTAAGCAAACTGACGGACATGGGTATCCTATAGCACAGTATTTGTATCGATAGTAATTTGAATAACTTTGCATTACTATCATGTTTTTTTGGATGTATACGAGAACACTGCAACTGTGTTACGTTATGAATGTAACGCAAAGCAACAAACAAGACGCTTAAATCTACACAATCCACATAAAAATCATTGTGATTTGTATAAAAGATAATATTATAAGATTTCTTTATTTTATGTTATGTTTAGTCACGAATTATATTGTTCTCTGGAAAAACAAAAAACAAAAAACAAAAGGTAAAAAAATATTGATGATGAATGATTCTCGGCGCTTCGATATTAGTGTGTATTATTAGATATCTAAATTATTGGTGTCAACCATTGAGACAATAAGAGCATTGGCGTAAAGCTCTTTTCCAAAGCAATGTTCCATTCCAACTGAAAATATTGAGATTTTTTTGAAAGCTTGCATTGTATCAATAAATTGAATAATGTCGATACAAAATATTAGGATAAATTTATTCGAATAATGATTTGAAAGATCAATCGTTTGATATTAATCATTTATCATTGAATTTGATTTACGAATTGAAAAACAAAAAAAAAGTATATATATTAAACCATAAGTTTACCAAGACTTTGTCACCTCACCAAATGATTTGATTGCATTTTACACTTGTGATTTTGTGATGAAAAATATGATAAAGCCATATACAATCGTGAGACGTTGTTTTATTGTTGTATTCGCTCACAAATTATTGTAAAATACTATTTGTAATATATTAAATTTCACATAAATATATACATGTACTTAAAAGATCGACAAACAGAATTAATTGACTTTTAATTTCTCAATTCATGGTCACGAAGTATTCTGATTGATAAACGTGTTGACTAGTTTCAAGAATTCTTGCGGTTTGTCCGCGTGAACCCAATGACGAGCGTCGTTGATGTATTCGAACCTAGCTTGAGGGAAAAATCTTTTAATACCTTCGTGATCTTCTTTACTTATATAATCGCTCTCGCCACCGCCTATGAATAACGTTGGACCTTCGTAAGTTTTTGAACCCACATCTGGGAATATTGATATTTGATTTAGAAAATTCGTTTCCAAAACTGGCAGGTTTACCCTCCATTTGTAAGTCCCAGGTTTCTCTTCTATGAGATTCATCAAGAGGAACTGAAACATTCGTAAAATATTTATAAACTGAAGATGAATTTGAGTACATTTTACGCATGAAATGTACCTGTCGCATCGCAGGACTCTTGATATTTCGTGACAGATATTCGTCTGCAATTTTGCGTGCTTTTACCAGAGATGTGATATTATTTAAAGGTACAGACTTCAAAGCTTCGAAAACTTGGGTCAATTGAAATAGACTTTGACTCCTTCGAACCGGAGACATGTCTACTACGATTAATCTTTCAACTATCTCTGGATAATTTAGAGCTACGTACATCACGCACGAACCTCCCATACTATGTCCCAATAGAATTGTTTTACTAATATTCAAATTCTTCATAAGATGGATTATGTCTAAGGACATATGATGATAACTCATTTCTTCGGTGTGAGGAGAATCTCCATGATTTCTGGCATCTACCGCTATCACCTACAGTTACTGAATTTAGAATAGTCCTTAAATTAATAATATTCCAATACTGATGATTTTCATAAAGATTTCAATACCTTACGATTAGTTTGTTGATGAATCGCCTTGGCCAAAGACGTCCAGTTGGTTTTGGATCCAAATAATCCATGCATGATCATGACAGGAGGGACATCGCTTTGCATATCTTTCGCAGACTCGTAAGAGGCATACGCTAGTTTAACTGAAATACATCTGTGATGGTAAATATAAATTTTAGTACAAAAAATGTTATTAATGAGCGAGGAATCTCATTTTTATGTAACAAGTTCATCTGTTGGCAGAGAAAATTCTGTACTTCATACACAGTTTTTATTGCAATTTTGTTTTTAAAAACAACTTTTGAAAATATAGAGAATCAAACATACCGTATAGAATTTAATATGTTACAAGCATTGTTGAATATATTGTATTTGTGTGGAAAGTGTGTGATATTACGATTTATCATTGGAATCATGATAAATTATAAATGATGAGTTTTAAGGTGACGTCTAAAATTACTGGAAAAAATTTTTCCTATTCGAAGGAAATTTGTAAATATTGCGGTGTGTTTCAAGTTGAAACCATTGAAACTGGGGCAGAGTTCGGCCCGTGTCACATGGAGCTGGAAAAGAGCGGAAAGTGGAATGCGGAACCTTTGGTTGAAGAGAGAGGCAAATATTCACTTCTCTCTTCAACCAAGGGTTCCGCGTAGTCCGCCTTCTTCGCCCTTTTTTTAGCTCCATCTGCATGTGACACGATACCAACGGAATCAACCAATCGTGCGATTTCATCATTCCATTCAAGAGAGAGAGAGGATCGATTGGGTGTGTTCAGCTCAATGTACCTTCGGGACATTGGTCGGGGCCCTACCGTTGTTATGGCAACAATCATAATGATATCGATTCAATCACTTCCGCCAACCTTCACTTCAAAAGTATGAACCGTCGACATGGTACGATCAGTGACGGTTAGTTTAGGTTATATATTTGTTCTTCTCTCACAGCATTGATTTAGTAATGATATTAAAATAAATGTTTATAAATGATATAAATCAAAATTGAAAGTATAAATACAGATATATTTTTGAAGATATTTAAAAAATGGCAACCATCGATAATCAACAAACAAAAATGTTAACTCTTCATGCATTTGACAATCAGGTTAGCTCATAAATGCTTTCATATTTTTCCCTTCAACATATGTTAGTATGTTTCGATTTTTTTCATTAGATTCTTATTTCAAAGATTACTTATCCCACCAATTTATTTTCATCAGATCATTGAACTTTACCCAAACGCATTTCACATGTGTTCTGTCAAATGCCAATTGATTAATGTCTCTCTTCAGGATGATTCGATGTTGGAAGCAATTCAAAATATGTCCAGTGAAAATCGTGATATCGTTGCCTTTGATTATTTACAAGAATGCGTGGGGAGTTTGGAGAGTAAAGATTCTGGGATCAATTTATCGCCTGCCTCGACTAGTAATTCGAACACTGATTTGCAGTTGGACAGTTTCGAAGATACATACAAAAACAGTGATCTGAATGGTTTAGATCTGAATTTCATCAAAATCGAAAATATGTTTCTACAAAGCGACAATGTTTCTCAAATTCATTCAAAAATTGCAAAAACGGATCTCGAAAATTTATCCAATTCTATGATCTATGGAGATTCTAACGAATATGCGTCTGTAAATATGGAGAATATGTCATCCTTGACATCGAATAAAGTTAATTTTGGACCATGTACCGAAGGTGTTAAGTTATCCGAAAATTATATTTTTTCATTCAACGAAGACAAAAATTTACAGCAACGACCGCAGCAAGAACAGCAGCATAGAACGTTAGATATCGTCGAAAACCAAGTTTGTAACGAAAATACGAAAAATCCAAACTTGGATTTTGTAGTCAAACCGACAATCGAGAATAAAAATCAATTTGAAGAGATGAAAACTTGCGAACAGTGTTCTATGACTTTCAGATATCAAAGGCACTTGGATAGACACTTGGAAGGTCACCAGAAAAACAACTGTTCCGATTGTAATGCGAAATTTGCACGACGTAAACATTTGGAAGTTCATTTGTTTCGAATTCACGGGAAAAAAATGACTAGAAATCCGTATTCGTGTGACGTATGTTCCGAAAGTTTTCCGAAACGTGCTTTGCTCGATAGGCATCGAGCTAAACACGATTTTCCAAACGATACAACATGCGCGTATTCCGGACCTACGTCGAACGGTGGAGAAAACTCATATCGAGTAGAAAAACAATGGAAATGTGAACACTGTCCGCGAAGTTTTGATAGCGAGCACACGTATTTGACTCACATACAGAATCATGGGAATTATAAATGTTTAGAGTGTAATGCCACGTTTGCGTCAAAAAGGACGATTCAAGAGCACTTCAAGGCAAGACATGCGCCCAAAGTGATCGGTACAAAAATTGCAAACAACGGTGAATAGATTTACATACAATACTTTCAAACATTATTCCAATAATTGTCTTTTCATTTGAATTTCAGGTATTCATTGCACTCTCTGTAAAGTTGGATTTTTGAGTAAAGATGAATATCTTTGTCATTTAGAATCCGTAATGCATTTGGAGAATGCGAGCAAAGAATCAGCATTGCACCTTACGTTCGCTTGTACAATTTGTTCGAAAACTTTGGTTTCGCAAAAAGCGCTCGATCAACATATCAGACGTATACACAAAGGCGAAAAACGATTTATCTGTGACATTTACGATTGTACCTTCCAATGTGCGAGGAGAACCGATTTGGATAGACATAAGCAATTACATATAGAAAAAAGAAACGTCATCTGCGAACATTGCGGTAAAACTTTCACCAGCGTGAGTATTCTAAACGATCATTTGTTGTACGTTCACAACAAGGAACGTCACTTCATTTGCGAAGAATGCGGAAAAGCATTTAAAAGAAATAGTCTACTTAAGCGACACAAGTTATCCCATCAACAATTCCGACCGTTCGCTTGTATTCAATGCAACGCCGCTTTCAAAAGGTCGCATCATTTGACTCGACATCTGGAAACTTGTCATAAAATCAAAATCGAAAAAAGAAGAAAGGTAACAACGTTATTTCGAGTTATTCGAGTTTGCGAATGCAACCATTTTCCATTTAATTAACAAAGACTTTTTTTTTCTTCGATAGGTGATGAAATTGATGAAAACGGAAGATGGCATGTTGATACCTGTTCCAAAAGAATCAAAACAAGTCGTATCTAGAAATAATGAATTGGATAAGAAAGAGGACATTCTAAACACCTGTAATAATATTATTCCTTCAGGTATTGCGAATGATGATAATACAAACACGAACGTAGATACAACGCAACTTCAATCGGATTCGAATGTTTTTATTCAAAATCCAAACTTCCAGTTAGACCTTTCGAATCTCGCTTCTATCGGAAGTTCTGCTTCCCAGATTTTATCCTTGATAGATGTACAATCCGGTCAAGTAATTACATTAGAAATTACCAATTCGGATATTACGACTCCCAATGCGAATCAAATTCAAAAGAATTCTGATGAAATGTTAAGTCTTCCTGAAAATCAAGATTTAGGATTTGAGAACGAGCTTTCGATCATAGATCGAACTAATTATTTAGAACAATCTCATTACTCGGAGTTGTCGTTGCAAAATCAGGACAAATCGTTTCTCCTGGATGCAGACAACGGTGAGAAAATTGATCATTTACATATAGAAAATTATTTAGCTCAATCGTTTTCACCTTTTTTGAATATTTGAATCGAGGAATGAATTTCTTGTTTTTTTTCCTCTCTAATTTATTCTTCTTCTCCAAAATTGATTGATAGAAAAATTCGTGTTGCGTAAAATTATGATTTCGTTTAACGAGAAGAAGAGAAAGTTGACGATATTTGAGGGTCGGGATGCGAATAACCGAGCGAGCGCGCGAAAACAATTATTATCCACGAGATATCGTGGCATTGAAAAAATACCAGTCTTTAAAAATATGTGCGTTTAGAGCACGTCAAGACACATCATGTTTTTCTGTACATTTTTCAAGATGAACAAAAAATTCAAATACTTTGCGAAAGATCAATTAGTTTCTGAAAACTCGACTTGCTGTGATTTGGAAATAATTTATGAATCGAATAGAACAGATATTTTGTATCCGCAAATTTTTACAGAGACGGAAAAATTGTTTGTCAAGTTGGAAAGATGTTTTTTTCGTAAAAACTTATGACATCGATTGACATTGAAGTACAAAAATGCCGAGAATATGTTTTAATAGCGTGTGACACGTGCTTCGAGCGCGGTGAGTCGAGTTTGCCAGAGTTGACAGATTTCAAACAACAACGACAATTTGTTTTTGTGAAAATGTTTTTTTTATTCAATTGATTGAATCGCTTTATCGAACGAGCAGTTGAATAAAATATCTGCCTCTACATCTTTTTATACATATATACGGGGTGTTTCAGAAAATATTCCGAACCGTTCAAGAAGAAGTGATTCTTAAAGCAAAATCAAGACACTCGAGTGCCATAATTACAGATGATTGGAATAATCAATGTACTTGAAAACTCAGCATTTCTAAATGTTTCTTCTAAATAAAAAACTGTCTTGGTTTTGCTTCGAGAATACTCTCTATCCACGATAATTATTCTATTTTATAAAATATATCTCCAATACAAGTACGTAAATTCAACTTTCTTTTTCGTTTTTTGATTTTTCTTCATTTCATACACTGATTATATCCTAATCACGTTCTTGCATCCCGGCCCTCGTTTATTCCATTCCGTTTTTGTCTTATTTCAATGAATTTATAAAACAAGAAAATAAGTACAAAAGGGAATGAATGTTGATGCGATTTGAATTATAAAATGAAAAGGTGATTGATTAGTTGAATTATGTGGTTGTTTTTAGTAACATTTTATATACGTTTTTATATAGTATTGACTCATCTTGTTGAGATACTTGAAATTTTAAACAAAACAAATCAAGTTATGTATTAAACTTTTTTTTAATAGTTAATATACAAGGTGTTCTATTTTAAACTCGACAGGCGGATATATCTCGAAGATGAAATGTTCGAAGGGAAAAGACTGCTGTGATTTTTGATTTTGACCTTGAGCTTGACTTTCAAGGTCATTCGGAGGATTTTTGTCTTTTGAATGAGAATTCGTGCTTTGGGCTGCAGATCCTAAAACAGCGTGAAATTTTAGATCTGGTATGTTCTTGAGAAAACGTGGTCCGAAATTATCCCAGCGAGTTATTCAGAGTTGATCGGATTTTGGAACAGGGTTTGTTGATCAACCGGAACTTGGTTGATCATAACCTTTAACCGGTTATATTACATGCGGCAATCGTACAGCCGCCTAAAAGTGCAACTATGCAGGTGCGGTTCTTGTTAGATGCAACGAGGGGTTCTAAGGAAAAGCACTTCACCTCTCCCCATCCTAATAGATTGTATTTCGAGGACATATTCTGCAGCCAAAATGCAACAAGTTTTCTATTTGGCAAAATCTAAGGGGTTACACCAGTGTGGCAACTGAAACCAAAATGCTCTTTTCATGAATTTTTTGTGAAAATATGGTGAGAGGATAATAAAAAACTCTTGAAGTATGTCGTTGAACATATTTTTTAAGGGGTTATATCTGTTTGAAGCCTACAGTTAACCCATTAGGTCCCAAAATGACATTTTTTCGTTGCGTTTTTCAACGCTTGTACTTTCTGAGAAAAAAACTCCTGCAAAATTCTAGAATAAGCATTGTCGATGTACAATTAACTCATCTCTCCAAAAAGAATTCATGAAAATAGTGTTTTTTACACTGGTGTAACCCCTTAATTTGAGGCTGAATTTATCCAGCTATGAGAATTTTTAGAATTTTTCCAAAACCACATTTACCAAGTTGGAAAATGGTAGATCTTTGATAGCTAAAAATTGAATTATCCCGTCATTCCTTGTTTCGGAGCTATAATAATTTCAAGTCGTTGAATTTGCTGGGAACTAAAAAATTGCAAATAACCATAACTTCGAAGCAAAGAATGACAGTATTGTCAGATTGTTTTCCAGAGGCCCCCTCCATCAAGACATTTTGACTCTACGCAATGAAATTTCTTTTGTCGGCGGCTTCATTGTGTGCGTAGAATTTTTATACAGATGGGGCTTGATGGAGAGGGCAAAACTTAGTTTCTGGCATCACTGCTTGCGAATGGTATAAAGCAGGGTACCCAAGCATTAATGGGAGCTCGAGTTTGCCGAACGAGTATCCGTGTGATCAAACGGATATTAAACTATATTTATGTTAGTGAGAACATCAGTGCCGTCTGACGCAAGGGCACTCGTTCGGCAAACTCAAGCTCCCATTAATGCTCCAATATTTAGCATCAAAGATGAGTTGGGAGAGAGATCACTACACTGAGAGAAATTTGGCGCTCCCTCTATACTTGAGGTTTCCTGGCTGCGTGACATCGGAGTTCCGACTTTTAGGCAGTGCTATCTTTGTTTAAATCTCATTGGATAAAAAGAAAGACAATTGCCTATAAGTCGGATCTCTCTCTCTCTCAATTTAACCACACTTATTTCTATTGAAATCATAGGCAATGCTCGCTCCAGTAGTATATGCTCTAAGCATCGGAGTAGCAGCTACTCCGATCAGTGTACATTAACTAAGTTCGTTTACTGGCGTCTCAAGTTATCTCAACTTGCTCCAAGTATTCCGAATTCGCTATTTCCAGTGATAGAAACAAATTGATTGGTTTGGTACAAGTTGGAGCAACTCAGGACAGGTAGAACTGCCCCGCGATTTTGGTGAGAGGTCATAAACTCGAATGAATATCCTTCACATGGACAGACTTGATCGTCTGAAGACCATCAGCCAACCATTGCAACTCGTCGCTGAGTTTTCGTCGAGCATCTGTGAACAACGGGTGAGCTAAGTAATCGTAACTTCTCTCCCGTCTATCTCTTTGGTGAAAGAAAAATCGATTCAACGGAGTTGGGTGAGAAGGAAAGTGAATAAATCCTATGTGGAAATTGGCGTGACTCTCTCTCTCTTATCGAGACTCAAATAACTCTTAATTCAAAGAAAAAAGAGAGATAACAAACTCGATCGCGTTAGTTATGATCGTCAGAACAAAAAACAGGTGTGATGCTATTCTAGGTGCCTTCCGTGGTACTGGTTATTCGAGGAGCTGGTGACGCTCTCTCAGAACAAGTCCAGCTACTAGGGTACGTGGGTGCGCTAAACCCGAAGACTGAAATAACTTTCCACGATTAATTTCGGCACAGAACCCACCAGGACTTTGGGATCAACCCCCCACCATCTTTGTCCCCTGCGATTCCAGGAACTTTATTCGTTCAAGCGACTACCTTGCTAAAAATGCTAGGCAGAACCGGACGGAAAATGGTTGTCATCAGCCTTCGAACGGTGGTTTCTTTCCCAGGTAATCCGAGCAAAACCTGGAAACTTTTCTACCCGATTTGGTCCGGAATTTCCAACTCGGAATATCCTGTCAAGAATTGATAGACATTTTTTGGGACGGTTCTATTTGGAATTCACAGACTGTGATATCCAGTCAAAAACTGACGAAAATTTTCCTGCTAGGTTTTGACAGGATGTTTCAAGTTAGTGATTCAGGGTTTGCAGCGTGGCAGCAGCCAAATCGTTCATAACAAACTACGGGCAAACGCCACAATTGAATCAAAATATCGCTCTGTACAGCATTTCTCTGACTCCAGTAGGAAGATTGAGGCGTTCGCCCGTAGTTTGTTATAAACGATTTGGCTGCTTTTCTTCGCCACATTGTTTACAAATCGGGCTCTTTATCGGACAGTTCTTCTTTCCTTACGGCTGTACGAATAACAGTTGAAGCAATGCTGGACAGTGTCGCACCAGAACACTTTGAACGAATTCCAGCCGATACACAATCGTATCACTATGGATCACCTCAATGATCACATTGTTAGAAGATGCATTGTTGCATCTTCTTCTTCTTCTTCTTCCAACTATTTTAAGCGACTAAGTTAATTAGTGGCTAAGTCGTTTTTCTTGCCAGGTTCTAACAAAAGCTCATCATCCTTTAGCAATTCATCGACGTTGCTTACAATGAATCTCAGGTGTAATGAGTTTTTGCTCAGTTCGATGAGCACTCCGCTCTTCGTCTTTTTTATGGCTTTCACCCTCAAATCGGGGAGTCTAGGTTTCGCAACTGCGAGTAGTTGTTTCTCGATGTCACACCTTGCTTTCGACTGCACAGTTTTAACCACCGCATCTAATTCACAAACTCCCTTACGCTGCTCTTCCATGGATCGGAATCATCCCAGCCCTAACAACTTTAAAATAAAGAGTTCCAATAGAAATTTATATTTCATCATTGATTGGTTGATTTTCCATTCTGCTGGAGTGGATTCCGGTTCATGGGAGACAAGGGCACACGTTTTCGACGGAACGAAAGATGAAATGTTCTGTTCCGGTTGAATAATTTGAAGGCTTTGAGCAGTTTATTTGCAGCCACCCTGGTGCCACTCTAGCGTTCACCTCTGCCAAAGAACGTCCCGCCTGTAGTTTTTTATTTTTTTTTTTAGTCGTAGCTCGTTCTGGTATTTTCTCTTCGCTTCTTTCCCCGGTTGATCAAGTTCAATTCCATTTTCCACCTCTATTTCAACACATTCATACTTTCAAAATTCTTATTCAACGTGATGTTATCTTTTTCAACTCTCATTCGTTGCGTATCGCGGAAAACTTGAGGCTTTGAAGATTTTGGTGGCTTGAAATTTCGCGCTCTTTCAGAATTTGCAGTCAAAAACGGGGATTCTCGTTTGAAAACCAAAATTCAACCTCCAAGGTCAAGTCCAAGATTAAAATGGAAAATCACAGTCTTTTGTACGAACATTTTTCCCTATTAAACGGTTTGTTTCCAAGATATCAGACTGTTAAATTCAAAATGTGACACCCTGTATACCTGTAGAAATAAAAAATATGTAAAAGTAGGGTTTTTTCTTTGTTTAAATACAAAATATCTGTGAGAGACAAATTGTCAAGATAATGTTAATTCGAGCTTATCGAAGCGAATGTCTGTGGTGTGAAATGGTTAAGAAATAGGAAACAACGTTGTGATGATGTTACAAAGGGGGAAAAAATCTTGATACATTTATTGTGGGGAAAATATCGACTATTTTTATAAAGCGTAGGATGCAGCGGTAGAGGAAATTTCGAATTGAAAGAGAATCAATTGTTCTTTAAACATTTATTATCTCTCATTCATATCTACTTATATAAATTTCAATGGGATTGAAAGTTTTTATACAAATTTTATACAAAGTTTTTAATTACATTCTCATTACATTCACTCAACACTGATCAAGTAGGAACTGTTATATCCCTTTAAAGTTCAATATTGTTTTTTAACCGAGTTTTCAACACCTTGGAATGTTAACAAAATAATTCAGTTTTTCTTATTTATAATTTATTATTTAGAATTTTTTTTTGTATTATTTATTTTATTTGGAAAGTTGAAAATCAATTCATTCATCTTCGTACGGTGGATAATTGGATTTAGGGATTGTGAAAAAATAGTTAATAAACACAAATCTCTCATCCACTGGATTTGTGTGGTTTTTGAAAATTCATTCTTCAACAATCCCTAAAAGTGGAAATGTATCGTAACGTATTACACGAGCGACTGAAAAGTTTTTACGATTATTTTCTTTGATATTCTCAAAGCTTTTACAATTTATTTTTAGTATGTATTTGAATTGTCAAATTTTTTAATCAATATATTAACATTTTTCCACTAACCAACAGCAGTGTGGTCATTTACAAAGTTAAATCAATTTTACTAATTCATGGATAAATAATTAAAAACAAACATGTTTTGGTATCTTTTCATCGTAAGATAAACTTCCCTTGTATCACTGAATTATTATCTCAGCTGCGAATTTTAAGATATGATAAAAAACTGAATAAAATGTTTTTGTTTTTTACGTGTATGCAAATTTGATCAATTAAATAGAGAATTAAACAGAAATTTGTTCTCGTGGGGGGTGTTATGTACGATTTATGTATAAAAATGTGTAAATATCTCAATATACATATGCTCCAATTTCAGGAAAAGATTTGTTCACTTTAAAAACATCTCTAGACAACATTTTTGATTGAATTCAAAGGTATAATTTTGTAAAATAGTCATGAACGAATCCATAAAGCTTATTTTATTTTCTAATAAGAAGACTTTTGCAAGAACGGTAACATAGATGAATATATCGTGGGGATAAAATAATGAAAATTTCTTTGAAAATAAATGGAAATATTTGAAGAAGAAAAAATGGAATAAACTTTATTAACCTATTCAAAAATACTCCAGTCTTCATATTTACAAACACTTGTTGGACTTTGATCGGAAAAGTTGTGTTCTTTCAATGCCATTCTGGTATTGAAACCTTTAAATGCAACAAATAAATTATTTAGAAACAAGTTTAGAAGAAAGTTAGCTGAACCTAGACCTAAATTATACGCAGAAGGCTCTCAAATGTTTCTTCTCTTATTTTATCCAAAGATTAAGAGATGGAACAACTCTTTCTTCTTTGAACAAGGATAAAATACGATAAATATAACTTTGAATTTGTTCAATTATTCATAAATAAGATAAGAAAAAACTTAATTCCTTACGATTCATATAACTCTACGTAATCTTAAAGCGATACTAGACAGAAAATATGTATTTTTGTTGATATTTTCATTCAACGAGAAAATTAATTACAATAACAAACATAAAGAAAACACAAGAGAAAATTATATACATCCATGATTAAAATAAGAACAAGAGCAACAGATATTTTTTTCCGATTTACGAATCAACTATCCTTAAATTAACGATCAATCCAAAACATGCCTTTATAAAAGTGATTATTAATTTATAATCATCATAATAAAAAGAAAAAAAAAATCTTGCGAGAAGTGAGATTTTTTACTCCAATATAATTTTTTGGATCAAAAACAATTGAAACGTTGCAGGGTTGTAAAGAAATTCACGCAGGGAGATTTGATATAATCGAGGATACTTGATGAAATAGCAGGAATTAAAAGTACTGTGAGTTTGTTTGACTGTGTGTTTCATAGTTCGTAACTCTCTGTAAAGCACATAAAATGGAAAAAGAATTCTTTTTGAATTATTTTGATCTGATGTTTGTACTGAATTTGTGTGAGAGAGATGGTAACATGAATTACAAAACATGATTATAAAACTTACATCAACAACCTATCAAATCAATATTCTCGAACGGTCTGGTTTTGATTTTTGAAATTTCAGTCGTGGGAATGAAGAAAGAAAATGCAAATTACTCAATACGCGTGTCATTTTCAATGTCTTTTCAATATTTTTGACTTACGAGTGTAAAAGAATGTGAACGTTCATTCGTGAATTGTAATTTATGGATCCATCCTGTAGACCTTCTTTCACGATAAATAATCATGCAATAAGTTTATTCAACGCTCAGTTTCAATTCATTGAAAAAGTAGACGAATTTTATTGAGTTTATTGGCCCTTGATATTTTTTTCCTTTTTTTTGGTTTTCTTTAGAAACATTGAGATTTGTACCGTTTCACATGATCGTAAATCTGAATTTTGTGTTTCAACAAGTTTCTTTGGGTAATAAAATTTGAAAATATAATTGTCAAGACTGCGAGGTTTACTATACACAACTGATTCTTGTTTCTTACGAAGTAAACCTATATACAAGTACACCTATCATAGCGGCAGTCGCTCCTCCGAGTAAACTCCACATAAGTTTAGTGGATTTTGTATTCTTTTGATTTTCTTGGCTCGAATATTTTTTGATAGAACCGTTATTCGTGGCTTTATTCGTACCCAGCATTTTACGATAAAGGTTTTTCTGTTGCTGCATGTCCTTAGCGTTCTTTTCTTTCAACGCTTGAAGCTCCTGTTGAATACATTTTGTTTCTGGTTCCAATTTGGCAGCTTGAAGTAAAGTTGTGTAAGCTAACGAATATTCTCCTTGATGATGTAAAATTTTACCTGAGATCGCAATAAATGTTCATGTTTAAGAGATTCTCTTGTTTGAAAGTAAGAATATGTACCTTTTCTGTAGAGCGCTTTAACGTTATGCGGTTGACAACTGAGGACATTTTCTACACTCTTCAAGGCCGCGCTGTAAGCTTGAGTCTTGATTTGAGCAGCCGCTAAATTGTTGTAGATTTTCATTTTGTCTTCCAATAATTCTTGTAATTCAGCATCGGAGATGGACTCTTCTTTGTCGTCCACCGAGGTACTCGTTGGCGCGAAGAACATTAATGCTCTTCTGTAACACTGAATGGCTAATTCCGGTTCGTCTCGAGTGAACCACCAGTTCCCTCGTTCTCGTTTTAAATTCCTGTTGGATGAAAGAGGAATGAAATTACAACAGAGTTCGAATAACTATGTTTTCTCCGTGGAAAGTCATTTTTGTTACCCAATCCTTTTTCTTTCATTGATGTCAAGAGTGTCAATATCTTTCTCAAAATCCACTTTTAGCAACGTCACTGTGTAATTAATGGTAGCTGCAGGTGGTATCAAAGGTGCTTTTCCTAAATTGCCGTACGCGAATCTTGAAGCAACTTCAATTTCTGCTACTTCGCCAACGTCCATCAGAGCAACCGCTAAATCCAATCCCTGAATTTGATTTATGGGCTTGTTATACGAGAAACGATATAAATAACGTGATTATCGACGCTCATAATGTATACAACCTGAACTATTTCTACATCTCCTAATTGAATGACGATCTCTTCGTATTCATCCACAATAGTACCATCTTCGAGTTTGCCAACAATTTTTAGAGTACACATGTCTGTTTTTTGAGGTCGAGTTCCAGATTCTCCTTTTGTCAAAACTTTTTTTCGTAACTGACCATTTCCGAGGATGTCCATCCATTCGTTTTCAGGATGTTCGCTCAAAGCTGCTTTGGTCAAAGGATCGTTTGGATCTACATCAAAATTCAGTTCTTCGCGAATCATATCCGCTTGAGTACATCCTGGTTGAACAGGCTCGTCCTCCATTTTTGCGAGTTTTTATATTTCACGAATGAGCTTAAACAAACCAAAATTATATTATAGCATGAATTTTGAAGAGACGTTAAATTTGATTACAAGTTGAATTCTTATGTCGAATATAATGTACGAATATATAACTTGTACCCGAGTACGAGCGATACATAGAACTGAAATGAGATCTTCAAACTCAATTATTTGATGCACAGAGCAATGGTATTGCAATATTGATTCTATGATTACATGACACGAGCTTGTGAAACATAGTTTTATTTGGAACTGTAACGCAATTGATAAATGGAATGAAAAGAAACAAAAGGAAAACAATCTACCGTAAATAAATTGAAAAAAGAATTGAAGAATGCATTGCCATTTACGTAAATGAGTATGAACGTATTGGTACGCATAGATAACGTGAATTGGAAAAAAAATGTTAATATCATTGTTAGATGATAACGTAACATGCTGGAAAAAAATATTCAAAATATCCCACACATGATGCTGGATTATAAATCTTAGATGATGATGAAATGAGTAAATGAATGAATAAACGGAGCATTGAGAATTTCAAATGAATCATCAGGAAAGCAATTCAAATAGTAAAGATGATTATACACAATGCGTTACGAAAATTCAAAGGTTAGGAATAAAAAGTTGGTATAAAAATACATCTGAAATCTATGAAGAAGAATGTAATGGAGAAAAAAATTAATGTATATATATTTGTTGAATGAATTAATACGGGATTCGATGAGAAATGTATTCTCAATGAAAATTTGCTAACTCATTATTCAAATTAAAATTTACTTGCAACTTCAATGTCATAGAAAAATTATAATTCAAGTGAAATATAGAATGTTTGAAGATTCTTTTTCTTTGATACCTGAACAGCGTTGAAAGCACTAATTGCGGAAGAAATTTATTAAATTATATATTTTTTGGATGTTTTATAACAAAACGTGCCGAAACGTGAAGGTTCGCTGACTTTACCGTGTGCCGGTATTTAATGTATAGAGTTCACACCAGAGGGCTGCGGGGTGAGCCCCTAATGTCCCGAACGGTAAAGTATCAATAATACCGAAAATTCATAATCCCGACGGCAGTGATGCCAGTATTCCCTAGAAAAATCTTCAGATTTTTTGGCATTGCAAAGAAACCGAAATTCTGCTGAGATCACCGTTCCGTTCCAATAGAATATTCCGATGCATGGGAGAGCACCCTTAGGCTAACCTCCCATGGACCGGAATTCGTTCCGGCGGAATGACTTTAAACCAATCGCTTTCACAATTTCTTTTAGAGCGTTCTATCAGAAATCTATACAAAATTGTGCATTGGTTCAATTTTCATTCCGCCGGAACGAATTCCGGTCCATGGGAGGCCAGCCTTACCCCGGGTACTCATGCTAGCGACTGTCGCGCGCAACATCATTACCCCGGGTAGAAAAAGGAGGAAAGATGTTTCCAACTCGGATATCTTTTTTCTTCTAATGATGTCGCGCGCGACAGTCGCTAGCATGATTACCCGGGGTTAGAAGGGAAAAGAGGAAAGATGTTCTCAACTCGGATCTCTCTTCCGATTAGTACCCGGGACCTGGGGTTAGATACTTTTATACAGAAGCTTTCCGAAGTGTGTGACCCGGGGCGTCAGGGGCGTGGAATGAACCAATAGGAATCCGTAGTTCACGCCCCAGACGTCTTGGGTCAAACACTTCGGAAAGCTCCACAATTTAAAAGTGAATTATGCTCCTGTTGATGGTTCATCATTGCTCTAAATCATATAAAAGTCTAATAATTGATTTGTACTGAAATTCATAATATTTTATTAGGGGTTATGCAACTTCGGGCTTCTGAAATTCAGGCGTATGATTATAGGGCTTAGGCTGGCCTCCCATGGACCGGAATTCGTTCCGGCGGAATGAAAATTGAACCAATGCACAATTTTTTATAGATTTCTGATAGAACGCTCTAAAAGAAATTGTGAAAGCGATTGGTTTAAAGTGATTCCGCCGGAACGAATTCCGGTCCATGGGAGGTTAGCCTTGGTAGGGGTCAATAGGCCCGAAAGTAAATAGTCCCGAAAGGCAATTGTCCATAATGAAATAGCCCCGAATGAAATTACGCCCGAAAAAACCCCACGTGTTTCCAGCCGTGCTCCAGTCACCGTAATAGTTACCAATTTGTTTTCGGGGCTATTTTCGTTCGGGACTATTTCATTATGGACAATTGCCTTTCGGGACTATTTCTTCTCGGGTCTATTGACCTCTACCGTTAGCCTTATGAATTTTGGGGCTTACGATAACCTACCCCAGTCTTCCCTAGGAAAATCTTCAGATTCTTCGTTCATTGGTCATTTCTTTCGGAATTGAAAATATGATTGGCCGATCATACAAGACGTGACCAATCATTAGATGCTGAAGATTCACCTGGCAATTCTGCCCATATGACACACGGGGGCCTTGGGGAACGTACCCCAGGGAAGTTCGTTGGATATACAATTTTATTTATGAATGAAAGCGTAATTGTAAACAAGGGCGCATAAGATACATTTGATCTCAATTGTAAATTCTATTCAAGAATCAATACAACGTGATTAAAGAATGAAATATTTTTTAACTAGGTCATATTTTCATTAAAATATCCTCAACCGTCCAGTATGGGAAAATTTGAAGGTTATAATTGAAAAGTTTGAAAATGTGAGTATCCTAATTTCAATTATTTGAAAATGTCTAACGATTCAATTAAAAATTTTCACATACATGTCTGATAATTATTTCCAAATTCAATAAGAGAATGTAAAAAGGCAGGGATAATTTTTGATACTTTCTGTTCAAATTTAGGCTATGTCTAGAAACACTATCTAAAGTATCTGCAACATGGGCTTGTAGACACTAAAATATATAGGAGCGTCCAGAAGCTGGAATTCAAGAAACTCAAAAGTTTGAGTGGCTCGAAGCTAGAGTTGAAGACACTCAAAGTATCCCAGGGTCTGGAAATTTTTAATACAAATATACTCCCTTCGAGTGACTGTAAATTATTCTCAAAGAATACTCGGAGACACTCGATCGATTATTTTGAATGCAGGAAATTCAAAATTCAGTGGAATTATTTCAGCAATTAATTTTAAAAAAATACAACCACAATACAGAATTTGGTGATGAAATCATTGTAACTTATGCTTTCCTTGATTTTCAATATGATTATTATATTTATACTCAATATCTTTCAAATGACAAAAGTGTTGTTGCGAAAGGAACAGTTCAGAACGAAATTCAATGTTCAATTTTATAAATTCAATCAACCGAAGAGAATTCTAAACAAGAAAACATCTCTTCTTGATTAAAATTAGTGACATACAATTAGATTTTTTAACGAGAATTGAAGGAAAAGAGAAAGTTCCATTTTTTAAAATTAATTGCTGAAATAATTAACTAAATTTTGAATTTCCCGCGTTCGAAATAATCAATTAAGTGTCTCTGATTATTTCTTTGAGAATAACTTACGGTCACTCGAAGAAAGTATATTTTTACTAAAAACTTCCAACCACTCGGATACTTTGAGTGTCTTCAACTCTAACTTCGAAGCACTCAAACTTCCGAGTGTTTTGAATTCCAGCTTCTAGACACTCCTACATATTTTAGTGTCTACAAGCCCATGTTACAGACACTTTTGAGTGTCTCTAGATGTAGCCTTAAATTTAACATATGTCTGCACTGGGAAAAATGATATGTTGAATCGACTCGCACCTACCATGTAGCTAACTTCATGTTAATTCAACTTTAAAGCAAGTTGTTGTTCCTGCATGCTTTATACAAGTAAAAACAACACAGAGAGTCTATCACTTAAACTTGGTATCGATGTTGGATCACCTTGTTTCCAAGTATCATTTTCAATTCTTGCCGAACAATTAAATTTAAATTGCACTCCCCACAGAGCGGAGAACTCATTAAAAAATTTACTTTGAAACGTCAGTGTAACTAATTGTCAGAATGTACTGCTTTCTGTAACTTGAATTGAATTTTGTAGATTTTATCAACAAATATACATCATTGGAACTATCTACAAGCACTTTCAGGTAGAAATGATGTGGACTTATTACACTCGAATCACAGTGCCTTGAAATTCATCACCGCAATCAAATACCGCATCATCAAAATGGCTGGTTCGTATGAATCTCTTTTTCTCTTATGTGAAATTCAATTGATATCTCATCGACTCAATTTTTTCATCCATCGCAGCATGTTCGAGAGAAGAGATTGAAAAAAAGCGTCTATTAGCTTTAGAAAGAAAAAGACAATCTTTATTGAGAGCCAGATCTGCATGTCATTCTGGCACGCCTAACACCCCAACGCAATACAATAGAAATAATTCCTCCAATCGATATCAACATAATTTACAAACAAAGCAAGAAGGAATTGGGAAATCAAATTTAAAATCCGAGCGTTTCAATCCTATCAACGTGGCAACATTTTTCGGTAAAGATCAAGTTTACATGGTGACATGTGTCATGAAAACTGAAACAACATTCACCGCCGACATGTCACCGTTTTGTCCAGCAATTGTAGATATATTTAAAACAGTATCCAGTAAACAATACGGTAATTTTTGAATTGAATTTCTCATGTTTGCATATGTATCATAATTAACGCGAATCTATCTCTTTGTTTTAGATGCCAAACAGAGATTGTGGAATTTCCATATCAAAGATTACGATTCATTGGTGGAAAAAGTAGTTAGAGCTGGTGCATCTGTCAATGGAATACCAAGAAACATTCTTCAAGTAATCCAATTGATTATAAATAATTTCTTGATAATCAATTTTTGAGAATAATTATAGAAACGTAATTATCAAAATTTTCAGATATTCCAGAAGAATATGAATAATAAAGTACCTGATTATGATTTATCTTGTATAGATCCGGCTTTGGTTACAAGATTGATGCCTTTTCAGAGAGATGGAATTTGGTAATCTATAGTTTTAGGTTCTGATAGGATTTCTCTCTAAGTTGAAGACATTTTAAATAGATTTATGATTGCATGTTTACAGTTACGCAATATCGAAGCAAGGTAAATGCATCATAGCCGATGATATGGGTTTAGGAAAAACGATACAAGCATTAGGAGTAGCTCATTATTATAAACAGGATTGGCCGTTATTAATTGTAGCACCATCGTCCGTTAAGTAAGATCAGCATTATAAAAAAGTTCTCTATCTATTATTCATCTTATAAAATAAATCTATCGAATTACAGATATGCATGGTCCGAAGCTATATATAGGTTTTTACCAACGATACCTGCACATTATGTCTCCCAAGTTACCTGTGCGAAAGATTTCATTGATCACGATAAAATTATTATAGTATCGTATGATTTATTGGTCCGAAGAAAAGAAGCTTTTGAGAATCGACTTTTCGGTTTTGTCATTCTGGTGATTATCTTTGATTAAAAATTATTATTGTTCGATTAACGCGAAATAAAAAAGATTTTATCCGTAGGATGAGTCGCATGCCTTGAAAAATTACAAAACTGCTAGATATCAAGCTGTGAAGTCTGTAATCTCCCAAGCACGTCACGTTATTTTACTAAGTGGAACACCAGCTCTGTCTCGCCCTGAAGAACTTTATTCTCAAATTACTCTAGTGAAACCCAATTTTATGAGGTACGTCGACCCGCAACTATAAAAATAGTGATAAAAAAAACTGTGGCGATGTGGATTTTTTCAGCATTCAAAATTATGGAATTCGTTATTGCGATGGAAAGAGAAGCAATTTTGGATGGGATTTTTCAGGTGTATCGAATGCACAGGAGTTACAATGTTTATTGAAATGTACTTGTATGATTAGAAGATTGAAGACTGAAGTATTAGAGCAATTGCCTGATAAGATAAGGTATTTTAAATTCAAAAGCTCCTCGTTGTATATTCGTAACACATATGAGCTTTCATTCGTTTTAGGCAAATTATTGTATTAAATCCGGATTTAATAAAAGCGGGTACTAGAGAAATGCAAGAATGCTCGAAAAAAATGTGCAAACCACATTTAAATGGTGCTGAGAAACACAGATTACTCTTACAATACTACAGCGAATCTAGTATCGCAAGATTGAAAGCAGTTCTGTACGTATATTTATAACATTGGAGGTGGTTTGATTGGATCGATTGAGGAAATATTTTTATTCCAGGGAGTATATCACTACCTTGCTCGAAAAGAATCAGAAATTCCTCGTGTTTGCGCATCATCACACCGTTTTGGACGCAATCAGTGATTTAGTGAAATCGAAAAAAATAAAGTGAGTTTGAGGACCACGGAGTCCTTCAAGAAATGGACAAAATTTTGCTACGTACTTTCTGATCGACTAAACAATAAATGCAAATTTTACATCTACAATGATGAAGTAAATTACTTAAATTGAGCTCTTCGAACATGAAATTGAAATTGCAAATGATTGCTTAAAATTATGCGAACAATTATAAACGTATTAACCTGCAAATGTCAATAATTTTCTAACTCGTTTCCTCATGTTTAGGAATGTGTTTTGAGCTTTGGATTTATATTTAGAGCCAAGTCCTAGCAGGGAACTTGATTGCTATATATTTGAAATTTGTAATTATTGCTTAGCCATTTAAAAACTACGTAGAAATGATTATCAATTCCGCTCACACGTGATGATTGAAATCTTTTCTGATTATATAGATACATAAGAATTGATGGAAAAACAAATCCAGAACAACGCAAATACTTCGTCGATAAATTTCAATCTGAAAATGACTGCTTGGTCGCGGTTTTATCAATAACCGCTGCGAATTCTGGAATCACCTTAACGGCCTCGCAACTTGTAGTGTTCGCTGAATTGTTTTGGAATCCTGGGGTAAGTGAATTTTTCAATGAAAATGTCATATTTTTGCATTGATATTATAACAAATTTTAGATCCTGAATCAAGCGGAGGATAGAGTCCATAGGATTGGACAAAATAATAGCGTATTGATACAATACTTAGTTGCAAATAACACAGCCGACGATTATTTATGGGCCATCATCAAAAAGAAGATGAATGTATTGAACGAAGTTGGTCTCGATCAAAATTGCTCTTTAAATTCAGCAGATTTAACGGAACAAATAGTAAGAGGGCAATCGAATTTGGATTCTTTTGTAACCTCTACGCAACAGGATCAAGCTAACGAGCATAATGAAAATGATAAAAAAATGAACGATGCAGAGAATGAAGATTTCAAAAAATTACTCGAAATGGATGAAGATTTATTCAATGTAGATGATTGGAATGATGTCATGTAAAAGAGCATTGATTGCCTGTTGCTCGAGGTCAAACGAAACATGCAGAATGCTGTGATGTATGCATATGCATACTTTTGCAAGATTCAATGACAATAAAAATATACTTTTGTATGCTCGTGAAAAATTTCTTCAAATAGATATGCATATTTTTGAGATCATGATAAAAAATCGATATATATTTATATGAATTATTTTCCAAATAAAATGCGCATCAATGTTGTTTGCTCCATTGAAAAACAGATCATTATCAAATACCTAATTCCACAACATATTTTTCGCCATACAAAAAGAGCACGGTGATATTGGTTCAAAGAAGTGTGAACAGTACTGTGGAATTTCGTTACATGTGAATATAGAATTTTAAACAGCAGCAATTGAAGAATAAGAAAAAGAAAAATCGTGTTGCTGAAAATGCAAAGTTGTCTTCGAACAGCTTGAAGCTCAAAAAAGTACACGAAAAACCTAGTTTAAAAGACAGAACAAGAACTATATTTGATTGAAGAGGGAATTGCATTCCAAAATGCATAATCAAAAATAAAGAGTCAGCCTGAGTGACATGAGAATGATAATTTTCACAGAACATAAACCGATGATAGATGAAGAATGGAATTCGAGTATTTAAGATTATTAAATAACCTTTTATTTTGAGCCAACCAAAACTCATTTTTCCTAAAGAGCATTTAACCAATATTTCAACCTCAAATTCAGAAGAACGTGACTCTCGTCAGACAAAGTAATGTCAATATAAACTAAGAAACAATAAACAAAGTACGGTAGAATTGGGGATTAAACAAGCTTCTGCTATTGAATTTCAATTGGTATAACGTTTTGTGTACATGAGAACAGGAGTTCTCGTGATCAGAAACCCAAGAATCATTGCCTGAGATTTAGAAGAGTTTAGAGAGAGTTATTCGCTACACACCAATCTCCAACATTGTACACGTCATCATTGATTTTATTGATATATTCAGTGGTCGAATTGAAACTAGTGGTGTATGATATTTGAAAATCATCAGCATATTTTGAGATTTTGCATGAATGAATCTAGGAGAAAGAAAACAGAAGCAAACACAGAGCCTTGAGGAGCCCCAGACATAATCAACGTGATACGAGTGGTACAATTTTTTCGAGAAAGTCTACAAACAATTCATATATAATTCAAAATATCTCTCTGTACAGTACTTCTTTAGCGTCTCAAGAGATGCTGTACGGAGAGATGTTTTGAATCAACGTACGTATTTTTACGTTTGATCATTGATGAATTCTTATGAAATCGAGGATACGATTCGTTATACAAGAAGCAACCAATTATCAGAGATAATTGAAAGAATTGGTGAACGTCCAGCCGCTCGTGTCGTTTTAAGGGTGGAAATACATGTAAACGTATCGTTTTTTTAAGAATGTATTACGAAAAATTGGCTGAGGATCCATTAATGAAATAACGCACATCTTGAAAACTACGTTTCAAACTATCTTTATAATTTTGTTGAGAGAACAATATTTCAAAATGGCAGAGCTAAAAGTTGGTCCCTCGTTTTTGCGCCGTGCAGCCTACAGGCCTCAATTTTTTTCTCAAATCTAAAAACGAAAATTCTATCGTTAGAATACGTGAAAACGCACAACTTGACGGAGTCGAAACAAATGAAAATGAAAAATTAAAAATTCAGAAGCAATTTGAAAAAAACACTTTTGTGTTTCATCTAAAAATTGAAAAGAACAATGTAAATAAATTTTATTTTTAGTTTTTCTCTCCGCCAAGTTGTTCGTTTTGATATACTTTAACGATAGAATTTTGGTATTTTGATTTTAGATAAAAATTGAGACCTGTAGGCTGCACGAAAAAAATTTGTGAAGATAGTTTTGAACGTATGTTTTAAGGTGTGTTTGATTTCAATATTTTATCTTTAACCAATGAATTGTAATAATAACGCTCATACGATAGAAAGAGAGGTTTGGTACCATCGCTGGTAGCCCGTTAAGAAGTGAAATATGGTGAGAGGAGTAAAAGAAAGAATAAGTGAAAATGGAGAAAGAAAGGATACGATTTTTAGAGAAGAATATGAAACTATAACTAGTATTCCATTAGTAGAATATGAGATTGGTAGGGAAAGAGAGGCAAAGTTTTTGAGTGATAGGCAAATGATAGGAAGATACAGAGACAAGTACAAATTAGAGGAAGAATCTTGTGTGATATTTACGGACGGATCGAAAATTAGGAATAGTACCTCGGCAGGAGCAGCGACATTTACTGAGTGGAATAGTGATTTGCTGACTAGTCAAGTTAGTGTAAATAGTTTATTTTCGGTGCCCAGCGTGGAGGCTGTTGCAATATGTGAAGCTTTGAATAAAGCTTTAATGTATGCTAAGGATAGAGATGTGATTGCGCTGACAGATTCCTTAAGTTTAGTTCAGGCATTAGAAAACAATAAGATAATGACAGGAATGAATGAGTATGTGCTAAAAATTAAACACCTATTGGGTGAATGGGAGAAGAGAACTAGTGTGAAGAACAGAGTGATTGTGGGATGGGTGCCTGGTCATATTGGTGTAAAAGGAAACGAATGAGTGGATAAACTGGCGATCCAGTTAGCGATCTGAAAAGTTGGCTCAAAGAGATGTTGTTTGCAAGGAGTTTCACAAGGAGAAAAGAAGAAGGCGTCTGGAAGGGAAAAGATTATATTCTGAGATATATGGATGTATATACTCGAAATCCATGGTTTAAGGGTCTCAAAGGTAAAAGAGAGGATGTAGCGCTAGGTAATCGGTTACGAGCCAACCACTATAATCTGAATGAATCGCTGGCAAGGAAGAATATTTGTTAAGAAAATCGGTGCTAATGTGGAGAAATATGAATCATGTAGTGTTGAGCTGTGAATTGTTTAATAATGAAAGAGAAGAAGTGTTGGAATATACTAGATAGGAAAAAGTATCAAAGACCTATTGACATGAGAAATCTGTTATACAGGGAACATTTTGCAGTAATCAAGGCTGTGAGAAAGTTTTTCAAAAGAGTGAATAAAATTGTGTGATTCCAAAAGGAGGGAAGTATAGTGTCAGATCCTCAAGTGGTGGGGATAAGACTACGAGTTAAGGTTATGAACGATCTGTGCAATAAGGCTAGTTATCAGCCGGATGCATACTGGAGAAGTTTCTCGAATAGACTTCAAAGAAAAAAAAATAGTTCAAAAAAACTCTGCTAATTGATAAGCACGAAGCTTCCTCGTTTCTATCGGAGTAGCGTCTAACATCAGCTATATTGTCCTCATAATCAGAGATTGCAGTCCGAAAGGCATGATTCGACCACCACAGGACTATAACTGGGACGTGGCATAAGTTTCATTGCAATCGTATAATCAGAACAGAGGATATGCGCGTTCGCGAAATTACAATTTTTAACCACATTTTCTTTGCGAATTTCGTTCCTTTGTGGAACAGTGATAAAAATTTCATAAAGATTATAAAATTTGTTCACGTTTAGAGCTTAAAATTTTACAATTTCGTTTTTTAGATTTCAGAAATCATTGGCAAATTCAAAGTGTGCAATCTAGAGTACGTAATTCATTATTATTCACTTTGAATTTGCATCGATTACGTAGCTTTTGAGAGAGTTCACGCAAACTTTGACTTTTCTCCTCCTCCACTTCCCCACGCTTGAATCCCCTTAAACATGCCATCATGCGTTCAAAAGCACCTTATAACAATAGCGATAAGGGCCATGGAGCATCAGAAAACGGATGAAATTTTGCTGCGTAATTTTGAAACAATTATTAATCAATAATCCAAAATTGTAAGCAATAAAGTGCACTGCTAGGATTAAGCTCTGAATATAAATCCAAACCTCAAAACATATTCCTCAACATGAAAAACCGAATTATAAAAATTATTGACATTTGTAGATTGATATATTTATAATCGTTTGCATGATTTTGAAGAATTATTTGCAGGATTCAATTTCATATTCAAAGCTCAAATTTAACCATGTACTTTATCACTGCAGATTTTAAATTTGCGTTGATTCGTTAGTCGTTCAGAAAGCACTGAACAAAATTTCGGCCATTTTTTTCAAGGACTTTATGGCCTTTAGGAGTAAATGGGCGTAAAGCTTTATGTTTCTAGAGCTTTATTTTTTATGGAACACAGTGGGATTTTATGCTACTATTATGCAGTGTTCCGATATTCGGTGAGCTGGAAAATCACAGCTTGGTCACGTAATTGATTCTACGTCACGCACTAGTACAAATGCATGATCTTGTCGGTGTTCGCTCACCGATAAAAAGCGCATATATGCTAAGTGCGTGACGTAATAGTTTGTGACGTAGAATCATTCACGTACCCAAGCTGCGTTTTCCCAGCTCATTGAATACTACACTTATTATGGATAAAAATCATTTTTTCTTCCAATTTCCCTCCGATTAATTTGAACTTTTTTTCAAAGATATGCAGAGAAGATTCCGGGGATTCGCACGGTTTTTTTCCACACTTCCTCTCTTTTTGCACTGTAAAAAGGTTACATTGATAGTTAACGAATATCAGTTTGAAAACCGACTTGATATAGCATGACATTGAGGTTAATCTATTTCATTCACACATAATATATTATCTTAATAGTTATCTGATGATCTATCATCCTTTAATATAATACATTATGAATACGTTGTACACAAAGACAATAGATTGTCTTCAAAGTTATGCTACAACCCTTTTTACAGTGCGCGCAACTATTCGCTCAGTTGTTTGAAAAATATGTGGTTCATTTCTTCTGGGGTTCGATTAAGATTTCCCTCATTCTTGAATTTCTTCTTCTCTCATTGGTCATATTATTATATATAACTGGAATATCTTGTTGATTCTATTAGAATTCAAAAAATCAGGAGAACTCTGTCATTAAATCTTACAGAAACAGGAACTCGGTATTTTAAATTCAAAGTACTGTTTTCAAAGTGTATTTTAATTCACCATTAAAATGTACAACAATTCTTCCAACTTACTCGTACGTGAAAAACTGATAGACAATCCAAATGTTGAATAATTGAAGAGTTTTTGAATACAACAGTTGATTTTCAACCACAAGACAATTATGGTGATTCAAGTGGATCTTTGTTCAATTAAAACTATGGTGCTTTGTTCTCTTTTTTCGTACAATACCAATTCGATACAAGCGTGTAATCAAAAATGAAGCTCTTATCAAATATGCTTGAGATTATTGAATTTTTTGTTTTCTATGACCATAAATGAAACTTTTCATCCACCCAGCGGTGTCCTTTCCATACGTAATTACACTTATGTACTATGTACCACGAAACTAATCACCGGCAGATCGAAAGACTTCGATAAACAATTTTCCTACCTCCATCAATTTTACTCGTTTACACTATAATTTATTACGAAAATAGTTCTATTTTTAAATTGTACTTTTCATACTGTTCTTTCAATATTATCCTTTACACCTGAATAATGAATAAATAAATAATATTTTTCACTTTCTACACTTCATCTCCGCTAAAGATTTCCTATACGTAGCGATAAATTTGGATTGCGATAACGTGAAACAAATGTAACGTATAGTTTGTCTTGTACCATCGATTCTGTTATACCACGTCAAAATTATTACAGTTTTTTATATATATACTGAATGCTTTGTTTCCGAATATTATCATTCGAAGTGGTAAAATAGAATTGATACTTTGAGATAAAATAATAGACCTATAGGAACTGTATCTTCTATAGCAATTCAACAAAGTATTTACTACTGTAAATTTTCTATGGAATTCCTTTCGCTTCCAAAGAGTTTTTGATCTCTAGAGCAAGTTTGTATCCTAATTCCGGTCTACGATCCCTTCCTTCGACCATCGCCTTCACTTGACTGGAGTTAATGATTACTCCGTGATTAGATATCACATGAGCCTTTGTTTTCTCGATATCAACAAGGTCTACACCTCGAGCGCAATCGTCGAGGAGGATAGTGCGGTATCCACTTGTGAGAGCGTCCACCGCCGTGGCTGCAACGCAAACGTCGTACGCCAATCCGCAAATGTATATATCTGTGATACCTTTTTCTTTTAATTGCGCGAACAGGGTGGTGTCCGTTAATTTCGTATTATCCCAAAATACGGAATAAGAGTCGACCTCTGGATTAGTGCCCTTGTAAATCTTCACTGCATTTTCAACGATTTTCAGATTCTTATGAAGTTCCGCTCCCCACGTATCTTGGACGCAATGACGTGGCCATAAACGTTGCTTGAAAAGGGTTGGGCCTTTGAACGTGACCGTGTCGTAAACTCTAGCCATATCTTTCGATATGGCACTACTTTCGTCTACTTCCCTAAAATAACGTAATAAATGCTTGTAAGAACTGGTAATTATTGTTATCATTGAAGGGGTATATCAACGGCGTAGTATAGCAGCTAAATTGTTTACGACAAACTGCGGAAAAATGATAAAATTTAATGAAAATATTGGTCCTGTATAGTACTTCTACTGGAATTCAAAGATTTGGCTACTGCCACGCCCCTAGTATTTCCTTAAGGGCATCTCTTAGACCCTAGAGTTACTAGATCTCTGTACCCAAAATGAGATGTCTTAACCCTTTCTGACCTGGCTCAATTCTGATCATAACAATTTTTTCGTTTCAATAGGCAATAGTTTCTATAGTTCCTAGATTAAAAATTATTGATATGTCCATTCCAATGGACACAGGGTGTCTATGGCTAAGAACATAGGAGGAAAAATCAAAAATATTTGTATATTATTCAAACTATTCTGATTTGATTTTAACAATTTGCTAAATTCTATGGAATAAAACAACCAGCCAGACTTTCTATTCGTACGGAACAAGGTCTGGCTGGTTCATTTTTTCCATTTTATTCAATCATCTACGAGTATTTTGGATAGAAGAATCTGGTAACTCTCGCTTCTACGGAATGCTCTTAAGATATCGTGATGAAAGGATTCGATAAATGTTACCTTAGGTGTAAATTATCGATGAAGGAAACGTGATCCGCGGGGTGCCAATCGAGAGAATAAAATACTACGTCGAATTGTACGGTTTCCAGTATACGATTAATTGGTTCTATGACTTCTGAACCATCTTGCTGTGCAGCACAGTGTTTGATGTTCAGCGATCCTGATATGAAGTCATTCTGAACGTCGACTATCAGTAAGGCACTTTTTGGGCGTGTACATACTTTGATCCAACGATTCCAACATAGCTGAAATTCAAATACAAATGGTCAAGAATTAAGATATGAGAATATTCAAAAAAAATTGGCGAATCTTCAAAATCAAATTGCAAATTCTGGTGAGCCTATATATAACATTGAAATATAACTTGAAAGTGTATTGAAAATTCTACATTTTTAATTAATTTTAGATTCAAGCATTGTTAATAAACGTTTTACGAGCATGTTAAAAATTCCAAAACATTATTATTCAATTTGTTTTGTTTGATTCAAACAACGATCTATCTAGGTCAAAGTTATATTATGCTCACATATGAAATACCTGCTTGACATTTGAACTTTGAAATTTGATGACGAATACATCTTCTGTACGCATTACAAAATGCATTACAGTATAATTTGAATCTCACAAACATATCTATAATAGAGATAGGAGATTGTTTTATGCTTTTTCGAAGACTATTTTTGTTTTCAAAATTAAGAATCATCTTGAAAACCTGCGAAAGCAGGATTGAACCATCGGTGCTTCATCAATTTCAACAGCGAAACCGGTTTTCAAAACAGCCGGATATTTCTTATCTCTAAACATTATTTATAAACAAAATCGGAATACGTAACATACAAATTTAGGAATGAAAGAAAGGATAAAACGTACCTCGAATTCTTCTTTATCGATCATTCCATCTCCTTTCAAGTCGAAAATCGAGTATATCTCTTGCAACTGGGTTTCTTCGAGATCATAAATTTTGCCCCGATCGTTTCGAAAAAGAGCGCGGCATATAAGTTCAAATTCGGTAATTGATAAGAATCCATCTTCATCTTTATCGAAGGCGGTAAAACATGCGTCCATGTCGGGCCACATTTGTTCAACGTTTCCAGGATATTTGTTTAATCAATACCTGAATTATGAGTATGCGATCACTTTCTGTCGAACGTTACAGGCACCTTATCGTTGACTCACTGACTCACGATACTATGTTTCGTCCTTCATGCGCTATTCAGTCGTATATTTTGTTACTAGTTCATGATTTTCCGTTCGAACAATTGTTAGTCGTCAGCCGAAGAAGAATGAGGGAAACAAGCCACACCTGAAATACATAAACCTCCTTTGAAACGCGAATTTGATTGAATAAATGTGTGTATACCGTACGTATTATATACAAATAAAATCACTCAATGTATAGAATTTTATGTTATTTTGATTAACAAATTTATATTTGTAATATAATTTTCTGTTATCGTCTGTTTGGAAAATGATGTTTTCTCGAGCAGATATCGAATCATCGATCATCACGATACAACTTCATTTTGATTCGCATTGATCGGAACTGTTTCGCGCCGTAAAATGTAACAGTGCATATAACAATGAAGATCGATAATGAGTTGCATCATGTTCCATTGAATGCATTATAGTTGTAGCGGATCAAAGTAAGAATTGAAGTCGGATAAAAGAAGTGGGATGAAGTGGGGGAGATGGTTTTAAATGTCCATCATAATCATCGCAAAAATATTGAATTTTTTTGTTGTCGAGCATTGCTTTTACGTAAGAGAATAAAAAACAACGTGCCATTTGGAACCGCTTGATCTTCGAAGCAAGATTAGTCATCTGCCACCGGCTTTTCAACGAAATCTCAACGTGACTCAATACATTTACAGAGGATTGATGTAACAGGAAATACCAAAAGCAAAACTGATTCATGATTGCGATGATGTTACATAAAAGTACGCAGAGTTGAACTGAAAGGGAGGGAAAATAACTGTTACTTTTTCGTAGTTTGCGGCTGCAAAAAGCTGTGGGAAGCGTTCATTCCAGAAGATAAGAATCAATGCGTGTGGAAGTGCAAACGCGTTAAGATGAAATGATTTTATAGGACGAGCAAGGTATTAGAACATCGCTGATTAAATAATGTTTTCTTGAAATTCTAAAAGATTACAATTCTTCTTGGCAATGACGATGTCATTCACAGATATCGCAATGTTCAAATAGCAGCTGTAGCGAGAGATGATTTTAAAGTGTTATAATATAACTAAAAAAAACATTTTTCTTTGATGTGTCCGAAATTGCGTATACTCGGAAACAACACTGTTGAAAATTTCTTGAATTTTCATTTATTTTTCAAGCACTCTGGTAAATGGAATTTCCAATTCTTGGTGATTGAACTAAGAATTCAATCACATGTAATTGAATTTTCATTCGAATGGCATTGAAATTTCAAGAACTTTTTCAATCACGTGGGTGGTAAGCTTTATGCAGAAATTTCTAACATTATTCGAAACTTCTAATTTCTCTCTGAAATATCCAAAAAAATTGCCGCAACAGGTGAATTTTAGATGCTATAGTAATATTATAAGGAGTTATGAAAATATATTGTTACCACAGCTCATTTGTAGTTACACTATAAAAAAAACAAAAAAAACTGGAAATACACGCAGAAAACAGATGTGTTGAAAAGTCCCATAATTTATTGAGGATCAGCGCCAGTCTCTGACAGATAGAGTTTTCACTTGAATTTACTTTTAGAAAGTCCCATAATTAGACGTATTTCTACAAGAAATTATGGTACTTTTGAAGCTATATTCAGATAAATAATTAAATTCATCACAGACTGGCGCTGATCCTCAATAAATTATGGGAATCTTTAAAATATATTTTTCTGCGTGTACCGAGGAAGAAACACTTCACATTTTCTAAAGAAACAATTGATCTACTTGTTTGTTTTATAAAAAAAAAAGAGTTGTTAATGAATCGAAAAAAATCGACTAATGTACTTGGCTAGATAATTTTATCAAGAAGCTATAGTTGAACTGCAAGTAAATCGGCTAATGACTGTTCGAGTTGTGCGTTATTTCATTATCAATATGCAATCTACATGTTTTCCTCCCAGCGTGTATTCGGGATGGGGTGGGGGAAGGAAAATTGTTTTTGTTTATATACGTCATTCACACTCTATTCCGCATTGTTATCAGTTTTCTAGTACCGGTCGATTTGAAAAAACATAGTTCCGAGAGAAAAATTTGCATTTCAAGTTTTTGAATGATTTATACTGAGAAGAAAACATGCTTCGAATCTGATGGATTTTTCTTGAAGTCTAGGAAATGAATTCCTCCAAGGGTATCTGTGGAGTTATTGCATCAACTCCATGTGGTATATGATCCACGCGAAAGTGGTGGAATCATTGATTGGATTGTGAGATACTTAGAGTTGATGAAAAAGTCATTGCATGGGAAATTTCGATTTTCAAACATATTTGTTGTCAAACAAACGAATTTGGAATTTCAAAGAGACATGTTTTTCTTATTCGATAACACAAAATTTTTATTCGAAATTCAAAATTTGGGCAATGTACCGTGGTAGATAAAGGATTGAAGATTGATTCCTGAAAGTTTCATACTTCTGCATGAATAATGGAATCATTCAACATGAGCACTCTTGAAACTCGTAGGATGATTAATGATATGTTATTCATTTTTAAGATCATTAATGGTCAGATCATTTGTCCTGAATTACTATCTTTGCTCAATTTTAATGTTCCGTCTAGGGCTCTCAGGAAGCCGCTATTATTTAATACGCTAACCTACACATCTAGGTTCGTTCAGACTGATCCGATTAGCCGTATTTGTAATCTTATTAATGAATATTGTAATGAAGTTGATTTTTTTTCTGGATGTTTCGCGTTTCCGGAATGCTGTGTTGTGTGCGTGGTCATTGAATGAATAGTTTATTGTATCCTATTGTTTTTTGAAGCTTATTGTTTGATTAGGAGTTTATTGTTTCATATTTTTAAATCTGCCATTAACTAGTTTGTAAATCAATGTATCTAAAGGGCACATACCCGTATAAATAAATAAATTCAGTTCAGCGTATGCTTGCCGGGAAAATGTTTACTCAGTCGGTACGCTTGTATGGGGGGTTGCATCTGCGAGGATCGCTGGTATCCCCTTAACTGAGTACACGGAGAAAAAAATGTAGGAACTAGCACATGAGCACCGATCACATATCAATCGCAAGCAGGGTTGGCCTGATTTTAGCCCCCCCCCCCCCTGGTTTCTATTATGGTTACAACCACTTTTAGCCGGCCTGGTTTTTTTCTCAAAATAGTAAAAATGCTCAATATTAGGTGTATAACTTTGCTTCCACCGTTTTGCAATAGATGGCTGTAGCGGTAAGTGGTAGTTGAAATAAATAGATCATAGATAACAATATTAGTCGATTTGTGTCTGCATCATAAAGTTATTCTCGATTCAACATGTCAGCTCACGAGCCAAATTCTCGTCATTTGCGGGAGGTTTCAATTTTCTGCTGTAATATGAAGAAATCTGCAGCTGAGGCTCATCGAATGCTCTGAAATACCTATGGTGAGGCCGCTATTGGTGAAAGAACGTGTCGAGGTTGGTTTTTACGCTTCAAGAACGGTGATTTTAACGTCGAAGACCAGCATGGCAGAATTGGAGGCGTTACTTGATCAAGACTCGTGTCAAACGCAACAAGAATTGGCAGGATCATTGGGAGTGACGCAACTAGCCATTTCAAAACACCTGAAAGTCATGGGAATACTTCAGAAACAAGGAAATTGGGTGCCGTACGAGTCGAAGCCGAGAGATGTTGAACGGCGTTTGTGTGTTTGTGAACAGCTGCTTGCAAGGCAAAGACGGAAGGGATTTCTGCATCGCATTGTGACTGGGGACGGAAAATGGGTTCATTACGATAATCCCAAGGGCAGAAAATCATGGGGATATCCCGGCCATGCTTCCACGTCGACGGCCAAACCGAATATCCACGGTTCCAAGGTTATGCTCGGTATTTGGTGGGACCAGCTCGGCGTAGTGTATTATGAGTTGTTAAAACCGACTGAAACAATCACAGGCGATCGTTATCGAACGCAATTAATGCGTTTGAGCCGAGCATTGAAAGACAAACGGCCGGAATATAACGAGAGACATGATAAAGTGATTTTACAGCATGACAATGCTCGACTCCATGTTGCGAAAGTGGTCAAGACATACTTGGAAACTTTGAAATGGGAAGTTCTACCCGACCCCCCGTATTCTCCAGACGTTGCTCCCTCGAACTATCACTTGTTTCGATCAATGGCACACGGCCTAACTGACCAGCACTTCCGGTCTTATGAAGAAGTAAAAAATTGGATCGATTCGTGGACCGCTTCAAAAGATGACCAGTTTTTTCAACGCGGGATTCATATGCTGCCCGAAAGATGGGAGAAATTAGTGGCCAGCGATGGATCTCGTCCCCTGCCATTTTAGTAGGAATGTAGTAATTTAAGGGGTTAAAATACAGTTAAAATTTTCAAAAAATTGATTTTTTTAAATTTCATTTTCGTAATGTACATACATTTGAGTACACACACACACACCGGAAATTTCAAGTCGATTCGGCAATTATTGTCCAAGTTACACGCATATTTGTAAAATTTTTTCACTTTATGTCAAGTGCTTTTGAAACTTTGAATGCGTTTTTCTCTACACTGTCTTTTCAAAGTCGGGGACCAAGATTTCTCGAAAACGGCTGGACCGATCAGTCTCAAATTTCAACACAAGCTTCTTAAATATATTTTTCAGTAATTAATCGAAGGTTTTTTCTCACCGATAAATATTTTTTTTTATAAACAATTTATAGCCGAAATTTTTGTCAAAAACCGATTTCTTTTGTTGAGAAACAGCCATTTTGTCAAAAAAAATCTATTTTGCTTATTCCTTCGATTAATTACTAGATTTAACATTACTTTAACGAAATCTGTTTGGTTTTTTAATTTCAGAGGATCCAGTTCACAGATATAGTGGTCACCGCAAAACGTCTTTTTTGAGAGGAGCTCCCGGAAATCAGCTGTAGCTCCTTTCCAAATGAATATTTTTACTAATACTGAGTCTTAAATACAATTAAAAGATACCGTAATATGTGCCCGTACAGCACAACCACCGATTCTCCACCCAGGACTTCGGTGGACTGAAGGTGGAGCATCAGTGGAGAAATGAGAGCCGTGGAAATAAGGCAGAGTCTCCGTTGAGGCAACGGAGAGGCGACGTGGATTTGTCCGCCACCTTTATTTTCAATAAAATTTATGTTAGTGGATTCACTCATTGAAATTTGGTTGTGTAAATCGACAGATATGAATTTTATTGAAAATAAAGGGGGCGGACGAATCCACGTCGCCTCTCCGTTGCCTCAACGGAGATTCTCCCTTATTTCTCCCTTGTTTCCACGGCTCTCATTTCTCCACTGATTCTCCACCTCCAGTCCACCGAAGTCCTGGGTGAAGAATCGGTGGTTGTGCTGTACGGGTGTACAAATGTTTAGATCAATAAATCTAAAAGTTTTCTCAGAAAAAATTCTGGAAAATTCGCTTTTTCTCGGCCTTCTAACTGTATATAACCCCTTAAAAAACTATTTTTCTCCGTGTATATACAAAAATTAAGTTCAATTCTGATCAATAGGAACAACGGCGTTTCTTACCTCCAAATGTGAGTGTATGTGTTGTATGAACTGTCCGTCTGTTTGTGTTGTGATAAGCAGTAGATATATCTCCGAAGAAAAAGCGGTTGACCTTCGGAAGAATCTTTACTTCAAATCCAACGAAGGTGTATTGGCGAAGATTTTCCCGTAGGGTTGTAAAAGCAGCGAAGATATGATACGATTTGCCCTAACAGCACAATGGGACGTTCTCTAAACGTTCAGAAAACCTCTCCTACGTTCTATAAACCTTCCATAAACGTTCCAGTGACACATCGTGCTGTCTGGGTGATTATATGGGATTTCACCACGCGATTTGGGTAGATTTACAATTATATAGCTACGCTCGTTACTCCGGTCATCGGGGGACTGACTTGCGTTGCTCGCATCGCACTACGGCCCAAGAGCCTTGTTGCCACTCCTTGCCAGGGTTTTGACGTTCTCGTCACAATGTCTCGACGACATTTAAAAGATATATTACTAAAGATACGTTCGGGGTATTTTTTGAAGATGTCTTCAAAAGATCTAAAAGATGTCTTACTGGAGATATTTTCGAGACATTCCTCGAAAATACCTAAAAGACATCTTTAAGATATCTCGAACTGATCTACATTTATTTTATAAAGCGTCATTTTTTAGATATTTGAAAGATATCTTTTTGTTCCGCTGGGAAATAAATTTTGATGATTCCGGATGATCGAATGAATTCGGATACATATCCATTTCACGCTTTGTAGTTCCCGAGAACGACCTACAGGTTGGTTGAAAAGTTTCTGCGCTCGAAATGAAAGAATACTGTTTTTGTTACGAAATATATTTTTCTATTCAATATAATCTCCTAGAAGCTCAATACACTTGTTCCAATGATCTTCCAATAATTTTATCCCATCCTTATAATGGTTTTCCGGAAGCTCTGCAAAATAACCGTCTACGGCTGCTATGGCCTCTTCATTCGACGAAAAATGCTTTCCCCGAAGGAATTGTTTGAGATTTCTGAAGAGATAGTAGTCGCTAGGAGCCAAATCTAGCGAATACGGTGGATGTTCAAGCAATTCGTACTTGAGTTCTTTGAATTTAGCCATCGTCAAAACACTTTTGTGAGCAGGTGCATTATCTTGATGAAAAATGATTTTTTTCTTCTTTAAACCAGGTCTTTTCTCACGAATTTTTTCATCCAGCTGATCCAAAAGGCTGCAGTAATATTCGGAGTTGATTGTTTTACCTTTCTGAAGATAATCAATGAACAAAATTCCTTTTGCATCCCAAAAAACTGATGCCATAACCTTCTTTGCTGATCGTTGTGACTTCACCTGCTTTGGAGCTGAACAACCAGCTTCAGTCCACTGTAAACGTTCTTGTTTCAATTTAGGATCATGGTGGTAGATCCAAGTCTCATCCATAGTTATAAAACGACGCAAGAAGTCGGTTTTATTCTGCTTAAAACGCTCCAAATTACGCTGAGAAATTTGTTTTCGATCCAGTATTTGTTGAATTGTTAACGTGTGCGGCACTAACTTTCCAAACAGTTTTTTCATACGTAATTCTTCATGTAAAATATGGAGTACTCGTTCGTCTGAGATGCCTATGGCATTAGCAATTTCACGCTTAGTCAAACTTGGATCTTCACTAACCATATTATGTACATGCTCAATGATTTCTGCTGTGGTTGCAGTTTTTAGTCGTCCTTCGCGTGGATCGTCTTCAAGGCTAGTACGACCACGTTTAAATTCACCAGCCCAAAATTCAACGGTGCGTTTTGAAGGTGAGGACTCCTTATACACTTCTAACAATTGTTCATAAATTTCCTTTGCTTTTAAACCCTTCAAAGCAAAGAATCTAATGACTGCACGATATTCAATTTTTTCCATATTAAGAAAAATCAATGACACGTCAACTTCAAATGGCTTGTAAACAAAGAATGAATTGACAGAATGACTTGTAACTTTGCATGTGTTCTCAGGACAGATATACCAACTTGAGAAAAAAAAAGTTTTGAGTTAGCAGTGCTATCTCTTAGTGAGCGCAGGAACTTTTCAACCAACCTGTAGATAGATCTCTATAGGGAATCATGTTTTCAAACTCTTTCTAGATAGAACTTGGATGAACCCAGATTGAATACCAGTTGAGGTTTATGAATTTATTCTGATGACTAATCCCCGTATCACTTTGCGTATTTAACAAAGTTATGTTCGACAGAATCCGGCAAAGAGGTGTTGTCTGACTTTAAAAGGATTTTATCCCTTAAAAAACTGGTGAAGAATTCGCCAAAGTTGTACTCGATTTTATCCAGACTTTCTAAATTGTGAAATTTCATCAAAAACTGGCGGCAATTCCCAGATAACACACGGGGAATTCTTTTTTAAAAGCAAGAATTCTTTTCGAACTAATGAATTCATATAGAGCTCTGGAGGAGTTCAATCTGTCGGACATTAACAAGCTCTTTGAGAATATCAGAAGTATTGTTTGAGTACTCTCAGAGAACTTGTTAATGTCCGAAAAATTGAACTCCTCCAGAGCTCTATATGAATTCATTAGTTCGAAAAGAGTTCTTGAAGAGTTCTATTCTTGCTCTTGAAAAAGAATTCTTCGTGTGTTATCTGGGTTGTTTCAACACGAATCTATTTGATAGAAGTTTTTTTGCCAGATTTCAACTGAATCGTACAGTTTAGAAATTCCGGACAGAATCAAGTAAACAGTGAGTCAATTTTTAATCGGGTTTTTCGGGACAGAAACCATTCAAAGCCAGACAATTCTTTGTTCGATTCTATCGGATATTTTGAATAGGGCCGGAAAAACTTGGATACATACGACCCATGCAGACTCATATACGATACCATTCTTCAAAAACTTTCTCTGGGTGCTTCCGACACCGGCGTAGAGTAGAGTGGGTTATCTTTCGACCAATTGAAAAATTGATTTTTGAGTGGTTAAAATATAACTCACTCCATTCTACTCCCTTGGTATCGGAAACACCCTCTAATAGAACGGAGGTAAATCCTAAAATTTTGGTTACCAATTCCCGTATCACTCCCGGATAAACCGGAATACATAGCCGTTTTACGCTTTGCAATCTAGATAGCACTCGGATAGTGGCGCATACAAAACTGAATTAATTTCCTTCCCGCAAATTCATACGAATTTCTTGTCCGAAAGTGTGAAACAAATCGGATTCATTTTCTTTTATGCCGTACGCAATAAATCAGAAAGATTTGAAACCTAATCGATTCAGTTTCTTTCCGACATTAGCAGCAGATTACATAAAGAGTGTTTTGAGATAGCCATTACTGATCCTTTAGAATACCTGCAGTCGCATTTGTGGGGAAGAAGAAATACCTTATATGATTTTCATCAAGAAATAGTATTGTCTACTAAAATAATCATAAACAAACTTGCCGATTAGTATCCATATCATACATGCATGGAGAGAGGTACGGAGAGAAGGAAGTAATAATTATCACTCTTATAACGAAAAAATTATTATTAAATTTCACACAAAGACAGTGATTTTTATTCACACTGTCTCCTAAATTTTTCATACTCAGTATACATCAATTATTTCCTTCACTGCGTATGAATAATTCACAAGTCGGTCTGAATGTCACTACTCAGAGCATGAGACTTTTGCAAGTGTGAACCTTGTTGCAAAAGTCTGATAAATTCCTAGACAAGAACGCATCAAAATTTCATAGGGAACTCCTATTTTATACGTCTTTATGGGATGCTCTACAATCCTCAAAACGACATTATAAAATCTTATAAATCTATGGACAAATCCTTATATAAGATAGCTTATAAAGTCTCATAGATAGTTTTTATGAGCATTTTCCTTATGCCGAGCATATTTTACAAAACATTGTGATTTTCAATTCTTATAGAGAAAATTGACAGAAAATTCTTTCTTCAGTGTGGATTATATTTATAGGTAATTTCGTATCCATTGTACGAAGATGAGTAAGTGCTCCACACGGTGGAGATTCTGATTAGTTTTGCCACTGAAGATGCAATTTTTAGAAGAGAGTAGTATTAGACAACATATAAATGAGCGAGATGAAATATATAAATCAAACAAAATTTCTCAACTCATAAAGTTTGACATTTTCGTACTACACTAAGAAATCGAATAAGGTTTGTTGACTATTTTAACCGATCTTATTTGCTCCAAATGATGGTTTGTTTATAATTATTAAGTCTTTTTTGTCACAAACAAACTCTTCTCTCAGTGTAGTTTTAAGTGGAACTTATAAAACTTGTGATGTGAAAAATGAATTCATCATTACATTTTCATACTCTTTGAATTGAAAAGTTTTTAGAAAATATTTGCATATTTTCTATCCATTTATTCACATATGAAGCAATGCGTATGCATCATACTTCAAATTACTGGGATCAGAAGATTCTGCTCTGGTGATTAAATGAATCATTTTGTCATTCTCAATTCATTTACATGCAAAGGTATCTGAGTAAACATTAATTTGAAACTATACTCGATTCGAATCAACACATGCCGTGCAGTTTTGGACCTTCAATGGCGGCTTCCGTATTTTTGGCACAAATTTTGGCAACAATACCAAACGAGTGAATAAAAGTTTGTCATTGGCTGATACCGCAATCTTGTTCTCATTAATTAAGATTCCTGATTATGAAAATGTATCATAGGGAAAAAAACCCAATTCCACAATGAATGAATTTTTATTGACGTAAATTCCACGTTTACAAAATGAATCTATTGCGCGAGTCTTTGATAAGTCAACAGAGATACATCTACCATTGCTTCAGGTTCTAGCAATTCGCTCACCTTATACTTCATCGACTCTTCATACGCGTACGTTACAGAGGTATCGGTCAATTGCATATTACATTGTGCCAGGATTAAAACACAGTTACGCAATCGTGCGCAAACTTCACGATTCTCTTGGGGAACTCTCGATAAATCTTGAGTGAAACCACCCTCCGATTTATCGGTATCTTGAGAACTGGCGCCGATCCAGACATAACCGTTATTACCTAATATCAAACTAGCTCCATTCGAAAGATTATGAAAGTGGGTCTTTTTTCGCTTAATCAAAGCTGGAGGTACTTTGATCATTATACCTTGCGATAGTTTACCGTATTTCAAAACTCTGGTATGCAGCGAGAGAGAACCATCTACAAACGTACTCTGGACTTCGGCGCAAATTAAATCCCCTTCTTGCAAGTATCTACGCATCGTATGCTCATCTTCTACGGATCTCCTTCTCTGGTGTCGTCGATGAAAGGAAGAATATAATTATACTTGAATTTGCATACAATGTTTATTATATTTGAATATCTTACCAGTTCTCCTCCAGGTAAATTTACGCTGGATAGTAGTAATGCGGAATCGAGTTTTGAATTTGTATCAACTTTCCAACGTTTTTGTTGAACTTCCGTTATTCGACCCACCACGACATCCCCGATTTCTCCTTGATAACGTGCTTTCAAAGGTTTCACCGATATCAGCTTATTCACTTTTTCCAAAATACCGGCAACCGATGCTCGTAAAGTATTTTCATCATCTACGTACGTTCCATGTCCTCTGTCAAAAATAAACAGATTTCACCACGTGAGGGACGATCAAGCGACGATATGTATGTACACAAAGCAACGCGACTGTGATAGGATACCGAACGATTGATTTTTTTACCTTAAAAAATCTGGTTGGCTGGAAATTTCTTCCCCAGGTGTATAAATTCGAGGTTGCATCCCCTCGTGGGTGATTAAATTCATATCTACTCGATTAACCGCTAATCGTACTGTAACGTCTGGGTATTCATCCATTGTTCAGGTGTTTTGTTGTTATTTCAAAATCAGAGTTAGAATTTCTGTAGATTGTCGGTGATTATCGAGTACATAACCTCAAAAAGTATGCAGAATGTTGCAGTGTAAATGCATGTATACAACCTAAATTGGGTATTTAATTGTTAATTGTAAAATATTTTTTAGAAATTAAAAATTCTTCAAAAATATTTGAGATAAGTTAATAGATAATTCAATAAATAGATTGTGAATAATTGTTGAGAATTAGATTTTCTTAGATGTTGGGGAGGACTTGAATTTCTAGGGAATTCTGGTAAGTTATTGTTTTAGAACCAATCAGATTTGATGAAGCAAATTCATTTAATTTTTTTCTGACCAAAATGTCACATGTAATGATGTAAACATCGATAATTGTGAATAGAACGAAGGAGTTATTGTGAAATATGTACATAAAAGTTTACATAAAATGGATTGAATGATTTTGAATCGATCTTCAAAAGATTTATTACGTCAAATTTTCAAATTCAAGTAAGTAACATTCTCTAAAAATTCGTTATAGAAAACTCGATAACGTGATTCTAACCTATACGATGAATGTTCATTTGAATAGATTTGTTTGAAAGAATGGACGATTTTATACCGACACGTGGTTCAAAAGTTAAACAAGGAAGTCCCGTTGAAGAATTTGTATCCATAAACTATGAAACCCATAAAAAAAAGCCGGTGACATCTCTTAATCCAAGCACAAAGCCGGTCCCGACGGTTTCCCACGATAAAACAGTGAAGAACAATGATAAAAACGTTGATCCAAAAAGAGCACAAGAATTGGAAATGAAAAGAGCGAGGTACGACGTAATAAAATTTGGTATGTCCGGATTTCAAGGTACCAAAATCAAAGAGGCAAAAGTCGCGTTAGCTGTAAGTTTAGGAGCTAAACCACCAAAAAATCCAAATATCAATTACAAGAAGTTACTCAAACAGAAAAAAGGAGAGAAATTTAAGAAGGCGAAAGAAAAAGCTCCTCCATCAGGTCTGAAAAGAAGTTTAGTCAAATATAAAACGAAATCTAAAAAATCGTCTGGAATATTGGGAATTTATGGGAAAGTACAAAAGGATGCTGTTTCTAGGAATAAAAAATGATGAACACATTTTTTTTTACTGACAATTTTTATTCTGATTTTGTAGTTACAACATAAATGGTTCTATGTCTAACAATATAACTCTGTTTGCGTTTTATACTATGTATGAAGAATAACGAGTAATAAAATAATATTTTGACCATTTCTCAATCCAAATTTGGGCCAGCCTTAAATATTAACTTCATGTTCTCCAGTCTACATTTATATTGAAAATATATATGTATTCGATCTACAGTTTTTAATGCCATAATGGAATGATTCGGCATTTTATAAACTGCTATGGATTATTTTGATAAATTCAATCAAAGGCTGCAGCAGTCGGTGCTACTTCCAGTAACATTTGGAGAAAAGCGTTCACTCCCTCTGTAAAAATTTAAACGGTATTAGTTGTAACGTATTGTAAATAATTTCAAATCCTCTCTCTGGACTAGTCTAAATCGATTGAATTTTCAATCGAGTCAATGAAATCCAATGATATACTACAGTGAATCGAATAATAAAAAAAGTAGTAGCAAGTTTTGCTGATCAATTATTCGATTTTAGTCTAAGATAATTTTCCTAAACCTCGAATAATTTGTTTCCTTTATATCTCTGTTAGGAAATTACCCTGGTTTACAGAGTTCTACGAGAATTCATTCATTGCCATTGGAAGAAGCTTTTGAGAATCCATTTGGAACTGTCTAATTTTAGAATTAATATTCTATGATTCTAAGACACTTGAATGACATTTAAAAGAATTATTTCTGGATTAGAATATCTTCTGGAGTGTCAAAGGCATTCAGCGATTCTTCGCGAAGCTAAAAGAGAAACTGAAGGTAAAAGAAACCTAGTGCTACGCGAGAGATTGAATCCAACATCTGTTCCTTACCCATGAATTTCGGAACGTATCCGTATTTAACAAACGGGAGGTAGATAAGCATCCCCGCGGCAATAAATCCTGCTGCGTAAAGGTACTCGATTTGCGGCTTATCGATAATCGGCGCCACTATCAGGTACGCGGAAATTCCAAGTACAAGAATAGGTATCACTAATGGACATTTGTACGGTCGTGGATGATTTGGTCTGGTTTTACGCATGACGAGCAAGGCAAGCATCGCACCACCGTAAAAGATCCAAGCGGTGAAGGAGAAAAAGTCGATCAAAGAATCGATCGTTCCAGAAAGAACCATTGCACCTTGAACCCAAACAAACCAATAACAAATATTTTGAAATGTTTCAGATGTTCATATTTCATAATACCTGCAACTAGGGAATGGAAAATTAATCCTGGAGCAGGAGTGAAACGTCTAACGTGGACGTAACTGAGACAATCGAGCAAGTGTCCTTCTCGGGACGCGGCGAAACAAAGCCTTCCAGCTGCGAAAAGAGTCCCGTTTGCCGATCCAAATGTGCTAATGGCTACGGAAAGAGGCATGAGCCATGCCATCACACCTAAGATGCGATTTCCAAATGTCTGCAAAGAACAAAGAATATATAACGCTGTAATTGAAGTTTGAACGATAATCCGTGAAAGAAAAATGGTACTTTACCACAGCTACTGCCTCGCTATCGATCATTTCCGAAGGCGACATTACAGCCAGATAAGAAATGTTGATCAGGGCATAGCAGAGGGTGACGAGAGGTATACCGATCATTATAGACCTAGGTAAATTCTTGGATGGATCTTTTATCTCTTCGGTGACGTAATTAAGATTGTTCCAACCATCGTAAGCCCATAGACCGGTATAAAAAGCCGTCGCCAGTCTCCCGATGTTGATAGTGCTCCCATCTATGGTGTCGAAAGCACCCTTCAGATGCTGCGTATTGCCCTGAAGAAGTTTGTAGGAACCTCCGACTATGACCACAAGGATAGCTATGAGTTTGGCTGCGGTGAAAGCATTTTGCACCCCAGTAGCGAGATTAACGCTGTAACAGTTTACTAACAATATCAGTACAATCGCCAACAAGGCGACCAATTTGACCACTTCCTCCGGTGGCGTGCAATCGGCTGCAAATGCCTCTACAGCGTACTGAGCGAAAGAGAGACAAATGATCGCCATTTGGGAGGGTTTCAACACCAACGTCGATACCCAGGAAAAGAGGAACGCTGGGGGTGCACCAAAAGCATCCATAAAATAGGCATACTCCGCCCCACTGCTCGTATTCATCGTGCCGAGTTCAGCGTACGCCAGAGCACCGCAAAGACTCAATAGGCCGCAGGCCGTCCACACGATGAAACTCACTCCTACGCTACCAGTTCTCACCAAGAGGCCTGACGGCGAAACGAAAATCCCTGAACCGATCATTGTACCGACGATTAAAGCCACCCCACTGACGAGTCCCACCTGGATTCAAAATATGCTAGAATTATTTTTATATATTATCAAACTATCAAAACACTTTGTTCGCAAGTCGGATAGAAAATTTCTGTTGTAGAAATTTATATAGATTATTCTAAAGAGAAGTGCGAGATGAGTGTATTTGAAAGGTTAAAAGCGCTTAGCATGCACTTATGCGTATATCAATTTTAATATAGAATCCACGCTCACGGTACGCGATGATGAGATGTAGATCAATTTACTAAATCGAAAATATCTTGAATAAGGATTTATGAAGAGCAGTGATAAGATACCCGTCTCTTGAGGTGAACAGGGTTGTTCTCCTCTGGGTCCGTCCCCTCCAGCCCTCCGCCCCCTCCACCCCCGTCTTCGTCATCCCCCAAACCTCCAGCCAGGCTTTTTTGTTGTTGTTGGTTGTGGTTGGATTGACGTTGTTGTTGCTGTTGCGTCGTGTGGTTACCTTCCCAGCCATTACTATTCCTTGCTCGCGAGACCAACGTCGTTTCTCCTGCATTGCCATACCAAGGGCCCTGTGGTTGTTGCTGCGGCGGTTGCTGACCGCCATTACTCGCTTGTGGATCATGTCCAACTGAAACTAAAAGTCATCAATGAATCAAACTGGAATTGGATTTTGTATAATTTTTATGACGTTATGAAGTTAATTCTACTACAAGAAATCGGTAACGAAGATTATTGGCTTTCATCTCTACATCTCAATTGCATTGTTATATATTGTTGTTTAAACAGACCTAAGTAGATTCAGTAACAAGATCGATTGAGTTACGTATAACTTTATCATCTCCAATGTCAAGTGTAACGCCAACTCTCAAGCATTGAATAAAGTAGACAGTGATAATGAGTTAATCAATATCTACTTGAAAAAAAATACCCTCACCTCGTTGAGTAGTAAATGTTAAATAGCTACGAATCAATGATTTTATTCGTGTGATTGAGACAATAATATCATGCATAACATAGATTCACGTTCAAAATTCTTTCATCGATTTGAAAATCAAAAATGAAAAATTCAAAAGTCTCCTCAGTTGGATCCACTATATCATAAGGAAATGATAGAAAGAAACTCAAAATTAGATATTCAAATCTTTTGCGCGGAGTTCATACAGATTTGATCAATTAAATTTTCAGTGAAGTCTTTCGAATATCGTATCATCGATTGATATCAACGGTCTTTCATCCAGAATGCTATAGCGGATTGTGAAACTTTAAGATCCACAAAGGTTGGAATTGGAAGAATTGATTTCTTCTCTGGCATTCGTTGAAATCAATATGCGCACGGGAAATGTAAGTGGTTGGTTGGTGTACGAAAAAATGTGGAAATTGCAAAAAGGAAGAAGAAGAGTTTCGACCAAGAATAATTGAGGAAAACTCTGAAAATCATGATTATTCAGTTGTAAGGATTGAAATTTTCAACAGGGGATGTTTCGCTATCTAGCAGATTGTGGAGGTAGGTATCAGACAGCAGGATCGGTATGGCGTGCACAAATTTCGCAAATCAATATGATGAAGATCGAACAAAGCGGGAGGAGCGTCGCAGCTTGAGTCGTGCTATATTACAATAGAGGCTCGCACACCACTCGTAAAGAGAGAGTTAAATCGATGATCAGGAATTGTATGAAGAAGTGGAAGGACAGTTATTTGATCTGGGAACAGCAGAGCAAGAGCAAGAACGAGAAGTAAGCAGTCATTTAAAAAAAAAATTTGATAAACCTCAAGTTTCATTTCGGGTTTGAGATTTGAATTTTTAAATCGAACGATCCCTGGCGGAAAACAATTCTCATGATTTCTCATAATTTATCCTGAAATTGGGACTGTTTTATGAGGAGTATTTTATCATAAAAAGTAATGAGTTAGAATAATATTTCTCATAAATTTCTCATAATTTTTCTGGAAATTTTCTCATAAAAAATCATAAATGTTCATACTTTCTTTCATAATTTCTTCAGAAATTCAAACAGTGTTATGATGAATTTTTCCTCATATTTCCTCGTAAATAATTAAAGTGCGATTTTTTTATTTCATTATTCTTGCTTTGAACTTCAATATTTCAAGAAAATTACTCGGATGATGACGCTATTGTTGCAGAGCAAACATATATGTTGTAAGCAGCGCATTACCTTTCATTGGAAGTTGAAATTAGTTTGTTTCAGGATTTTGTTACAACTCTATCTAGGAATTCTTTTGACTGGTCAAATAAATATAACCACTTGGAGGTTTTCTAACTCTTTATCAGCACTCTTGAGCTACTTTGATTACAATGTGAGGAAATAAAATTAAGAAAATTATAATATTTTATGATGAAATTTTATGGTAAAATGTTGGTTTCTCGTGCAAATGTATTTTTCATACAAACAGATCTACAACATCATGGAAAACTATGAAATTTTATGATTAAAATTATGAGAAGTTATGACTTCTCATGGAAAAGATTTCTTTTCATAAAAAATTTCAAAACTTCAAGTATTGTGTAAAAGTATGAAATTTTATGACAAATTTTATGAAAAATTATGATTTTCGATGAGGAAATATCTTTCATAATGACAGTCCCAATTCCTAGAGAACTTATGAAAGAGTTTTTATGGAATTTAACGCAAAATTATGAGATTTATGAGGACGTATGAGAAACTTTGCAGCCAAGGATGAGGGATATGTTTTCTTATATTTGAATGGAAATTACAACACACGAAATGCACGTATTTTTGTTTTTTTGGATTGAGAGATTGCACGTCAATCAAAATCTTCTCGAAAATGCTTAAATAAATGCATGTACAGAGGTATGAAAATTATTAGAATAATTGTGATTTCCAAAACTGTTCCGACTTTTCTTCTAGGTGATGCAATTATTCATGAAATACTGATTTTATTTGTTGATATAAGTCGTTTTTGGGCCCTCAATTCTTGAATGAAGAGATATTTCATTGTTGCTTTATAACAATCGTATTTTCATAAAGTTATTTTTTATTATCAACATGTTGTTATGCCTGTGAATAACTAATAGCATTCATTATTGGTATCTCAAGAACTATTGTTTCGTTGTGCTCCTTTGTAGGTATGAACAGGATGACACTTTAGTTATAATGATTTTCATAATCATTGAAAATTTTGGTCACATTTTGTTACTGTTCATTGTGAATATTCAGCAGTTCTACCATCACATACTGTTCAGTTTGAGACAGAGGTATCCAATTCATTGGAGTGAAAAAGAAGATTATCATAATGATTGAAATCAGCACTTCATTCAGAAAATTCAGGAATCAAAAACTACTTATATCAACATGGAAAAAAATAGTACTCCATGGATAACTGCATAACCTGAAGCGAGGGTTGGAACAGTTTTGAAAATCACAATTATTCTAATAATTTTCACACCTCTGTATATTAGGGTGGTCCTTACATGGGGTGTTTTCGAATTTCTTTGCTCCCAGGGGCTCAAACGCTACCAAATTGACGAACAAACAATTCCCTAAAAGTTGGAGCTCTTAATATTAACTCTAAGGTAGTCCGCATTGCAACCTAAGTTTCTTATGGAAATAACATGGGAAAAATTTTCTTCGCTCTTTAGAATTCTATAACTCGAGAACAAATGGATCTATAATAATTTTTATAGACAATTTAACACTCTACGAAGTGGTATTTTGTGACTTGTCGTTATGTCTATTGGTTTAAAAGTTATTCGAGCTCAAAGTTTAATTTTTATATAATTATCAATATTATCAAGTATATTTATAGAATAAACACTTGTGTTAGAAAATATATTACATTTTCCATTAAAGACTTTACGATTTGAATTCAATTGATGTAATTGTATGAGTTTAAACGCAGTTTTAAATTATTTTTTACTTTTTTCATAAGATATATTAATTATTGATATTAAGAGTGTGCGAACTGTTCGAATCTCGAACCGAACCGAACAGTAGAAGTTCGAACTGCATTCATTGAAAACGCTCGGCTCGATGTTAGAATAGAAACATAAGAATGCTGTGCAATGGAGAAAACAATTGCAATCAATGACAAATAATAATTGAGGTCTCCATTATTACTCAAGTAGCTCCAATATGTGTAGAATATTCTCCGAACGTTTCTAAATTACCCAAATGTTTAATAAACATTCTCAAAATGTTTTACGTACTTTTGATGCTACTAGGGTAGACTGTTTTAATACTGCAACATGCTGCATATGAAACGTCACTTTAAAGTGAATGCATGATGGATTCTGTTTTTATAAATGTATTTCTAATTCAGTTTTGGCTTTGCGATTAGACGTTTTGAAAGTTGGGAGTAGGTTCGAAATCACAAAGTTCGGTTCGACTTGAAAAATATATTTGGAGTTTGGTTCGAGTTCAGTTCGACTGGGAAAATTTGGAGTTCGGTTCGACTTTTCAAAGTTCGATTCGGTTCGGTTCGATTTGAGAAATATATTTGAAGAGAAGAATTCTTGCTGAAGAAGCGATTCCGAAAAATCTGCTTTGCTAAATTAGCAAAACGGTTGCTGTTACAGCAAAAATATTGCTATTTTAGCAAGGTATTTGCTAATCCAACATTGCTGGATGGCAAGCGCTTGTTAAAAGAGCAAGATTTTTGCTGTGATAGCAAATTTTTGCTAATTCAGCAAAGCAAATTTTCTAGGTTTCCTGTTTCAGCAACTTTTTTTTCCGAGCGTAAAAGGATCAACAAAAAGACATTTAACTCTAAAAAAAAGTGTTATATCCCTCATCATTGCTCAAGAAATTAATGCGCACGTAGATGCAAAAGTGATCCGAGAAGAGTGCACGAATTGAAAACAATTCTTGTAATTTTGCCAAAAATACAATAATACAGGCGCATAAACGTATAAATTATAAATAAATGAACTATAAATTACATGTCATAGAAAGTGATCAAGTTTTCAAACCATCTTACGAAAATGTTGGAATAGTTGTCCTCGAATTAAAGGTATTCCATTGTTCCTCGAGGAATGCAAGAGTGATGATTGAATTTGGAAGGGAAATTTCTACTTTTTTGAGAAGTTATCGTTTCTAGAATCATATACCGCATACCTCTCATATTTTATATATCAGAAGCTTGAGAGCGGTATCCAAATATTTCACGTATTCTTCTCACCATCGCGGCTGTATTCAACGCATTCGCATACCCTTTAAATTCTTGAGATTGAAAGTCTGATCGGTTTGTTTTATCGCTTTTTCAAATTCAACCTGCCTACTTCGAGTGGAATTTTCAATCATCTAGATGAATGATTTCCAATCGCGAGAGAAATGAAAGTTCGTTATCAGAAATTCAGAGTAGATTGCTGTAATTAAATTTTTCACTTTCACATTTCTATTTTCCTTTGTTCGAACGTTCCGGACGAGAATGTGATGCTCACGATATTTTCTGATCCAGATCTTGATCCATTCTTGAAAATGTATCACTCGAGGATTATATATAAATTCTATAAAATCTGTATACAGTTTTTATTCATTTCATACAAGCTTTCGTTGCAATCTTGATAATTTGAGGAGGCTTTGAAAAGCACTCGTCCGAGTCGAAATTTTGCCCCTGCTTTGTCGATACGGTCACTGAAATTGCTCCTCCTTCCACGCTACAGAAACACCACTTGGTCCAACTTTCCCGCTTCGAATATTTTTTGATTCGAGTTTCCTACTCCACAATCTACGTAGGACCCTACATAGAATCGTTACTTGAATACTCCTGATGAAATGAGTAGTTAATTTGAATGGAATTTCGTTGAATCGATCAAGTATATCCATTTTCATTGACAAAATATTTGATACAATATAAAATATTTGTTCGATCGAATGAATATTCCGTTGATTCAATAAAACTTCATTCAAATTAATATTTTGTTGCGACTATTCAATGAAATATTATTCATTGTTCCCGAAAATTTTGTCTCTCAGCGTATGTGTTGGATTTTTTGAATAATAATATTACATAAAGCGCATTTTCTATCAATTCGAAAATGTAATTGAAAAAAACAATTTCAATTCAGTCAAACCAATAAATTTTCCATTCGAATACGAATCTAATAACTTCACTCGATTGAAATGAAATATGCATTTCATTCAAATAAACACTCATTCGTTTCATGGAATGAAATATTTTTGGAATCAAATGACATTTTTTTACCCGAACGAATATCTATGAGGGTTCTCTTTTGAATGAATGATAGGGGAACCAAACTAAGATTATAAGAGGAATTTCACAACAAAATTATCAAATTACTCAAGTTCTTTTTGATTGACTGGCACCGACACATAAGCTTCATTATCAAAATATGACTTTTTAAACATTGTTTTGTAAACCAGGAATAGGATGATTTGTCAAATGAATTTGTACATGAAAATACAGAAGCTTACGATTACTTTAAACAAATTGTGAGTATGAAATTTCAATCCTACCCATCACATTTTCTACAGCACTCGTAATCTTTCGTATTCTCACGTAAAAATTCATTTTATAAATCTTTCTATTCTTAGTTTACTGAAAGAATGAAAAAAATGTCATATTTTCGGGCTGCATTATTCTCCGTGTAGGGGCGGTAGGGTCAAAGTAGGAGGCAAACCTTGCACCTGCTTTGCTCTTACGAGTGGTGAAATAGGAAATTTCTACCACTTTTAGGGGCAAAGTAGGAGATGATATCCCATTGAAACAGCTCCTACTGAAAAGAGGATTATTAGCAGCAAAGTAGAGGCAATATTTCGACTCGGGTGGTCTGTCCGTTCCTGGTCCTAAATGCTCTCAAAAGTACCGCAATTCACACGAAGTGATAATTTTTGTTCAGATAATTCAAGAATAAAAGTTTCTAAGAATGATTTTGATCGAATATTTCTGTAAACTCGACCACTCATCGTTTGTTTTGGTTTGTAAATTTGACTAGCTATTCTTAATACATACAGGATGATTCAGAACTCGCGCACCTCACTAAACTTCACAGGCATATTCTTCAGTCAAAATTCAATAACTTTCCGTTGAAAAGAAATTTTTTTGAGGCTCAACCTGTATGGAAATATTTCGCTGAAAAATGTCTGCAAAACTATGAAAAATCTCTGAGAAAAAATGAAAAAACTCTGATAAACTCTGAGAATCTCTGAAATTTTGATGAGAAATCTAATATTTTTGGGACATTCTTTACAGACTTTTTTCAGAGTTTCTCAGAGTTTTTTCATACTTTTTCAGAGAAATAGTAACGAAATTGCACTCTGAAAAAACTCTGACAAAACTCTAATAAATTGTTGACATTTTTCTGATTATTGAAAAATCCTGAAATTCAATAAATACATTCATATGCCGTATTCAAATATCATGTGTGAAAAAGTGTTTGAAAATTTTTTAATTTTTTTCCAAAAGTCAGAAAAATGTTAGCAATCCATCAGAGTTTTGTCAGAGTTTTTTCAGAGTGCAATTTCGTTACTATTTCTCTGAAGAAGAATGAAAAAACTCTGAGAAACTCTGAAAAACGTCTGAAAAAAGTCTGTAAAGAATGTCCCAAAAATATTAGATTTCTCATCAAAATTTCAGAGATTCTCAGAGTTTGTCAGAGTTTCTCAGAATTTTTTCATTTTTTTTCAGAGATTTTTCATAGTTTTACAGACATTTTTCAGCGAAATATTTTCATATGGGTTAGTTTTTGAGTTACGAGCATTTTTAGATTTTTTTGAAAATCCTAACAACTCAACAGCATTGTGTGCTACAAAACTCAACTTGATACCATAGGCTATGTTGGAGAACGGCGGATCTCTGGAACAAAAAAATTCAACTATTCTGTCACTCATCAGAATTCAGCAACTTTGAATTTTTATAGTTCCGAAACAAAGAATGACAGGATAGTTCAATTCTTTTTCCAGAGATCCGCCGTTTTGACCAATTTGACCGATAGTATGAAGTTGAATTATTCGAATTGAAAAAAAAAAAATCTAAAAATGTTCGTATCTCAAAAACTGAGCCTTAACAAATTTTTTTTCAAGGTTTTTGATTTATTGAATTTTGACTGAAGAATATGCTTATGAAGTTCTGAATCATCTCTTGAATGATCCTCACAACTTTCCACGATATTTCCATAAATGAATGATCAAAGAATTGTTTAAAAAATATGTTGAACCGATGAGTGAAATTCAAAAGACTCTGTTTCGGGATTAGACTTACTGTTGATGATCTTCTCAAACATATATATTTATGTATATATATATCTTATACTTTTGTGAATTTCATATAAAATAATTACTCAAATATTGCAGATGGATGTGGTAAAAGTCGTCTGATTCGTGTTGGATTTCCTTAGCGACTGCACGAACCGTTTAAATGCGAAACGTTCAGACAGTCGAAGCTCTCGATGAAAAAAGAGATTGTATACAGACGCAACCGTTAGACGCGACGTATTTTTGCATCTCGTGACTATGTATATATTATATCATCTTTATCGTTGAGAGAGTAGTCGTGTCCGAAATAGTCTCGTGGCATTTAGCCAAAAGTGTCCTCGTGATCAAAACTATCCCTGTTAAAGCATTTGTTTCACTCTCATTGGTGATTGCAAGAGCACATAATTTGCGGTAATCGATGTCTAGACTGTAATTTTTCTATTCTCCCTTTGTTGCGATTGTCATTTTTTTGTCCGTATATTGTATGGAAGTGGGTTGGTTCTAGCGGAGATTAGGATTTTGCGTGCATAGATATTTTGTCAAATACAGTTTATGTGCCGGAAGTTGATTTTGAATTTAAATTATATGGTAACAACGTAGTTGGTTAAATAGCATGATTGTTAGTTTGAGCAGCCAATTTACTCGATTCCATCCTCTTTCACGGCTTAATTCCGTAAAGATGGATGGACGGAGTGCTAATTGGAGTCTGTTTCATGTCTCTACTCTTGAGAACACTGGAGAAATCATTCCAGTTCGCACCTATATGTCGCGCAAAATAATCAGAATCTCAAGTGATGATTTCGTTTCATTGAATATTATACACTTCGCGATGCATAGTTTCTGGTGAAAAATAATTCTTTCAACTCCAACATTGAGACTTGGATCGTTTTTGTATAATTATTACGTTCAACAAAATGTGTCAAATAAAGTTTGAATTAGGTTGAAACCGACCCAGATAGCAATTTAACCTTGCTGCAATGTTGTCAGGCAAGCTTGTTACAAGGTTGATATAAGCCTCCTAGTTGACACACGACAAGGGTACAAGCTTACAAAACCCTTGCAGCAGGGCTGTAGCAACCTTACACTGACAAGGTTGTCAATAACAAGCCAAAAACAATCGAATGACAAGTGTGACAGGGTTATGACAAGCCTACATGTTATCTGGGGAAACCACAAACGGCACAAACAGTTGAGGCAATGAAACGTTTGTATCGAGGAATATTGCTTTGGAATAATCATGAACACGTTGATGTTCTATGTCAGGGTATAAAAATACAAAGCCAGGTTTTCTTTCACATTTTCCATAAATTATATTCATGAATACAAATTTTTAATTCACAAAGAAGTATATTCCAGCTTCACTTTTCTCATGTAAGGTGATAATGTTGGTTTAGAAATATTCAAAATCAAATTAGAATATTCCAATGATTGCAATCAGAACTACATTATAATTTAATTAGGTATGTAACTCACACACGAACTCAAGGAATACTCTCAGATCTTAACAAATATTCACAGATTTTGAGAAATATTCTCCAATTTTCTATTAAATATCACTGTATTCTCGAACTGCATTTTTCTTCGTGTAGATTTTATCCCGGAAAAAGTCTAAGAAGACGTCTAGGAAATTTTCCCTACGGGAAAAATCTCATAAATGAATCCACATTGAGATGACGAAATTAATTTGGTTACTATAACCAACCATTTGGTTATCATAACCGAAGAAGTCTTATCATATTATATCAACATCGCAACCAAATCTATCGAGATGTAGTGACCATATAAAAGTTGTCTCGCCAAATCAAATAGTTTTCACAACCAACCCGTCAATAGCCAATTGTTTTTAGTTATCCTAACTATATCATTTTTTTCCGTGTACTGTAATATTGCAGTGATATTACATTACAGTATATAATATTGTAATATTGCTGCAATATTATGTGCTGTGTGGGTAGTTTTTTTCAGGATTTTGTTACAACTCTATGTAGGAATTTTTTTTACAGGTCAAATAAATATAACCAGTTGGAGGTTTTCTAACTCTTTATCAGCACTCTTGAGTTACTTTGATCGCAATGTGAGGAAATAAAAATGGAAAATTATAGTATCTTATGATGAAATTTTATGGGAAAATGTTGGTTTTTCGTGCAAATGTAGTTTTCATACAAACAGATCTACAACATCATGGAAAATTATAAGATTTTATGATTAAAATTATGAGAAGTTATGACTTCTTATGGAAAAGATTGTTTTTATGAAAAAGAATTTAAGTATCGTGTAAAAATATGAAATTTTATGAAAAATTATGATTTTCGATGAGCAATTCCTAGAGAAATTATGAAATTTTTACAGTTTTTATGGAATTTAATGCAAAATTATGAGATTTATGAGGACATATGAGAAACTTTTTCGCCAGGGTGTAAGATTTCGAGCATTCATGTTCTCAAAGTCAATTTCGAATGGAGCTCACAATGCCATGTTCCAGAGTTTTGTGCAGCCCGAGAACCAAGGTTCCCCTGTGATTCGTACCCGACACAATTTTCTGTCGAGCACAAAAGGTGAAAGAAAATTGGTGAATTGTTTCGTGATATTTCAGAACAGAAAAAAATGATTTCCCTTTGAAAATCATGTCTGTAATTGAAGCTACATAAAGAAAAAATACTCATGGTAGATTGAAATTTTGATTCCATATATGTACACACTGAGGGTTGAAACAACAACAAATAGTAGCAAGTTTTTTCAAGTCCTGATACTGGTGACACAATGACTTTGTTTTGATTATCGTCAGTAGATTCGATTTCTATAGATAACGCAATGCGAGAAGCAGTTTTAAATACCGAACTGTTCTGAGAATCTCATTCTCTTTAATCGATTTACAACTGCTCGTTGTCGGTTATTGAAATTGTTTTTTTTTCCTGCGAGCTTTGCAGTGATATTCTAACCCCAAGAATCAATAAATCATTAGTTTTACGATAATCAGCGTGCACTTTTATGGGTTGACTCGCAAATGATAGTTATGCAATCCGTGGGAAAAGAATAATCAATCGATGATACGATGAGAGGATGAAATAATGTTGAGATGCGATACGATTCTGTATCGTTTTGTTGATATTAATAACATTCGCAATTCGCATAGAGAGCTCGAGATAGCAGTATGAAGTCAGTTTTCAATGAATCATGAATCATCGAATCGATACTCCGGCGCGAGACTGTGAATTCAATTGAATTCAATAATCAATCGTGGAGTATTAAAGATTGATTTGATGTCTCTGTTCGATGTGGCGTTCGTCCTTAAGCTACATTTTCCTACTTTCGTTACGATCGGTACTCGAGAACTTTTTTGTCTTTCTGTCTGAATGATAAAAAACGATGCTCCTTATATAACGCATTCCCCAGGCATCGTCGTATTAATTATCTAGATAATTTTATCACAGGCACGTTGCATCGATAAAACTTAAATCACATCGCATATGATCCTTAAATCCTGTCGTCACGTTCCACGGTGTTGACGGGACAACTATAACGAAACTTTGATGATCTTTCCTAATTTCATTCATTAACCCTGAAGCCTTTGAAATTAATGAACTTACATTTACCGTCCATGTTTTGTAATCTTAACGAATGAACATCTTGGTGCATCTGATTTCTGAACTTTATGAGATAATTGAACGTAAATAACGATGCCCTGCAGATATTTCACGTTATTCAATGGTTTTTCATCTGAATGAGGAAGATTGAAGTTGCTGGCATTAAACCTTCTTGCTTTCGTCAATACTGACAATAGAATATAGCTCGGCGCAAGGCTGAGTGCCAAATCATGACGATGTATGTAGAAATCACGTTCATCAAAACATAATAAAATGCTGTACCGTCATTATAGTAATTAGATTAGCTCGGCGTTGATAGCGAGCATAGAGCGAGCTATCGCCAATTCTTGGTCCAATACAGACTGAATAAAACAGATAAGGATTGTGCCAAGCATTGACAATATCAATATACTCAATTTTACCTGTGATCGTTAGTCTTCATTCAAACTTGGCCCACTGTATTACCAACGTTGGTTCTATGTTCAATAAAATGATGTTATTATTCCACGATCTATAAATATTCAATGTTGATCAACAACAAATATACCGTTGCATCGATCTTGGTATTCGACGAATTTCGGTTGTCAGTCTACCATTAATTCAGAATTCCGCCAGGCTTGGCGCTTGCTAGGCTCATCCTTGGTTCAACATTGACCGAACGATAGATTCTATTGAAACGTGGTTAAATATTGGATAACAATTAGCTTTCAATCTAGCGCCGATCATTGGTAATAACATGGCTCAATATTGGCTTGCTCCTTAATTTTAACTTTTGATAGTTGAATTGCTAGCTGAGTTACCAATCGAGTTTTTCTCGCGAGTAGTGAGAGATGTATACAAGGAATATATAAGGCTCAAATAATTCTCTAGAAGAACAGTCAATTGTTCTTTGTTACAGGTTACACCAGAGCGCTCCTTGAGAGACAAAAAACATCGAACTCTCTAAAGATAAATGAGTAAGACACAATAAGATCCCACATAACATGTATTGGAAATTATGAAATACGCATACTTTTTATATATTTTATGATTAATTATTTTTCACAGTTTTATCATTGGCGCAACATTGATAAACAGATCCTTCTATTGTTTGCCAATGATGGCCATTTTTGCACCAATGATGGGACTTCATTGGAACAACACATTGATAAATCATAAAATGATGTTATCATTTCAGTGTTGCGCCATGCTAGCGCCAATGGTAAATTTTTGTAATTTTGGGGTTTTCTTTCGATGCACTGTAGTTCAAAAAAATATCCACGGCCACGGTTTTGCTCTGATTCCTTCAGCTTTAATGGAAGGATGAACAATACAACGCTGTTCTTACATTTTTAGCGATGCGTCTTCAATGATCATTCATTATTTAAATTCCCCTTTAATAATTGATTTATTAAAAATTGTCTCAACACACACAAACGCGATGAGAATGACCACATGTCTTAACGAGTCTTAATTTGTGATCCGACGCGTGACAGTGCTGGGTGTTTCTAATGGTCTTTAAATAAGCATGTACATGTACAATATGTCCCGGAATTAATGAATTCAATTCAATTTCAGATTCATATAAAAAAAAAGACCAGCTTCATTTATCAACACCCTGCATGAATTTTACATCGCAAACTTCTCAAGGTCACAGGGATTCGTATTTTTCCAATTTTCAACGAATTGTTCTGAAATTCTTGAATTTTATAAAAATGTTTTTACAATTCTTGAATATTCTGTGTCCTTGGAAGAAGATTTTATTCTAATCGGATTCTAGGTCTGATAGTTATTTAGGTGCTGATTGGATTCAACACCGAAGTTGAATTGTAGTTTGGACACTGTGTGTATATATGTAAACTACCGCGTGCATGTTTAATAGGATTATTTATCAACTTACCATTGATAGGAGGTAGTGTTTATACGTGACAAGAACTATGTCAAACGCGTGATAGAAAATTATTGAATTAGTTGGTAGAGAAGCAATGTGGGTTGTTTTAGAATTGATTCGAAGTGAGTGAGGAGAATGAAAATAAACAAATGTGTTAGGAGGTATTAGATGAGAGCTGGGATATTTTGAAATTTATTTTGTGCATCCTCATTTAGAATATATGAATTTCAAAATAGTAATACGTATCATTCGTTTCGAGAGAATTCTTTTTTTTGCTGATTTCCATGTTGATGAATGAATCAAATTATGCGGTTAACGGAAAGTCACTGGATACTCATCGATAGTGGTGCTGGTCATCAAGGATTAAGTTCAGGGATTCTCATTTAAGGTATTTCTCTTTGCATGCGACAGATCTTGTGAGGATAAACTTCTTCTCCTAAGGGAAAAGCAATGGAATGCCCTTTCAATCGATAAATTGTTGGAAGTATATCGTTAAAAACATGTATTTATTTTATAAAAATAAAATTGGGTAAATTTCCCGATCAAACCGTATAGAATGAAGTGTATGAAAGAGTAATTATTTCATATAGGGACTCTCCGATGAGGGATAAGACTGTCAGCTTTTTCTTGTCGCTAATAATGAGATAGGGGTTAGTTTGCGCATCATTCAATGATTCAAATTGAATAATTCGTCTAAAACATGACGGAAAAGTGGGATTTATATCATATTTTTGATGGATTACTCAGTTTTATTCATTACATGACGCATAAATTAGGCATCTATGTTTTGGTAATCCCATTAATGGCGGCCGTTGCCTTCCCAGACAGCACACAAGTCCTTTTTGAGTTCACAGATAATTCAGACTAAAGAATACCTACGGAATTCATTTCTATGAATTTATGGAGTATTCTGAATGAATATATAGAGTATCGAAATAATTCTCGATGAATACATGTGGGAGTTCTTGAAGTACACATAGAAAATGCACGAAGTAATTCGTAAAGACCACCCGTTATGACAGTGAATATGAATCTTTATGGAAGTTCAAAATGTAGTCCTGTTCTGCCCAAAAGAATTTATAACGAATACCATGAACTTCGATCAACAAGGATTCAATCAGAGTCTTCCTGAATTTGTAAACGCCTTTGGACAAAAATAATGTCCAAGATACAATTAGTAGTATATTTTCTCTTATGAATCGATTGAATAGGTGCGTGTACGAGATTTGGAGAGTGATTAAGAAGTGAAGTGAATTATTCAATGTATCAATCAGTTAGTAATTCATTTCAATGCAAAAAAACATATAATATGTGAGAATAAATGACATATCATATGATTTTAAGGTTAAAGTTTCGTATATAACAAAGTGATGTAACTCTAAAGAAGAGAAGTGTGTAAAAATTCATGAATTGCTTGTGGATAATGAAGTAAATTATTTATTAACTCAAAATATGTGAATATCGACTGTAAAAATGCATTCATACAAACGATCTTGTATGTATGGAAGAACTAATCGATTGTATCGAGTATGGAAAATCCCTTATAGAAAACGATGAACAAAACTCTATGATCTTTATCTTTTTCAATAGGAAATTTGTAAAAGACTTGATATTCAATTATAAAGGTTTATTGAATTATGAGAAAGTTCAGAATGCCTGTTTTGTGGTGTGATTTATTTATACTCAATGAATTCAGATGTAAATGCATTATGAATTCTTTTGGGCAGATTACGTGTTCTTTCTGAACTTCTATATGTTTTCATTTCTGCTGACATAACGGGCATACTTTTGGAATTTTTTCTGGATTCAAATGAATGATTGTGCGTATTCTTAAAGAGTTCTCTCAAAAAGCGTGTCATTCTAATGGTATTCTCTAAGAACTGTTTGAGAACCAGTTGTGCTGTATGGGTTATAGTCTTATAGTGAAAAAATTGATTGTGAATTAGTTTTCGGTTACATACAGAAGTTATATTGGCAAGAATTTCTATTTTGACAGCATTTTCTTATAATATTCCCACAATATTCGTGGCATAATAGTCTGAGAATATTTGAAACAGCCTCATTCAAACATTCTGAGAATGTGCGTAGAATATATTCGCACGTAATAAGAGTCTCCATAGAACGTATATTCTTAGAACATTCTCAGAACGTGCTTGTGCTACCTGGGGTAGCACATGCAATCGAAAGGAATGGCAAACAGCAAGGATATATAAGATATAGGTTGAGAAGAGCTTTGGGAAACGATGAGACAAGTTTGGGGGAAGGAAATTTGATTGTTTGATTGTCTGACCAGCACAGTAATGAGTTATGGAATGGAAATATAGGATTGGGACGAGAGGGAAAGGGTAGAAGAATTAAGACTTGGCTGGAGAACGCCAGAGTATATGACAAGGGAGAAGACAAAGGAAGATAAGATGAGAACAAAAATGGGGAAGAAAAGCTGGGAATTTGGAATGAAAATGAAACGAGGGGAGGGAAGTGGAATGGCGAGGTTATGCTGGAAAGAGATCAACGTAAAGGAAATTAAATCAAAGTGGAAAGTATATAGACACTACCCTGTTGAAAAAATCCAGCATGGTCCAACATGGAACCAACTTGGTCCCAGCTCCACCAATTCTCCATCTCCAGTCCACCGAAGTCCTAGGTGGAGGATCGGTGGTTGTGCTGTACGGGACTAGAACATTTCTACTTGGGCTATTATTCGTAATTAGTGCAATGCCTGTACTGGGTCAGATATGCTGTTACAACCCTTTTCCCATTGCCGGGTCTTGGTTGTAGAAACTATTGGGTTGAGGCTCAAATGATGTTAATATCATTCCAGAGTCGCGTCATGCACTGAAAGAAGAAAGTCTTAATCTGTTTGCATCTTGATTTCAAACAATGCTTTTTCCATTGTATCGACGATTGTTTTTTCGGCTTAATTTGTCTGCATTATAGATTCAGTCAAGAAATTCAGTCATAGACTTGGGCCATTTTGGCGAGCTTTGTGGAAGTCTAATGCCCATGTTCAATTTTTACTTGGGTTATAAATTCAAAACATGGGACTTGTGTAGTTCTATCCGGTTTGATGGAAATATCAAAACTAGAACAGTATTGATTCTATAATCTGAAGATTTTTCCTCTTTACGTTCGGTATCGTACTATAATGGAACATTCTTAACACTCACAGTTGGTAAAATGTTCTTCCTACATTCCGTTGATGATTATTATCATTTTGCTGAACGCGTCGTAAAATCTTGAAAAGTCCATTATAAAAGAAATGACACGGAATTGATGATTTTTTTCCATTAAACTTGTTTAAATTCGACCTTCTGCTTCGTCTTGCTTTGTTAACCACGGAAACTTTCCGTACTTGGAAACACATTTCGAGTTTCCTTCTTTTTCTGCCCTGATCTCATTCAACATTAACAATCTTTATATTCAAATTGGAAGCGTGGCGCAGTCTCTTTGCACAGTTCCTGTATCCTTGAATAAACAAGGTCGTTTTTTGCATCTCGTATAGTACTTTTACAAATCTAATCAACCCGAAAGGAGTTTTAGAACCTTCAATTTCATCTTCTATCCTATACAATTCAAGTGAAAATCAGTTGTTCATTGACCTACTGTTGCTAAATATATGATGCATGATTGTAATAACGCGTGATAAATTCAAATTCCGCATATTCAAAATAATGATCGTGTGTTGATACGTGCTGTATAGAAGTTTATGTAACAAAGATCGTACGAACGCACGTAGACGCGTTGTAAATTGCTTAACTTCGGAAAGATTCTTTCAAATATTCAATATTTACTCATTCAGTGATGTTTTTATTACTCGACATGTTGATACAGAACATAAATATGTTCTCTTTAAGAGGGATATACGGGAGTCGGAGTTTTAGTAAACTTTTTTCAGAAGGTAATTCGAGGATAATTGTATTTAGTAACTGAAATTCAATTTAAATGCCAGAATTACTTCACACCAGAGTTGACTTCATAACGAAATGAAAAACAAAGTTCTGTAATTAGAAGGAAAGTTCTGATTGAAGATTCAGTCTTCGAGGAATCCTTTGGTATTGATTGAATCATTCTTTTATCACCCAATAAACATAAACCTCGCCCAATGCTATGTTTTTATACGATGTTATATACATGGCCCTGATAAATCAAAAGGATTATTGAAACAATCGAAAAGATTTCAGAAAATTTCTTCAATCTTGGTGATGTACAGGAGTGGTATCGTAGGTTTCATTTTCTTCGTATCGACGATATTCAACCTTGAGAGAAATCTTCATTCTTTGGATTGATATTGTTTTCCCTATTTGGCAACGCCAGTCTGACGCCTCTCGAAAAATTTGGCTGATCCCGCCGGGCTCCCAGTCAACAAAATTCGTATTGTACGTTGAATGTTTTTTTGTTTATAACCAACTGAAAAGGTTCGAACATGTTTAAAATATTCATCCTGTGAAAAATAAAAAATTTTGGAAAGTTTATCGTAATTTTTCGCAAGCAGAGAAATCTCCCTGATGAATATTTTACAAAGAGTCTAGACCGATAAATATTTAATATTGATATAAAAATTAAGGATTTTTTCTCTACATTTGTATTCTCTTGAATCAAAGTGAGTGAAATTCACTTGCGATTCGTATCAAAAGCAGCAACAGCTGGTACAGCAGATTCTGCAATCCATTAGAAAATTATTTCGAATCTTCCAGACGAAACACCATTGATGACATCTTTCGATTACACGAACGCGCGGTTTATAACCCAGTGGAATCGTTTTATGCACGCTACAATGTTTGAGCCAAGAAAGGTTGAGATGAATATTTTATTATGTCACTATCCCATCATACTTTTCATGTCAACATCAATCATTTCCGTCATAAAAATGGTGGGACAAATGATAATAGCAATTGTGTAGGATTTATCGACTCCAACTGTCAGCAATTTATCTTTCAATTCTCCAAAAGATAACTTTCATCGACTTAATCATGAGAATTCATTCGAATGATGTATGGAGATTTTGATTTAGACTTGATAAGTTCCCCAAGGTTATTCTGCTTTACATGCCCGCCAGGATTCATTAGGAAAATTGTGTTAGGTGATTTATGTCGTTTCTTTCCTGCGGTGGACAAAATTATAGAATATAAAGTCTGATTTTTCTTACCCTGGTAAAACGAAACCTCTCGTCAATTCTCATTGAATCTTGTACAATGTCCTGACCAAATCCTATTCAAGCATTTTTCCAATGTCGTTCTGATTGATCAAATCTCATTTCATCAGATTTTATGGATTTTTTTAACCAGGGTTTGTGAGCCAGGAACATCCCTGGTAAAAAATGTGGATAGATTCGGATGAATTCGGTTGAACATTTGAAGATGGGTACAAAAATAGGATTGAAACGAATAGAAATGCAATCCAATTTTATCCGTCTCGATCCTATCTTTGTATCCATTTTCATATTCCCATATAGGTATTGCCAAGACTGAAACAAACCCAAGCTTGTCCCAAGGTTGGCACATGTGTCAGCAACAAACCTTCGTGAAGAACAATTGGCTCAATATTCCATAATGATATTGTTCCATGATTGTCCCGTTGTTTCCAATGGATAGTCAATCAGTCATGGTACATTTGTTAATATTTTTGAAATGGTCACGACATTTGGTACAAGCTTGGCACAAGTGTAGAAATCGAGCATTCGTTGAGAACAATTGTGCCATATTGCCACATGAGTGGCACAATGTTTATAAATATTGAATGAATTTTGAATTTACAATGGCTCAAGACTTGGGGATAACCATCGGGACAGGGCTGGTCCGATCTTCCTACCATAATTAATCCTACTCTCTAAATCTGAAAGAGTGAAAAGTCATGTGTTTCACTCCACTAAGTCTCAGAAGTGAGCCAGTCCGTTTCGAGTGGTTAGGGAGTTGTCACGAACTTTTCTAGCACTTTACTGTCTCGAAATAAATTAGATTACTTCCTGATAACTTCAAGGGCTCATAATGAAGTCATTTAAAAGGTTTCCGAAATCGACGCATTAGAGAACCTTCTGATATAATTTAGAGAACATAATGAATGTTTGAAATGTTGAGGGGAAAAATGTTTACTGCCTAAGCAACACTAGGATATACTATGAACGTTCTCTGAATATTCGAAATATGTTATATGCACATTCCAATGAGACCGTTTCATAGGTCCTATGCCTATTCATCGAACGTATGTAATCGAATATACGACGGGACGTCGATCGAACGTCGATTGAACGAATATCGTAAATATTCTGAGTATATTTGAAACAGTCTCATTCATTATATGTTCTTCGTATCTCATTCGTACATTCTACGAACGTTTCTAATTCGTATACCCTGCTTAAGGAATCTCATTGAACCGATTGATTCTCACTGATTCCGATGCAGAAAACTGATTCAAACCCATTGAGAATCAATTTTGAATAGGTTTGAATCGGTTTTCTGCATCAGAATCAATGAGAATCACTCGATTCAATGAGATTCTTTGAGCAGGGTATCCCTGGTGAAAATTTCCGCTCGCTGGGAGCGGAGATTGAAACAAATGAAGCGTAAAATGTTTCAATTTCCGCTTTTTCCGCGCTTGGATACTGTTTCGTTTCCTCTTCCACGTCGCTTTATACCCTGCTTACGCTCCCATTTTCACTAGGGATACTTTGAACTTCTGTTGCTGCTTGGGCGGGTATTAAAATTATCAACATTTCTAGGTTATCACGTTCATAATTATTTGCAAAATTTTCAAGAATCATTTGCAGTTTCAATCATGATATTCAGAGTTCTACCTCGGCAATGTGCTTCGTCATCCGATATTACGAATTTTTATTCACACCTCAGTCTTTCGAAAAGCTTGTAACAATGTTTCGTTCGTTTTTTTTATTAGTGCTTCATCCCTCACCTTACTTCTATAACTCATTTTTATCCTATATTTCGGCTCAAATCGTGACATACAATCAAGATCCATTCCTCATTGTATAATCCTGATGAAGTTCTCGAAAGGTGATTTCGTGAGCTTCTCATGAAATATCGAATCGATCTGATGATAATCTCTAAACGTGAAGTACTGTACATGAAAGAAGTGAAGTCAAAAGACAGATATCATTTCATGCGAAGAATAAAGTTTGATTCTACTTCAGCACGCAATTATTGTCGTGAGAATAGCAATGAATTTTTTCTCAACGTGAAAGAACGTGTCCTCCTTAACTTCTCAATTCAACGAAATTCGCTAACAAATAGATCAATTTTGAGTGGATTTTAGGTTTAACGAACGTCCTAAGGTTAAGTCCAAGTTGACTAGCCGATTGAGATTTATGAAGTCTGGATTAAAATTGATACCGTAAAGCGGTAATCTATTTCATGTAAATGTTAAGAATAGCGAAGGACTAAATTATATTAACATATCTAGAGCTCTTGAATACATTGTTGATTTACAATTCATACAATGTTGCCAAAGATATATTTCCCACTCGTAGGATGGTTCATTGGTACGAGGCCAAAACCATGACAAATAGTATCAATGAATTTACAGATAGGATGGACTCTGATATGCATGCCCCAACAAATCGAGAACCATCAGCAAGAACGGTGAGATATCTTTTAATTGGCTCCGGTGCGCAAGGTTGAAAATTTGTGTACTCGAATTGGCGACTGAATTACACTTGATGAGGGATTCAAACATCGAACGTATCAACTGGCGGTGATTGAGAAATTGTTTCAAATGGAAGAATTCTCCTTCGCTGAGAGAAAAGATTAAAAAGAAATAATAAATAGGATTGGTTATTACTCTCTGATGTTTTACTGATTCGTCAGTAAATTTCACTAATGAATCAGTGAATTGTCGACGAGATATGATTTCAACTACGCGTCTGTTCAGAGATTGTTACGTGATCGTAAACGAACGCCTAACCTCAATGCTTCCTTTGTATCAGTGTTACCGGTGCCATAGCTGAACGGTTAACGCGCTAACCTTCAGTCATGGATGTCTGGGAGGTTCGCTCGGGGGTTCAAATCCCTGACCGCTCAACTGCCGTTCTTCCCGGGGAAAGTGCCTTGGATGGGGAGTAGGCGGTTGGCGCGTCATCAAACCGTGCGTCACCCTGATAAAACTAACGCGGTAAAGAGGCGGTGGTTGGTACACTGTAAAAAATATCTTTTGTAAATTACCCATATCTGATAAACAACTAATTCACACTATGCAAAATAATCGGAATTTTCCTGTGTACATCAACCGAAATTTTTCCCAACATTTCACAGTAAATTTCCGGACAGGTTGGGAAAATTCCTAACGCATGTATACGTCTTAATTACTTCATATAAATATATAGGAATTTCCTGATAAAATTTCTTACAGTGTTAGAAGGAATAAATTTTTATTGTAAAAGTTTTACACTCAACGTAGAAGAAATAAATTTCTTTTTGGAAAAGTCTCACGCGCAGTGTAGGAATATCACACAAGTTTGTAAATTGTTCACGCTCAGTGTAACCAATTTGATTACCTACTTATTTGATTTTATATCAAAATTGATATTTTTTTTCAACTCAGGCCTATAATCATTATCGGTATATTATTATACTATTAATATTGTGATTTTGATTTTCAAGATATCTAAAAGATGTCTTTTATTAAATCTTTGAAGAATCTTGAAATAAAATCTATCACAGATCTATAAGATAACTTCAAGAGACTTATTAGAAATGTCTTCAGTGAGACATCTAAAAGAAGTCTATAAGTTATCTTTTAGAAATGTCGAACATATGTCTTTTCTTAGACATCTTTTAGATGTCTTTAAACTTTGTATGTTTATTGGATTACTAACGTGTTCAGTAGAATACGGCACGATTAAAATTTCTCGTGATTAAAGTGCTAGTATTTTGCCACCCTCGTTGGTGAATTCTATCAAAAACTTTAGAAAAACCATTATATTTCTCTGAGGGCTGCGAAGAATATGAATACATCGGGATTTCATGCAATTAGTGTTAGATAGTTTGGACAAGTATCCTGATTTATTTCCAATTTTTACACTGAAAATAAAAAAAGTGATTATAAAAAAACCAAGTGGGGGCCCATATATCCGGCCTCACCTCTACAGTAAAAATTTTGCTTTGTCTAAAAGATTTCTTATACAACAGTTTCCCCTGTCTTTAAGTTGTCTTAATTCAAGAAATCTAAAAAACATCTTAGACATTTAGATTTCTCAATCGAAGACATCTTAAAGACAGTGAAAACTGTTGCATAAGAAATCTTTGAGACAAAGCAAAATTTTTACTCGTATGGGGAGTTTTTTTCCCGTGTGTTGACTTATCACCAATTCACTATCATTATTAATCCTCGTTTCATAATCTCCGATCTCAGTATTCTCGGAAAGGTTTTAGAAAATTCATTCGTTCTTTTTTCCTGATCTCATTTATTGGGAAAGTAATCAACGTCGTCATCCTTGATCGTACAGTATTTGAGATGTGAGGAGATATGAGCAAGGTATAATTTGTGTGACACTTGTTGCCTCTCAAAGAATCGCCTAAAGGATTCATAAAATTCGTAACATTAGATTATTCCCGCTCCAAGCGTTTGACTTTCCAAAGAACGGATGTGGTATAAATTCATCAAAATATCTCTGATATTGCAAAATATTTGCATCAATAATTTTCATTTCAATCGCACGGTGTTTCATTCTTGAAGAAATTCTTGGTTTCATAGTGGAGAGCGAAGATTATTTACATGGGATCTTTTTCCTCCCAATACCAGCGCGCTGGTCTTGAATCTTTAAATTCAGCTGTGCAAATTTTCCTTTGTTAATATGCTGTGTCATCAATTATACGTATGCAAACCTTCAAAGGTCTTGCAATCAGGGAAACTGGGTTAGATCTCTGTTAACAAAATCAAAGCACAGTGTTTTTTTCTCTTGTAACCAATTAAGACTTTGGAGATTTCGATCCTCGAATCCCTCATCTCGCATTCGAAAAATAACTCTCAAAAGCGCTCGATTTGTATCGAGTGTATCCCTCTATGGAATCTTATTAGAATGGTCGGATAATTCTGTAACAAATATTTTAAGCGCGTTACGCATTCTCATTTGCTGGAATACGCATTTTTCGAATAGAAATTCGAATGTTTTTGATTTCAATTCTCGATTGGAATCGATTGCTCCTGAATTCTCAAGTCGATAACTCTAGTTGACGAGAGCAGTGGTTAGACATTTATCGATCAGATAACTACTGCATGTCATACATACGACACAATGCTCAAGCTACTTGGTTCACCCGATAATGGATCTTGAAATGCTATGAGGGTACGTTCTCGATTCTAAGACGAACAACGATTATTGATCAACTGTCGTTCATCTGTTCGTTTAAAGTTTCGAAAGAGTGTATTCGAACGATATAACTGACTACAATTAATCACCGTTCCGAATTGTTGCGATAATCGTTCTCTCGTTACGGTACACTAATTTGTAATTTACATAAAGATTGACAGGTGATAATTCAAATGTCAGTGGATGTGATTAATCAATTTGCAGAGAATCCTCAAATCCTTCAACCTATACTTTCTCGAATTTACGATATCTATGCTCGAGAAGTTCCGTGCGCTTTTGGACAGATTCAATTTGCATCGTTGCGATTAGTTTGAATCTTTGTAGTTAAGTAGCGAATTGCGAGAGATGTCGTAAATACGGTAGCTCACTTTCACGATTTGGGTCAGGTGTCCGTGATGAGCTATTATGCAGACACGTGGACTTGAGATTACTCCTTGGAATTAAGGCTTTCGTCACAAAGATACTTCTTAATCTTGTCCCGCTTTTCACGCATCGTTGAATACCAGTACCAAAATTTGGTAGTGTGGAGGGAAAAAAAAGATTTGTATCGAAACAATTGCTAGATGGATTGTTCGATACAAAAACATATTCCTATGAGAATATTGGTATTATGGTGGTTTGAATCGTTTATTGAAACGAACTGATCGATGGAGAACTTCTCGCTATTATGTGATAGAATTCACGATTCCGCTGAGAGAAGAGCAATTTGGAGGTTCGGGGAATAGTAATATTCCTACAAACAATGATCACTGGCATTTCAATGAGCTACACTGAAAACACAAAATTTTGGTTGAAATGAACGCAAAGAAATTCGTTTGGAATGGACAAAATTTGGTTCACAATAATTGAGCCTTTCTTACAGACAAGTAAATTTTATTTACGCTAAACAAATTTTATTTCAGCCAACCAAAAAGTTTCTTTGCGTTCATTTCCACCAAAATTTTGTTTGGCTGGAAGAAACGTTTTCTCGGTGTACTGATGGCCCTGTAATGCCGGTGGAGAGCCATCACTGGGAGATTTCTAAAGAAAATCTTGGGGTAAAAGCTGCATCACTGCTTCGTGTACAGTCATGGCAAGTTCCCAACGTTCCAACTTTGTCGTGAAAATTCGTAAGAATATGTAGAATTAAGAGCTTTTGTAGAATTACAAAACCAGACCTTAGATTTATCTCGGATGGAAAAAATATCAAAATTATATATAAGTCATATATGATTCAATCCCAGACAGCACAGAAAGTTCTCTGGATGCTCTATAAACATATTCTTGGTTCCGCGTGTGTTGGTGCCCAAGGCACATATTTTCCAAATGTTTAGAGCACGTTCTTTCCGCGGTCTCTAAATGCGCTTTAGATTTTTCCAAGATGCGTTGAGGACATCCTAGACAGCACAAAAGGATGATTAATGAGTTCTGAAAAAGGAACATGGCGTGACTTTTGCCCTTCTTACTTTGACAATTTTCAAGATGTGTAACAGATATCATTCAGAAACTCTTTCAAGATGTCTTTTAGTAGGCTATGCTGATTTGACATCTGAAAGATGATAATTTTGGGCCCTCAAGAGCAGAGTATTTTGTTATTTAATGACCAATCTGTTTCAATAAACGATTCAAACTTCAGCAACTGACATTATATTCCACTACATCAGATTGAGAATTATCAGTACCATCGTCAAATTGTCCGTATGGAATACGGAGTCAAAGAAGCGTAGGTACGTCGTGAAATGTCCGGGTTCGAATCCCGCAACCTCAAGGATCCGAACTCAAGTGAAATGCATAGGAGCGAAAGAGGGGAGGATTTCTTTCATGAAGAAATTTAAGATTTTTCTGAAGTATTTGTATGAACTCTCCAAAATATCTTTAGGATATCTAAAAGACTTTCAAAAGATATTTACGAGACATTTTCAAAACTTGATCGAATACGTCTAAAACATATCTTCTTCCACAAGACATTTTGGAGGTATTTCAAACTTGTCGAAATTCGTCGCGAAAGAAATCTTTTGGATCTCTGAAAGACATCTTCGAGATCTTTTTGCAAGAAATCTTTCAAAATTGCGAGATCCCTCATAACAATTTTGGATCACTCTTTTGGATCATTCTGAAAGATATCTTAAAGAATTCGAAAAGATGTCTTATGAAACACCAAAAGATATCTTTTGGAAGTCTTCACGCGAGATTTCTTGAAGTTTTCTGAAGGTATCTTTTAGAATTCTTAAAGGCATCTTCCGTAAGATATCTTAAAGATGTCTTTAGGTGTTTCATAAGACATCTTTTAGAATTCTTTAAGATATCTTTTAGAATGTTTCGGAAGAATTCCTCAAAATTGTTATCTGGGATATCTTTTAGATATCTGAAAGATGTCTTTTTGTTGGATTGGGTAGGAGTTTATTTTAAGAGTTATGGGAAGTTTTCCTCACTTCAGTGGTGGATTCTGTTCCCTCATTGCGGGGCAGTGAAAAAAGTGTTTTGTTGGTCCAAAAAAAAACTATTTTGCTGCTGAATTTTGACAAAAACATTTTGTTTTTAATGCTCAAAATAATTTGGATGAAGTAACGAAAGGTTTTGATTGTTCACATACCAATCAAAATATTCTGTTATATTGCAACAAAACACTTTTTACGGTGGGAGGTTATATTTTTATCAGGAGTAGGAGATGTTTCTCCCATTTTGAGGGATTACTCTGTCTTGTAGGTGTTGAATCCTGGAAAAAGTAATCGTATCGACGAAGGAACTTTGTCAACCACCATGTTTTGAGAAAAAATTGCTCAATTATTTTTTAGAGTATTCATAAAACAAGGTATTCTTCATCTCAAATATGAATATCGTTTCAATGAAGGATTCAAGAAAAAGTATTCGAGTATTCGCTTCAAAGTTGTCACGGAATCATGAACGATAACAAAACAGTCCAATTATGAAAGAACCCTAACTTCCTTCCGTCAACCGAAGTTGGTGTTTCGATCAAATCATTGAAAATAATGATAGGTAATTACTCGCACATCATGGAAATAATTTACAGAAGATGAATTCATTTATAAAGATACGATCGACAATTACAACAACGTGACATCTGGACATCTCGGCAAGGAACCGATACATCTACATAGTCTACTGCTTCGTATCTTATTGTTCTCTGTAATTGACAACGGACGAAACGGTAATCCGATACGCTGGCGCATGAATTCATGATCCATACGAAGCCATGCATCACGCATTCTAAATCTATTGCATAACCCATGTTATTTTGAGGGGAACAAAATACAATGGTTTTTAAAAATACCGCACGCAACAATGAGATATAATTGATAATACCGTGGTGACAAAAGTCACACGAAGCGAGAGACAACATCTCAAGTGATTCGTTTCGATAATCATTCGATGTAAAAATCACGTGCAGGGCATGCAGGATCGAATACCATGTCGAGTAGAAACGAGAAGAGAAAATCAACTTGAATTGTCAAGGTTGAAACAAGCTCGAGAAGTGAAAAACGACATTAAATTGTGTTTAAACTATATATTTGCATTCGACGATTGCGCACGTACTTAGCTAATTTCGTTGACACGTTAATATCTGCTGTGGAATGTGTAATATATCGTTTAACAACGGGTTGAAGAGCTGGCTACATTGATTAATTGAGTCTCCTAAAAATGTACCAGCGTCATTGTGAGGGAAACTAATTATTCGTTCTTCAAAGAATTATTCAAAGACTTGAAGAAATTATTGCCAATCTTTACGAAGATGACATTTAAAAACCATCTCAGGTGGCACGAATTTTTCATTGTTTGTATGATTTCGATGTCTTGGAGATGTTCCATACAACAGTTTTAACCCTCAGTTTTAACTCCCCACGGGGTGTGAAAGGGAACCAGAGGTTTTCGAAAATCTGATCTTCTGTGCATAGGGATGAAGGGGTACGATTTGAAACTAGAACAAGGATCAAATTCGAGAACCAGAGTACATTTTCGATCATGTAAAAAACTTCATCCAGTTGATTGCAAACCACAACGAAAAGATCAAGAAAACATGCGAAAATACGTGGGTTAACTGCCTTGAGGATATCTAAAAGATGCCTGAAAGAGATATGGAGACACTTTTCAGATTTTTCAAACGAGAATATGTTAAAAACAGTGAAAACGGTTGCATGAGACATCTCTGAGACATCCAATGGAAACCTTTCGGATAATGAAAAATTCGTGCTGTCTGGGAAGTCACACTGACAGAAAAACGATCTGGTTGAAATATTCGTGGTCGCAATAACTTGAAATCTAAATCGATTCACCAGGAAATGTGATTGTAATGTTACGAAAAATTAACGAAGTTCTTCAGGTTAGAAACATCAGATTCTTTTCTTGGTGTAATAACCAGAAATATGTAGTTAAGTTTGGCTTCAACCACTTTTTCTGAACATTACAATCACATTTCCTGGTGAATCGATTTAGATTTCAAGTTATTGCGACCACGAATGTTTCAACCAGGTCGTTTTTTCTGTCAGTGCAGTATATGTTTGTTCAATGACTTTGAAATAATTTTAACAATTCTGGAGAATACTTTTTAGAGATTTATTCTATATGAAGAGTCTAATAAGCATCGATATTCCAGACGTGACCAGGCTTAGATTTGGACAACCTTACTCTCTAAATTCCTTGGAGTGAAAATACTTCAAGTCCAGGAAGAGTGAGATTCCACTCCTAAATAATGACTCTTTACCCTGCTAAAAATTCCCAATAAAAAACGATTCAAAACGATAAGATTCCTCTATAGTTTTGAATGAAGTTCTTGAATACGGAATTCACAATGTTATATCGTTCCTTATCGTATTGTATGAAATGTACAGGATGTGTGTGTGTGTTTTTATAGTGGAATTCGTATAGAAAAAGTACCAGTTATTCGAAAAAAAATAGTCATGTGTTTCAAAATGAGTGGTCCTTTTTGTATAAGAATTTTACGATAAAATCACATAGGTTTTACGTTGAATTCTATACAATACTATAAGGAATGGTAGAGTTCTATCGTTGAAGGACGGTACAACATTGTAAATTCCGTATTCAAAGACCTCATTCAAAACTATAGAGAATTCTTATCGTTTTGAATTGTTCTTTATTGGGAATTTTTAGCAAGAGTGAATTCTCACTGTAACAGAGTGAAGGTTCAACTCGGTTTGAAGAGTGAAATTTCATCTTTTTATAAGACTGAAGTTTAAGAGAGTGAAAATTCACATGAAGCTCTGAAACTGGCTTTTTCCATTGAACGTCGATTGAAAATTTAAGGATCTGAACCGTTCAATGAAATGCTACTTGCTCAATTTCTGGTATAAAAAAAGTTTAAACAACGTTTAATCAAAAGTTACAAGCCCTGGCTGCCTGGATCACTCACTCTTACTGAACTTGTAGTATTTTTACTCTTTGGGAGTGGATTTTCACTCCAAGAAATTTAGAGAGTAGAGAGAATCAACTTATTCGATTGATATCAGGATTGCCATGCATGCATTATTATTTTGACTCCACAAGAATCGAAGTTACCTTGGATCAAGCTTGACAGGGTCCAATAGAAGGATCGAGATTCACCTATAAATACAATCTGCTAATCTAGGGGATGAATTTTTAGTCGATTGAGAAGTACTTGGAAAGGATGGTAAAATGTATCAACATTGAATACATTATTGCTTTCCGTATTTATAGATGAAGATATGATTATGGCTCAAAGAATCCAGACTTGGAAAGTACATTGAATAATTCATGCGTTTGAACGCGGATTCCAAAAGCATTGTCTTATTATCGATTGATTCGATAATGCTATGGATTCTCCCATTATGTTCACAGTTTGTTATGTATTGTCGGTCATTACCATTGAATTCTGTATACATTGGAATGCGCATTTTTTTTCACTTTCCCACAGTTTGACCGTTTCATATGAAGAAAAAAAAAGCTGATAACGCAGATTTTTTTTCTCATATCGATACACACTGAGAAAAAGAGTTTGATTGAATATGGGACACTTGAGAAATTTAGGCACTCTAAATGAAAATTTAGAATCAAATAAAGAAAATGAAATAAATTTTGTATATATTTTTAGAAAGTAGTTTTCAAATATAATATTTGTTTTTTATCAAATAAATTTCATTTGTCACAGCTAAATTTTGTATTCACATTGAATAAATTGTTTTATTTATATTTCAAACAAGTAGATTTAAATTGTCGCGGTTAGGTGTGTCTTGTTCTCATTGCAAGCTTATCAGAGAGAAAAGTTGATGTGTTGGGATGTTTGTACGTGTTGAGCATATGAGACATTGCCTATCCCTGCACGGAAGAAAGAAAATGGAGAAATTTTTCATGTAGGGTGACAATGCTCCGCTTCAAGCCTTTAAATGGGCATTTTTACAAAATATATTGTCGAATAATTCACATCATGAGAGAAAAATCTGTTTTTGTCTCATAATGTGAATTATTTGACGATATATTTTGTAAAAATTTCCATTTGAAGACTCGAAGAGACACGTTGTCATTCTACACGGTAAATTTCTCCGTATATTGAAATAATCCCATTTATTCCGATTGAACGTGGAGAATGCCAATTAAAACTGATTGATACCTTCTCAATTCGATTTAAGATTCTGCACATTGAATGGAAATTAATAGGATGTTTTAACCAGAAATACATGTCGGCAATCGGAAACCTACTCTGGTTAATTCTGCACTGAAAAATATGTGTTCCGTAGAAATAGCAACATTTTATTGTTGAATATACAACAATTTTTGTTCTTATAGCACCACATGGTTGTCTTGTTGACAAGAAAATTGTTAATTAAGCAATTTTCACGGTCATATTTTTACGACTTTGTGTTGCTATAAGAATCAAAATTTTTGTACATCCAACAATAAAATGTCAACAATTCTCTTATTGCCAGCTCTACGGAACACAGCAAAGTACAGAAGTTCGAGAAGAATTCTGAAAATTTCATGTTAACTTCCTGGAATCTCATTCTCTGGATTGGTGGGTTACTCCTTATAACAAACCTCTCTTAAGAAAATTTACCCGATTTTTACCAGTATGCTTCATTCTTTTCCAATTTTTTGGAGCGCCTAAAAAGTGTCATCATGTGTTAAACCAAGTGTTAAACAAATAAGAATCCAGTTTTGACTGTTGCAAGCGCCATTATAAGGCAGGTTCGGTTCGGCGAAAGTTTGCTCGTAATTCTTAGTGTCACTTCGTGAAGTTTGGTAATGATTCATTGGAAGTTTGGCATTAGTCAATCCGCAGTTCTCCCTTTACGATTGTAAAACCGGAATATTGGAATTCAGTTCCCCGGGAACTTCTGGCTACATTTCGCGCTGATTTGGCTTGCACAAATGATCCAAGAAATGAGTCCGTATCAGATTCGGAAGCATAAATGATGCCTTATAAAAAGAGCTCGACGTTCCTGGTTGACATTGGCTGCCGCTAAACTTGCCCCGAATTACCGTCGAACGACATCAACAGTTCATAATGAATTGCCACATATCATTGTGGCGAAATCGAAATTCTCAAATTTAACGTATCAGTCAAGTGTGACTCCAAACTCCTTCACAGTTGTTGAACTTCTGAATTGTCTCATAGGATAAACTTCATACAAACTTTGGCAAGCCAAATTTCGCACTGATTTATTGGCCCAAATCACAAGATTTGTACACAGGAAGTGGGGGCCTCTCTAAAAGACACGATAAAATCATTCTGCTGCACAACAATGATCATCCGCACATCGCAAAATCGGTACAAACGTACCTGGAAACACTACACAGTAAAAATTTTATATTAGATATTAGCATATTTATATTGTACTTTTGGGATATACTTGATTATGTCGTTATGAACCACAAGTATACGAGCATTCGCCATACTCTCTCGTGAGGATGAAGATAAATATGTTATAATTTGAAATAAATATAGTTCTGAGCCTCATAATAAAGTATATCCCACGAGTACCATAAAAATATAGTAATCTTTAATATAAACTTTTCTCTGTGTACAATGGGAAGTTCTACCTCATCCACCGTATTTTCTAGAAGTAGTTGTTCCTTCTGATTACCATTTGTTTCATTCGATATAGCTCATAGCCTGTCCGAACAGAAGTTTACTTCTTACAAAGATTGTAAAATACAGGCCGATTCGTGGATTGCATGTAAAGACGATGCATGCTTCCCACCTGGCATTCGTTTCCTATACGCGAAAGATGATTGAAAGAAGTAGAAAGTGATGCACAGTACTTTAATCAAAGTATTCTTTTCCACTAAAAAATACTACGAGTTAATTCTGTAATTTCCAATACTAGAAAATTTTGATAACTCCCAGTCAGCAAAATCAAGGTAGCGCTTCTAGCAGCGGCGCTACCATCCACTTATACATTTCAAAGCTGTTTGTACGTATGTTGCTTGATTCACGTGTGAAAGTGGGAGCAACTTGGTAGTATTTTACTAGCAGTACTACTTAGTAGCATACCCTGGTAATAGTGGTAGCGCTGATGCAGTGCTACGTTATAAATTGCACTATATATATGTCATGGTAGTAAGCAGTGCCAAAATACAATGAATGCTACTACGTTGCTATCGTGGCACTGCTAGCAGCATAATCGCAAATTTAGAAGCGCTTTGTTGGCTGGGCCAATTGTGAGGAATAGAATATACCTCTTTATATTTTTCTCCATGCATTCGATATGATTTAATCGGATCTTATGGGTTTGTTTGATCAGTCGAACGTGAAATACTTCTCTTGAGTTTGTTCAGGCGAAATAGCCTCTAGCACTTATAACGTACCAGTTGGTTCAGCGTTTCGCATGGAATCTTCGATATAAAATTCTTCATTCTCTTTAATACGACTTTCTGATAAATTTAACGCTTCATTCGAGTTGAAGTTTTGAAAATCAATACTATCTATCATACATGCGAAGAAAATTTCAATTCGTCAACCAATTTTATCACGAACATCGAAAGAATTCAAATACGCGGAGAAAAAAATATACTACTTTTTCTTATTTTGCTTGCTAAACCAGAAACAGGCAGTTCCGGATCAAGCACTAGGCCTACTAGGCACAGGCCTATGGGCCCCCACCAATGAAAAAACAAAATAAATAAAGAAATTAATGTTTTATTGTACTGATTAATTTTATGACTCGCAGTATTTTAAATCTAATGTTGAAGAGGAGTTGAATAATGTATTTATTTAGCCGATAAGTTTGGATTACAGCACGTTATTCAGAACATTCAATAAATTAATTGTATTTAAAAATACTACACTTTCGTTTAATTTATTTCGTAGCTCGAATTTTATATCTTCGATGTATCGTTTTTAAGCTGCCCTTACATAGGCCCCCACCAAAGTTTGCCTAGGACCCCACTTTCGGTGAATCCGGCACTGGAATCAGAAAGGTTTGTAAAATGAATTTTTACATAAAAATCCGGGAGATTATACGAGTGAATAACTTAGTGATTCGGACGAGACCGAGACTGGTCTCGGTATCGACCCCCAGATCGAGACGAGATCGAGACCGATACGAGACGAGACGACAGCCGCGACCGAGAATCTTGGCGAGACGAGACGAGACCGAAACACTAGAATAACTAAATTTTACTATACGCTTTATAAAATTTTACATTCAGCGTTTGAAATATCAATCCTACCTATTACTTTTTCTACAAAATTCCTAATTTTCCGTATTTTTATGTGAAAATTCATTTTACAAATCTTCCTGTTTCTAGTTCAATAAGAAAAATAGCCAAAATTCTTATATTTTCGAGCGGCATTTTTCTCCGTGTATGTTTTTCTCCGGCATCACTGAGAAATACTAAACTTTTCATGAATTTAAAATTAATCAGAATCATCCGTATAAAACAGATTCAAATTTCATTTTAATGTTTATTCCTTTTTGTTGTACTTCCCTGGCGAATTCGAAATAACCCAAAAATTGGTTATTTTTCGGTCATTTTGAGGTTCGGTTTGGTTTGAGTAATACTATGGTGAAAAAATGGTAATTCAAAGGTTTTTTACCAAAACATTACCGAAAAATAACGGTTGCTTGGTGTGCTTTTTGAACCAAAAACGTTACCGAAAAAAAACCGTTATATTTTAGTTGTATTTTGGTTGCATTAGGGTTTCCGCATGGAGAACCGATTTTTTACCAACAAATAACCAAAAATATTCCCCATATCAATCAGGGATATCTGAAATATTTCAAAGTTAGAACCTGACTGAACGACCGAAAAATTACCAAAAAATAACCGTTATATTATGATTATATTTTGGTTGTATTTTGGTTGCATTAGGGTTTCCGCATGGAAAACCAATTTTTTACCAACAAATAACCAAAAATATTCCCCACATCAATCAGGGATATCTAAAATAATTCAAAGTTGGAACCTGACTGAATGACCGAAAAATTACCAAAAAAATAACCGTTATATTATGATTATATTTTGGTTGTATTTTGGTTGCATTTGGTTGCATTCTCTTGAAAACGGTCAATTTTCGGTCACTTTCGTGAAAACGACCAAAACGTTACCGAAAAAAATGTCTGCCTAAATGGTTCAATTTTGGTTGTTCTATCAAAAGTTACCCAAAATTTACCAATAAAATTTCTCTTAAAAACCGTCAATTTTCGGTCACTTTCGTGAAAATTACCAAAACGTTACCGAAAAAAATTTCTGCCTAAATGGTTCAATTTTGGTTGTTCTATCAAAAATTACCCAAAATTTACCAATAAAATTTTTCTTAAAAACCGGCAATTTTCGGTCACTTTCGTGAAAACGACCAAAACGTTACCGAAATCAATCTCCTACAACTTGGTAATTTTTTGGTAATCTTTTGGTTACAAAAGTGCACAAAGCAACCGTTATTTTTCGGTTATTTTATGGTCATCTCAAAATCGTCAGGGTTTATACACGAAAGGATGTTATTATTTACTCCCATCCACTGCTCTCGACTTGAGTTGAAAGTAACAAATGTCCTCTTTGGTACTGAAAGTAATTTCTCAGTACACAATGTATAAAAAGGAAGCATGTTTTTCATCATCAACTAATTCTCACGGTGAATTATAATAAGTTCTTATTTCATTGAAAACTGCAAACAAATGAATGCTCCCTTTAGCATTCCTCTTCGTTATTTCAAACAGTCTACAACACATTTAATTATCTTAAACTCTCTCTTCCTCTCTCTCTCTCTCTCTCTCTCTATCTGGTAGAGAGCATTTACTTCATATAATAAAGGATTATTTAAAGGTTCTAAGTATATGGTTTATAAAGAACGTTTTTTTTTCAAATCACAAAGAGAAGAGATATTTTTACGCGATTGATTTATATGTGTGGGATGTACATCCCTGAATAACCATATTGCATCCTTGTAAAGATGAGGTGGATAAAATGGAAACATGGGTCTAAGGTGGAGAGGAAAGCAGAGGAGCGACGGAGAGGAAACAGAGAAATGTCAGGGGATCGGTGGTCGTGTCGTATGGGGGGAGAGATCCGGGCGATGCTTAATTTTCTTCGCAAGGGCAGTCGTGGCGACCACAGAGAATAAAGATGTGTCACTTAGTTTACCGTTGCGACACAATTCATTCACAATTTTCATACTCGTGTTCTATCAATTTTTTTCAATATTTTTCTTTCTTTAAAATATGAGGAAGAAAATAGGAAAACATACCGTTTTCTGTTCAGCTCTTATCCTTATTGTTCAATATGAACAATCAAGAATATTGGTTCTCCCAACAATAACTTGGATTAGGAGCAAACAAAAAAGCAATTCTATTTACAAACATATATTCTACTCAAATCTTATCAAATCGAATATTGAAATGAAATTTAATCTGATTTATTCTCTCGTTTATTCAGTGAACTCGAGATCCAAGGGGTGTGTTTGTTTAAAAACATTCAGCCAATTGGATAATATCTGGCTAGGAAATTGAAATTTCAGGCTTTGACGTTTCTCACGATGATTCTTTTTCTCTATATTTATTTCCAATCTGTGATTTTTTAGTGGAATAACTAGGAACGATTTGAACAAGCGCTGAATTGAAAGCTATCGACAGAGAAAAATGACAATAGTTCATAGAGTTATGAATCTTTTACAATTAAATTTTTTTACAAGAACTGATTTTAATTTTACTTTTACAATTATTTTTTAAATCTCAGTAGTAGATCTAATGACAACAGAGAACAGGTTTACCGTGAAGGTATCCCGTGTATTTTCGGAAATGCCTGTCTTTTGCGTAACCGGGATAAGCGTGAGCTTCTGGTTTCAAGGGATGACGCAACATTACTACTCTCTTAGATGAGTTCGCAAACTATACTGTATTGAAATTTTGTGGGAGTGTTGTTTTAGAGACCTAATAAACATTTCGTATCTTGCGATATCTATGAGAAAAGTTTAACCCTTTCTGACCTGGCTTAATGATGATGATCAAATTTTTTTTTCAATAGGCAATAGTTTCTATAGCTCCTGGTATGAACTCTGAATTTTTACAGAATTTTCAATAACTGAGATTTTGAATTACTGATATGAACATTTCAATGGACACAGGGTGTCTATGACCAGAACATAGAAGGAAAAATTAAAAATATTTGTATATAAATATTCGTAATAAATCTTCATTAAATTTCAATGATTCAATTAATCGAACTTTCTATTTGTTTCATTGGTCATTTCGTTCAACCTGATTTTATGACTGATTGATTGATTCCATTAGAATTCTCCGAGGCTGGACATCCTGCAGTGATAACACTAAAAACTCCAATGTTATAAGAGAGTTACAATTTTCTCTTATTAACGGATTTTTATCTTCAAATCTATTCGAACATGATTAGGGTGGGGCCGGGTAATATGCCACACTTAATGTTCCAACAAAAATATTTTCTAAATGTCAAATATTATAGAAACAAAAATAATACCATTTGAAAGTATAATTATTAATGTTTATTTGATTAGCATCACAGCTTCAGGGTTCTCATAGCTGAGCGGTGAAATCGAAATTCCCAAAACTCTCCAAAGTGGCGTTTTACCCCCTATGTGTGGGTAAAATGTCATAAGCGTTGGGCTAATGACTTGAATGAGAATAAATGATCGAAAATCTATGGAAATCAATCATTATAAGAAATCCTTAAAAAATATAACATAAATGTATAATATAGACACATATTGTAGAATATTGGTGTGAAAAAGTGAAATTATCAACTATTACAAAAAATATTCAAATGACATTGAAATATCACACTTGGAGGAATTGGACGTTACATTTTTGCTAAATCTGCATTGTATCATTTGTTTTAGGGGTAATTGACACCAGTGGCATAGTGGTATATGACCAAAATTGAAAACTGGCATTTACCCCCTATACACAAAAAAAATCATGATTAGGAATTTTTCTACGCCATTAATGATATTCTTAATGGTTTGTGGAATTATAATATTTGTTAGATGGGATAATTTGTCATCATTCATCTTTCAATTATAAATTAATAAACATTAAAGAAAAATTCACTTTTGAAGTACAGCATAAAATTACATGAGGACATTGTGTTTTCAACTTACGTCAATTTCTCGAATAAACAAAGACATGCAAACAAATAACTGTTGTCATATGGATGCAAGCACTAAAATGAACAAATTAACGTATTCCTAAAAAATATCTGTGTATTGAACATGAAATTATCGAAAAGTGGCATATTACCCGGCCTTACCCTAATAATTTTTAGTCATTTTTATACGTCGGCCAACCGTAAGAATTTTGTTCATCTTGGTTTTCGTTCATCTTCACTGAAAAAAAGGATTGGTACAGAGGGTGGATTTAATCCGTTGCCTGGTATTTTTGATGAGTTGTGGAAAATTATGCCATAATTCACAAATTTTTGATAAAAATTGACTCCTAAACACTTGAGAAATAATTCATGTAGATTGATGAGATCGTTCGAAAATTTCGAATTCAAATACTATGGTTACAATCGGGATTTAATTGTGGGTGTTCTTAAGTCAATGAAATTTGCAGGGAACGGATTAAATTCACCGAATGTAACAGTTATCAAATATATATTCTGAAATACGACAGATCAAATATTCGATAACATTGAACAAATATCAATGAAGTTCATAAATTCATAAAATACTTAATCATTATGAACACTACGTACATGAAATGTACATAATAATTGTCATCAATTGTTTTATGAGTGTTATTGAATATTCAATTAGTCGTTATTCTGAGAATATATTTGACAACTGTCGCCAGCCTTTTTTCAGTGTAGTATTCTATCTTTTTGAATGTGCATTCGTTGCCTTGTTGTAGATGAATTTTGCCAACAGGCACCCAGTGTCCATTGTAATGGACACATGATATTGTTGCATGATATAGCTGTGTATTAAAATACTTTGAAATATGAAGAACACTTTTTGGTACTCAAAACCTCTTTGAAGTTGAACATATTTTTTTGAATATTCAAACTGCATCTTGTGGAATCAGTAAAATTCGTTCGAGTAATGGAAATTACAGTATCCAAAATTTCGAAATTTTCATCACATTACACAGAAAAAATAATTTAGCTGCAGCAGCTAAATTTCAGCTGTTATAACAAAAAAATTTGCATCTGTAGCTAATTCATTTGCGGTGGTAGCTAAAATTTAGCTGCAGGAGCCAATTTAATGGCTGTCCATGTCAGCCATTTAGCTGCTGCAGCTAAATTATTTTTTCCGTGTAGTTCCGTTTAAAAACATACCATACTGAAAATATAATTTTGAATAATTTTCTTGTCGTCAATTGACACCTTTATCTTGATGATATCATGGGTTTCAAACTACTCTGATTTGTGGAACGATTTTGACAATTCGCTAAATTCTATGTTCATTGGGATGGACGTCAGTTCAGAAAGGGTTAAGACGTCTCCTGCAACACTTTACATATTTCTTAGATGTCTAAAATTCTTCTAGCGTTTAAAAAATGTTCCAAAGATATCTAAAGGATATAGAGTAGAAGACCAAATTTCGTTTCACACTTTTCTGAGAATTTATCGATTTTTCGTGTAAGGAAATATAGATTTCTTTACCTCGATATTTGTGAATTTACTGTGCTTAAGTAGAAAATATCGTGTGTCCGATGTTCGAGATTAGGAGAAAATTCACTACATACTTTTCACATTATATGTAATCTACTTTATGAGCTTGACTCGGTTAAATCCACTCTTAAACGTGACTAAAATGTCCCCTTAAATTTAATTTAGAATCTTCCGTATGGAAAGATGCAAATAATTCAAATTCAATGACGGAGTGAATTCATAAAGATTATCAACAAGATTCGATATTCTACATCTCATAAACGTTTTCTCTTGCAAATGTTGGAACGAATGTCAAAGAGTTGATGTTCAATCCGTCGATCCATCAAGATTCTCGAGAAGAGGATATGAGAGGTCTTATCAAAGACTCCCTTATCTCCTTTCATTAAAAAAACCTTCCCTCCAATATATTCGTCTACTTAATTTTAAATTTCACAAAATTGGAACATGGAAAAGATGAAATTTCGCCTGAAAACTGTTTGGTTGTTAACTAGGATGGAAAGATATTCGAAACACAGGAGGTTTTGACCCCTGTGAAAAAGATCGACAGTCGAGTGTTCTGAATCTTTCGTACGTCGTTTCTCTTTCCATGCTCCGTTTGAGCTAGTCAATACTGTCGATCTCGATGGATTTCGATAACTACTGTTTGATATGTGAGGATCAGAGAACGTGCGCACGCTATCGATGTTTTGTAATTTAATTGGAGATTAATTTTCAATTCTCGAAGATGAATACGGATCTGTTGTATCCCTTATATCTGACATGACAAATTCTTAATCAACTCACTCGAGTCGTGTTCTATGATATCATTCTGCACGTGTGAATTTGAGATTCACTTTGTTTTGACTGTATAGAATATCCAAGGAACCATGAACGAATGTATTCATAGGTGATGAATCTTTCACGTACATAGAGCACATATAATTGTCCGTACATACATACATACATCTTTTCTCAATACGAATGCGAAAGCTCTCAAGAGATTTCCCTCAATTTCTGGTCCAAAGATTCGGGACTCAGGACAAATACATTGAGATAAACAAAAATAGTAAATTAATAGTAATAGTTGGGAGAAGACATCAATTAGCTAACTATGAATAGTTATCATAATTAGGTCTACACGGGCTTTATGCAAGGAAAAATATTCTCCAAATTGAACAGATCGCGTCAACTTGGCCCAAGGCAAGGTCTGAGATGCCAAAGAGTCAAATTTCTAGCAGAAATAGTGATCCACTGATTACATGTTGCTGAAATTTGAATCGTTTATTGAAACGGATTGGTAACGGAATCGTGAAATACTTAGATGCTGAAGATCCAAAATCTTGCGGTACATTCTTCAACCCTTAACAGCCACAAGGGGTGACTAGTTACCCAAGGCTCAAAATAAGTGGAATTAGAGGTCTCAAACCTTTCAAATAAATACAACAAACAGCATCTGCCGGTGACAAACATGTGTGAGGTGTGACTTCACTACATAGTAAGCCTACATAGTATTTTTACGTTCCTAATCATGGATAAGGTGCCAGGCCCCATTAATGAACACCTTAACCCCCATTAGCGAACAATCGTTTATCTATTATATCTTTCCTATGGCATATTATTCTGAATTTATGCACATAACAGCGGTTGATTTAGTATCCAGTCAGTCATGCTTGGATGAAATTAAAGCACTAAATGAAAAGTACTATGAATCAAAAGCCAAAACGTTCATTAAAGGGGTCGCGTTCATAAATGGGGTCATCTACCTTATGTATTTAAAATCTAATCAAACGCAAAAAAAGCCAATTTCACGATGTGTAATTTTTTTCATTCTTCTTTCCAGTAATTTTGCAAAATAAATATACTTTTTGAATAATTGGTGGATACTGTTATTTTTTTGTGGTAGTGGTATATATTGTGCGGACGCCCCTGGAGTTTTAGTCGTTAATATTCTAAAATGGCGGAGTAGTGAATTTTTTTGCAATTTTTCCTGAATTTTTACTTATATGACCAGTTTTTAGAACGCCATCTGCAAATTAACCGAGTTAAACCATTAGAAATATTGAAGAACTAGTCAACGAACATGACACGATTAGTTAAAAGTCTCAAAACATCTACACATCTTGTCCGACCGGGTTTTTCAGCGTGGGGTCATGAGTTACCCCATGTGGCTGTTATGTGGCCTGGGTGAGGTGTGGCCGTTAAGGGTGAAACGATGTTTCCAGTTCCAAGGAATTATTTCCAGAAGATAAACACCGATCATTAATCAGATTTTGTGAGACTGAATTCTCGTCTTGTTGCTGTAAACCATTCAAACTTCGAGAACATACTGATTAACGAATTTTTTTTCAGGTTGGTTTAAGAGGGGAAGATGCACCGTGCTCCCCCCCCCCTCCGAATAAGAAAAAGTAAAAAATCAAGTGAGTTCAAAAAATATTTTCAAGTTTTCTCACTCGTGTTTATAAGAGTCTTGAAGTACAAGAACAATTTTTTTCAATTATTTTTCAGAAACAGAATGGCGACACAATGAATAAAGAAGAAGCTTGTCTCTAAAACTGAATCAGTGGAACATATACAAACTGTGAATCAGTGAATATTCACTGATTTTCATAGTGAAATATGACTTACTGTCATCAGTGAAAATAACATCCAACTGCAGAATCAGTGAGTATTCATTGATTACGCAGTGGAATGCAACTGATTGGAATTAGTGGTATGCTTATAACTGCAGGATCAGTGAGATTTCACTGATTCAGATCCAGACAGTTCCTTTTTTTATTAATCTTCATGGGCGTGTTCCCAAGGGTCACAATTTTCAACTTATAAAAAAATTAAGAAGATTTTGACAAATGTAGGAGAATACGTAGGATTGATTTTTCAAAAACTATCGCGCCGATCTTCAGAAAAACTTAAAAAATTGGTCGACTATCAATCATAAAATCACTAAATTGTAACTTATTCAAAAAATTCTATGCATTTTCCTGGAAAATATAATGAGGAAGCTGAGATTGAAATTTCAAGTCGATCAGTTTAAAAGTGAAGATGCTAGACCTGTATATAAAACAGGAATTCCCTTTTTTCAGCCATTGGGCTGCTATTTTATTTATAAATAATTGAAAAAATTTCTGCGGTATTCCAAGATTCCCATAAAAACGAGGGAAAAGCAGACCTTGAAAATATTGTCTCTTTTTCGAGGAATAAATGGTTGGAAATGGCTCCTGATTTTGCACTCACAATTAGCTGTGAAAAGGACAGGCTTTTTTTCTAATTCCCACATAACAATTTTGGATCACTCTTTTGGATCATTCTGGAAGATATCTTAAAGAATTCGAAAAGATGTCTTATAGAACACCAAAAGATATCTTTTGGAAGTCTTCATGTGAGATTTCTTAAAGTTTTCTGAAGGTATCTTTGAGAATTCTTAAAGATATCTTTAGGGGTTTCATAAGACATATTTTAGAATTCTTCAAGATATCTTTTAGAAAAATTCCGGAAGAATTCCTCAAAATTGTTGTCTGGGTTCCAATAGGTGAATTTTAGGTAATGTTGCTAATAAATTAGTCGTTCTGTGGGTGCTAAAATATTTGGCTATAATAGCTAAAATTTAGCTGATACAGCTTCTAACAATTTCTTCACCATTGTTACAAAGAATACCGCAGTGATCTAAGTAGAAAAACTTTCCAAATTATATATCCCCAGCGTGTCTGAACTCTGCCCCACTCTGGCCCCACTCGGCACAGTCTTGGGTGCATATGGGCAGAATGAGGCCCATTCGGGGCCGGGGTGGGTCCTATGGTATATATCTGCTAGGGTGATTTTGAGAATTCCTTCCCCTGGAGAGTAATCATGATCAGTAAAATGCATGGACTGACTTATTCTGTAAGCTACAAACCTGCAAAACATGTGATTTACTTTCCCCAACTGGGGCGCGGTCGGGTGCACCCAGTATGTTTGATCCCCGGACAAAATATCCCCGTCTGAAATACCTCGAATTCTAATATCATGTAAAAAATATCCCAGGCAGTATATCCCGGACAAAATGTCCACTCACTAACCTTATGTATCTTTGTGCGTAAATTCCAAATCTGCAATCCAATTTTTTCGATCATCCTTAGCTTTTGGACTACAGTGACTTTTTCAGCATTTTTTTAGGTACCACATGGCTTATAGGCGTGGAATTGTTTTGATTTTCTGTACATTTTCTCGAATGGATACTTTGTCGAAAAATGGAAAAAACCCTACCAACAGAAGTGTGCATCACACAAACGTGGCTATTCGTCAGCGGGCGAAGCTTATAAAAGAATTAAGTCATTATTGTGCAAAGCGAAAAAAATAAGAAGGTTAATTTGTCGATCTAGAAGTTGTTTTTCTGTGTTGACTGAAAGATGAGCACTAAGTTTGAAAAGTGTTCATTCGAAGAAATGTCCCTCCCGGTCACGTGGTGGGATATTTGTAAATATTGTTTGTATGAAGTGGATAACTGGTTGAGTTGTTTTTTTCAGTTACCAGTAGTTTTTGGGTACCCATTGTTTTTTTCAAAAAAAGATTGTCAACTTTCATGTGCAATGAATTTTTCAATAAATGCATCATGAATCCGAATGTTTCAGTGATTGATGTACTTATGTCTTCCCTCTTTCTGTTTTGGGGCGAAACAGTGTTGTTCCAGCACTGGGATGTTCTTCGCGTGGGATATGTTGGTCGGAGAAATTTTTGTCGGGGATATTTTAGTGGTGGATCTTTTAGACGGGGATTTTTTTGTACGGGGACGTTTTTTTTGGGGATATTTTTGTTCGGGATCGGCTGCCCTAGACCCCCCCAACTTAGAAACATTATATTCACGAGCAGAAAACCAAATTCAAACACCAAAACTCAAAATAGGATAAATCAAAGAAAACTGTAAATGATTGAATATTTTTAAAACCTTTAGAGTAACGTTTGACATAATCAATAACCCCCTAACAGCTGATGTAATAAAATAATAAATAAATAATTAAGTAATGAATTATTATTGAATTCTGCCAAAATTTTGTTACCGTCTGTTGAATTCCTCTGAATGCCAATGAAAAAAAGGTGGTTGGAAAATGAACGAAGTTCAACAAAATTCAATAAAATTTTCTAGTATCAAGGCTTGCTGTCTTTTTCGAATCGAAATCGAATTGTTGCGATTCGAAATCTTCGAATACTTCGTATATGAATTCTTAATGGGTTGAATCTTTATGGATTCTCAATCCGATTTCGAGCTATCCGTACACCTCTTCTTCCATGCGGAAGAAGGAAAATTGTAATAGTTCAATGCATATCGCGACAACGCTTCGCTTTGAGCTTTCAAAGCGACAGTTTAACAATATATATTGTTATATCCTTGACATAAAAGAAAAAGAATTATCTGTATTTCCCCTATAAATCGTCATTTTTCTCCATCCCTAGCGTGAAATCTACCATTCGATATCTGAAAGCGCTTCGCTATATATCATCGTCCAATCCGGCGAATTTCGTCAACTTCTCTTTCTCGTCAGTATGAAGATAAAAACTCTTTAAAACCAAACTATGTTTATAAACAGTTGACTGAATTCTTCCGTATACGCAACCAGACGAGATCGATTTCTCAGATAAATTTTATGATTCATCACCAGTCGCGAGCGAACCGATTCCCATTTATTGTACGAAAATGTGAAATTTCCCAACTGGGAATAGTTTTTCAGTATCGTCTCATATCAAATCTTGTAATCGAGCTTTCAAGGGTCTTCCTGACAAGTCAAGGTTCCGATGATAGTCAAGCGTGACAATCCTTGCCTGGATGGAAAAAGAATATATGAAACTTCTACCACTTCTACTTCTCCTTCAAATTTTATATTCATATTCTATAGAAGTTTCGAACCCTCTCCTGAGTTTATAGTAAATGATTTGTCCGTGCTCTCATTCGCTTGTTCGTTCCATCTACCAAATAACACCAAGTCGTAAACCTTCAATCGAGACGGTTGTGAAATTGAGTATGCGCTCAAACACATACACCGACTACATGATTCCAAACTTTCTCTATAATCCCAAAATTCGCAAAGAATAATACACCCTCGCAATAATTTTTCTGGAACGAACGAAATGGAATAACACAAACTTGCATGTATAATATTTCATTGTATCCTTCGTGTACGTGATATGTTATATCGTCGAATGAAGGGCAAATTTCAACGTGATAGCGCAGAAATTTGCTTGTCGGAAAAGTAAATGTTTTTTCACGTACATCTCCAAGTACGTCGAATTAATAAATCATGAACTGATATTAGCGAAAGAAAATACACGTAAGATAAATGTGTGTGTGTGTGTGTGTGAAAAAAAAATATTACATGATCGATCGAGTTTGGAAAGAAAGACACATCGACGATCTTTTATCACGGGAACAAAAAAGTCCGCGAAAATTACCGTGACGAGTGACAATGAAGTGATTTGATATTTCGACGCTATACTGTGGACTATGAAAAAAAAATCACAATTTATGAAGGAAAAACGAATATGTATTTTTGGAGTATCAATTTGAAGGCTCGAAGCGACACGTTGTCGCGTTACGTTATGAACTTTTATACCATTTTTTTTTCGCGTACGAATACACTGTATACAATAATAGCACAACTTGGATAAAGGAAAAAGGAATATTTGTTGCAATTATTATATTTTTTCTGAGAATTTGTTTCGTTACGGAGAGTCATAGAATGCTTCTAATCCTCGTAAAAACTTAAAGAGAAGTCAAAAGTATATTTTCTTGGTTCCGACAATCATTTTTGCGAACAACTTGGGATTGAAACCGATGGTGATTTTGTAGCACGTTCGAGAATTCTTTGAAACGAGCAATCAGAACTCGATAATCCTATTTTGTTTTCAATAGCGAATCGACCTTTCCAATAAACGCTAGAGGTTTTTATATAAAATGAAAATATTTTCTAGTATTCCCATGAAACTGTGTGAGAATAATTCCTGAAATATCATGCTGTTCCAGACTGCAATTTCACAGTAAATTGATAATTGATAATTGATTATAAGCCTGTGAACACGAGGATTGATTCGAAAAAGTAGAATCAGAATAAACTGCTGAACAGATTTACGATACTCATGACAGCTAGCAACTTTGTAGTCGTTGGTACTTAATACCTACGCTGCGTACGAATAAATGATCCTTTATGTTTAAATGAATTGCATCTGTTTCCAAATAGATAGACCAACCCAGCCAAGAATAAGTTCATTACTATCGTTCTACAGGTGGATTTCAGTGCGTTTTGTATAATAATAGAACATTCGTTTCATTCTCAAAGCGTACTATTTTCATTCTATGGTAGTAGATAACGTAATACTTCCACTAAGGTTGTCAAGTATTTATAGTTACGAGCTAGCGTAGACATCATAAGTCGGTTTTTAAGTATCACTGGATAATAAAATTAGCAGAGAAGTAGTTTTTTCTCGTACCATGAGATTCTAAGGACAACAAACTTGTTTTCTCTTCATTGAATCATCTGAAAAATCTTCAGCTCAAAGCATATCTCCAATACGAATAACTAGACATCGGATTATATGCACTATCAAAATGCCAGAATATGCATGCAAATATGCGAAGAAGAAGAACAAAATATCCCATGTGGAAATAGCCAGAGTTGACAAATGGCGCGGTACCGGCAAAGTTGTATGTGGCAGACTTCGGCAGAACCAACTGTGCCCATTCAGAATTATTAGAAGTTTTCTAACTGACGCTAAATGTTCGCTGGATTTCAGACGGTACAGTTTTACGTGGTCAGACGGTCTTGAGCCAGTATCGAATTGATACTGTTATCGGAGAATACCCAGCCGTACAGAAACAGAACCGCGTCAGTACCGAATCAGAGTTGGTTGGATGGTGAAATGCAAAAAAAAGACGATACGACACCAACATCGATGCAACGTTGTTCTAATACGGAATAGATAGTGCATAGGGATTCCACTGATCTTTCCAATAACACAGTTATTTTGATGAGACAATACTGCACCAGTATTAGTATTCAATGTGTTCGATAGATGACAATGTGCCAGTATTGATAGGACTCTGGTCGACCATGGAATCCGTAGTCAACTGACGTTAGAATCACGATTTTGGCAATTCAGCTGTTGTAGTGAGCCGAAGTTTTGCCAGCATTAGGCCAGAGTTGTGATAATCATTCAATATGTTCGAGAAACAACAATGTGCCAGCATTGGTAGGATTTTGTTCCTTTACGGAATCTATGGTGAATTGTATGACTTATTCGACGCTCGCGTTAGAATGAATCGCAATTTAAGTGAATTCGTCGTCAACTCGGAGACTGGCTGATGTGATAGAGACTCAGTTCCTCACTCGCAGGACCCGGGTTCAATCCTTACTCAGTGAACTTTCAAGAAATCACTTCCAAAGTGCCTTTCTCCGATGACGATAATGAGAACAAAGAATCATTCAGATTTTCAAAGTTCAAATTTAATGTATCTTTTTTTAATTGAAATATGATCATTCCTGGTAGCTCCGGTTACCGGTACTGTGCCAGTACTGGGTCGGGTTTGAATTTCTACATAGGATGTCATCATTTCGACTCCTTGCCATTTCTCATCCAGCTCTGGCAAAACAACTGATCCCGTTGCAATGCCAGAGTTTCACCATAGCAGGCTCATATCAAACATCGCTACCACCGTGATGGTGAATGTTATACAAGCCCTTATGTAAGATAGTGTTATCATTTCAACTCCCTTGCCAGTACTGGCAATCCAACTGGCCCCATAATGGTCTCCCTAGATTTGCCAGTACTAGCATCTCTGGCAACAGTAGGGAGCCAGTAACGGCCCGTGTTTCCATTTCCACATGGGTATGTACATTTGAAATCAACATTTTATTATTTAGATATCAAATCTTATCTTTATGAATCGAATAGATCTTTGCAAATTGACATGATACAATATTTAAATTTACAATATTCTTTGAAAAAATGAAAACTCAACAATACAATTATTTGTTTCCAAGTATAGTAGAGTTTTCAGAACCCAACTATGGAGAATTCAATAAGGAACAAATTCGATGGTAGGTCAAAGTGATTTCAAAAATTCTGTTGTTTGGCTCAAAAACCAATATTCATGTATCAATTTTTGGAAAAATGTAAAAACTTTACAGTAAAATATGCATTATCACCGATCAAATATAACATTATATGAAAAATTTGAAGAAATAGTAATTATACGCGTTTTGCATATGCATATAATCCGATATCTACGAATAGCTTATCCAGTTTCTTTCTTTATCTTCGTATTATATATCGAGATATATCAGGACTTGAATGCATCAACAATATATATCTCTCGCCTGATAAAACACGATAGAATACAGCACCAACAACACGGCAGATGAAAGCACAAGAAGGAGTACTTCGAAATGGAGAACCGATATAAATCCAAGGGATCAAGTCACAGACCTTTTTACTCACTAAACGTGGGCGACCCGGCACGAGACAATGAATGAGAAAAACGCTGTTGTGTACATATTCTAAAGTCATGCCTCATACATCCTTAAGGGTGAGATAATACTCAAAGAGAGCAATTCACATAAACATCGTGCTTGCGACTCTTCACTATCAAGTATAATTAGACACGGTCGCGCCAAGACAAACCGCGAGACCACCAGCATACTTTCTTCTTCGAAACAAACACACTTACATACGTATTTTTATTTCTTGTATGTTCTAACCACGAGAATCGACCAACAGGTATTGTATTCTTCTTCTATGATCTATTGTCCAACTCGTATACGTCTTTATCAAATAAACAGATTATGTTCATCCCTAATCACATGATTTGAGTCGCATAAAAAATTGCGAATAAAAACAACTCTTGGAATTCTCAAAGAACAAAAAAAACGATTGATACGGACTCGTAACCTTCCAATAAACAATTTCGTTGTTCAAGATATCTTGAGAAACGGTTTGTTTTATTTGAACATCCGAGGACATCGGAGCTGGGTCGTTAAATAATACAAATACTCGTTATTTCTTAATCCTCTTCTCAAATTCTGCATCATTACGCCGAATATTGGTGGATAAATTTTGTTTGTAATTCCAAAATAGAATTTGAGTTTTTTTTCACAATTTGTTTGAAGGCGTGATCGGAATTATATCACATGCGAATGATTATAAAAGTTGAAACGAAGGTACCGCCTTCTCTTGAATTCTTTTATTTTTGAATATTTCGGAGATCTTCAATTGATATAATTTTATATAAGAAGTAGCAGGAGCATTCCAATGACGTTGGATTGCCGTGAAGATATTCTTAATTCAATTTATTGCATTGAAAACAATATGGATTATCAAACTTGAGGATGATTTCACGTTACAAGAATGACAAATTCAATAACAACATTTAATTTGGATTGAATTCCCAAGAATTGGGAGTTGAGAAAAGTGGTATCGTATTACCTTGGCGTGTTTTTATCAACAACGCTTGAGTTTTGAAATTTTATGAGGAATTTCACATACATTTATGTGAAGTAATTATCACATACATGGATAGGAAGTTTCCCGTAAATATTGGGGAAATTCCTACAAGTTTACTGTAAAAGTCTCATACAAACAGTAATTTTTATATATTTTTATGTGAAAATTTTCATATGTTTACGGGAATTCGCTCTCCCCTTACGAGTACGGGAAATTTGTTTTACATAGGTTTGCGGAAATTCCGAATACTTCTCACAGTGTGTTCTAAAGAGCAGGGTCCGAATTAGAGAAATCAGTCAATGAATCGATTTAAAACTGGCCCCGTCTGGGGTGTTGGATGATTGGGAAAGAATTCACCCATGGGGAAAGGGAAACACAGACCGAAACTAGCTCAGTACTGCTGCCAGAGTTGCCAGTATTGGCGAATTCGAAGCTACCAAAGCTATAAAAACTGGCAAGAAGTCGGCATGATAACATCATTTTACATAAGGGCCTGTATAACATTTACCACCGTGTCAGTACTGTTCGTTCGTATGCGCCGACTATGGTAGAATTCTGGCATTCCAAACTTGTCCAAACGGTATCGATTTAATACTGGGCCAAGACTGTTTGTACACTGAAATCAATAGCCAAATGAAAAATAATAATTACCCTGGATAGAAACAATTGTTCCCGCCAAAGTTTGGCAAATATAACCTTGCCAGTACCAGGCCATTTGTCAACTTTAGCAATTTCCACATGGGCATATACCACCCGAATGTGTATGAATTTTGCCCCTATTTTGGCCCAGTTCCGGGCTTATATAGGCAAGATGAGGCTCATGCTGGATCGTTATAGGTCCCATGGTACCCACGTGCTGTAGGACGCCATAAAAAATCTTCGTACTCAACTCAAAATTCTGATACACTAGTATTTTTGTTTTTTGGAAAAGTTAAATGTGGCCCAGAATGGCGTATTTTTGATATTTTTTTCTCATTCTGATCCGTTTTAAGGCTCAGAATTATCGAAGCAAGATATCGATTGCCCTAATTTCATTATACAGCATCTTTCTTCAATTTCCGATTTGAACAACGTTCAAATAAAGATGGAAGGATTGAAAATACAAAGTATACTTGGCTTGAAAAACAATTTGGGCAGTTGACACCTCACAAAAGCCGGTTTTAGTTACGAATAGAAAATGAAGCGAACAGCTGACATTAAACTCTACAACGTTTCACCCCAATTTCATGAATTTGAAATTTACGTTCGCTGTACAGTCTTTAAATTTCATGTTTTTGAAGTTCGAATCGTTTTAAAAAACGAACCGAAAATCCAAACTTACAAAATCTGATGAATAATTATTGTTATTCACCTTCTCGAATTGACTCCTTGGAGCTGGAAACATCGTTCAAACAGCGCATTGTAAGATTCTCAGTCTTCAACTGAGTATTTCGTTATTTGATCACTCATTCGTTTCAATAAACGATTCAAACTTCGAACATATGAAATTTCTTACAGTGAAAATTCATTCCTAAAGAGTGGAAATACAGCAAGTCCAACAAGAGTCAGACTCGACTCCTGAAGACTGAGTTTTCACTCCATAAGAGTGGATTTACACTCTCTTGCACTGAACAAAAAAGGTCATCTCACCAAATAAATAGTGTATTTGTCCTCTCTCCATAGCATATTTCTAGGCATTAATGGAATATTCAATAAAATCGAATCTCAGATAAATTGGTTTTCTAAATAAACAATTTATTGGCCACAAATAACCATACTTGATGTATTCAATCCAATATTATTCAATTCCTTCAAATGAATATTTTTCCCGCATGGAGTGAGAATTCTACTTTAATGAAAGGATGGAATTTCACTCTGACAGAGTGAAAATTCACTATCATGGAATGAAAACTCACTCTTTAGGAGTGGAATCTCATTTTTCTTGGACCAACAGTATTTTTATTGACCGAAAGTGTGGACCGAAACTTTCTGGCAGTTTACTTCTTTCTAAATTTTTCGGAAGTTTTCTGAACCTCTCTGAAGAGTTTGACCCATAATTTTCCCAGTTCTACATTCTCTGAATTTGTCTGCATTCCCTTTTAAAGTTCAATTCATAAAGCTCTGAATTCCTCTGAATTTGTCTAAATCCCTTTCAAAAGTGCAACGCAGATTTTTCCTCAATTCACTTTTCTCTGAGCGTTTCTAAAATTATGGACAAAAAATTTCACTCAATTTCCTTCATTTTTAATTTCTCTAAATTCCTCTGATACATAGAATTCTCAGATAGACTTCTTCTCACCAGGCCATCCTTATATATTTTATACTAGTTTTCATATTTTCACACGCGCATACTATGAATTCTAGTCCGCGTAAACAGCACTGGTTGTGCTGCCTAGTCGCTAATCTGACGATCATGTCAAATTATTCAGTCAAATTGGATTAAATTACCCGATGTTATAGGTGAGTGTCAAAGCTAGGTGTTAAGACTCCGTTTACACGGAGTCAAAACTTTCCTTCTAACACTCACGGACAGGTTCTCTTCTGACAAGAACAAGGTATAGTTTTTACAATTCGAGTAAAATTTCCTAGTTTTAAGAAAAAACTACGGTTTGTTCTTGTCGGGAGAAAACCTTTCTGTGAGTGAACAGTTGTTTCAAAACTGGTCCATATACATTTCCAGTACACAAGCGGTATTGTAATTCCAGTACTAGTTGGCTTTACACGAAAAGAAAAAAGTTATCGATACTTGAATAACATTTATTAACATTTAGAAAAATGACTGTCAGTTTAGGGAAAAAGGAGCACCGCTGAAAAATCTTTGCAGTAAGGTCATCAAAAATTCGTAGTGAAAATACTAAACGTTGATGGTTTTATTGTTATTGTTTACAGTGAATTTATCAACCTTTGATGAATTTACTACGGAAATTCTTCAGCGATACTCTTTTTCCCCAAATTATCAGTCATTTTTCTAAATAACCATAACCTCTGTCTTTCCGCGTATGTAAAACGATGTTATCATTTCGACTCCAACAACGGTACTGAATCAATATGGAATCAAGTTTCCATTTCCACATGCATAAAGATTGTTCCTACAGTGTAGATATCAAAACCGCGGTTGAAACGAGTGCCTTCCTCAGCACTCTTTGGACAATATAAAAACTCCATGATCCCTGCTGTAAATTCCACAACGTTTTTCTTTACGTCCCCATAACATTTTTCCATTGCAAATCTTCAGGATAATTCACCTTGACGTGCATCCAGTGACTCGAAGAATCCGGCATATATGCACAAAAAACATAGCTTTCACTCAATATAGCCACATAAAGCACAAATGTGAATGCAGAAATCTTGTTTGATATGCATTTTGAAAACCGCACCCTTGAAAGTAAATGGAAATTGAACGACCATGAAGATAATAAAATGCTTCGGAGAAGGAAGATTCTTCCACCTTGACGAATTCTTGAAATTTGCATATTATGTTGAGAAAGAACTCAAATTTTCTCTCATGAAAAACGTTTTCTCTCTGCATGAGATCAATAATTCAAATTAAACAAACATATTCCTTGCATTCAAGGAATATTTTCTCTACGTAAAACATTCTTTATGATTCTCAAACTGTTGGTGGATTTCATCCGCTCATTGAGGAATTATTTTGTTTCTTGAATGTTGAAGCCTTTACGATTGAAAGAAAAGTCTATGGAGGAACAACTTTGCTGCCATCATTTTTGGGAGGAAAAGTCGACAATCATTTTTTACAGTGAAGTTCAAAAGATCTTTGGTTTCTCACATCGTTTACACAATTTTCTATGACTTTTGTATTAAATTCGCAGGACTTTTCACGATGAATTTCGGATAAAAGTTTGTTGGAGAATGATTTTACGACGATTCTTATTTGTTTGGAAGGAAAAATAAGGACACGTTCCGTATATTGGAATACATCGAATAGAAAATTTCTTTAGTTTTCTCGAAGTTGGCGTATGAAATGTTGAATTGAGGAATACAAATTCACAATAATATGCAGGTTGAATTATAATTCATGGACCCGAGTCGATGGGTGTATTCTGGAAACGAGAATTGAAAACTTTTTCGATATCTCGAATTCAATGCAATTTATATCTTCAAACTGGATACTATTTTCTCAAATGGAGAAAAGGAGAATAATTCTTTTTGGAAGAAGAATCGAATTATCCTGGTGTGATTTGTTCGAAATTTGTACCTACATTTTCATCCATTCAGACTTCAGAATTTGAAATCCTTATGATTTAGGAATGTATAAATACAACTTAGAAATTTAGACTTTTTCCAAAATCGCAAGTCGAAGGAAAAAATTCTTCATCCTCGTCAGGACAATACATCTATGAAATCGGATCCACGAATTACGACGCACTCTGTAAACGTGGAAGAGAATTTTTTGTGCGTACCAAGTTTCTTAGCTATTGAATTTTCGTTAAAAATCAGAACATTAGTATCTTAGAATATATTCAGTGAATATATCGTTCGATAATAATCCTGCTGACGTAAGATAGTCTCTTGTCCGCATAGTAAGATTTTTTATAATAACAGCAACGTTCTCGAAATTCTCTTGTCAGCGCGATATCACTATCCATGCGTCTTAAGCGTAAGAATAAAATTTCAATGCTGGTACACGATCCAGTCAGCCAAAATATTACATTGATATCATTACAATTGTAATTGCGACATTGCAATATTGTTGCTGGGTGGATGAATTATTTATTCCTTGAAGGAGAAGTACAGGGAGAATCGTCCACCTGATAAAGCGACAGAAATCAAAAGATAATTTTGAATATACGTTATTGGAGTTTGAATCGTTCATTGAAACTAATAGGGTTTCGATCCTTTAAAATCGTTTTTGGAAAACAACATGCTCCATTTGAAAACATCAATTCATTCATGAAATCACACATATTCCGCCATCTGTAGTTTAGATTTTGTTTCAGTAAACGATTCGAACTTGATTGTTATTTTTGCATTACATCTTTTTTAGAGAAAAACTGAGCGGATAGAAAAAAGTTTCTTAAAATTTGAAAAGTCGAAAGAGAGTTGCTATAGATATAAAGGAATTAATAAAAGCTGTTTTTGAATTTTCAGTTAACATTTTTTACAACGATTCCTGCATTTTCGTGTTTGATATTTTTATATAATAATTTGATGAGGAAGAGTGAGTTCCTGATGAGAGTGCAGGGTTTTTGCGCCTTTTTATGTGTAGATTTTACTGGAGCAACAAATTTTTTCCTATGACAGCAAGCTATCCGCTAACACGGGAAGTTCTTTTAGCTACGACAGCGATTTTTGAGCTTTGATAGCAAAATTTGTTTGCTATTCTGTATTTAATACTGAAAATTTTGCTAGTTCAGCGAACAATTTGTTACTTTAGTGGATCATGTTGCTCTCTCAGCAATCGAGTCAGCTATGGCAGCGAATTTCTAGCTAGATTAGCAAAAAGATTTGCTATTCTATATATAATACCTCAATTTGCTGCGACAGCAAATTTTGTTTTCTCCATGTGGAAAATCTGGAGGGGATTTTGAGATATTCGGAGAGATTCAGAGACGGGTGATGTGGCAAAAATTATGCGTTGGACTCTTCAGAGAGATTCAGAGAGATTCAGGGAGAGTCAATGTAGTTTTCGAGTGTTTTATTTCAATGAATTCGGAGTGTTTAAATCGTGGAGTCACTTTTTGAACACTTACAAGGTGTGTACATGTGTCAATCATTCAGGTTAAATGTTTCAAGATAGGTGACCACTTTGTGAATTTGAAAAAAAAATCGATTTTTGTGTTTTTGCATTGTTTAAAAGTAGAATTATTCAAAAGTGTTCTGTGAAAATTTCAAACAAATTGGACTATTATTTGTGAAGATAAGTAAAATCCAACATGAATTTTTACCTGCATGCGAACCGGAACTCAACACTTAAAACGCGTTATTCTCGAAATTATTTTTTTCCAAAACTCCTCCACCGATTTCAACATTTCTGGTCTTATTTTGTTCGTTGAAATGTTTTGTAAGCCAATCTACCACATTTTGCCAAACAAGTTAAATAAAACATTTTTTTCAAGCAAAGGATAGTGAAAAACAGGGGTATTTTTTCAACATTTTTTTCAAACATGCGCCATCTTTTTATTTTCTTTATTTTTTGGCAAATTGTGGTTGATTGTCTCATAAGGGACTCTTCTTTTGAAGATGCTGCGTTTGTTTTATTTCTCAGATCCACCAATCCTAAGATTAACTGTCCGCCATGGAACAACATTTTTTTCAGGCCTCGATTTTGGCGTCTCCTGGATAATTGTTAAAAAATAAAATTGAAAGAAAATCATTGTAATATTTCATACAGGGCCTGGACGAAAATGATTGAAAATTTTGCATTTTTTAGCCTTCGAAGGTAGCCACCTACATTGAAATAAAATATTTTATCGATTTTCTGGATATATTTATACCACGTGAAGTGTTTATTGAAAAATGGCTATACACTCTAAACACCCTGAGTGTATCAAAGTAAAACACTCGAATTTCCAATGCAAACTAGTGAATTGGAAAAACTCGTGAGCTGATCTTTGGAAAGGAATTCAGAGAGGTTCAGAGAAATTGCAGGATAATTCAAGAAAGTTCAGATGAAATTCAATTTGAAAGAATCGTTAATTACAATTTCTACAATAATTCGAAGACTTGCAGAGAAGTTTAGAGAGGAGTGGATATCAAAAAATGTTGTCTCCAAATTCAAATCAGTGAAATCTCGCTATTCCTGCAGTTAAAAGCCGACCACTGAATGGAATCAGTGAAAAATCAGTGTCCCTGGTTATACAGTTGGAATATTTCTGACTACACCGAGAGAAAAAACTATAGCTAAAAATGAGCCCAAGCACAGTTTTCAGTCACAGTAACTATAGATATTTTCATCATCACAGCAATTCTCGTAGCTACTTCAATGGAAAATATGACCACTGCAACTACAAAAATGTACTTGGATTCGTTTTCAGCTACAGTTTTTTTCCAGTATAATTGAATCAGTGAGATTTCACGGCAAGGATCAGTTAATATTCAGTGATTGTGCATTGTATATGCACTGATTCGATTTTCCACTGCAATCAGTGAGATTTCACAGATCTCAGATTCTGGAGAGGGTAATTCCGATTCCAAATTCTGAGAGATTTCAAATGATTTAGAAAATTTTTAGAAGAATTCAGAGAAATGTCAGGAAAATGTTGACGTTTCAGTTTGAATGATTCACAGAAATTCAGACATATTTAGACAATTTAGAGAAAGCTTTGAAAGCTGATTGAATCAATTTCTGAAGGGTTTGGACGAATTCAGGGTGTTTCCGATAACCGCTCCGAGCAGGAACAAAAGTAATGTCCAACCAATCCAAAAATTCAAAATTCTTCTCCTAATTTTCCTAATTGAGTGAAAATTGCTCTTGCTCCTGCTCGGAGCAGTCATCGGAAACACCCTTAGAGAGATTCAGACAATTCTAGAAAAAGCTTTGGAATCTGAATGAGCGAAATTCTAAAAGATTCAGAAGAATTCAAAAAGACTCAGACAAATCCAGAAAGATGCCGATAACTTCGGAGACAGTTCTGGAATCTAAATAAATTGAATTCAGAGGGATTCAAAGGAATTCAGAGGAAGCTTTGAAATCCAAGTAATTAAATTCCGAAGAATCCTGAAGAATTTTTTGATCTCAATGAGAAAAAAAATTTTGAGAGATTCACAGAGGTTCAAAGAAAGTTGAAGAAGTTCAAAATGCATCACCATCTGACAAGTCTCCAGCTTTCACCAATTTACTTGAAATTACTCTGAACTCCTCAGAAAAATGTTCTGAAAAATGAAGAGGTTCAGAGAGATTTCAGAGACATTCAGAAAAATTTCAGAGATTCAGATAAAATTGTTTTCAATGAAGCAGATAGTTGTAACAACCAACATATAACTGAATTTAGCTGAATTATTGAGCTTTATACAAATTGTAATGAACGCTGCTTACCCAGATAAAAGTGTTTCTTTGAATTTAAGAAATTTTCATTTGGATACTTTTCCAACTAGAATAAATATTTTTTTCATGTAAAAAAATATGTTGTTGAAGTTTGAATCGTTTTAAAAAACCGAAACGAAAATCCAAACTTACAAAATCTGATGAATTATCGTTATTTATCTTCTTGAATTGATTCTTTGGAACTGGAACATCTTTTTGGTAGTGTGCCTTCCGGAATTTTTCTGGAGAATTTCAGAATTCCTGGATATTTCCTGGATTTTTCAAGGGTCAAAAAAAGTTCCCGGATTTCCAGGATCACTCTGTTTTTGAATTTTCAGTCAATATTTTCAATCGCAATTGAGTGAATCTCGATGCTGCATGGGAATTCAAAGAGTCGAAGCATTAAAGTTTAAGTTAAACAGTGCTCAAGGCTACTCCATCCTAAAATATTCGAAATAACTCCTACTGGTACAAATATCTTAGTAATATCTTCAGAATATTCTGGAGACATTGTAATATTGTTATAATATCCTGGAGATATTACCGAGACATTTGTGCTGTGTGGGCTACATTCCGTGGAAACTCAAGGATAGAAATTAACCTAAACTTATTCAAACTCATTAGAATTTTAATTCAGACGAAATACGTTCGTTCTCAATTAATCCACAATTAATTAATTCGTATCTAATTCTAATCAGATCGTTGAAAGGACCTCCTACGTCTTATTTCGAGTAACCTTGACGAGTCGTCCTCCTTCTAAAATACGCTGGATCCACCTGACGATAATTCCTACCTGAGAATTTTTTAAATATTCATTTGTTTCAATAATTAATGTTCGATCGGATTTGAAGTTACATCATAGACTCGTATCGTACTTATAGCGTTGCTTCTCAAGTATAAAACTAAATCTAGATTGATTTGAGATTGATTACTCCAACACTTGAGTTCATAATGAATTTGTGAATATGACATGAGTTTGAAATGTGGCTTGAGATCACCTTTCCATCGAATGATTGTGAATCTTCAGGTTTTCCTATTTATTTTTATCAATCAAAATTTATAAATGCATTTTTACCATGAGAAAAAGCTGGAGTGAAAATATAAACAGTGATGGGTGGTACGTTACTTGTTATATATAAAAAATATATATAATAATGTACATTTTGTATATAAATTATATATTTATTATATATCTTTTATATATAACAAGTAACGTACCACCTATCACTGAGTGTAAAGAAGATCAAGATTACATCAGACTTTTATAGATCTCTATAACTTTCTATAGATTCTCATGTGAGTAGATACGGTGAGATTTACTCAGACACTTGAAAATTTACAAAGATCAACTTGAGTCCTAAACAATGGGATGGCTATGGTCAGCGGTTGAACAACAATTGGAAAAATATATGAATACAAAAAGCTGGTATTAAAAAGAAAGAATTTATAAAATATATTCAAGCTGTATATAAATTGTATATAAATTTGATATCATTTATATATCACGCACACTGTTTTTAAAAATCATTTCTACCAACGATTATTAAGACCCAATTGTGTAATTTTGAAATTCCTCCTTGTACAAAGCTGTATAAAAATTGTTTTGTGAACTTATAACCAAATTTACGCAGCTCTTTTCGTTCGATGAATTTCCAAAGACAAACATTTTCAAGTATTTACAATGATTTACAACATTCAAACTACTTCTAATATTTATATCATCGTTGAAACGAAACTTAAATAAAACAGTACAGAATTTCATTGAAATATACCAAAAAAACCTACAAAATCAATCAAATATATGTTAAGCATCCACTGAAAATCCTAGAACAAGTGAATGAGAGAACAAAGTTTCTGAATAGAAAAATACAATAAAATCCCCAGCTACAAAAGGAAAAAGATAGTTTTCTGGTTACTTTGATCATGATAAAATATAAAGGGTAATTGAAACCAAGCGCGCGAATCTATCTTTTATTTACGTTGATCAATGAGAACGGGATTTGATGCGAATAAATATGTCTCAAAGCTTTTTCCCTTTCCGGTAACCGAATTGAAAATCGAGGATATAAAAACAACAATAAATGAATATTGAAAAATTACCTCGTTTGAAGGACGCGACATGCATGACTCTAGAAGGGGCAAATAAGAAGGGCGGACCGTGAGACCGCCTCTCATGACACCACGCCGACTTTTCAGTGCTATCACTGTCCTCTGTTTCACTATTTCCTTTTTCTTTGACTTCTCAGGGATTTCGATGTGTTATATATTTATATCACGTGGATCTAATCACAACAGGATCCAATCAGATTTATCATGCGTAATAAGTATTTGTATACGAATTTATTAATTCTCAATATTTATCGCACTTCTCGTATCGCGAAGCCGGCTAAATAGGAATCTAATGAGATTTTCTCTCTAAGAACGAAGTGATAGATTTTACGAGGAGGACAATATTTCTCTCTGTTTTGTTTATATGTATTTAATACAATGATTATTCGAGCACTACCAAATATCTTAATAAATTTTTGTCTCTACTGCTGCAGCCACTATAAAACACCGACGTGCATCTATCGAGCTCTGGCGCTAAACTGGGCGTTCGTTCAGTGAATACGTAGTAAATGAGAAGGGTAGGAAACGCTAGGGAGAATTTTGATCGTGTCGCGCGGACTGTTGTTGGCGCTCCGTTCACGGAAGAAACCCGCTCGATATTGTCGCTATTTCTATAAATTTCCTCTCGAACCGGCAAATTTTGAAATGAAAGAGGGAGAATTCGTTATTTTCGACGCTTCTCACTCTATGGGATATCTTTAATGGGGATTCGTACATACAGATGGAAATGTATTTTCGTATTGTTTCGATGTTGTAGAAATTTAAAAAACTGAACGAATATTCAACCTCACTGAATTGGGTCTTCAACTGAGGTTGGGTCTAAATATTTCGTTATTTGATTATTAATTCGTTTCAATAAACGATTCGAACTTCAGCAACATTTGTTTTGTTATGAGGGTTGTTGTAAAGTTTGTGTCGAACTATTTTGGTATAGTCAAATGGACGAAAAATGCAAATCCCATTGCAAAATATATATCGGACTGGCTTCTTATTCGAACTGTAAACAATCGGTGTGGAATCACACAAATATGTCATGTAAATATAACAATGTGGATTTGCAGTGGAGATTATATCCAGACAGCACAACTAGTTCTCAAACAGTTCTCAGAGAATACCATTTGAATGCTACGCTTTTTGAGAGAACTCCTTAAGAATACGCACGATCATTAATTCGAATCCAAAAATAATTCCAAAAGTATGCCCGCTATGTCTGAAAGTATAAATGAATCACACCACAAAACAGACATTCTGGACTGTATCATAATTCAATAAAACTTTGTAATTAAGTATCAAGTCTTTTAAAAGTGTCCTATCGAAAGAGATACAGATCACAGAGTTTTTTCCATCGTTTTCTATAAGGAATTTTCCACATTCGATACATCCGATTAGTTTTTCCATACATGACTTTTAATGACCGCGATTGGTAGGAGCACCTTTGAAAACATAAGAAATAGTGATTCCCGATGTTTTTTTTCGTTCGAATTCCTTACATAGCGATAATTCGAACTCTTGAGAATCGAAATCACGTCCTGTGAGCGTTGATAACAATCATCAAAATAATCACCAAAATTATTCGGCGTTCATATAAAATATCATGAATCGTTATAAATATTTCAGATCACCCTTTGAGACGGAACAGCCCAGTTAGCACGAATGATCATTTTGAATTCCCAGAAACTTCTCAAAGAAGTCTTAAAAAGTTCCCGTTATGACAGTAAATATGAATTCAAAATGAATGCATGTTGGATGCTTGAATAATTTTTAATGAATTCACGATATGAATGCTTTCTAAACAACCGAGCTGTTCATTAAGAATTCAAAGTATTCATAATGAATTATGTATGTTCACTGTGATAATGGGAGCTCTTTGAAGGAACTCTTGTGCTGTATGGGAACACACTGAAAAAACAAAGAACTCAAGATTAGTTATGAAATTCAAACTTTTTCACAATTTCTCCTTTGCCATGTGGGAAAATTTCAAATATTGTATATCATTTGTATATAATTTATACATAAAGTATATTGAGTTATACATAAATTATACATAATCTTGAGAACCACCTTGAGAACAAATGCCTGGTCGGACCAGTTTCGGAAAAGTCTTCAGACAATTGTGACACAGTTGTGGAACAAAAATATTTATTGATCACTTTGACTCCAAAAAATGTACAAAGGGTACAAAAATGTACCCAACTATTGTTCTTGGTAATTTTAACTATTTTTTTGGAATCTTAATAACCGTAACTAGTTTTTTGGTATCTGCAACTATGAAAATCCAGTTGTATCCCTTTGGGAGAATTAATCAATTTTATTTCTCTCAGTGCAATAACATTTAACCCATTCACTGGATTGATAGCAATAGAATTCTGAAAATGGTTCACGATGTATCCAGGTCCCCTCATTCTAATATGTTTCAAAAAACTTCCCAATGTATGCCAAATTGTCTTGAAGAACATTTGAAACATCACAATATCGATACTATAACACTGTCGTGATGACATATTTGGAATGACTTACAGGAATCATCACCGTAGAGTCACTAGATAGGCTGGTAAAAGTGTTGAAATAGTCCGAAAACAGTCTGCGGATATGTTTTCCTTGCTCTCCGAACAAATTTGAAATAGTTGACAGTTTCCTAACATTCTTGAAATACTCATGAGATAGTTTCGAAACTGTTTGCAAAATATATCCCATGCATTTACAGTAATGAATCAAAACGATATTCCAAGGATGCTACATGATGTACGAACTCTCAGACAAGCAAACATTTGTCATTGTCTAAAAGGTTTCCACTGGATATCTTAAAGATGTCTTATGCAACAGTTTTTAGTGTCTTTAAGATATCTTCAGTAAGTAATCCACAAGACGTCTGAAAGAGATCTGAAGACATCTTTTAGATTTCTCAACCGAAGATATCTTAAAGACAGTGAAAATGGTGGCACAAGACATCTTTGAGACAATCTGAACAATTTGCAGACGATCTTCAAGCCTTGATCGGACTATTCTCAATGAACTTGAAATATTACAGTCAGAGACCACAACGCTGTAATCTTTATAATACCACCACATGGTCATAATGTTCTGAGAATCATCTCTGCACACCCATAAGGAAATATTTCGCTGAAATAACCATGAATAATCTCTAAGAAAACTCTGAAAAACTCTGAGAAACTTCATTTCTGAAATTTTAATGAAAAATCTAATATTTTTATTAGAACATTATGTGCGGACTTTTTTCAAACTTTTTCCGGAGCTCTTCGGAGTTTTTCAGTTTTTTTTCTTCAGACGAATACAAACGGAATTGCACTCTGAAAAAATTCGGAGAAATTGTTGACTGTTAGAAATTTTCAAAATTAACCCGTTCACTGCATTTTTTTTGCTGCTTTTACAAAAAAATTTTCCTGCATAAAACTAAAGGAAAGTCATAATTCTAAGACATTTTAACGAACTATTGGTATCAGGGAACGTTATAACAGGCTGCAATGAACTGTTCACTGCAGTGGACGATGTAGTGGTTTCCGCGTAACTTAAAAATTTTTCTCAAGTGAAAATACTGAGAAAAAATCATGCTTCCCTCCTCAAATTGATTGCAAACAATCGCAGGAACAGGAGGCACCTTAAAATATGAATACGACAATTTTCAACACTATGCTCTGTGAATGTAGATTTGATGAAGTATTGAATTTGTTGATTCGACACAACAAAATGGCCCCAAATATAGATAATAACAAACCGATTTCCGTACTACTGTTATTTTCGTACTCTACAGATGTTGTTTGAACCATTTTCATCGCACCGATTAATTTGAAAGATCATTGATAATTTTTTTGGCATGATGAATTACGTGTCCACTGTAGTAGACAGATGCAGTCAACGGGTTAAATAAAATAAATTTCTCAGAGTTTTGTCAGAACTTTTTCAAAGTTCAATTTCCTTCATATTTGTCTGAAAAAAAAAACTGAAAAACTTTGAAGGGTTTTGAAAAGAGTTTGCAAAAAGTTCGTGCTGGATGTTCAAAAAATATTAGATTTTCTATCGAAATTTCAGAAATTCTCAGAGTTTGTAAGGTTTTTTTCAGAGATCATTCATCGTTAATTCAGTGAAATGTTTTGGACGGGCAGTCACTGAATCACCTAAAAACGTTCTTGGAATAGTCCAGAGATAATCGGTAGATATACTGTGCTTACCCTCCGAATGGGTCTGAAGTCATAGCCAAAAAGTCTCATAACAGTCTTGGAATCGTCATGTCAGAAATATCTCAGAATATTATTCAAAACATTATTCCAAGGATGCTGCGTGAAGTACAGAGACTTTGAATAGAAATCGTTGTTTTTACTGAACTACGGCAAATACAATCTTACCAGTACTGGGCCTGTTGAAAACTCTGGTAATTTCCACATGGGATGTGGTTTTAATAATGAAATGAAACGTATTCTGTGAATTTTGAAAGTTTGAGAGATGGATTTGGATGTTCAATCATATGATTTTGGTTTGTAATTGGATGCTAAGTGTAACAAACACGCGAATAGTCGCATCAACTGATACGGAAAAAGGGGCGCACTTTTCGATTAAATGATCGAAAAAGAAGATAAGGATAAAAACTTCAATATAGAAGGGCAAAATTGATGATCTAGAGATTGCAGATTGATGGGGAGAACTTTTGAACAGTCGTATTTTTCATTTTTTCATGTCTCGAATTGGTTTGAAAACTTTACACGCGTTTTTTTTTCCTAAAATTTCCAATATTCTATTTTGAAATTTTAACCATATTTTAAAAACAATGGTATGCAGTGATACATTTACGGAATTTTCAATCAATCAATTAGCAAATTTTCTATGAACAAATAAGTGATCTTTTTTTTCATAAAAAATTCGACTGTTTTCTCCAAATGTGTCTCAATTACACGAAAATCAATATTTTTGGAAATTCCGTACGTGTTTATCTAACTATACTCATGTAGATTAAGAGGATATTTTTTATTTGATCTGAAATAAAAATTGTGCCAGTTGTATAGAACTATAATGCGTATAATGGAGAGCATTAAAGTGAAAGTGCGTTGGGAAAACAACTACAGTGCCGCTATTTTGTAACATTTTTTGATGAAAAGTTTTTCTTGAGTATTGCAATACATGGCCAATAATGATGAAATGGCTCAAATAGTTTTTTTGTTACTATCTTTTCTTCTGTTCCAAAAAATTCATAAAACCCCGTTTTTTGGGCGGTCACAGTGGCTACACGGAACAAAATGTTTTATAAGATTTCCCTGCTAAAAATGCCCCAAGCAGATTCTAGCAGTTCCAGGGACAAAAACCGACAGAACCAGGCAAGTTCAGGCAGAAACATGTCCGGATCTGCCCGGCCTTTGTTTCAGGAACCATTAGAATCCATCCGGATGTTTACAGCTAAACATTTTTTCCCGTGCATTTTCAACAGGCTCATTAACGCATTCAGTGAAATACGGCACTATTAAAATTTCTCGTAATATTTATAAGAGTTCCAGTGGAATCTAGATTTTACTAAAATTCCAGTAAATATTACCAGAAATTTCAATAGTGCTGTATTTTACCACCCTCGTTGATAAATTCCGTCAAACAGTTTTTTCCATGCAAACCTCTTCCCTGGTGAAAATTTTCATTCGCGAAAGGTAATGTTGAAACAAATAAAGTGTAAAAACCGTTTCAATTTCCGCTTCTTTCGCGCTTAGATACAACTGTTTCGTTTACTCTTCCGCGTCGCTCCATACGCTTTATTTTCACCAGGGTTAAGTGGATTTTATGGGATTTTATCACCAAGGGTGATTATCCACCGGAGCTCAAAGTTGGGTATCGATCGTTCTCCTATCCAGGATTGGTCCCTAGTGGAAAAAATCACGTTCACCACGCGTGAGAAAAATGTTTATCGAAGTAAGGAAAATGTCCACACAGCGTGAGCCGCGCCAATTCGCTTTTTGTTTGTGGCAGAAAGTGCGATCAGTGTTAAATGAAACCATTGAATTTTGCACAATGTTCTGACCAAATCCCATTCAAGCATTTGTCAATGAGATTTAATCAGATCAATGTGTTTCTTCGATGTGATTCTGATTGAATCTTGTACAATGTTCTGACTAAATCCCATTGAATTTCATTTCATCAGATTCTATGGATGTTTTTAACCAGGGTGTTCATAGAAAGTCCGAATGTTGCTGAAATTTGGATCGTTTATTGGAATTAATTAATAATCGAATAAAGGAATACTCAACTGGTGAGTATTCGTTTCTTTAAACGATGTTCCCAGTTCCAAAGAGTTGATTTGAAAAGTTAAATCATTTGGGTTGAATTTTCGTTTCAGTTCTATAAACGATTCAAATTCCAGCAACATGAAGTTGGAGCACGCTTCAATTCCTACCCTTTGTAAACGTTCTAGAAACTCAATTGGAATCACATTTTTGTAAAAATGTTTTGTGCACGCTTTCTGCGTATCACTTCTACGGACACCTCATTTACGGAGAGAGAAAAATGGCGTTACTCTTTGAATATGAAAGAGTGAAAATTCCATGAGAACGGAAAGATATGTTCCCTTCTGACTGCCTAAAGAGTGAAATCCCACTCTGTCGGAGTGAGACATTTCACTCCTTCCAATTTGGAGAGGATTTTTCACGCTTCCCCAAAGCACCTCCTGGGGAGAGCCCTTCACTAAAGCTTCAAGTGATGTAAAAAAAATAACGTTTCACGTAATTTTTGTGGGGATTATTTGATAAATGAATTTCAAATGACTGAATTCTTGGGCAGTTATTAGAACTCGAGTGCATGCACACTGAGAAAAATTTGTTTCGTAAAACTAACAATAAGATAATTGCTGACATTTTATTGTTGGATGTACAATAATTTTTGTTCTTATAGCAATACATAGTTGCCTTGTTGATAATAAAATTGTTCATTCAGCAATGATGACCGATATTTTTACGATTTTATTGTGAATAAGACAATTATGTGTTGCTATGAGAACCAAAATTATTTTATATTCAACGATAAAATGTTGACAACTCTTTGAAATCCATTTTTTGAAAACTTTTCACAAAAACTACGTGAAAAATCATGCCTTGACAACATCATTTTTCACGTCATTTGGAGCGTTATACCACGTGATTTATCATCCCTGCTTAAAGAATCTCATGAAACCGATTGAAAATCAATCTTCAATGAGTTTGAATTGGTTTTCTGCATCGGAATCAATGAGAATCGATCGGTTTAATGAGATTCTTTAAGCAGGGATCTCATTTTTTACGTGAAGAATAAAATTCTCTTTTCCCAAAAGAAAATTTATATATAAATTATATATAATTTTGACATTTTTTTCATTCGAGATATACCTTGAATCTGTTTTTGTAATCCTAAAGGACTCAGGTGAGGAATACACCTCATCTTGAAGAGTTCAAAGTGGCCCTGGTGGCGTCACGAATTCGATCACCTTTAATGCACGCTTTGGGGCGTCAAATTACGCTTTTCAAACATTTATATTCTCTGAATTGACTTCTCAAGCGCTTTTCCTGCACTCTTAGTTGCAGGTTTCATTCATAAAATCATCACTGATTCATTAACTTTCTCATATCGGAATATTTCAGTACGAAGATTTTTTAATATTCTTCGCTCCAACTGGTATCTTTTAATATCTTCATATTATTCTGTGTTCTTCAAGAAACTCTTGGAAAACTTCACTATAAATCCCGTGTAAACGTTGAAATTCGCATTAACAAATCCCATGGGTCTTTTTTTTGAAACCAGGAGATCAGGGGAATATACAATGTATTTCAAAAATTGCAGATTTTACTTGACATTATTCAGATAGATTCACTGGAATAAAATTCATAGACTTACCTGATATCCGTTCGGACATCCCGCGTACGAAAAGATATTTAAAACCCCAAACCGCGATAGGTTGTACAACTTTGCGTTACATGAAATTCAATCCCAGTATCTCATCGTTTGTTCCCAATTTATCAAAGTCGTTCCATCTCTGTGTATTAAATTATACATTGAAGTGTTAATTACAACTCGCACCATCTACGTTGATAAAAAAAAAACAATATAGATCATATTTATTGATATACCTGATAGATTTATACGTATCACAACCTGATCCATGTAGAGAAAGTTTCGCGCGTAAACTCCGAGTGATTGACGAGTGGAACCCTATCCATGTGCGTCGTTTTCCGAATGCTTCATATCAGAGTGAGAAGTAGTACCTTGACAGTCACATGATGCTGAGTTATACTTTACTTACATCATGTTCTGAAAACAAACTAGAATATACATTCTAATTCATTCGAATGAAAAATTTTCAAATCTTTTTATAGCGAAACTCAGTCAAATTCAAATTTCACAGAACGAATAACGAGAATTTGTTAATTTATCGTACAGATCCGCATAGTAGCTTTTCACATGGAAATTATTAGAAATTTAGTAGCAGAAAATCATCTTCTTCGTTCACTTGAACGTTTCAACACTTCATCATAGTAAATTGTAATTAATCGTTAAAATTACACAATTACTTTTATTTCTGCCAGGGAAATATTCAACGGATAAGAGAGTTTGAGATTTTCTCACACTTTTCGTTGTAATCTCTGAAACCAAAGAATACGAATACCTCCACTTTAATTCTCAAAACTGGAATTAATTAAAAATATTGTCTTGAATGTTCTCTCAAAGATAGCACTTCAAAATTTCAGAATATGATTTTCCATTGATCAATATAAAATTTCAAAGGTATTACTTGCGTGCGATTATGTTGTATTTTCAACATCACATCCAGTATACATAAATTACTTATGACTATATATTCGTGTACTACAGAATGATTTATCGTTCAATGCCATTGGCAAAGTGCCGTTGACAAAGTGGAATTAAAGGGGAATTGTTCTCATATTTTCCTTGGCATCTTAATGGCATTTTGTCAATGTCATTGGACCATTAAACCTGTAAAGAAAGTTAGTACTTATGAAACTTTTCGAATAATCCAGGGATGATTGAATTACTGAACAGAACATTCCAATAAATCACGTGTATTAAAAATGTATGCAAAAGGTTTATTTATGAACTGCCGATTGCGTAATTGATGCAGTAATAATGATATGGATGATATATCTTGAAAATTCGAATGTTCAAATAAAAAACACCAATTGCATCTGTTTTCAATGATTTATCGTCAGCAATTTTTAAGTAAAATTTGTTTTATTTATAATGATAAATATATATATGTATATATACATATTATATTCCTTCTTTTTTTTTTTTTACAATTACTTACAAATATTCCACCATTGAAATATATTTCACACTAATACCAGAATCGTTACACAATATATTTCTTAAATAAAAAAGAAATAATTGTATAAAATTAAAATCATAGCCAACGAGTTGAATCACTCAGTTAGCACCGTACGGATGGATGTTTTGAAATCCATATTCCCATAAGTTGACATCGATTTTAAAGTTTGAATACTATATTTTGATATTATAGCATTTTGAATCAACTCAAACGTACTCTTCTTTTGTTTTTTTTTCAAACTATATTGTTGAAACTCTTGTACGTCAGTTTTGTTAAAGAAAAATTCATTCGCATGCTACTTTCTGAAACATAATTACCATAGTGTAAAATGTAAAAAAATCACCCGCTCTGACAATAACAATCAATCGCGTTTAACAATGGCATAACAAAAAAGAATGAATCTTATTTGAGGAATGATTTAGTGTGTACTGATGAAGTAACGGTAGACCAGAGTCACGAGCACGCCAAGCGCTATTGGAATGAGCCAGGATCTCCAAGAACCACTGTAATTTCCAATTTTGTATTTTCCTTGTAAATATTATTATGTATCAGGCAATAATCAAGTATGAAACTTTTGTGTTTTACCTTGCATCGTCATCTCTTGAAGCTTCGTTAGACCAATCTTTGCTCTTTCCGTCATTAGTTTTTATTCTCTCCTCCTGGAAGTAGAATAAATATTAAATCAAGTAATAAATAAATACAAAAGGAGCAATGAAAATTTACTTCTATGAGTTCTCCGATCAGATACGAATGCATCATTTCTCTTGCATCAGTGGAATGTCCGACATCTTCGAAAGCTTCTGTTCCGTCCCTCCCTCCTTGCTCCAAAAGTACTTCCTCTCCTCCAGGATGCTGAAGAACGAAGAAAAATTTAGCATTCAATTACACAGGGCATAAAAATACAAATCGGATCAAGAGTCAATGACTTTATCATTAAATTATGTAATATAATGGAACAAAATAAAAATACTTTGAAGACAACAAACAAGGTAATAGAATAATTCTAAAAACATCTGATCGGATAGAAATCTCGGCACATGGATAAATTAAACAAATGTAAAATATCAGATGGTATTTAAGGAATCAATATTAAAATATTCAACTGATATTTATTGATGGTTTGATTGTTTCTTCATTGAAATATATTCATCATGAATATTTATGAATTGAAATTGAAGCAAACCTCGTTGAGAAAGGCGGTGACATCATAAACTTTGTTATGAATTATAATCCAAGTTTCCTTGCTATCGTTATGTTTGGCAACCTCTGATCGCGTGTAAAGTTTGGTGGAAGAGGTATTAGTGGCAGATTCTTGGGATGCCATATTTCTTTTTCTATTATGCTGGGTATAAATTCCTAAGAATGAAATTCACTGTGGAGTGAAATCGACTTTACGCTACTGTATAGAATTAAAAAAATTCTTTTTCACTAATAATTTGTATAAAATACAATCGAGATGAACTCGGAATTAGTGGAGTAAATGGCTAGTATAGCGAGGATGCCAGATGAATGTAAAAAACCGATACCATCTGGCATTCATAAACATATTAAATACAAATCAGAGATGAACGTGGTAACGTAGATTAGTAGACGAAAAACGGAGACGACTAGTCACAATCCCTTTGTTAATGAGGCCGAAGTTGGGCGTAAGAGGAAACTTAGTTGTCGTACTAACAAATCTCGCTGGGGATTGGATCTTTTTCTCTTCAAAAGTCGTGTGATTGGTGCCAGGTGTTCTAGTAGTTCCCTTCCGTCTTAGTGGAGTATTCATCACACTAGTTGTTCGTTCGTGGAAATTTAGTTAGAAATAAGATAGATGCTAGCAATAATGTTTAGAGAGTTTTAAAATGAACTAGGAATTCGAATATTCTATTGGTTGTCGTTCGAAAATACCACTAAAATTCGTAGACGTTAAACGCATGGTCGAATAACATCCCATCTTTGCTCTATACTTCTGTAGGGGAAAGAACAAAAACCGTATTTTTTATAGTAATTTTTTATATAATGAACCTAATATTTAAAATATATACAAAATTTGTTTTACATCATTGAAGAATTGATTAACCGGTTTGTCATTCCTTTAACCGGCTCAAAAGGTCATCTCATAATTGGTTATAAGAGGTTATGTTGTGATTAAAAACATGAATCAAAAGACGCAATAAAATTTCAAGATCATGACCTTTTGATGAGGAAAAGCTTCAAAATTAATCGTGTATGAAATTTTGATGGGATGTAAGTGATACGTGCAGAGTAGTTTCTCTGATTTCAGTTTTTTAAATCATGTTTTGTAATACAAATTTTAATGTTTCAGGTTATAATAGGGGTATTTAAATTCAAGTATTATACTATTTAAGACATTGCATTTATACGAAACTACATTGAACTTGTCCATGGGCTTTATCGATGACGAACTTCAAGAAGTCTCCAAACTCTGTCAAAATGTCGTTGAAAATAGTCGACTCGTGTCTTGCGTGCAGACTATGGTTCGGGTGGAAATAACGTAAATGAAACACTTTTGCAAATCTAATAACAACACTGCAGTCCATTAACGTTAACTATTCATATTTTTACAGAAAAAGCAAGTTCAAAAAAATCATTGTTTGTATACAATTTCCCGAAGGATATCCAGCTGCACCATTATTAATCGAATTGAAAAGTAAGACCTTATCTTCAAAGTTGTTGAATGGATTAACCGAAGTCTGTGAGAAAGAATGCAAAAGTCTTCTTGGTAAAGCACAAGTAATTATACAACATTATCTTCTTTAATATGAATTTTCTGTCCTCTATCTATCTTTATTCTATCTTAATTAATTATTAATTGTATTTCAGGTTCTACCAATTTTGAAATTCATTTGTAATTTTGTTGAGGAGAATCCACTTATTTCTTGCTACGACGAAATTGGAGCTTTGAAAAAGTTGTTACAAGATCAGGATGAGTTGAAGTTGAAGCAAAAGAATTCAACTATCTGTGTAAAAGTTACTCAAGCACGGTACTTTTTCAAAATCAAAGTTCTAATTCCAGATAATTATCCAGAAGTCGCAGTGATGTAAATATGATTATTTTCGATCATATTCATTTTCGATGTAAGAATTCTTGCTCATTGTGCTTTTTTTGATACAGTTTGAGCGACGCCGATACAAATTTTCCTCCACTTTTTATACGGTATTTGATAGGACAAGGGAGGGAAATAGGTAGACGATGCGTCGAACCTCCTCTCAAAAATAAATCTAATTTCATGCCCTCTCCGTCACTGAACACCGTTGTTTCTTTTCTCATAAGGTAATCATGCTATAAATTGACAAAATAATTGTGTACAATGAGTAATCACCTTTTATCTGTACTTGTAATTTTATAGATCGGTGAAAGCATTGCCACAAGAGAAATGTCAGCTGTGTAAAGTGATTTGTTTTCCAACTAATCCAGAAGATGCTGTGATCGACGAAAATGCGGAGTTACATGCCGAAAGATTATATTGTGGTCATTTGTTTCATTCACAGTGCTTCCTAACGTTTATGAAGACTCCTCCGTTTCATGGTAATTTCAGAATATCATGTAATTTTTCATGTTAGAACCAGGGTAACGCGATTAAGATGATTTTGTTCAGATAATTTAATTCTTGTAATTAATATTTGAATCTAAATAGACTCTGAAAGTGCCAGTTTCTGTTCTCAAAAGCACTAGATAGTTTTTCATAAGATTCATTCGAGTCTCTTGGATTAAAATTCATCACTTATACTGCATTTCATATATATGTTTGTTTTTCTTTTTTATGTATGGTAGGTGGTAAAAAGTGTCCAGGTTGTGGTCAACGTATTTACCATGAGAAGTGGGGATTAAGCGAAAAACTTGCCGAAGATCGTTGGGCGCATCAACAAGCTCGCGCTAGAGAATTGGCGGAAGTAGCTGACTTCTTTGAATAATTTTCATCTTATCCAGATCTTCTACGGATTATAATCGATAGTTGATTTTCTGATTGAAAATGAAACGGATGTTAATGTTATAAATCATAGGAATTGAATTCCTCCACATTGTGCAACGTGTGATGGTTATCTTGAGAATAGTTGAATCGTTGTTTAAAGTAAAGAGAAACATTAATGATACAACAAAATTATTGTTTCTCTACAGTTCACGGGTGAATTAATTTTAGCGAGAAGTGTTGAAACTCTTTGCATTTTTTTAACAGAAAAAAGTCGTAAATGAATTATCTGAACAAGCCGATCGTGGTATAATTACAAAATATTTGGAGAACAAAAGTGTTGCAGGAGAATGAATATAGGAATAATTGAGTTGGAAAAACAATCAAGCTTCACTTCTTCTCTAAACCTTTCACGTTTTCCTTTCTGAAGACTAAACTCGTATTCGAATCTTACATCTGGATTAATCAAGTGCATGAAAAATTCCCATTTTTGATAGTCAAGCGTTGATTCTAATTTTTGCAGAGTACTATATGCATATTTTGTTATGGGAGATTTAGCATTAGGTCAGAAAGAACAGTTTGTTGCAGCATACCGTAGGTATCAGAATGCTAATGAAGCTAAAGACTGTGTAATGGTAGCTGACGAAATGACCTATGCACGGCATACGAAGCTTTCAAAAGAAAAGAGGATGGAGGTTTTGTATGACGTATTTATGGATGAAAAATTATATAATTCACTTCACAAACACGAAATAGCCGGCACTTACAGCGCGATAGATAAAATTCACCCAACCTTTCGAAAAAGATGGAAATTTTACGAGAAAGAATTTTTCTCCAGGGCATTTGAGGGTAAAACTGAATCTGAAATTGACGAATACGCGCGAAATTTTTTACTGGATGTTACAAAGAGAATGAATTCTTTGTTTAATTTTTGGATAACTACAAAGTTTGGGGAATTGAAGCAACCTAGCGCGGTGGAGAGTTTTGACTATGCTGTCAAATTTGTGTGGAATGAAGGAGGGGAATATTTTTATAGTCGTTTAAAAGAGGAGGATAAAGAAAAGAAACTTACGAAAGCGGTTAATCCTCTGTCTCGCGCTGAAGTTGTTGAGAAAGAAGTTCCTATTTTAGATTTTTGCATAAGGAATGTATCTCATAAAAAAGCCCTTTTAGAGAAATTATTACAGAAAGATGAAGAAGTGTATTCTCTTTTAAATAGATTAATAAATTCTTGGTTTTTTGATATTGTTCATGATTTAGTGAAATGCTGGTGTTACAAAGAGCATTCGGATGAAATGGTTTTCCGAATAGGGTATGATTTCATTTTTTTCTCACTCTCAAACTGAGTGAACCTGAGTGGGATATAGTACAGTCTGAATCACTTTTGATGCCAATTTGTAAAAGCGATGGGTTGGATGCTTACGAAAAGACTGCTTTTGATTTGACTGAGTGGAAAATCCCTTTATAACCCTCACTCGATGGATGATTAGCTTGCTAGAAACTAAATGATTGGAAAAGAAATACTAGATGCAATACCATTTGTCGAGAAGTGGTTGAAAACTACTAGAAAACAACTCTAAGAACTGTAGAATAGCTGACATTGGAATTCTATGTCTCTTACGATGAGTTGCTCGAAAAAACATTCTCTATGTTTTGTAACGTATCTTTTTCACGTTCATCGCAAAGTGGTTTTCATTTCGGTAACCATTGTATTGATATCGATAATAATAAACGCAATACAGAAAGCCTACAGATTGTTGGTACAATTAAGAATTTCTATGGTAAACAGATAAATTTTAAATGATGCAGCATTTTTTATTTCCACATCAGTTCAGGTGTAAGGTTCATTCGAAATACCTTCGATAAAAGTGTAAAATTTAAATTCAAGAGAAAATCTACATTTCGAAATGAATGTATAAAATATTCGATGAGTATTGATCATTTGAGATTAGTCTTTTGATACGTATTGAGAAGCGTGATGGGTTGATGATGTATGTGGAGCAACAATAATGAATACTTTCGCTATTCTTACGTTACTTGCGTTTAGGATTGTAGCTTTTAACGTAGCTTCTCCTGTTGCTGCCTCCAGTTTTTCTATACTTCTTGGTGCTTATATTTTCGTGGAAGATGATTATAGTAGAAATAAGGAATGAGATATCAAAGAAACAGATTCTAGTAAAAAATGTTATTTAGCTAACAGGGTGTCGAGCAATTTTGAAATTTTTTGAGAAAATTCTCAAGGAACGCCACAGAAAAATGTTCTATTTAAAATTTGTAAATCGTAATGTTTTATATTGCAACTTGTACAAGTTCTATGCCTAGAGTTGAAATATTTAAACCGACTTGTAAATAATTTATGTTCGATATAGGTAATTTTATTCCCTATAATTTTAACCAATGATTGTCACAAGGTAACACTCTTATGTCGAATCTAACATAAGGTTCGGTTGAACTCTATATTGTACTGGAATCAGCATTCCCCAGAATTGCACTGTTGAAGAAGTAATTAAGAGTCATATTTATAAGAGATTGTTCATTCCAGTGTGTGGACTTCAACGGTTGAACTGAATTCAGCCACGAGTTAGCCGTGACAACCATCTAGTGTTATCAGTATACAAAACTGCCTTGCCAGATAGCACAAATAAATGGTTTTGAATTCATTAAGAGTTCTCAAAGACCTCTCAAGGATAGTCCACATTGTACGAGTAAGAATGAATTCAATGAATTTAAAATGAATGTGTGTTGAATGCGCGAAGAATTATTCATGAAATCGCGATGTGATAACCTTTTTTTCTAGTTTGATTATAAACTTTCAAAACTGACGGAAATTCAACCCCAGTCTACAAATTTTAAATTGACTTATTTTTCCGTTCACAAAATTTAACATAGACTTGCATTTTTTCACACATCAGTAAAGTGGTATTAACTCATCAGTTCAGATTCTAGTTGTCCTATTGTACTCTCCCATACAGCACCGGGAGGTTTTTTGAAGGTTCCGAAAACGTACTTGGTTACAAAGAGAACGTGCAAATAACGTCTCAGGATGTTCTAAGAACGTCACATGTATGTCCCAGGGACATGCAAATGTCCCGTTTAGTTCCATTCATGTCCACCGTGTGATTTTGTGTTTTTGAAGGGTAGTTTTCATGAAAGGACGTTTGGAAGACATGGCGAGAACATCCCGTAGTAGATAAAAAGAACGTGCTCAGAACTCAATCAGAAGCATCAAAAGGGAAGATACTTCAAACGTTTGGAAAACCTATTCCATGGAGACCAAAACACGCAGAACCAAGAGTATGTTTCCGAAACATACAGATAACTTTCCGTGCTGTCTGGGAGCTTGTACTCTTTTTAAATTCCGCATATTCAAAATATTTACTGCATCACGTTAACCCTGTTTGTAGGCTGAGGTTTAATCGAAGCTTTTTCAGGGGATGCCTAGCGCTAGTACACTAGTCGATTGTTCTTATAAGTATTTGGAATTCTTTGCAACTGAAAACATCGATAAAAGAATGTACTGCAAGATTTTGAGTCTTCAACAGCTGAGCATTTCGTTATTCCATCACTAATTCAAACTTCAGCAATATATTCCGCTAGTGTCACGTCCGCTAGTATCTCCTTAGCGTTGGAGAAGAAAAATAGTTGGAACAAAACTATGGTAATCTTGATAAAGAGACTGATATTCGCAGTTCCAATTCATGAATATTTCTCCGTCGTCACCACGTCGCTCTTCATCGATGAGCAACCGTTCCAATCTACGTTATCTACTTAAATTCTACGTGGAAGCGACGGATCCTACCGGTGCTTGGTGTCCTGTGTGGGGAGAAATAGGTGACCAGCATCCGCGAAATCCTGGAATTGTATTGCAATTTCGTTTGCTCAGGACAACCCGGGAAAAATACAAGAATTTTTTGAGATTTCGGAACTTGATAGGATGAACAGAAATTTGAAAAAAATATTTGTAATCATCCACAGACGTTTCTAGAGAGGTTCTTGCCAACAAATCCATCTTAAAATTCTCATGATACATGATATTAAATTCCATCTGGGGTGCTCTGAAGGATTCCTCTGAAGATTTTTGAAATCTCCATGTGGGAACCTTCAGAGGTTCCTCTCGTGAATTCTTGTCCAAACTTCCTAGGGGAACCCATATTTTATCTTATCTGGAATCCTACATGGGATCATACATGGCTTCCTATGGTTGGGAAATTAAACATTGGCGAATTCTTCGGGTATTCATTTTGAATTGATTAAATTCATTTTTATACTATCATAACGGGAAACTATTTGAGAATTCTGTAATATACGAAGTCGTTTTGTTTCAAAGCTAATTATTTGTGCTGCCTGGGTTCTCTACTGGGGTAAATCCGGGAAATATCCGGAAATTTTGATGTTGGTGACTGCTAGACACCCTGAAGACATTTTTTATTCAAATCAATTGATCAATTTCGTATATAATTATATACAAAAATTGCATTTTTATATATTCAAAAGTGATTTATCGGAAGACTTTTAGAAACAAACCAATGAATTTCGAATAAAGAAGAATAAATGTGTCAATATATTTATACATATTATATTATTATGTTTGAAGAATTATAATACTAATTGTGCACAATTTTTCATGTTGAATTCATCAAACGATTTTGAATGTGGGATATCTAATGTTCCCCCAACAAAATTCATGAATTCAAAGAATATAATGCTTTGGAGAAGATATAAAAGTGTTATACTGTTTTTCGTTGATTCTTTCCTTTGCATTCCTTTATCAAGTCATGCCAATCGTAGACAGGGATGGGTTCTATGCACGTGCGATAAGTAATATGCGTTAACTCTGCGCAGATTATGCATAGAAGATGTAGAATACGCATAGTGCTAAAATGGAAAAAAATTCACAGTTCTAAAATTATAACCTAACTTGACCATAAAGAAAGATGATATTATTCCTTGTATAAAACTCAACGTATTATGCGTACTCAACCCTGATCGTGGATCGTAGTTTCGAGGTGAAATAATGTGGATTAAGCCGAAAAAACAATCGCCGACACAATGGAAAAAGCATTGTCTGAAATTAAGGTGCAAACAGATTGAGACTTTCTTTTTACAGTGTTGTAAAGCACTCGTAATACTTGCAAGTATCTGGTGAGGCACTCGCAACCCACAGCACTCATTGCCTAAAAGATATCTTCAGAAATAATTAAGAACAATGCAAGAAGTATTTTGCAACATGAATAGACATCTTTTAGAAGTCTCAAACTGTTCTTACTTCTAAAAGATATCTTCAAGAACGTTTTCAGAAACCTTTTAGCATTTTCTAAAAGATATCTTTCAGAAATTTCTGAAAGGTTCCTGAAAACGTTCTTGAAGATATCTTTTAGAAATAAGAACAGTTGGAGACTTCTAAAAGATGTCTATTCATGTTGCAAAAGATTTCTTGCATTTTTCTTAATTATTTCTGAAGATATCTTTTAAACAACGAGTGCTGTGTGGGAAGTGTCTAGTATTAGCGCGAGCGTTACAAAACTAGTGACTTTTTATTGAATGGGTAGCCTTGTTTATTGCATATATCGAATCTTTAGATTGCCAAAACTCGGCAGAAAATTTCAATACGAAACTTTTCTGTGATGCTTGAAAAGCTGATGTTGTTTTGATGAATAAAAATCTTGCAAAACAGAGTCTAAATTTGTTTATCGCTAATAATTGATACCCCAGGTACAGGTCCACAATTTTGTTCCCTCATTCTACATGACCTCAACTATCGATCGTACCGCGTCTCGTTCATTTACTAATTACTTCACCCTGAAATTCTAATTTGAATGGCCTGCATAAAACAGAAGGAGGGAGGACACATGAAAAACCAACTATCGTTAGTGCGTGTTTATTGATGTACATAATAGCTTTTGGGGACGTAATAAAACGACTTCTGTCACTACACGAAATCCGAATATACGAATACATAAAAATGATTTAGTTCGGTTTCTTCTGCTTGATGTTATATTTTTTATTTCACTACTTCGCACAGTCAGTTTATTGTGTCTTCAAAGGGTAAATCTATTCAAATATGAGGTAAAACAACAACAAAATATTGTAATTATTCACGTAGTTTTGATAAAATTCACTTTTTCGCTACTACAGCAAGGATTCGTAGTTGTGATAACACAGATTTTGGGGTGGTATAATGTAATTTCCATAGCTTCAGCTGCTCCAACTAACTTCGCTTTGAGAATCGATTTTTAATGGGTTTTCTGAATCGGAATCAATGAGAATCAATCGGTTCAATGAGATTCTTTAAGCAGGAAAGTGAGTTCCCTATTCCAAATGTCCGACAAATAATTTTCTGTCAGGATTTGGTTGATTTTTGTCCCAGGCATGATGATTTCCGACAGAACCAGACAAAATTTTGACCGGAATCTGTCAGGTTTTGTTTGGCTTTGTCTGGTATTCCAGTCTATGCAGGATTTGGTCGGTTTTTGTCCCAGGCATGATGATTTCCGATGGAACCAGACAGAATTTTGACCGGGATCTATCAGGATCTGTCGGACATTTTTAATAGGGTGGCTTTGATAGTTGAGAAAGTACTGCACTGAGAGAAAGGGTCTATTCAAATATTCGACAAGTAGGAAATTTAGTAACTGTGGATAAAAATTTAGTTGTGCTAGCTGAATTTTATTTGTCACAAGTATATTTTTTATTCCCATTGAATAAACCATTGTATTCATATTTCAGACAGCTAGCCTTTTATTTACCCCAACTAGAGTCTAGGTAGTGTAAATAAAAATCTAGCTGCAACAACTAACATTTAATTGTCCCAACTAGGTACCTTTCTCTAAGTGTGAAACTTTCGTCCCTAATTTTCAACTATCCACATATTGGGGAATTATTTCTTTCACAATTGGACGAAGTTTGACAATGGAGACGATGAGAATCGATGGGAGATGATGCTCTTATCCTAAGCGTGTAACAATACGTACAGATGAATAATCGTGAAGCAGGCAGAAAGCGTGACATCCCTAGAGAATTGGCTGTTGAAATAAAGTACAGGAAACATCCTACATAGGGAAGTAATAGAATATTTTGCTCGCGTAATGTTTCGACGAGAACTTCAAGTTTGTGCAGCAAAATAAACGCGTTATTCAGTGTAGTTTTCTTCAAAGTAGGATAAAAGAGCAATGTTTGAAAAGTTTTCGATCTACTTGGATACCTAAAGGTTCCAAACATCACGTAAATTTCTATGGATATGTGAAAAATCATGTTCCTCCATTTTCCTTAACTTTCTGATCGATGATAAGTATAAGAATCGGTACACGAAAGAAATTTGAGGGGAGTTTCGGTTAATATAGGGAAAGTGTGCCAATATTGCACCACTCAAGAATTTACCTCTATTTCTTCGTGTGGAAAATTGATGAAATGAAAGTGGCATGCACACAAAATTCCTCTTGACTCATACAATCTCATCTACATTATGAGATTGGGAGGAAATAGAAAGTGCACTTGATATTAAATAAATAAATAATCGACGATGTTTTTCTGAATTGTATCCCAGATAACACAATAATTCGTGAGCCGTTCCAAAAGAGTTCTTGAACTAAATTCTGGAAGAATTATTCTTCCGAACTCTTGACGAGTTATCAAAGAGTTCTTTGAATTCTAAAAGAATTATTTGACAGCTCTATAATAAATCCCTTGGGTGTTCTATAAGAGTATTGAGAAGACATTTTGAGATGACTTGAAGGACTCTTTAATGTCCGCTTGTTAGAACTCTTATAAGGATCTGTCCCTGTGTACATGTTGAATTCCCGCAGATTTCTATGATTGTGAAAAAGCGTTCAGTAAGCATGATTAAGTTTTTTACTCGTTTAAATTACAAACATTCTGGCACCCATCGATACTAAAAATTTCAATCATTGATATTTTCAATATTTTCTGTTAATTGAATGATCGTTTGATAAATAAAAGCTTGATGAACGTAGAAGATCAGATGAATCAATCATTGAATAATTATCCACATACACATAATATGTTAGAATGATTTTTATATTTGATAAACACATGAGTTCCGTGAGAGTTCTTTAATCATTCATGTCAAGAGTTCGCAACGATTTCTGTCAATTAATGGACCGAGGTCCTCAAGAGTTCTATCAACAGGACATTAACGACTTCTTAGGGTAATTGAGAAGAACACTTGTCGATTACTTTAGAATTCTTGATGAATGCTTTTTACAAATGCCGAGTTCTTCAGGAACTCTTCAAGAATTTCTTGTGTTATCTGGGATATTTTGTGTGCTTACCCAGATAACACACGAAGAATTCTTTTTCAAGAACAAGAATAGAATTCTTCAACAACTCTATTCGAACTGATGAATGCATGACGAGCTCTGGAGGAGTTCAATGTTGAGGACATTTTTTTGAGAATAATGTTGAAAGTATTATTTCAGTATTCTCAAGGAACTCGTTAATGTCCCGAACATTGAACTCCTCCAGAGCTCTTTATAAATTCATTAGTTCGAAAAGAGTTCTTGAAAAATTCTACTCTTGTTTTTGAAAAAGAATTCTTCGTGTGTTATCTGGGTAAATTGCATCACGTACACTTAATACATCTGTGTACGCATTCAGATTGTTTTGAGTTCAGAGGAATGTATCCAATCAAACGATAGGACATTTTATTACTCAGATTGACCGCTTGGAGACTTTATACCTACAGTCCCATACAGCACCACAGATTTAATTCATTAATGTCTCAATTACATTTCAATCTTTCACCTTCATTACATTTCAGTATACTTTCACAGGAATATGTCAAAAATCTGTCAATTGAAATGTCACCTATTTCCAATGTCTCAGATATATTACCAGAGAAACATTACAATGAAATATTTAATAAATATTCTTGAAACATTGCAGAAATAATTCAGAAATATTGCAATATTTCTGAAGGGACTTTGGAACCTCGGTGTGACATACTTACAGCAATGTCATAGAAATATTTCAATGTTTCAGATGTTAGATTTCTGCAATCTTAATGAAATTTTCGGTGCTGTGTGGGGTTCTACTGACCGTATAAAGGAATATAAACTCAATAAAGTTTTATCGACACAGGAAATGAACCAAAAATGAGACGAACTCACAGAATTTGCTGTAACTAATGTAAGACACACACCAGCAAATCAAAACTCAGTGACGTGATGGAATTAGAGTTCAAGTTCATGTTTCACTTGCGTAAAGGATTGTGCGCGTTTCCGTTTTACCGATACGCTAGTGGTGCAATTTAGGCACACTTTCCCTATAGATTGCAAGAAATATCTGTCACCTACACTTTAATTCTTGATAAAATATTTGGAAATTTGCTGAATTTAACGAGAATTTTTTATGTTCCTCGTATTCTTTTTTTTATATCTATTCTGTATTTTTTGTATTTTGTCTACATGGAGGAAATATTATATTCAAAATTGCTATAAAAATATAGCAAAGATGGATCAGACTAGCCACAAGAGACAAAATCGTACGATCTTAGTTGAATTTACTATGAAATATTTCGAAACGAGCATCAATTTCAGCACTGACGAACACGATCATGGCATTTTATAACTAATTGCACGCTTCTTCTCATCTTTATATGCGGTATGGTCCTTCGTTACAATTTTTTCATAATAATTTATAACACAATATTTTCTCCGTGTATTTTTATTTCTCTCAAATATTTTGTACATTTTTCAATTCGGTGTAATGTTTTATACTATTTTGATAAACTCAATGGATAGACAGAAAACATGATTCATAGTAATATAGGTCACCGAAATATAAAAAATACGAAAACACAAAATGCATATATCTAAAAAATACGAGAACTTAATGATCGGCGATATTTTACAATATTGATATACTTTATAGAAGATTAATCGAGTTTATATCGAATGGTATAGAATATTGATCGAAACGATTCTCGTTTTTCTTAGAGAATCAGGTTGAAATTCATATAGGACTGCGATCAACACTGCATGAAGCTGTGGTGGAAATTTCATGACAATTGGATGATAGAAACGGAAGTTATCCGCATGTTAACGGTGTTTACGAAATTTCCAAATTTTGTTTCGAAGCTCAGTGCTTACCACTTTCTTCCTTCAATTCCGATTTGTTTGAGATTTACATCGTACAACTAACCCCTCGTAAACTAATTATGCTCTCAATTTCATGGCATTTGGATGATACCGACATGGGGAAGGCATGCTTTCAAAATATTGTTAAATAATGTGAATCGCGGAACAAAAATTTTCCACAGTTTTCAATCGATTACACTGAGAGCCCAATTTTTTACATTGGAAGAAATTTTTCTTTGTCCTCTTTCCAATAAATATTCTTTTCAATCAAAGAAAATTCAGTTGGAAGGAAAAAGTTTTCATCAAACTGAAACAACGAATTTTCAAATTTGAACAAAAATATACTCCTTCTTAAATTTGAAAAAAATTACTTCAATTCAATCAAAAATTTTTTCATTGAAATGAATTATTTTTCCCATTGGAAACAAGATTTACCAGAATGAGGGCAAAGAAATTTCCTTCCAATCTAAGAAATTGGGTTCTCAGTGTAGAATGAAACTCATATGGGGCCACTATAGGATCATCACCAGAACGTGGTATAAGTTCGATTGCAATCGGATAATAGGAAGCGGAGATATACGCGTTTGCAAAATCACGATTTTTCGAAAAATTTCTCCTCACCCCTCCCGTTCTTCTGTAACGATGAGGTTGAAACTTATATGGGACCACTATCAACACTGCACATGACTCTGGTGAAAATTTCATCACGATTGAATAATACGAACAAAAGATATACACGTTCGCAAATTTGTTACATGCACACAGACAAACAGACAGACAAGAAGGAACCTGATTTGCTTTTTTTTTACACCCCCCAATTCCAATGTGCCTGAAATTTATATCATATAACTGAAATCTCGTAACTCGAATGAACTCAGAGTTCCAAGACATTCGGATAATATGGACATGGGGAAGGCATGCTTGAAGAAAGATACAGATTCCAAAGAATAATTGTTCACAGTTTTCAACCGATTTGGATAAAACTTATACAGGACCACTATCGGGTCATGACTAAAATGTGGTTTAAGTTTGATCGGATTCGGATAATAGGAAGCAAAGATACACGCGTACGCAAAATGTTCATTTTTTGTCAGAGTTCTGCTCATCCACCCGATTCTCCTGAATGAATCAGGTTGAAACTTATATGGGACGACTATCACCCGAGTCCACAACTGTGATAAAAATTTCAAAACGATCGGATGAGCAGAACGGGAGATATGCGCGTACGAAACTTAGGGAGGGCTACAGCCACACAGACAGACAGACACGGCAACTAAAAAAATTTAGTTGTCACAACTAAATATTTTCAGTTGTCGCAACTGAATTTTTTTAGTTGCCACAACTAAATATTTCTAGTTGCCGCAACTAAATATTTTTAGTTGCCGCAACTAAATATTTTTAGTTGTCGCAACTAAATTTTTTTAGTTACCGCAACTAAATTTTTTTAGTTGCCACAACTAAATATTTTTAGTTGCCACAACTAAATATTTTTAGTTGCCGCAACTAAATATTTTTAGTTGCCACAACTAAATTTTTTTAGTTGCCACAACTAAATATTTTCAGTTGCCGCAACTAAATATTTCTAGTCGGGTCATGAATAAAACGTGATTAAAGTTTGATCGGATTCGGATAATAGGAAGCAAAGATACACGCGTACGCAAAACGTTAAATTTTTGTCAGAGTTCTTCTTATCCACCCAATTCTTCTGAATGAATCAAGTTGAAACTTATATAGGACCACTATCACCCTAGTCCACAACTGTGATAAAAAATTTCGAAACGATCGGATAAGGTGTCGTCCATAAATTACGCAAGACGTTTAGGGGAGGGGGGGGGGGGTTCAGAAAATTCTTACCAGATCTTACAGGGGGGGGGGAATAGTACCGGAATCTTACGTAAGATGAAGAGTTTTGACAATGCAACTGAATAATAAGGAATAGTTGAAATTATTTTGAACCACATAATCTTTCCTTTAACTTCCGAGTATCTAAAACATTATTATGAGTTTTGTTACTTGACTATTTACAATTCCAGTTCAAACGAAATATAGGAACATGAAAAAACAAGCACTTTGAAGCTGAATTTTTGTTCCTTTTAAAATTTTGATTTAAATAAATTATTTTTTTCTAATTTATTGGTTCTGTTTGGTTTAGGAGGTAAATTGAATGTTAAGATATATAGTAATGTATCTGTGGAGTGCTTTTCATTTTCAACTTCAACGATCTGTCTACATCATTCACGTCTACTATATATTGTATCATGGATATGTAAAAATTCTTGTGAAAAATCGAACACTCAGTGAGCTCTCCTATGGGCAGGAATTTCTAGGAGATTTTTTGAGAATTGATTTGGGATATCCAAGTTGCAGACATATGCGATCAGTCAATGTTTCTCTCTCATGCAATTCCCAAGGAGCATAGAAAAAATAAGTCATCCAAATTTTCGTTGACTGGAATGTCATTTTTGGACGGAGAACAAATTCGAGAAGAATTCGTACAGTGGATTTTAATAGTATTAGTTCAAGTTCGATGAACGCCACGAAACCAGAGCTATGATTGCATTTTAAAATACTTTTTTATGGAGAAAGCCACAAACACGTAAATGTGCAGAAAGGGGCAATATACAGCACAATTTGTTAGAAACACCAAATTTTTAGTAAACAGTATTTCAAATGTTTTTTCTGGTTAAAGTTTCATAGCAATTCATAAGAAAATGGTTGAATTTGAAAAGTTGACAATCATTCATATTAAACTATCATTCTTGGTGCACTTTTGAATTCATCTTACATTACTGTGAGGGGTGAGGGGGGGTCCACGAAATCTTACGATGTCTTACAAGGGGGAGGGGGGGGGGTCAAAAAACGCCTAAAATCGTCTTACGTAATTCATGGATAGCCCCTAAGCAGAACGGGAGATATGCCCGTGCGAAACTTAGGGAGGGCTACAGCCACATAGAAGACAGACACGGCAACTAAAGATATTTAGTTACCGCAACTAAATATTTTTAGTTGTCGCAACTAAATTTTTTTAGTTGCCACAACTAAATATTTGTAGTTGTCGCAACTAAATATTTTTAGTTGCCACAACTAAATATTTTTAGTTGCCACAACTAAATTTTTTTAGTTGCCGCAACTAAATATTTTTAGTTGCCACAACTAAATATTTTTAGTTGCCACAACTAAATATTTTTAGTTGCCACAACTGAATATTTTTAGTTATCGCAACTAAATTTTTTTAGTTGCGGCAACCAAATTTTATAGTTAGAATGCCTACATCCATTCATTTCAACGGACCATTTCTCTATATTTCCCACTATAAAAAAACAATGCAGATTGCTAAAGACTCTTCTTCCACTTCTCTCAACCGATTGTCATGAAACTCACATGGGACCACTATGGGATCATAACTGAACCGTGGTATAAATTTCCTTGCAATCGGATAACAGGAAGCGAAAACATACCCTTGACCCAAAATCACAATTATTGATAACAGTCCTGTCGTCTGACACACGGAAAAAATTTTTTAAAGGATTCACCAACGAATGTAGTGAAATACAGGACTCTCCCGTATAGCACAACCACCGATCCTCCACCTAGGACTTAGATGGACTGAAGGTGGAGAATTGGTAAAGAAATAGGAGCTGTGGAAATTAGGGATAAATAAGAGAGAGTCTCCGTTAAGGCAACGGAGAGGCGACGGAGAAATGTCCGCTCTCTGTATTTTCAATAAAACTCAAATCCGTAAATTTATACATCCAGATTTGGTTATGTAACTGCACTAATATGAACTATATCGAAAATACAGGGGGCGGACATTTCCCCCTTGTTTCTCCCTTATTCCCACGGCTCCCATTTCCCCACCAATTCTCCACCTTCTGTCCACCGAAGTCCTAGGTGGAAGATCGGTGGTTGTGCTATACAGACTAAAGTTTCTCTGCATATTCACTACAACTTCAGTCGAATCTATTACTGGGGTAGCAATCTTAACTGCGGAAATGATAGATTCTACTGGAACTCATGTTGCTGAAGTTTGAATCGTTTATTAAAAAGAATTAAAAATCAAATGACGAAATACTTCACCGTTAAAGACCCAAAATTCTGCAGTACGTCTTCTAAGCCATGTTTCCAGTACCAAAGAGTCGATTTGAGAAGTCAAATAACGATTATTCATCAGATTTTGTGGGTTTGAAGTTTCGGTTCGTTTCTATGAACGGAATTTCCGCAACCCTGGAACTGTCATAAATATCATGAGAAATTCTAGTAGTCCCGTATCTTACTTGGACAAAAATATACTTTCCCACTGAAATTTAGCAGCTCCTGACTGTTGCCACAGCTAAGTGCTATTTTCTCCCCCAGCAAAAATTATTCCAGTCATTTTCTCTAAGTCTCGTAAAGCCTCACCAGGCTCTTGCGAGGGTCTTTCTAAATTCCGTAATAGTCTGGAGAATTACTACAGTAATGTCTACCACGGTCAGTTTATATATAAACATTCTGTTCATGCAAAAAAAACACATTCAAAAATAAATCAAAAGAAAGTAAGATGCGGAGTTGAAGTGTAAAAGTAAATTCTCTAAAGAATCGATGAGGAGAGAGAATGTTTTTACATAACTCTGGACAAAAAATAATCCCTCATAGCACACAATGTCTCAGTCATATTCTCAGCATATCACAAATATCTCACTCGAAACATTCTGTGTTAAATATTTCTACGAGATTCCATAGATATTGCGGATAGAATATTTCATTACAAATATTCTGAGAATCTTGAAATTGAAATATTGCACATATGATGTTCTGCAATGCTCTGGGAATCTATGATGATGGATATTTCATGTTTGCCGCAAATGAAATATTCTGAGAATATGAAATATTCTGAATTGATTGGTCCATATCCCACGGAAACGAATTTATCAGAAACACATCCTTATGATTACGAAGAGTGGCACTTTGAAGTCATTTAAGTGATTAGCTGAGGTGACAGAGGCTTTGTCCATAACTCGGAGAACTGGGGTTCGATCCTCACTGAGGAAACTTTCCTAATAATCGACTATCAATGTGTATTTCTCTCACAAAACCATCCAAATCGTATTCTATACAACATTTGTAGAGGAATTCACTCTGAAGAAATTTGTTTTTTACCAAAAGCAGTATTTCATACCATTGTTAATACACGTAATTATGAAATGTTTTCCTATATAAATTATCCCCGAGATGATCTTGGCAATATTTCAGAATGTCTCCAGAATGTCACAATGATGGTGACATAAGACATTCTGGAGACATTCTGACAATATTCTTGAGATGTTTGCCACAATATTGCATATTTCAAATATAATATTCTGGCAATGTTATCGAGACATTTTGTGCTATGTGGGAAAGCGTGTAGGTCAAAATGAAGTAAACTTTTCTAAGAAAATACAAAGTACGCTATGGTATTAAAGAATATTATTGAAGTATAATAGATTGAAAAGTACCGCACAGGGAAGAATCTTCACAGTAAGGCTGAGGTTGAAATATGAAAAACAAATATTTTTTGTCTTCTTCCTCTACCATTAAATAGAAACCGAAGAATATTAAATATACATCAAATTGATACACGATGTAACAAAGTATACTTTAGCTGGTAGAAATGTGAAATTGAGTAAGGGTGGCAAATCACGAAATAATACTCACCTCTCCCCAATAGTTTAGCGTATACGCACTCAGCCATAAGAGACAGCTTAGCAGACTAATTCCCAGTTATTGATTCTACGCAAACCTGAAAACGCAACGACGTATTATATTCGTTACTTGGTTCTACAGTGTCTGTTTCTCACAAAGTATTGAATTCTTGCAACTTCGACTGAAGCGAACCACGTTGAATTGTTCCCTCAAAAGAAAAGTTTTTCATCGAATAATGTATTTTATCGAGATAATATGTAAACAATAATCGATTGAATTGCAAAGCACAATTCAATTACAAATTACAATTTCAAACGTTTCATTGTTAGAAGCAGAAGAGAATACAAAGAGGATATTAAATTCCGTTAATTGTTTGTAATTTCCATTATCCGCATATGCTACTGTAAACTCGCGATGGTGTTTGTCGTCCTTTTGCCGATGGGCTGGCTGGCTGGATTGCAGTGTTTGTCGATCGTGGTCTGTACGATCACAGTCCATTAGGTGGCGAATAGCAGTAGGGGTGCTCATCGTATTATTTTTTTATCGTTTGGATAATATTATTGGGAAGTACAGTATCGTGAATTATGAGTAGATTTTCGAAAGGAAATGAATAATAAAATCATTGATCGTTCGAGGAAAATCTGTGATTTTTTTTTTGTTAACACGTTGTAAGACTGTCCTTGCGGTGCCATTGGTTTCTTCATTTACGATAATCTGCTACGACAATACGACCACCGAGGGCGACTAGTATGTATTCTATACACACGTGTTACACCTATAATTGCAGTCGTAGGGGCGGACAGCCTCGCTTCGCTTCGCGTCGTAACGCTTCGCGGATCAATAGCTGGGAAATGGCCGGAAGCCAAGTCCGACGATGTCGTTTCGAGTTTTGCCGTTGTCACATTCTATACGAGATACCTAAAACTCCCCTTCCTTTCTTTATTCCTTTCTTCTTCTTCTTCTTCTTCTTATCTTTTTTCTTCTTCATTTGTGTCCCAGTTATTTCAATACTTACCTGTACAGATAAGACTGATAATCTAACTATTTTATAAATTTCAATCATTCTAATTGAATTCCACGATTAATTGATTGGTATGATAAATTTCATCTTCAAATTTTCAGCGATCAATTATTTTACACTCTGATTGACGTAAAGTGTATTTTTTGAGGATTCAAACTCAAGGGTAGTAGAAATCAGTGTCTCGAATTCAAATTCATTCATCAAAGCTGCTAAAAACGGTTTGAATGATCCAGTCAATCCTCCGTTACACAGGGATTCCCAAAAATGTTGAATGTTAATTTTTTTCTTCATGAAAATTCATTCCATTTTTGACCAAAGCGCTGTATTTCCTTTCTAACTTTTTGGAAATACAATAAAGTGTTCTGGTTAGAATGGGGTACATTTTCCTGAGGGCTCATGCGTAGTTTATGCTTCAGAGAGAAAGAGTAGACATAGCACGAACAACTGCAATGTAATAAAAACGTGACTGTTGCGACAACCGGAGGACTTCTTTGAGGGCCGAAGTTTCATATTATTAGGACGTTTCGGGCACTTGTGCTTCGTTTTTGTTTGCCGATTATTATATTTTTTATAACAGTACAAGCATTCTCAATGGACTTTATAAATTTGATCAATATACATTTTTCATTGTCATTTCAAGTCAATTGATTTTTAGTTTCAGAAGGTTTGAAATTTACTATTGTAATTATGTTGTCTTTAAACACAAACTACTAGACAGGACCAGGACATCTTTCAACCTCGATCTGTCTGTTTTGGTATAGGGTAGTCTAGCCCATGCAGGTATTGACAGGACTGGAAAAAAACCCAAGCTTGTCCCAAGATTGACACGTGTATCAGGAACGAACCTCCGTTGAAAATAATTGGACCGATGATGATTGGTTCCATGATTGTCCCGCTGTTTCCAATGGGACATTTGTTCGTATCTTTGGAATGGCCAAAAACTGCACTTGGTACAAGCTTGGCACAAGCGTGAAAATCAAGCTAAGGTTGAGATGATTATTTAAGCCGATGTTGTCCACATAAGTGGCACAGTGTTTTCAATTAGTGACCAAATTCCGAGTTCACAACGGATAAAGACTTGTGCATAACTATCGGGCCAAGACCAGTCCAATCTCCTCCCCATGATTGGCCCCACACTCCAGTTTCACACACTAAGATAGATGAAGTTGATCTAAATAAGAATAAAACTTGACTCAATGGTAATAAGCTATTTTTAAAAGTGATCATACACGGAAATCAACTGATCTTGAAGAACTCTCCACAAGATTTCAAGATGTCTTTCCCATGCAGGGATTAACAAGACTGGGAAGAACCCTAGCTCGTCCCAGTCTTGGCACATTTAATCTATCGTTTTAAGATGATTCATGTACGGTATTCTAAGGGAGAACTTGAGCTGAAATATGGATCAAATTATTCTTCTCATCAATATCTGTGATGGAAGAATCATTGATTGATGCTTGGCGAATCATTTGGACTAGGCTGGGGCGAACCATTGGCCCAAGCTTGTCCTGATCTTATCATTCCCAAGCCTGGGCTAAGTTTATTGAATTGTTCAAGACAAGTCTCGGCAGGTCTTATGCCAGGCTTGGTCCATACACTCATGGGAGTTTAAACATGAATTGATTTGTACTAGATCAAAAATCAAACGGGAATAGTTGGAATTGCCGGATTTCTGATTCAGTAATGCCATGTTTCTGCTCGCAATGATCATAATTGGGTAAACTCATGGAAAATCAGATAGCCCAATCGTGGACCAAGCTTGGCACAATAACCCCCAAGACTTATCTTGACCAGTTTTACAAAGCTTGGCCCAGACTTGGGAATGATAAGATCAGGCCAATCTTAGACCAATAATTTTTGCCATATTTCGTTCATTTGATTCCACATGCATCAATCAATGCTCCTTCGATCACACACTGAGAAAAAGGAATAGTGGACCCAATTACGCTAGTTTGTAATAATCGCTTGATTCAACTAGAATCTAGTTGACTCAATCACGCATACTTCAACGAACCTTGTATTGAAATTGTGTTGATGAAGGATTGTGGTTGAATGCATTCAACTGTCGTGTGTAGTTGAGTCCACTGTCTTTTTTCTCAGTGCAGATATTGTCATGAACAAAGTAATTGATCCATATTTCAGTTTATGAGTTTTTTTTTCAGAATCGGGAATCATGTCAAAAAAATAAAATAAATTTGCCATTCGTGAGGAAGAAGTTTGTATTATCATTGGTGAATTTGTATTCTCTGATATTTGAATAAATTTTGCTGTAAACTTTGAATTATGATGAAACCAATGAGTTTTCCGATTTGCAAACGACTACCCTAGTAGGAATTTTGGATGGGAAAATACCAGGGCCTGACGAGGCATGCCTGATTTTATGGAAAACTCTTCCGAACCCTATCGTAACCCTGCGTTACAACTCTATTTGAATCCTATTAGGGAAATCAGATGAGTCCCTTGTGAGCACCTCATAAGATTTTCCTTATTCACGGTTTCCGCATTATAATCTGATCAGGATCTTATTTAAAATAGGGAATGCCTGATCAAATTTCTACTAAGGTAGTTATGTTTCAGGACAATTCCCATTCAGGATTCTGAACTTCGGGATTGTTTGTATTCGGGTTTATTCTGGTTTACCCCCACATAGAATACCTCCGTCGCCTCTCCGGTGATCGGTGGATATAGCGTGGTACGACGGAGAAGCACTGCAGCGTAGAGGCAACGGAGAATGCCCGCCCATTCCCGACCAGAAATTCAATCAGGTTAAGCCGGCGTTCGATTAGGGCCCAACCAGACTCTGGGTCAACCCGATCAAATGTCACTGAATTTTCGGTCGGATTTGTCCGTCACCTCCACGCTGCAGCGCGCTGCTTCTCCGTTGTGCCACGTCATATCCACCGCCCCATTTCTACTTTCTTAATTGTACGGAGATGCGACGTAATTTATCGGCGACTGTTCTGTATGGGACAATCAAACAACGCGGAAGAGTAAAGGAAGCAATATCCAAGTGCGAAAAGAGTGAAAATGAAAGCATTCTTATGCTTCATGTGTTTCAAGATTCGTTTCCGCGAGCGAAAATTTTCACCAGGATTAGGAACCCTAACAACACATCCATCGATTTCTACGTCGCATTTCCGTGGACTCTACGTGGATAGAACGTGGATGAACGAAGATTAGAAATGTCTAGTGCTGTACGGGAAGGGTTTTTATGGTTCGCACATCCAGCCATTTGAGCCGGGTGAAAAATGTGACAGAATTTGTCCAGATTTTCATATTTCAGGACCAGTCAAGTGATCTCAGTTGAGAAAGGTATTAGAATGTGTAAGAATATCTGTAATAATCAGAATATGTATGTTTCACATTGGAATGTCCAGTAAAGAAGCATATACGTTTTTGGTGGGAGTCCTTCAAGCGGTGCACTGTAAAAAGAGAGTCTTAATCTGCTGGCAGCTTAATTTCAGATAAATGCTTTCTCCATTGTGTCGGCGATTGTTTTTTTTGGCTGAATTTGTTTGCATTATAGATTTAGTGATAAAATGATCTGAATTTAAGACTTTTCTTTTACAGCGTTCCTGACACATATTAATATGCATTAGGATTTGCCAGGATTCCCTAGCACGAAAATTGTACGGAAACAGGCATAAAAATTCCTTCTCTAGATTTGCCTGGTATTAGCTTGGAAACGCCCGGCAATTGGAAGCCCAGAGACAACGACTCAACAAATTTTATGTTATTGGAACTCGTAGCTCTAGATAGTGCAACTGGATGTATCTGTTTGTAAATTTCATGACTCAATGTTCTTCCGCAACTTAAGAGGCTCTCTTCTCACTGTTTCTGCGGTTAAAAATCGACCACTGAATCAGTGATATATCATTGAATAGTGGCCATACAGTTGGAAGGGTTCTTGCAAGGATGAAAAAAAAATTCGCTGTGACGGCGAATTCTGAGATTTGGCTGCACTGACAGAAAAACGACCTGGTTAAAACATTCGTAGTCGCAATCACTTGAAATCTGGTTCGATTCACCGGGAAATGTGATTGTGATGCCTGGAAAAAGTGATTGAAGCAAAAATTAACTAAATTTTCCAGGTTAGAAAAACCAGATTCTTTTCTTGGTGTGACACCCAGAATATGTAGTTAATTTTAGCTTCAACCACTTCTTCTGGACATCACAATCACATTTCCTGGTGAATCGAACCAGGTTTCAAGTTATTGCCAACATGAATGTTTCAACCAGGTCGTTTCTCTGTCAGTGTGGGTACACTTAGAAAAAAGATTATGCAATAAAATGTCGTTAAAGTGAGCGAATATTCTGTTGGATCAACTACATACCGTCGTTCGCCATATCCAACTAAATATGGAGTTGGCTCTACAATCTTTTTTCTCAGTGTACTTTTTGCTGGAACAGCATCTTCTTTGCTATCACTGCAATCTTATTAGTTACAACGGTGACAGATGAATTTGAGGTTGATTTTAGATAAATTCACATTCAACGAACATTAATTTAACCTTCGAATGTCCATAGTTTTATTTTATATTCAATAAAGATTCTTTGAACGTTGGTGTTCTGTTGGGGTATAGTCTTTGACAGTAGATATAGCGCGGATCAGAAATTCTTGTAAGTCACAATATTCGGCAAAATCAGTTCAATTCATAATAAAAACGATCTTGGAGATAGATTCCGCAGAACAAAGACAGATGATAGCCACGTTGCTCATTTGTTTTTCCAAAATGCAAAACAACGATTTCAATCGACGACATCAACCGACAGAATTTCCAAAATACTGTTTCACGTAACCACACGAACCGTCACTCTCCTATAGAAATTTGCGTGTAAAATTCTCCATCTTAATTGGCAAGATAAGAGATCATATCGCGAGAACAATGAAACTTATCATCAAAGCAAATGAGTTGAATAGCAATCTTCGTTAAATTCACTCGTTTTGAGAAATTATGACGTGGCAACGTGATTGTGGTTTAATTCACAATTGTCACGATATATTCCGAATTAAGTAACGAAGATAAGACCGTTCGCCGAATCCTGATACTTTATTTATTGAAAAAAGTATCATTCTGGAACCTAATAATGCAACATTAGATAAAGATTATTCAATGGAAATCATTCGACGTACAGATTAAGTCCATTCTGGTTAATGATGATCGAATAGCGTGACTCAGAAATACAGGCGATATTAAGATAGGATGTAGGGAGAAAGCTCGAATGAAGAAGTGATGAAATATCGGAAACGTACGTATACAACTATCTTTCTTCCCTTCAGGACACCCTCACTCACGAATTTATGGTCCCTATTTTTCGACGACTCTCGGCGGTCGTTGACGTTGCTCACGTTGTTCACGTGGGCTAGCTGGTCTGAAGAAGCAGCAGCAATAGCAGCAGCCAACTTTTTATTCAACCACATCATGTCGTCTACTATAAAATATAAACCGCTATGTATTTTTGATATTCCAAAAAGCGTCGTGGAACAATCCTTCGATGCAACGATCTCGAATAATACGAACGAGGGAAAAAATGTAACCGGGAGAGAGAAAGAAATTTCGAGAAAAAACACAAAGAATATTATCGATCCCTACCACGAGTCTCTCACCGATATTACGGAGTGGACACCACGATATCATCGGTCATTGGTTATTTCTTCAATTTTATTTTCAATTATAAAAAAGCATGAGCAATTTCTCCGAGGCGTGTGAATTCCATTAAAATTCATATGCCTCGATTTGAATGTGGCGCACCGTGTTGAGGGGTGGAAATAATTTATGGACGTATGAATCGTGGCACGAATCCCAAACCAAGGTACGGAAGAGATAAATTGAGAGCAATAGGGATACATTCAATGTATATGAAACTCGACCCCATTTCAACCAAGGTGAGACGTTTAGGAGAGTGCTCTACAAAGGATTGAGTACGATTTTGCGAATTCAATGGGATATAAATACGAGAGTGGAGGAAGAAAGGTAATGGATCTCTCGTGTTTTAGGTATCAACAAGTTCGGAATGGAATCTTCGGGTACTTTTTAGAACCTCTAATGAATCGTCTCATGAAAATTTCAATGGAATAGGGAGGATTTTATCGACTTTTTCAAGTTGTTAACTCGTAGAACTTGCAGACCAGTTACTTTTATCGTTAGTAAGGTTTCTAAGATCCTCAGGGGATCCTGGAAGAATAGTATTTGATAGAATATTATTGAAAATTGGACATCCATTGGAATCAATGAGCAGGTTGAATAAACGTTTTTAACCTGCAGGGTATGTAAAATGTACAAAAGTATAGCATATTTGATGGAATAGCGATAAACGAATTTAAATTGCTTTGACCTAACAGCACCCTCACAGAAATTCAAAAAACCAGAATCATGACGTCGACCGTAATATCGACTTCTCGACGAAGAAGACGACGACAACTTTCTTTCATTGTGGTATCGAACATCGTTTTTGGAAGTCTATATTTGGAAAGTGAGTTATTCCGCGTGTTATGTCATTAGTGAAATATTCAATAACTTCTTCGTCCAGTCGAAAAATAGGTCCTCATAAACTTCTTCAATTAAGAAACCACGGTCTCATTTCGTAGACAAAGTAATTGAAATTTTCATGAAAATGTAATCTTATTGATGAATTTTATAGTAGAATGTGATATTCGCATGAACATTCTCCTAAGTATAACATGACTGGTTTTGTGGAATGAAGCAAGATATTATAGTGGACGCGTGGCGCGTGCCATGCGTCAAGGGTGAAAGTAAAATACACAGGGGTCCTGTATTCCTTTCCTTCCCCAATCTGCGGTCTTTAAAAGATGATGTTGAACGCGACACGAGGATTCACACACGACGCACAAGACTTAGGTATTCCTTTTACTTATAAGTTACACGGAGCGGTGGGTCTCTTCGTTCAAGACATGCTCTCTTGAGTAACAACAAGGTGTAAAGCAACCTCTCACAGAAGAGGGTAACGGCGAACCATCGTAAATGACGCGTGAACGCAGCTGCGTATAGTATGGTGTGTCTTCGCTTTGAAATTTTCTTGTCCTTTTAAAACTCCGATCAAGTTATTTTCGTACCAAATACAATGTAAAAAGTATGATACGCAGGGCTCGAAATTCCACTCTCAACTATCGAACGAGATATATACGATACGATTGTTCGATTCTTTTCCGCCACTCGAATCTTCTATGGATATTCTGTCAACATCCAGAATATTCCATGCAACATGGTTATTCTCATTCAAAATTGCAACCCCTGTATTTTTTTATAACAACAAAATCAACATGCATGGATATTCATGAGAGAAGAGAAGGAGAAGGAAAATTTTTTGATTTACGTGCGCTTTCAACATCTCTATTGATGAATCGCTATAAATCAAGGGTTTGAAATCTATTCAACCAACCAGACGACTTTCATCGTAGTAATTTTCTATCTCTGAATAGAATCGATTGTGTTTGGAAATAAGCTTCAACGTGGGGAATATGGAAACAATGTGTGCCATCTATCTTCACCAATATATCTTTTTCATACTTTATATTGTTGTATTCTGTTCCATTATCCACTGATATGAGAATCTATGAAAAAGGTTTTTCGAGTTGAAATCATGAAAGGAAATCGTGTTTTTCTCTTTTTATTTTGATTACAACTTTGAATCATGCTCTTCCCTTTTCACGGAAGAACCACCTTCGGATAGCCCTGATGTATCGCGGGTCAAAGGAGTATCATTTCCGTATCGAACACGTGGGAATACATTGTTCCAGAAAAGTATCCAATTGACAGAGATTAGCAATTAATTTTAGCAAACCAAGCATCGAATGAAATTGTGATTATGTATCGTCTGTATCACATCTCACAACTTTTCTTCAAGTCCTACAACCTAGATGGGAATTTATGCCACGGAGAATCGAGCGGATCGAATTTTATTCACGCTGTACAAATAGAAATCTGACACCTTATCTAACAATTTGTTTAGTCATTGTTCGGTAATTTTCCTGAGAAATGAGGAGTGGTCTTCGTAATCAAACTGCATAACCCCATTTGTTTTTTTTATGGAAATTGATTTTAGATATCTTGCCTGTTATTTAAAGATTTTGCTTAAACGAGGATGACATATTCAGGGTAATTCGTGCCTGCAGTTGATAGTTGAGATACGTATCGCGTGGATTTATAGAACAAGTTGAACGATCAGCGCTGGCCCGGAAGAAATGGAAAGTACTGAGAAGTTCAGAAGTTGGAGTGTAAACAGCACTGTAAAATTGTTGTCAAATCACCTTGTTAGCTATCCATGCAGGTACTGACAGGACTGGAAAAAAACCCCAGCTTGTCCCAGGATTGGCAAGTGAGTTATTGGACCCATGATGATTGGTTCCATGATTGTCCCGCTGTTTCCAATGGGACATTTGTTCGTATCTTTGGAATGGCTAAAAACTGCACTTGGTACAAGCTTGGCACAAGCGTGAAAATCAAGCTAAGGTTGAGATGATTATTTAAGCCGATGTTGTCCACATAAGTGGCACAGTGTTTTTAATTCGTGACCGAATTCCAAGTTCACAACGGATAAAGACTTGTGCATAACTATCGGGCCAAGACCAGTCCAATCACCTCCCCATGATTGGCCCCACACTCCAGTTTCACACACTAAGATAGATAAAGTTGATTTAAATAAGAATAAAACTTGACTCAATGGTAATAGGCTACTTTTCAAAGTGATCATACACGGAAATCAACTGATCTTGAAGAACTCTCTACAGGATTTCAAGATGTCTTTTCCATGCAGGGCTTAACAAGACTGGGAAAAACCCAAGCTCGTCCCATTCTTGGCAGATCTAATCTATCGTTTCAAGATGATTAATGTCCGGTATTCCGAGGAAGAACTTTGAGCTGAAACATGGAATGAAAGAAGCATTGATTGATGCTTGGCGAATCATTTGGACTAGGCTGGAGTGAACCATTGGCCCAAGCTTGTCCTGATCTTATCATTCCCAAGCCTGGGCCAAGTTTATCGAATTGTTCAAGACAAGTCTCGGCAGGTCTTGTGCCAGGCTTGGTCCATGATTGGACCGTTGTTCCATACACACATGGGCGGTATTAGGGTTCTAAATTTCCAGAAAAAATAAATTTTTGAAACGAACCTACGGAAAGAAATGAAAAATCACGTTTTAAATCAATTCTGTTGTCAAATTTTATGTTGTAACAAATTGTGGAAATCCGATTCATGATTCTTCATTCATACTCGTGATGGCGTTGCAAACACCCTACGTGCACTATATCGCTGAATTTATTGAAACGAAATTCAAATTGAGGATGGGAAAACATGGATCAATGGAACCTACTTCGCAAAATTCATGTTTCCAGATAAAAAATCTTATGTAGGAATGATATTGAAAAATTATAATTGTTTCTATTCTCAAGTTTTTCAACATTCGATGACTAACTTGTTCCAATAAATGATTCAAATCTCAATGACATACGTGAATTCCTATTCAATGTGATACCTTGGCATATATCAGGGGTTATCAACTCAATAGAACACCTTATAGAACTATTTGCATTATTATTCAGAGAATACTCAAAACACAAGTAGGTTGTAAATTGATGAAAAATTTTCGATATTTCTCTTGAAGAAAAATGAGTCGAGAAAATTCCCGAAAAACCCCGTTTTCCGGTTACTTTGAACCCTAGCCGGTATGTAACCCTCGCGTAAACGCTAGGCAGAACCGGAAAAAAATTGATTGTCAGGCACTGAACAGTTTCTTGCTTATTAGGTAATCCAGGCAAAACTGACAAAATTTCTACTTAGTTTCATTGTACTTGGAACATACTATCCAAACTTGGCAGGAAAGAATGATTCTGACCCACGTAGATCTTCTTAGATATCTAAATATCTAGATCTCTTCAGATTTGTACAGATCTATACTTTGAAAAATAATTGTTGAATCTCTCCTCAAAAAATGGTGGCAGCCAAGTTCCTCCACAGATGGAGAATTTTTCACTATAATATGGTGGACTTTTCCTTCAATTGTAGGCCATTCAACGCCCGAAAAACAGAATAGTTCCTCCAAGTGGTGGAAAAAATCCCCATTTTTGATGGAAAAACAATTCCCCCACAATGAAGGGAGGAAATTCATCAACAGTGTCAAGGAAAATTTCCCACATTTTTTTTGCAGCGTAGCTACATTTACTTAGATCTAAATCAACAAAAATTTCATGCTAATTATTCGCAATTACTTTTTCATGTAAAACACAATATTTTTTACTGTGCTCCATATGAACGTCAGACTAAGTGTTGTTTTCCAGGAAAATTTATATTTCCACACAGTAAAAATTCCTGCATAAAAAATATTACATTGGACATCATTATAAATTACTGTGGAGTTTTCTAGAATTAGATGAAAATACCATAATTTTTCTTGTCAATTCCAATCTGGTCCGGGATAGCGAGCTACCACAGTAATTTCAACTGTATTTTTCTCTCCGTGTTTGCTTTATCTTTAGATGATTTCTAATCATGGAGTATTCTTGGACAAAATTAATTAGCTCTCCATAGATCTGGATAGATCTGAATCGACCTGGAGATCTTCAATTCTCCAATTTCATAGATCTACGTGGATCTGATCCATTAGATTTAAATTAATTTTTTTCTGGGATTTTTGTCAGTTAACGACTGAGTATCACGGTCTGTGAATTCCAAACAGAACCGTTTGGGAAATTCAAATATTCAATTATAATATATTATGTAAGAACAGTTATCTCCTGGAAAGATGTGTTTTGTTAAAGGTCCATATGATGACAGATTCTTAATCGGGAGCACTAAGCAATCATTAGTCTCCTCAATCCAATAAGCATGTATGTGAGAATTGAATCCCATAGTTGACCAAAATCTCAGAATGAAATAATACTCATTATCTGTACGGCGAAATATGTGATATATTTCCATGAATGTAGGGTGAATTCCATCGTTTGACCCACATATAATGGATTATCCCCTTCTATATAAATATTCATTGATTTTCAACCATTTCATGCGGATAAAACAACATCATTAGAAGGAAATGATAAACATTGTTTGAAAGAACTGTAGTTTTACAAATCTTTGATTACTCTTTCCTTACAAGGCCCATATTCATATTCATTCTGTGCTGATTTAGATGTCTTGAAATCACATGCTGATGAAATTTGATTCTTTGTAGCTAATGTTAACGGGACATTTCTATGATTCTTACAATTTTTTGCATACGAAAGAAAAACACGATGCTTGGCCTCAAAACGCATACACCATAACGGTACAAGAGGTCCTGATTTCAGTAATACATCAGGGTAATGGAATAAGAAATGATGCTTCGGCTTCAATTTTTCATTAGGAAACAGCTTCATTCGTAATTTCAAACATGATGTAATCAAATGTCTTATCATGCGATAGTTTCCAATTTCTATAGTTCTGCAGAAAATGAGATCCGTCAATTGACGAAGCATCAAAAACCATTCCCATACAGGATCATCAGTAAGAATGACATCCCCTCATATTAGAGGTCAATATTTGATCAAAGTCATCAACGAAAGTGCGGTTAATCTTTCCTTTGCGGTGTTCACAATACTATGAAGTTGACAGAATATATAAATTACATACAATTTGAAATCCACTGAGGAGAAGAGGATTGTGAGTTATGTCAAGTGGATAATATTCTTCAGTTCAAATTGAGTATTCTTGGACTCAGTATGTGATAATTTTGTCGGAAACTGATTCTTCTTGATACAAGAAGGATAGTATTTCGCGCGAGAAGAATGAACCGGAGAAGCCGAACCACTTGGTCCTACTTTCCCGCTCCGAATATTTTTGGATTCTATTTACCTACTCCATGATCTACTGCTCCTACATAGAACCTGATTCTTCTACACTGGGAGAAAAAATTATTGGAAATATTAAAATCTTTACTTGAATACTTCTAATGAAATGATTAGTTCATTTGAATGGAATTTCGTTGAATCGATCAAGTATCCATTTTCATTGACAAAATATTTGCACCTGCTTTGCTCCGACGAGTGGTGAGATAGGAAATTTCTACCACTTTTTAGGGGCAAAGTAGGAGATGATATCTCATTGAAACAGCTCCTACTTTCCTATCTGATGCTCCTACTGAAAAGAGGATCATTAGCAGCAAAATAGAGGCAATATTTCGACTCGGGCATGTTTACATCTAACAAATGAAACTAACTTCCCCGAGTAGAAATTCATGTTGTCTCCAAATATTGCGTGAATTCATTGCATTTTTCACCAAAATCCCGGTAATTTTTTCAAGCTTTTCTTTGGATTAAATACTACCTGAATTATCGAATAATTTTTCGGTAAATTTATTGATTTTTGTTTCACAGTGCAACGAATGAATGAACAATTAATTTTTTTTCGAATAAGAATTTTCTTCCAAATTCTGATTCACAATAAAAGGACTCAGGAAATATTCTAAGTTGAAAAAGAAAAAAGAAACGAACTTGCAATGGGAGGTTGTTTATTTGTTTCAGAAGATTTGCGATTGCACGCAGAAAAGTGGGACTGAAGAATATGATGATTTTAATTAAAAAACTGAGTTTTTCTTGATTCTTTGATAAACCAGAACCGATAAGGTTTAGAAAACAGATTTGTACTTCGAAATACAAAAGATTGCGAATACAAAGGGAAGAGTAACAAACCTGATTGAAATTCCAAATGTTAAAGATCCAATCTTTGCTATGCGCTCTATAAAATTTAACATTCAGTGTTTTAAATTTCAAATATACCTGTTACTCTTTGTACAGTATTTATAGTCTTTCGAATTCGCATGCACAGTTGGAAATTCTGTGTAAATCTGTTAGAAAATCCGTGTGTCATGAATTTTCTGCTAAATATTCAACATAAACATGTGTAACTTTTACAGACGTTCCTGGTGTAATCAGATCTCAACTGATTTAATGTAAAATCATTCGCACAAGTGGAGAGAAGTGTTAAAATTACACAAATTCGATTCAACTCAAGATTTAACATCAATATTGTGTTATTTTCAACTACCAAGGGGAGATCACTAGTGGCGGGAGCCACTTTTTGATGAAAGCTCCATGTACATGTAACTTTGATAGCCGCCGGAAAAACTCCCTGGTAGAAATGTCACAAGTTCTTCCCTATGACTGATGAGGCACTAAAGAGGAAAAACTAATAAGAAGAACCAGGCGAGGCGTTAGTTAATAACTGATAAGTTTGATGCAATTAGCGTTGGTTGGGTAAAACTAATGAGTGACTCAACATTATTCAATAAGTTCAACTAATTAGTGTTGGTTGTGCAAAACTGGTGAGTTACTTATCAATATTTGATAAGTTGAATCATGGTAGGGTAAAACTGTCTTCAATAACTACAACTTTTTCACTGTGGGGATACACGGAATACAGAGAGATGAACTCCTCAACCTTCAAATGAATAAAATTATTCACACTTGTTATCGAATATACTAGCCCGTTTGCAAAATTTTTTTATAGACTTTTTCTTATACGTTTCCCTAGAATTTTTCTTAGACAAGTTTTTCTAAATTTTTTCCTATTTATTTTGCTTATTCTTTTTCTTTGATCGAATCTAGAAGTTTTTGCCAAGAACAAAAAATATATATTCACATATGCGGCGTTCTCACCTGAGAAAGAAACACTCCTGTATCGTGTTTCTATCTAAAGAAATCAGTGCTGATTTGACGTATGATTTAATATGGATAAAAAAAATCCATAAGGAATGCTTATGATTAGAAAAAAAATTGGTTCCCATCTTCCCACAAAATATTTTATTGTTTCTGGAAATTTTTCTCTCGTTGTAATAAACAAAGCCACTGCTCAGCGCCTCATCAGTTACTAATGAACGCCATATGAGGTACTGGTAAGTGCCTGATCAGTTACTCGCCAGTGCGTGCTCAGTTGCCCTGATTAGTCCCTTGTTGGTGCGAGTGTTACATCCCTCCCCAGTTACTTGTAATTTTTCCCGATTAGTGCCTCATCAGTAAAAAGGATGAACTGATTAGTACCTCATGATTTACTAGCGGGAATTTCTACCAGGGCCATTCATTTATTTTCATTCATTTTGGTTCCAGCTTTCATTCTAATGGGGTTTAGTTTAGCAAATTTGAAGATCGAGTGTAAGTTGATATACATAAAGAAAGTACCTCTATCCACACTGAGAAAAATCAAATGTGAAAATAATCTCTATTTCGTATATTTTTCACCCGTCAAATAATGAAAACTGAAGCCAGCCTCTCAAAAGTGAAAAGTACCTTTCCAGTGTTGAATTTCACCACTGAATTTTACATTCGGTTTGATTCACCAAAAAGATGGTATTTGTCACCTAGCTCATGGTAATAATAACTAAAAAGATCCCAGTGAACAATATGTTATCATTCGGAGCCCTTAAAGATCTCCTGAATATGTGTAAGAAGTCAGATAGACCTTTCAGAAGGTTAACATAAAGATATCAGAATGTTATCAGATGCGTCGATTTCTGAGGAAAATAAGAGATTGCCAGAATGTTATCCAAACGAACTCTTTGAGAGGATTTTTTTCTGAGATCTCAGAAAAATGATACCATTCAGATATCAATATGATAACATTGACAGATCTCTTTCAAAAGACCTCTTAAAGAGCTCTTCCTCTCATAAGTGTTCACTGGGATAGTATCCATCACCTAACTCATATATTACTATATTGAAACACGATTTCTACAATGCAGATTTTTCTCAGTGCAAGTGACCGGCAGTGGTTTGAGTGATATCACTTCCACGCCCGGTCCTGAAGATCCATATTCAATTCTCATTGAAAACTATCTTTTGCAATTTATTCTTGTGCATTGTTTTAACATGGAAAATGTGCGATTTTCACATTCGACGGGCGGTTCTCATCAAGGTCTCACATAGCACGAATGTCTCAGTAAATATCTTCAGAATATTCTGGAGACATTACTGAGACATTCGTGCTATGTGGGGTAGTTCTCCGGGAGAATTCAGGATCAAATTAGAAAAATGATTGTCAAACAGAGCACCAAGGTTGAAGGAATTCGATAATCATATTTGTTGGGACTTATATTCTTCTTTATGACAAAAAAAGAACCAACCTTGTAACAACAACGCGAAATTTGGCGTAGTTTTTTTCTCAAAAAATTTTTATTTTTGATCCGTTTATGACTTATGAGGGCTCATTTAAAAAACCTTCACCATGGGGATTTTTTTATATGAGTCATCATGACACTGTCACACGCTTTGTTTATGGGAATGTATTTTACTATTAATAAACAAAGCGTGTGACAGTGTCATGATGACTCACATAAAAACATTCCAATATAATTGTATTCATGAAAGTGTAAAAGAATTGAATACATTTTTATCCATTCGAATTTTTAATCCTTCTTGTTGCTAAATTTGGGATATAATTCCTATTACATGTAATGAATTCTCAAGTCGCGATAATTCAATCCATTTTTATACTGATCACGGTATAGACATTGAATCCCTTTCAATCGTTCTTCATCCCCTATTCATTTCAATCTCTAAATTGATAATCAGAATGAATCCACATATATTTTGTTGAATTCATCTTCACGGAGAAAAATGCCGCTCGAAAGAATAGTAATCTTATTAAAAAATTGGAGAATATTTCTTAAAATCTAAGAATTTTTCTCAAGTTCATAATAAACATAAAACGCTCCAGATTTCTCGCGAATATCACTCGAAAAACAATGAAAAATTATCAATACTTAACAAGTCATAAAAACAAATATGAATTTTCCAAAAGTCTCGCATGAAATTCTACAAAGTGAATAACAAAACTCTGTAATTTGAAAATAAGATTGAAAAATTTTGTTATTTATTTTGTAAAATTTCATGCGCGACTTTTGGATAATTCATATTTGTTTTTGTGAGTTTTTAAGTATTGATAATTTTTCATTGTTTTTCGGGTAATATTCAAGAGAAATCTGCAACGTTTTATGTTTGTTACGAACTTAAGAAAAATTTTTAGATTTTAAGAAATATTCTCCAATTTTCTATCAAAGAAAATTACTATCCTTTCGAGCTGCATTTTTCTCCGTGTTCTGGGATTGGAAAGAATAAAGATATTTCACCACAATCGCAAGATTAAGTGACATTCAGAACGGTATTAAATCCTCATTGAAAATCATAATCAACTCCAATTCATTTTCATGTATTGAAATGGATTGAGCGGATTCATATTTTATTGGAGATCAGAATAAATCAACAGATGTACACTGAAATCCATTTTTCGGTATTGAAAAAGATAAAGGAATCTTATTACAATTGGAATATAAAGTGACATTCAAATAATTTTAAAGCGGATACAACAAATCCCTATTCAGGCCCGATGTGAAAAAGCGGTGCAGAAAATGACATTGAAAGTGGGTAGGAATGAATACAAATTTCCTTATCTATTTTTATTCCCGATCCTCACTTTTCCTAATCCATTTTTATGCATTGAAATGAATAAACCAAATTTCTATCCAGGTCAATGTCCAAAAGTGGCGCAGAAAAAGACTTTGAAAGTAGATAGAAGCGAATACGAATTTTTCTATCCAATTTTTATCCTCGATTTTCACTAGGGGATGGTCGATCTTGACAGAATCGATTATCCTCCATGAAAACGTTATCGAGTTAACATCGAAACCCGATAGAAATTTTATACAAAAGAATCGATTTTGTCAAGCTCGTACATCGCTGAATGGGAGAGTTAATCACAAATATGTGTTTACATTATTCAGATTTTCATGAACCAAAGAAAGTTTAGAATTAGCTGGAAATACACATACACCATCGTTGTATAAAACTAGACGTATGATAGATGTTTCCGGTCATCGGCGCTCCTTTTACCCTCATATCAAATTTTGTGGCTATCTCCACACCGAATTGATATGCAATTTCTTCCACCAGCGCCATCGAGTTGAATTCTATAAATCATGAGACATCTTCGTAGATGAAAAGAACTATGATTTTACAGCACATACAAAGCTCCAAGTCAAACATTGTAAACTGAGTCCTCGGAGATTTCTAAGTATCAGTTTTACTGGACAGTTTTATAGTTTTTCTTGGGCCCTGGAGCGTGAAGAATCAACTGTACCTCCGAATAAAGAGAGGAGTTTGAAGGGGAAACAGAGGGTTGTTTGTAGGACGAAAGAGAGCCCACGCGGATCGCGGAGTCCCGCAACAACAAGTTGCAACCACCTGGCGATGTCGTACATGACCACCCAGTGCCAGGTTTCCAGGTGCTCTTGAAACCCCCTACCTTGCTCGCTCGTTCGCTTGCCTGTTTGCCTACTGCTGCTCTTACTGCTTGCTAACTTTAACTGTATTATGTACACCGATTACCACTTTCGCTGTTGAAAACTTCTGAAAAGCATCAAAGAACAATTGTTACAAACTGACGTGATGATCGTCACATCATCTACTCTTGCTTTGCGTTTAAAAAGAATATACTCCGCTGTATAGACTACTCATCCTTCGATATCTCGTTTGTTAAAAAATTCTCAAACTCTTGATTCTCTTGAAATTTGCTCAATGTTTCGGGAAAAGAGAAAATGTCCTGAAAAATGCTGGTAGTAGACTCGATTCGGAGATTGATCGCATCGAAACGTATTCAACAAGGTCGCGTGATCGAGTGCACGTTTCTTTTCTTTTCCAATGTACACATGGGATTGATCGTGTCTGAGGAACAGGATTGTAAGAAACGATCGTACCAGGATATAAGAGCATCCAAATACCCTAGGCAAATTCTACAGAAATGGAACTATTTGAAGAGTAGTATTTTGTAGGGTAGTAAAGTACGATGATAATCACACCATATTGAATGTATCGTATTTGAAATCACCCCGTGTGGAGTGAGTTTTTGTGTGCGCAGGCGGTGTCGGTGGAATGGTAGCAGCGCCGCCGCGACAACGATGTCAGACGCACTCCCCTCCCCGCCCCGATGCCATCGGCCTGGCCCGAAATCGATGCCCCGCAACGCGACGACTAAAAAGCCTCTACGACCTGTGCCATCGTATCCACTACCTTCTTTCTTTTGTGAACATATATGTAACACAGATGCACATGTTCGCACAATGCGCGATCGCTTGCGCAGGCGTGTTCTTCTGTACGCATAAGCAAATTTATAATTACTCATGCTAATCAAAAGAACCTTGCCTGCTTTCTTCTTCCTTCTTCGGCGAACTAATGATTTTCTTTCGATTCACCTCGTATTCGCGTTCGAATGTAATCCCCTTAGACCAACTCTTGTGAAAATATTTCCACTCAAGATTTTCACCGGTTGTTCATGGGGGTATGAAAACGAGTATTCGTTATCTAATACTTCGAGCTATGCTCGATCTGCATCATTTTCATACTTTTGATACCTCGAATGAGAGGATGTATTCAGTTATTTGAATCGAAAATGTGTCAAGTGAATTTCAAGGTGGACATTTATATCAAATTTGTATACAATTTTTTTTGTATTATACGTAAGAATCGTGGAGAAATTTTGTATAAATTTTCATGTAATTTATCCATGAAATCTACTATTTTCAAAACCTTGGAGAGATAATTAATCAAACTATCGACACAGATGTCGAGGTGAATTGGGAACAATTTTCTATGATCGTTTGATCGTTAATGGCATGGGATGTTCATGAACTTCCTGGGAATAACGTTTAAAAGATGCTCTTCACAGTCTACCAATGCCTGAGCTTTTTTTCTTCGAGCAAAAACACCCATGACAGGGTTTGATTTATGCATGTAAGAATCATACACGTATTGATTGTAAACGAAAAATAAATCCCAAAAGTATTTACACTAATAATTTTTGTGCACGTAAAATTAATATTTAATAAGAAAATTGTACACTAAATATTTTTCATGCTTGCAGAAAGAAGTGATTCACAAAAATCGTACACATGTTTTTCCACACGGACAAAAAATGTAATCAATTGGTGTATAATTGGTGTTTTCAACAATAATTATACACTGATTAATTTTATTTTCTGATCGTACATACACAATATGTGAACAATTTTTGTTGATTACATTTTTAAAGCTTGTAAAATATTTCGTATACAATTTCTATTTCGATCAATTAAACGTGCACAAATAATCATTGCATAAACTATTATGTGTTAGACAAAAATTATTAGTGTGAATACTTTTGGGTTTTATTTTTCGTGTACAATCGATACGTGTATGATTCTTACGTGCGTAAATCATACCCTGTCCCTTAACCAACCCTTAAGGAAATCTTCGTGTGTGACGATGGTGCATTCAGAAGCCATTAATTTTGTTCTATAAGCTTGTATTGGAATAAATTATTTTGATTATTCCTATCGCAAGTATATTGTACCAGTGCCAGAATGGCCAAATATCAACTGCATTATTTGAGTTAGAGTAGTGAAGGTTTCTCTAGTTTGTATCACGAATCATGATCGTTATAAAGAGAAGGAAGAATGAGATGTGGTATAAGGGTTGTTTTGGTGCAATTCTATGGCCAGATGCCCACTCTTGTGAATTTAACAGTGGTTCACTGGCAGAAAAAAATGATCAATTAATAGTAATAGTTGGGAAAGGATTCAACTATGAATAGTTAGTTGATTAATGGTTATACCAACTATTCCATTGTAAACGTAACCAATCCAAATAGTAATTTCTGCAATCGATATTGTTATTTGGACTACGAAATAGTGGAACTGATTCTCAGTCATAGTTGAGTCCTTTTCCAACTATTCTAATAGTTATTCCGACTATTTTTTTCTTTAAGTGTTGATTCTATTATGCATCATAATTTGTTTAAAAATCGTTTTGTTACACGGGAAAAAAAAGATTAATGGAAATAACTATTCAACTTGTGAGCGCATATAGACGCACTTTTTTTTCGTCAGATTGACAAATTTATTCATTGATTCAACAAATTCAAAATAATTGACTCAAAAAATTCGTTAAATTAACGACAAAAAAAGATGGGTTCATATGTATTGAAAGGATTTCGTTGTAAAAATTTCAGTAATCGAAGAACAAGTAGATATTCTTCAAAAAATTACTGTACAGTAGGGTGGTTCTTATTTTATATATAAATAGTGTTTTTTGATTTTTTTGTTGTCAACAAACAAGTTTTCTGTACGGCCCACCCTCTAATTTTGTTCTACATCATGAAGGAGTGCTACAATATTTTTTACATAATTTTCAAAAGAGATTTGGGAGGCCCTCGCGGCGTTTTAAACAGGAAAACGCCGCGAGGGCCCCCCAAATCTCTTTTGAAAATTATGTAAAAAATATTGTAGCACTCCTTCATGATGTAGAACAAAATTAGAGGGTGGGCCGTACAGAAAACTTGTTTGTTGACAACAAAAAAATCAAAAAACACTATTTATATATAAAATAAGAATCACCCTACTGTGCAGCTTGTAAAAATGAGTGGGTCTCTAAACAGTTCAGAGTACAACAAGTTTCCTACAAGTTTTACAAAATGCACAGTAATATTTGAAACATTTTCTACTTCTCCCTCGATCACTGAAATTCCACGATAATTTTTCGAATGAAATTCCTTCAGTGTGCGCTTACAGGTGAAATAAGTATTTTATATATTGTTTTCTTTTCGTGTAGCATAGAAATATCATTGGGTTATTGAATATTGGTTCAATAGTGTGATGCTAATATCTATATTTCACTCTTCTCGTACACCAAAAAATAATTCGAAATATAAACTGTAAACAGCAATCATAGAATGCCTTCTTGAAAAATGGTAGCAGCAAAGTTCTTCGACGAATGGGGAATTTTTCACGACGATTTGGTGAATTTTCCCTATAATATCTTGAAAGACTCAATCCTAAAATGCAGAATAGTTGTTCAGAGTAGAGGAGCTCCTCTTCGAGTTGGCAGTGAAATCCACCATTAAGGGCTCACATACCTCTGGAATTTTCAAAAACTCCATAAAGAACAAGAAGGGTTGGAAAAAAGTGTATAATACACGGCTAGAATGAGAGACTAGCCGTAAATTTTTCATTGTACCCTCAGAAACTTTGAACGCGTTTTTTTTTAAATTACACTGTGAAAAATTTCTCTGGGAAATTTCATATACATATGTTTGGAAGTAATTAACACATACATGTGGTAGGAATTTTCCGTATTTTAGCGGATATTTACTGGAAAATTATAGTAAAAATCCTGCAATGTTTGGAATTCTTAGTTAAATTTATGGGAAATTTCAAAAGCATTTATCGGAAATTGATTTCCTATCCCATGATTGGGATTTTCCCGTTGCTGCGTTTAGGAAAATTCCGGTTATTTTTTACAGTGTATGTTTCAACACAATGTCAGCACGATCATTCAGCGAATTTTTAATATTTTGTAATGTTTTTTTGAAAATTTCCATAATCATTCTCTCTATAGTTTGACTGTACACTGTAAACAATTTTATCGGAAAATTTCTATATATTTATGTGAAGTGATTAACATATACATCCGTTAGGAATTTTCCCAATTTGTCCGGAAATTTACTGTGAAATGTTGGGAAAAATCCCATAAAGTTTAGAATTTTCAGATAAATGTATGGGAAATTCAGTGATTGGGATTTTCCGGTTGATGTACACAGAAAACTTTCGATTATTTTTCACAGTGTAGGTTGTTTAAATATTTTGATTGAACAATTTTTCATAAATTATCCAACACTCTTCATTTTTTTTTCAAATTGTATATATAGTGAATGTAGAATTTATATAGAATTTTGATCAAGAATTGATAAACATCGATAAAAACTCAATAAGTTCTGTCAAGATTGCGCATTTCCAAATCCACACAGAGAAAAGTTTATATTAAAGATATCGATTACGATATTTTTATGGTACTCGTGGGATATACTTTATTATGAGGCTCAGAATTATATTTATTTTGAATTGTAACATATTTATCTTCATCCTCACGAGAGAGTATGGTGAATGCTCGTATACTTGTGGTTCATAGCGACATAATCAAATATATTCCAAAAGTACAATATAAATATGCTAATATCTAATATGAAATTTTTACTGTGCATACTAAAGTTTGAGATACCGTAATTATTTCTTTATTCTGGAAAAAACATTCCCTTCGTCCCATGAAATTCTGTTTTATTTTTGCACATTGGATAATTTTTGGTAAAGTTACCCAAACAGCACAACAGTTCAGGATGAGTTTATAATGAATACCTTTGTGACAAGACTATTCTTGAAGAATTCTTCATGAATACATCAGGAACTGCTGTGCTTTCTGGGTACGATATCGACAAGGAGGCACCATAGTTTTCATCACCACTCCATTTATATTCGGAGAAAAATAATAACACTACTGAAAAATTGTATTTTATTTTCTTTTGATAGAAAAGTTACCACATGGAATACTGTATGTGTTCCCCTGATGATTGCGGATAAAATTTTGTGAGAGGCACCTATCTTGGAACCTTTATGGGTTCCCAAATCGGAATTTCAACAATTTTTGAAGGGATGCTCCAGAGCACCCCAGATGGAACTCAATATTATATATATCATAAAAATTCAAAATGAATGTCCAGAGAGGGACTTTCTCAAAAACGTTTGTAGAATATCACAAGCAGGTATCCATCCATTATCTAAAACGGTATCTCACATGAAATTTCAAAAACATTCCCAACTATGTGGAAATTGAGGAATAATTTTCTAGACAATCCAAATAAGATAAAATTTTAGATATCTGATACCCTCCACAGACGTTTCTAAAAAGATTCCTTTCAGAAAATTCATCCTCAATTCTCACGAGACACTGAGAATGAAATTTTTTAGACCGAAAGAAAATTCTGTTTCAATTTGAGAATTCTTCTTCTCAATCTGATGAAAACTTCGTCCATTGAACTGAATTTTTTCCATTGAAGAAAAGATTTACCAGAATGAGGGTAAAGAAAATTGGATTCTCAAGGTATGAAAAATAACGATGTTTAAAAATAGAATCTGGGTTGGAATAGAGAAATTCTACAATACACGTGTTTTGTCGCAGAGTTGTGTCAAAACGTAGATATCTAGGAACAGAGTTATTCGGAAACAAAGGGAATACAAATATTTTTACATCCCACCCTTACTATATCTTTTTTCAAATGATTTATTTCAAATTCGTTCGCAGCGACCCAAAAAAACCCCTCACATAGCATTTCAGTTCTAAAAGATATCTCAAGTCAAATTTGAGAAGTCTTATGCAACATGAAAAGATATCTTTAAGAGATCTAAAACAGTTCTTACTCTGAAAGAATTCTATAAGATGTTCAAAAGATATAATCTCAGAAAAAGAGTTTTAGATCTTCTTAAAGATATCTTTTGGATGTCTTTCAGAAGTAAGAACTGTTTTAGACATCTTAAGGATATCTTTTCATGTTGCATAAGACTTCTTAAAATTTTCTGAACAGTTCCTCAAGATATCTTGGAGACCAAAAGTGCTGTGTAGGCCGCCAATGTGAATTTCGATTATATTTGAAGAAGGTTTTATAAAAATCAGCTGCCATATTGGATCCGACATTTTGTTTTTCGGGAGAATAATTTTGAATCCGTTTTTGACGGTCCAAAAAACCCTCTCATGTCAGTTCTCCCCATAATTGCTAATTTAGCAAAGCAGATTTTTCGGGATCGTCTTTTCAGCAGGGATCTTTCTTCGCGTGTAATGAGCTCGAGTCAATGAATTCCCCAATGGTTTCCCAATATTCATTAAACTTCAGCCCTGCCTTGCTGAATATGCCAGGAAAATTTGGATGCATCCCAGCAGTCCTTGGGACAAGAACCAAGCAAATCCAGATAGGTTCCTACCCGGTTCTGCACAATTTTTGTCCCAGGAACTCTTGGAATCCATCCGGATCTGTCTGGCATTTTCAGCAGGGTGGTTAGAGAAATTAATTTCAATGTAGGGAAGAGTCGGATAAAACCGGGTACCTCAATATTTCCCTGATTAGTGCTTCTTTCTGACAGCAAACGTTTGGATTAGTAGCTGTAGATATTTTGAGTAGTTGGAGAGAACAACAGCATCGATGAAACGCTCTTTCTCACTTAGAACGTTGTTTAAAGTTTTCTGCGAAAAAATTGTCAAAATTCTTGTATTTGCGTAGTGAGTTTCAAGTGCCTCACCACTTTCTCAAGAAAGAGGCACGTACATACTTCAATTGAGCATGTCTCCCTGCGCATTTTCATTCTTCGATAATTCGCCTAGAGCAACGCATAATCTATCTAAGCCATATTGACCTCAACAAGTTGCTGTGGGGTCAAACCGGGTACTTGAGATTTTATCTTCCAATTTATGAAATTTGACCACATTTGTGCTTTTATTCTAAAATAGTCATCAAAACATGTTCATTCTTGAAGATCCCTTTGCGCGTGCTTGCGACTTTTCTTTTCAACTGAGTTGGCCGCAAAGAAATTCTTTCTCTGAACAATTTTTTTTAGTTGGTCAAAATATATCAATTTTCAAACATGACTCACGTCTGTTTTCGGAATTTCTATCAAATTCAACAGTTGGTGCTAAAAATTTCAAAATTCAGAAGTGTTTTGCATTGATTTAAACGAGTACCCGGTTTTACCCTACCCATGGAGTGGAACCGGGTTTTTGTACCTTTCGACTAGAACGAATATAAAAAAAAATTGTATCAATTTTACAGCAATATACGAATAGTATGTTGTTAATGAATGGATAAGGAAACTGAAAAGCTTTGGTTGGTTAATCTATTGCTAATAGGAACTTCTCTATGACCGATTGAAGTTATGGTACCCGGTTTTATCCGACCTTCTCCTACTTGGGATTATGTCAATTCAAAACTTCACTAAGATTGTGCTAATATTGCTTCCAACTTGGACGATTATTAAGGTTGATACTGGACCATTGCTGAATCGACTTCGCGTCAATGGTTCAATGATATTTTTAGGGCCGTCTCTCATTGCTTGAAGGCCCTGGATCTACTTAGAGTGGAAGCCCATGTAAGCACACGTAAATTCTTGGAATTTTTAAAAAGCGATATAAGAAATTCAATGACCCAGTCAAGGCTAAACAATTTATCTATTATGTGCATCGAATCAGATTTATTAGGAGGAATAGATTTTCATGATTTAATCAATGACTTTTCTGCTAAAAGATGTTGTAAAAAATTGTTCAATCAAAGTGAAAAATAAATTCAAAAACGAATATATATATGTATCTATTAGTTTCATTTTCAAAATAACTTGATTCCATTTTGTTTGAGTAACCTTTCTGAAGAAATATATAACAATCTTAACGATCCTCTACGAAGAGGCCCCCCTTTTGCAGGAGGCCCTGGGCTCGGGCCCGGTGTGCCCTGCCTTAAAAACGGCCCTGGATTTTTTACACTCACAGAAATTTGAGTAGTCGCATCAACTATTTGAGGAAAACCATTCAAACTCAGTATTTAGGACTATATAAACAGTTATGTTAACTTGTTTATAGTAACCCTAGTGAAAATGGAAGCGTAAGGAGGGTACGAAGCGACGCGGAAGAGTAAAGGAAACAGTATCTAAGCGCGAAAGGAGCAGAAATTGAAACATTTTACGTTTTATTTGTTGTAACATTCGTTTCCGGCGAGCGGAAATTTTCACCAGAGAATGAAAACTATTCATACAGTTGCATTAACTATAAAAAGAGTTGGAAAGATTATAATTGAATAGTTGTGCCCTCACATAGTTGCTATGACTATATATAGATTCCTTTGAGTGTATGGGAATAAATTTTCTCTCAAATCCTTTTCTCTGACCCTTTTTCATTTTCCACCTTGGCGAGAAGGTTATGGTTTTGGTCCTTGCCATGAAATTTGAGTCACAGTACTATAAGCAATGCTATATGAATAAATCAATTAACAACAGTACATATCGGATGAATGTTACTAGTCCTGCTAGTTGTCATAATATTGTCTAATATTGTTGAACCTAAAACTAAGAAAAACAGGATCAGAGTTCCGTAATATAGCCACCAATTTGCCCACCTAACACATCACAATCTTTGTAACAAGAACGTTGTTGCAACAAGCTGGTTGCGAGTAATTTCACACCCCCGCATGTGACAGGTTACATTACGTCTTTTATATTGATATTCTGTGTTGACTATATCACCAATGCAGACGCAATGATATAATTATCAAACAGATGTAACGTAACCTGTCACATGCTGGAGTGTGAAATTACTCGCAACCAGCTTGTCGCAGCAACGTTCTCGTTACAAAGACTGTGATGTGTTAGGTGGGAGGCTTATATATCGATAATACACTTTCATTGCCATTTGCAAGAACTGACTTCCATAATAAGAGACACTGAACCACCTACCGAGTCGGAACAGCACTTTACTCTTGTCGGTTGAGAATAATTTTCACCAGTCTCTCTCTCTCTATTGCAGCGGATATCTCGAAAGCGAGGTATAATAAATATTCTCATACTAATATTTGATTTCACATTTTTATGTTCCATCTCAATGCTAATTAATTGTAGCATTGAAAAATCACCATTGAACGTGATTCAATATTCAATCATATCATAAAAAACTCTTGAATGGAGTTGATTTTTATCATCGGACCAATGATGAATCAATAATGTACCAAGTTTGGCTGAATCTTGTACCAAGGTTCAATAAAGCGTATCGTGCATTTGATGTGAGAACTTGTTCGCACGTGGTACAAATCCCACCCGATGTGACTCAGGGTTGGCGCAACTTCGAATTGAGAATAATTCTGCTTCGGTCTGATCTTGGAACAAGAATGGCACAGATGATTTATAAAGGTCTTTCACCGATCTCCACCTTTATTCAATCCTCAACCAATATCGGTAGAGTAAAGCCTACCAATCCTTGACTGCCAGTCTTGCTCCAAGCTAGATTCTATCCTCAAAACTGATTGAACATCGATACCTAATTATGGAGATTTGGTTCAGAATTGATAGAATTGTATGGACGATCATATATAATTTATATACAATTTTTATATAATTGTACATAAATGATATATAACTGCAATATTACTGTGACATATTATGGAGAAATTTGATGTTGCGTGGAAAGAAACTTCAATTCCCGCACGTCATGTTTTCTATTTTTGAATACATTGTTCGATAGGACATTTAAGAACAATGGAAATCTTTTTTTTCCGTCAAATCGTAACATCGTAAACGCCTGCGGTCGTAACACATGGTGTTAAACTACCTGCATCGTACCGCCATGTACATGATTTGAACAGCACATGTTTGAGAATGTCAACAGAGCCTAGCGGATCATCGATTTTCCAAGTAAGGCAAAGTACATATTTCATATGTCGTTACTTGGAAGGACAAGGGTCGAAGGGAGAGATCAAAGAGAGACCCGACAAAAGTTCCCCCGTACGGAGGTTGAATCGTATTAGAAGAAAAATGATAGAATTGTTATTTTATCGCAAACAAGGTGAATAAAAAGTACTATGCGTTGAGGAGGAACGTGTATGGGCCGGCCGGTGCACTATCGTGTGCAGCTGCCAACACTGCCGCCTACCGTTGTCGTCTACCGTCGCTGTCAGCGTCGTGGTCGTTGTCGTCTATCAACGACGTTGACGTCGACGTCTTTGCCGCTGCCGCCACCGGCGCTGGTGCTGGTGCTGCGAGCGCGCCTGCTGCTCGATTGGAGTAGCAGCTTAACCAGAGGTGGTGTCCACCTCGTGGCAGTCGCAGTCGATTCGACGACACCGACGACTTCCTATCTATCGGACGGTGGTGGTGTCCAGCCGCTAAACTGGACACACACGAGTTTAAAGTTTCGAGTTGCAACAACCGGTCATCGTTGTTTCACTCGCATGCCTTGTTTTCGTTATTGTTATTACTGGTGTTATGTGCAATCGCATTCAAAGAATCAAAGTAACTAAAAGAATCGAAGAAGGTGGGGGCAGAAATTAATCTAAGGGAGGAAAAATAGTCGAGCGAGTACTAGTGATAGATTGTGGTGCAATCGGTATCAGTGCTTGTGCGAGCGAATAAAATGAAGGGAGTGTTTTAAGTTGGGGAAGAAGGAAAAGAAAAGAAAACAAGTACCTTCGGGGAAAGAAAGATAGAAAGAAAGATAGAAAATCGTTCCACCCTTTCAGACGACGGAACATACATAACATACACAAAAATATATTTACACACACGGAAACATATTCACGTATATAACATATAAGCGTGCGCTCGCGCGTTCGCGCTTTCGTTTGGAGGGTTTCTTCCTTCGTGTTGTATTATATATTCGGTTTTAATCGTTCGTCGTCCAGGAGTGAAAGCCGGAAAAAAAACACGCGGTCGTATCCCGAGGGTTCCATGCTGGCTTATAATTATTCATTATCGATAGATCAATTGTATTCTCAATTAACTCGCAACACATATTTCAAGTACAGGGATGTGTGATTCGTCCTTGTTGCAAAAGGGTCACCGTCCTTCCCTCGTGCTCTTCAAAATTTTCCAATCAAAATAAATCACGATAAACGCATCCACACACTCGCATTTATACACCCGCGAAAACACACACCTAAACCCAATGATTCGTCCACGTCGTCGATATTTGCAACGATAAATTCTACAAAATCAAGTGTCAAAAGATTCGATCGTTATCGTTATCATCATCATCATCATCTTCATCAGTATGAACACAGTTCATTAACAGAGTTCATTGTATATTTACCTATATCAACCTCGACAACAACTCTTGCGAGCAATTCTTCTGGAATGAATTCTGCGGCACTGGGAATTGCCTCAAGAGGAAGATCATCGTCGTCGTTATTAAAGGAATCGAATAATAACGATAAGAGTATAACTGTTAAACCGATGAGACTGTGGATAGATTTGTGACCACTCTCGGAATTTGCCAGGATTCTAGACAATAATCCAGATATTTGAATTCCTTACCGAAAGAAAAGAAAAAAAAAACACCCAACAAAATTTAGTATATATATTTAGTATATGAAATTGTATATTATTCTATATTAGTGATACGTAAAACAAAAAAAAATATATATATATATCGAGGAAAACAGAACCACAAAAAAAGAGAAATACAAAGAAAAAAAAGTAGGAGAATAGTCTAATTGGTGTGAGTAGTCGCGCGGTATTGGCGCGACTCCGCTACAAAGTGGTAATGTCTGGAAAAGGATCGTCACCCTCTTTGGTGTACAGGTCACAGCAACATCACGGTGTTGTCGCGACAACGATAACCAGTATTGGGAAGAACGTAGTATCGGTAGTAGGTGGTAGAACAGCAGGTGTAGTAGCGGAAACAGCGTTAAAGCGTATACGCTGACGAGTCGAGCAGCCGTCGTCGTCGACGACGACGACGCCGCCGCCGCCGTCGTCGTCGTTGTCCTCGTCGTTCCTGCAGGCCATGTCCGGCTGCAGGGCTACCGACCCAAAGTGGTCACCTAGTCAAGGACGTCTCAACACTGTCGGTCTCGTCGTCGTCTCCCAACAACAATATTCTTGTCCTAATACCGATAATAATAATAATAATAATAAAAATAATAACAAAGACGACGACGAAGACTGCATTGACATCATCGAAACTGCAGACTGTAAAGATTTATGTTTCCTGCCCGCTCGGAAGGAACTGGCCTACAATTTTGTACAACAACAACAACAACATTTGGCATCGACGGCGGCGGCGACGGCAGCGAAGATAACATCATCAACGTCTGGCAGTTGCAGTAATATCATCGACGATTGCTACCAGAAGATTGGCCACCCTCTCTTTTATCAGCATCAAGGTCGTCGACCAAGAAGACGGCAACGCGCGATCGGAATACTCTTAGCTGTCACAGCCGCCGTGGCCTTTCTTGCCATCGCTGTTTCACCAGGTAACATCTCAATTCTAATACTATTTCATAGTAGTATCCAAATCCGGTAACAGAAACCACGTGCTTTTCGTTACTGTTTTCTTCTTTGACAACGCTCCACGGCGAATGTCTTGTTCGATTGTAAAACGCACAATGAATCACGATTTATTTTCAGCCACCACCAGATTTCTTGCTCTCTATTTTTCTTTCTCGCACTCCGACGTCTCTACAATGCTCCGTGACAGTTGAGACTTTAAAACCCTGCGGTGTCAGGTAATTTATCTTGATTGCAGTACGCGTAATATTCATTCTATGATATAAAATATCCGATTTTCTCGCTGCTTCGTTCGAGGATTTTTGATTTCATCGATATTTAGGGAGGAATTTTTTCACAAATCTTTTCAATTGAAATGTCGATGTCGGAAAATTCCAGTTTTCTCGATGTTATTTTCGCGAAGAGAAAGGAGGAATCGAATTTTTAAGAATTTTCGGAAGGATTGGTATTTGGGAAAAGCTTGAGCAGAACCGAGTTGGTTCATGTTATTTCAATTTTGTTGTATAATCATTTAGAATAGAAAGTACATGGAGGAAATATTATCCTTTGAATTACGATGTTAAAATCGTAGCATGGAACCATACTTGGAAAAGCAGGAATTATTGTTAGATATTAGAGATTGCTGTTATTACCTCCTTTCTCAGGAATGAACGTCGGAATATTCGAAATGATTTAACTTAACCCTCTGGGGACACACTTATAGTTTCCTCACACATGGAATAGACTGGCTGAGTTTGACCCAAGTGTTTTTTGATCGCTCATATCTCGGTTTTAAAACATCGTAGAGCAATGTTTTTTTTTTTCTTTCAAATTCATCGTCGAAGTCTGCAGAATACGAATCCGAAACCTACCTTTAAAGAAATGTAAAGGTACTTTTTCAGAGATATATGGTAAAGCTTTTCGAAATGAAGGATGGGTCATTTTGACCCAGTGTATCCCCAGAGGGTTAAAGACAGCACAATTCAAAATGTAACATTTTGAAGAGACTGATATAGTCCTCCGCTACAATTCTCACATCGTAATTTATAAGATAATATTTTTCCCGTGTGGTGTACACAGATAAAAGTGTATCTTTGAATCTAAGAAATTGTTATTTAAATATTTTTTCCATGTGAATAAAATGTATGCTATGGAACTAGGAGCAAATAATAAATTTGTTGAAACTAACGAATCATTGATTTCAGCCGAAGAAATATTTTTATCTTTGTAGGGGCAACTTTTTTCAAGGAGAAAACATTTTTGACAAATTTCGCTGAGGTTCTGGTTATTTCAATTTCAAAGGGAAATGGTTATCGTTAGATTGGGGTGCAGAGGGTGGAAGAGATTTGAAAAATGAGAAGGTGAGAGAAAATGTACAACAATTTGCGAATATTTCATGTTTCAAAGCGTATGAAAAGAGTATATTATATAAGGGATATCTGGAAATGATAAATGCATAGCTTCAGCGAAGTTCCGCAGAAAAATGATGGAAAAATATGCAAAGAATGAAAAGGAATCACAAATTTGATAGATTCTTTAGAGACAGGAAATAATTTGCCTAGGTTTTTCTTCGATTTATTTCATCGTATGATTATGACGAGAAAAAAAATTCCATACGATATTTCAGGAATCTGAGTGTAAAATTAGAACACCATTTTATCATTATCAAAGGTTATTCACCTGAATTTTGTTACTTTGAGTACTTACGGATAGTAGAGTGATAATGTGGTTCAGTTAATTGAATATTTATGGGCGTCAACTAAATAGCAGTTTACATTAACTCGCATATATAGATTTTTCATTGATCGAACTACGCGATTTCTTTGATTTCCTGCAATCGTTTCACGTGTTTCAATTCAGATACCTTTTCTACAATACCAGAATTCAAATAATCCTCCTATTCGATCGATCTGGGATAACGAAAATTATCTATCGAATAATTCAGGAATGAATTGTGAATGGAATTGCTTGTGAAAAGTGAAATTTTAATTTCAGGAATCAAGAGATTAGGATCCATTATTAGGGTCATTGTTTCATGTCTCCGTGATTCGTTTAGCGCATGATGCACTTCGAATTTATCGTCAGTTTGTTCGAAGCTGTGACAACTAGTTGCGTTTTAAGCATTTGAAGGGCTTGCGCCAAAAAAAAAGTATTTCTTTCAGCACTCCAGATAGCAAAGTGGTACTTGTTATCAATACAATAATAATATGCTTTCCTCAAATGTTTATCATCAAAATTTCATTGTTTGAAATCAAATTTTTCTTTGTAAGTCAGGGACATTAAGGAAGAGAGGGTGGAGGGTAGGGTAGGGGGGGGGGGGTTCACTATAGATAGATGAGCAGGATTTCATGAATTCTTTTGAGACAAAAATAATGTTGTATTTTCTTAAGATTTTACAATTTTTTCTCAAAATGTCGAGTCAACGGGGCGATCTTTGAGACCATTTTTTCAGTTTGCGTAGAAAATGATGGCCGCGATTCTTATTTGAAATAAACAAAGAAAAAAAAACAAGATAGTTTCTCAAAATCAACATTTTTTGCCTTGACGTGAACTTCAATCTACCTCAAATTATGTATTCTCAAAAATAAGTAATGGAGGGTTAAAAAATGACAATCTTAAAATTCTGATGAAAAAATACTCCACATGGAAAGAATAATTTAGTTACAGCAGCTGAGTGGCTAGCACGGACATGGACAGCCATTTAGCTGTTGCAGCTAAATTATTTTCCCTGTGCATTATTGCAGTCTTCAAAATCAATTTAGTTATGATATTAGAAAGTTGTGTGCAGGATAAATCGAGTTGGTAGTTCTCGCGTACCCTTGTGAAAATATTTCTACGCCAAATTACGCCAAAAACTACGAAATATGACGTCAATCTACGTCCCACAGCTTGGCATAGTTTTACGTAATTAGGCATAGACAAAATTATGAATATTTGTGCCGAAAATACACGAAATTGAAGCAGGGGAGTAGAAACGTGTAAATTTGGCGTACGAAGTCCGAGAGTTTTTGCCATTCTACGTATTTCTACACCTTTTTACACCACAGTATACGGGTAAAACTCTTGGTCATAGATTGGCGTACTTTGACGTGGAAGTGCGTAGAATTTTCTACGTTTTTTTTACGGAAGTGTCCGGAATGCAGTATTTAGGCGTAGTTTTTGGCGTAGAAATATTTTCACAAGAGTAGTGTTCCACGTAAGTTGAAAAAATTGTAATTCGTGGGAAAAAACGTTCGAAGTTTGCACTACAAAGGAAAGAATGAAATGTAAGCAGTTTTACTTTCATGTTCCTTATATATAAGGAAACGGAAGTATTGTAATAGAGTCAAAAATCGATGATGCAGAAGGGGGTATTTCCCTTTTGTCAAACGTTTTCGAACGTCGAAAAAACGCTATCCCAAAAATGTCTGTGTGTGCGTATTTTCTTTGGCGCACGATAATTCTCCTCAGAATGCACCGATCGGGATAATTTTTCTTCTTCATACGTTCGTCTTTGAGAAAACTCGGGGCCTATTGATTTTGGCGTCGATCGGATAACGTGTTTCAGAAATATAGCGGAATATGTTTCTGAAAATCGGGATTTTTGTCTTTGGCGTGCGATAACTCTCCTCACACTGGAGAAAATCAGCGGTGTGGAATATGGAGTCCAACCCAAATGGTGTCGAATTCAACACCGAATTGTGTCAATTCGATTCTAAGTGGAGTTATTTTAACACCACAGCCCGGATTGGACTTCTTGGGAACATTTTCGGTGTGGTTTTCACTCCGCATTTTTTACAGTGCAGAATGCACCGATTTGATTAATTTGTTTTCAAATGTTCGTCTCGGGGAGGACACGAGGCCTATTGATTTTGGTCTCGATCGGATAACACGTTTGGAAAATATTGCGGAATATGTTTTTGAAAATCGTGATTCTGCGACCGCTTATATCTCCGCTTCCTATTATCCGATCGTCATGAAACTTGTACCACGTTTTCGTTATGATCCGACAGTGCTTTCATACGAGTTTCATCTCAATTGGGTGAAAACTGTGAGAAATTTTTTATTTCGAGATCCGCATTATTGGACGATGTTTTGGAAGCGTGCACGGAAAAAATAATTCAGCTGCAGCATAATCCGGCAGCTAAATTTTAGCCGTGACAGCAACAAAATTTGCATCTGTAGTTAATTTATTTGCGGTAACAGCTAAAATTCAGCTGCCGGAGCTAATTTAATGGCTGTCTCTGTGCGTGCTAGCTACTTAGCTGCTGCAGCTAAATTATTTTTTCCGTGTGCGTTTTCTGTGTTCGAATCATCCGAATTCTGTGGAATTTTGGGCATACTCGATTCACGGGGTGGTGATTTGGTGATATAAATTTCCAGCAAATCGGAACGGAGGGAGTGAAAAGGTGAGCACTAAGATTTGGAACAAAATTTGAAAATTTCGTGAATACCGTTATTTTCATTTTCAGTGAAAAACATGGAAGTACTGTATGGTTCTCCATACCGATTTTTTGAATTCAGAAACTTACCAATTAATCTGCGATTCAGGGACCATAGAATAAACCTTTGATTCCCTTGTTAGCAAATCCTTTTGCCAACCTTGCTAAAAATTCGCTGCCACAGGTGACAGGGTTGCTGGGGGAGCATCGTGATTAACTAAAGTAGCAAATTTTCCGATGGACTAGCAACATTTTCAGTATTATATTACAAATAGCAAACAAATTTTACTGGGGGAGCAAACATTTCTTACTGCTACAGCTGAAAAAATGACTATGATCGCAAAGGGATTGCTGTCATAGCAAGAAATTCGCGACCCCGGCAAAAGGCACCCCCCAGTGAAATTAGATTTCGCTATCACAGCGAATTTCTTATTTCTAAGTGTAAACGGAACATTGGCACGAGTCCGAATTTTGTTTCGCAACTTTGCAGGAATATTTTCGGGATGTCCTTCTATCATTTTATGAGAAAAGAATTCGACTTTTTTGACGATTCTACACGGAGAAAAAAGCATTGCTGGCACAACAAGCAGATTTGTGATTATAGCGCCTACAAAAAAAATTGGCTGAAAGAGCAAGAAAAATGATCGACACAGTTGAGCAAGATCACCTCAAGTGAACCTCCCATTTTTCACTTGATCCTGAAATCTAAGTTTATATAATTCAGTATGAAGTAGTCACCATCAGTAATCAAACTGTGAAACAGTTTTTCATAATTTTCATTTTAACAAGAATTTTTGTTCTAATGAACATTTTGAGGACTTATAATTGAAAAATCGATTGTAAAAAAACCGTTTGAGATATTTCAATGAAATTTTCAAGATTTATTGTCAACTATTCATATTTCGATGAAAAATTCAAAACATGAAATCATTTTTATATTATTATATTGTTAATCAACTTTTTAGTAAACAAATACGAATTTCCGTGACTCTTCCTTCAAATAAAAAAACAATGTTTTTCCAGTTACACGTGTTATATACACTTGAGTTGAAGATTAAACAAAAAAATTTCACTGCTCGCAATTAGTTTGAACAATATCAATTTATTTATTATTCGCGGGCGATGAGCCCTGGTTTGTCTTGGCTTCGAATCCAGTCTATTATAATATAATTTTTCCCACTAAATATAATAAAAATGTTCATTATAACAAAAATTGTTGTTAAAATGAAAATGATGAAAAACTGTTTCACAGTTTGATTACCGATAGTGACTACTTCACACTGAATTATATAAACTTAGATTTCATGATCAAGTGGAAAATGGGGGGTCCATTTGAGGTGATCTTGCTCAGCTACATTTTTTTGCTGACATAGACAAATTTGTTAACAGAACTAACGCCTTAGCTGCTGGAGTGAATATTTTTGCAAGGACAACAAATTTCTTTGTAGGCGCTATAGTCTGGTTAAAAAATCCGATTCAATCTGATAAAGAAGGATCCTATCGGAAAGAATTGAGTTTCTGCATCAGAAATTTCCAATTGATACCAATAAAATTTCTATCAATTGTATTGAATCGGCTTTTTATCCATAATAAAAATTCCAATTGAATGAAATGTTTTTTCCAAAATGTTGGTTTCGAAATTCAAAAGAATCATCCCTGAAAATTTCAGATCTTTTTTGCAAGTGTTCAGGGAGGAGAATGGAATTAAATATTCAGAATAATTTCTCTTAAGGCATACTCAATATAAAAATATGGTTTCAGTGATAATAATACAGCCCCTTACGTTTATTCATTGATTCACCTTCTCCGTATTGCAGAAAGATATTTTGAAGGAGTATTCATCCCGTTCAGGAATTTGTTAGATATCACAAAGATATTATCATGACTCTATTGTTTTCCTGCAGTTCTCTGGAGAGAGAACGATATCGAATATCCCTCATAGAATATAAAACGCAATCGCATTCAATACAACGGAATTCTCATTTTCAAAGAACATGCCCGAGTAAAAAAGTGAAACCTGATTTAGCTCTGATTCGTTGCGTATTCCGGAGTGAATCAGGTTTAATTTCATTTCTCACCCTGATCTTGCCCTGTTCTCAACCTGATCTCGCTTTTAACATTCTTATTCAACCCGATGTTAACCTTTTTTCAACCCGATTGAACTTTGGATCGTTGCGTATTACGGAGTTGATCAGGCTTTAAGGAGCATCACAATTTTTCGACTCGGGTGCACACTGTAGAAAATGTGGGGAGCTTTTCTTTAAACTGTTGGTGAATTTCGGCCCCTTATCGTGGGGGTATTGTTTGTCCATCAAAAATGAGGGATTTTTTCACCACTTTGAGAAACTATTTTGTTTTTCGTTTGTTGAATCCTCCAGAAACGAAGGAAAAATCCACCTAATTATGGCGAAAAATTCCCCATCTATGGATGAACTTTGCTGCCATAATTCTCCAATCATTCTTCAGTGTGTATATGAATCGAGAAATATTAACCACCTTTGAACATAATTCTCCAAGAGTATCGTATACCAACCCTGACTCATCGAATTGTTTCATTTCCTTCCCAATGAATATTCTAATTGTTCGTTTAAACACCTACTCTGCCTCATGGATCTTCTCGTAGATCATGTTCCTCGAAACTTATGAGTAGTGCATCGAATTGTCAAACATTACCACCTTAGGGTGACCTTTATTTCATTCAAATGGATCAAAAATCATCTTTTCTCCACTTTACCGTGAGAATTTATCAAGAATTTCAGTAATTTGAAAACGGAAAGAAAGAAATACTTGCAATAGTTGATTGTCGACCATCTACTTGAGTAGTTGGCGGCGCAGCTACTTAACACGTTGAATGCCTCAACTAATTCGATAGTTGCACGAACTAAAGTCAATTCCCAAGATGTTTTGAGTTAGTTGAGGCATGAAGCATTCAGTTGAAATTTTTTTAGTTCAATAAAAAGAAAATGGCTGTAAAAAATTGAATTTCATTTTATAAATTTCCAGAAGGAATTCTTCTAAAGCGTAGAGTTTAATATATGAAAATAAATTTGTTCTCCATTCATCATTTTTTCCCATTGTCGTATATGAGGATTATTTTATTTCTGAGTGTTGTAAACGATCGATACCCTCGGTTGTGTGAGGAGGTACTCGTACATCCAAACGTTTTCACAATACGTTCGTTCGTTTGGCAATGAATATTTGATACGAAAACTGAAGAGGAGGTTCGTGAATCGCGTTCCGCTGATCTAAATTGTTCAAATTCATGAATTTCCATCTCCAGGGAATTTAAACAGGTTACTTTCAATAAGTTTCACGTGAATTCAATTTCGGAATGGGATGAAAAAAATGCCTTCCCCTCGAGGGTATTGAAATTTTAATGGAACGAATGAAACTCCTGATTTTATTTCAGTTGAAATAAAGATGAATTCCACAACTTTTCTACATTTGCTCTTTATTTTGTCCTTGAAAGATGATTAAAAATATGGAGATTACACTGATTCGAAGGGACCCACGAATGAATCTTTGCAAGAGATTCTTATTTAGCTTAGCAAAATTTTGGTATTTACCGCTAAAGTTTGACTTATTCAAATAAAAACTTTTGATTGAGTACTATATCGTGAGAATTCTTATCAGGTGAACCTGAGTGGCACAATGAAGACGCCTAACATGCCAGCCCACGTAGAAATGTCAGTTTTGAGGCGACCCTAGTAGAAATTTTAGACAGGAAAATATCAGGGCTTGACGGGGCATGCGTGATTTTTTATCAGGTCCTCATCTGATTTCGTTACGGGGTTCCCTATGCCCTCGATTTTATGGAAATCTCATCCGAACCCTATTGTACCCTTGCGTTACAATCGTATTTGAGTCCTATTAGGGAAATCAGATAAGCCCCTTGTATAAGATTCTCCTTGCTCACGGTTTCCGGATTCTAACCTGATCAGGATCTTATCAAAAGTAGGGAAATGCCTGATCAAGTTTCTACTAGGGGACGGTGACGAACGCATCGATATTGAGATGGTATCGACTACCAACGGTTGTCTGCAGATTGTGAGTCGGTACTAGCTCGATGATGGAACTGACCGTTGTCGACCAATTTCGCACGAATGTGGGATCAACAACGGCGCAGTTTATTGAACAAATTCACGGGAGAAAATACAGGTCCAGAGTATACCCATGCAGGTATTGCCGAGACTGAAAAGAAACCCAAGCTTGTTCCAAGGTTGGCACATGTGTCAAAAGCAAACCTCCGTGAAGAACAATTGGCCCAATATTGTTCCATGATTGTCCCGTTGTTCCCACTGGATAGTCATGGTACATTTGTTAATATTTTTGAAATAGTCACTGCATTTAGTACAAGCTTGGCACAAGCTCGCCAATATTGCCCACATGAGTGGCACAATGTTGATAAATATTGACTGAATTTGGAATTTGCAATGGCTGAAGACTTGGGGATAACCATCGGGTCAGGGCTGGCCCGATCTTCCTGCCATAAATCATCCCACACACTAGTTTTACACCCTACTTTTATTGATCTGAGTAAGGATAGAAATTCACTTAATGGTAATGGGATACTTTTGAATGTAATCATACACGGAGATCAACTGATTTTGAAGAACGTTATTCGATAATTCATGTATGGTATTCCGAGGGAAAAAGTCATGAACTGAAATATGAATCAATTACTTTTTTCATCCATACCTGCGATTAAAGAAGCATTGGTTGAAGCTTGGTAAATGAATTGAACCGGGCCTGGCAAAACCACTGGCTCAAACTTGTCCTGATTTTATCATTCCAAAGCCTGGTCCAAGTTTTTGGAATTGTTCAAGACAAGTCTCGGCAGGTCTTGTGCCAGGCTTGGTCCATCATACACACATGGGTAGTAATCTTTTCGAAAATCATATTTCGGAATGTTGTTATTTATTTTGTAAAATTTCATTTACGACGTTTGGTATGTACATATTTGTTTCTGTTGTTTGTTAAGTTTGTTAAGTTCCTCATTGGTTTTCGAGTAATATCAAACACAAAAGTGAACCGTTTTACTATCTTTATCAAAAACTTGAGAAATATTCTCTAAATTCTATCAAAGATCACAATATTTTTGACCTGAATTTTCCTCTGTGTGGGTACCAAACCAACGTGAACAAACATCACATGCACTTTGACAAAAGAATTGATCATTTTTACAAATTGTTCATATAATAATGTTGATTACAACAATGTGAAGAGCGTACTTTGTTCGATGCACGGAAAATATTGTGTGATAAAATAATTTTATAGGAAATAACATTATTATTGATAAAATTATAAACTGCGTGATTAGCTGAAAATCCTCCGTACCATAGCATCGATCGATCGCCAACCCACCAAGAACTTAAAAAAGCGTGGATATTCAACACAATCCTCTTTCAATGGAGAAATGTATAATATTTTACGCAATTCTGTAGAATTCATCACCTTGTTATCTTGAAATGTTCATGAATTTGATCTTCTCATCTCGATATTCTACATAAAGAGGTCCTAAATTTTGAAAAAACATCGGTTACAAATATTGAATTAATAACGACAATTGATGGTTGGTGATCGGTGCTGGATCGGAGTTATTTCGCGTTATCATTCTGCAGTCCAAACAACGTCGGTTGTCAACGGTTGCACACTGATTGATTTCTACGTGCGAGAGCACCCACTCAATTATAATGAGCACTCCCTTAAGGTAGTTCTCCGGGAGAATTCAGGATCAAATTAGAAAAATGATTGTCGAGCAGAGCACCAAGGTCGAAGGAATTCGATGATCATATTCGTTGGGACTTATATTCTTATTTATCACAAAAAAAGAACCAACTCGGAGTATAAATAAACAACCTCCTTGTAACAACAACGCGAAATTTGACATGGTTTTTTTACTTGAAAAATTTTTATTTTTGATCCGTTTATGACTTTTGAGGACTGATTTTGTTCCTTGTGAGATTTAAAGAACCTTTACTATGGGGATTTTTTTATATAAGTCACCATGACACTGTCACACGCTTTTGTTTATGGGAATGTATTTTAGTATCAATAAACAAAAGCGTGTGACAGTGTCATGATGACTCCCAACGAATATGATTATCGAATTCCTTCGACCTTGGTGCTCTGCTTGACAATAATTTTTCTAATCTGATTCTGAATTCTCCCGGAGAACTACCTTAAGGGAAGGTGCTCATCAAGCGAATTTCGAAATAAGGTTCTTGAGAGGTGGTGAATTGAAAACTCGAAATATTTGAAACTCATTGAATTATTAGTCTCCCGATAGTTAGATGCTTTGGGTACCCATTTGTAGCGTTAAAGGTTAACAGCTTGATTAACAGTAATAACACTAGAAATTCTGTAGAGGACAAAGTTATCAAGTCCCTCAATACAAACCCTACTTGATTTAAATTTAGATACAATTCCAGATACTGAATACAATTCATGAACTCATCTTTTCGAACATCGATCCGCTTTCAACATAATTCTCCTTTCGCGCTGTCAACATCTCATCACGCGGTGCTAAAAGATACGATTACCAGCGCGGATCTGTGTTCAAAGAGAATTCTCATGTATTTTTTATCGTAAAAACAACAACCGAGAAATTTGATGACACTAAAAGGGGTTTCGAGAAATTCAACTCATCAGTTTATTCGATGGTTCATATACTGTTTCTAATTCAATGATACCGATTTAACGATACTCGATATATGGGTCAATGAATAGAGAATTTGTCCTTAAAATGATTCGTGGGTGCCTTCTTATTATCCAAATGAACAAAAATACGGCTCCTGGATTTCGACACGAGTTGTGCCTCTGGGGTGTTCTCTTTTGGCGTACTGCACCGTAGATCCTTCTGCAAGTATCATTATCTTGTTCCTCTTTTCGTGTCTTCTTTTACAATCGTCTTACGATTTGCGTATACAGTTCTCGATCACGTCGAAACGTGGCGTGTGGCCTGCAGACATCGTCGAGTCGCACCCACGCGCACTATTTATCTCATAGCGTCTACCGAAGCCAAGTGCCAAGAGTATTTTCTTCGCATGCTCCTCCTTTCTCTCCACTTCACTTCATAAATATATATACCCTGTGTTTCGATAGAAGAAAAATCTTCGTACGCGTCGTGTGCGTGATTTTTTCCTTTCTCACATTATCCCTCCTCGCGCACGATTCTGGACATCTCGTTTAGGATTAATCGATTCCATTTCCAAATATATTACGCGAGCTTTTTCTTTATGTGAGAACTCGATATGCTTCATATTTCATCGACGTATAAATAGCTGAAAACAATTTCAGATTATAGACGCACAAGATGGTGTATTATGTTTTCGCTACAGAGAAACACTGGGTATACTTTTTCTCGTCTCGTCGTTTCGTCTCTGTCGAATGTTATTACGAGGAGACAGATGAGCCACGGAAGCGACTTACGGAACCAACTGTGTCCGCGATGGGGACACTTCTTAAATTTAGATACTTTATCCGTAGGAGCCATCGAAATCTCTCTCTTCTCTCACTCTCTTTTGTATCGTGCCCTCCGACTTTGTCGTCGTGTCACATTCGAGGGATATACAATTACATTCGATCGATTGTAACTTCGATTATGTTTTGGGAATACACTTTTTCTGGGTATCGAATATATCGTGTGTTGTTCCGTTTTCAACGCGGAGAATTTACGCGCACGGTTGTAGATCCGAGACTTTATGCGATGAATAAATTCTCTCGAGGAGACGTACAGGCGACACGAAATATCACCTAGGAGGTTTTGTTGCTCATGTTCTCGAGCAGTTCCTGCGGTAATGATGAAATAATAACGCCAGATGGAAGTACATGAAAATAGGTTTATGTAATTCCTGCGGTGTGTGTGTGTGTGTGTGTTATTTTCGTTTTAACCTCAAAACTTGTATCCCGAGTAATACTTGATCAGGTGTGTGATTTGGTGTTCAAACTTCAGGGGTGTGCGACATTTCGAATTTTCAACCAAAAATTCAAGCTTCGCACACCCCTTCAACCTAGGTTTCAACGCTCAAAAATTTATACTCGATTCTTATTCTCTTCTGTGACATAAAACGTACAATTTTCAACCCCAAAATGAATGATTACGTTTTATTCCATATAATACTCTCACGAAACATATGACCCCTCTTTTAAATCGTCGTTGAATAGGTACGTATAATAAAAACGCCGACGTTTGTCTCATGATTTTCATTCCACGTCGAATAAATTATTTTCTGGCGAGTGGGGTTCGCACGACACGGCGTTATCCTTGAGGTTTTTCGGGGTGGCATGACGTAAGATCATCTTTTTTTCTTCCCCCTTCAAGGTGTGCACCCTCTCTCCTTCATGCATGCACTCACGCGACCAACACGGAACGTGTAATTCTCTCACGATTCTAGAACTTCTATCTTCCTAGCATTTCTCCTGATATTATTTGACCGATTCGATCCAACCACAATGTCATTCTCCTGCATTCAAATCTCCGAATCTTATGTAGACTTTCCGACGCACAAGAGGGTGTGGCTCCGCACTCATTTTCCAAGATTTTCAATAATTGTATGCGGATGTATTGCAGACGTGGTGTGCCTGAACCAAGTTTGGCATCGCTAATAAGTCGCAGTGCAGTTGTATACCACAGAATGAATCGAATGATGATCCAAGATCGTGCGATACCGCTAATGCACGTACAATAATCTCTATTGAAACTTTGACGATTCTTGAATGACGAATAAGTCATTCGCGTATGTACGTGAACGTAAAGAAGAAATAATCAATGACAATTCAAACTGGATAGACCTTAACACGGTGCATCAGAATTGCGGTGGATGAATTCATTTGAATCGAACAAGAGGAAATGTCGGCGCATGTACATCGCATGCGGATGATAGAGAGAGAGAAAGAGAGAGATAGAGAAGGGGAAATAGATTGAGGGAGGCTTCTCGACTTGGTAGCAAGTAGGTTGGCAATTCGTCAGACGCAACCCTAGGTCGATTTCAGTGACACAACCAGATAGGATCTCAATTCCCTAATTGCCGAATGGCTCAGCGAACGAACCAGCGAGTTGTATTATATTATTTCGAGAATTTTCATTAACTTTTCAAATTCAATCGTTGAAAGTATTGTATGAAACATTTTGGAATTCTGAGGAGAATTAGCTTGTGCCTTTTCGGTATATTCATCTGCATAGTTACTATAGAATATACATATGTATACATAGCGGAGAGGATCGAGAATGGTTTGTAGCGATGCGCGATGGTCACGGTGCTGGGGGTTTTGTCTGCGTAGGATTGCGGCGTTGCTGGGATTACTAACATTGCCAGCGTTAGCCATATCAGAGAGTTGGCTCTCTAGTGGTGGTAAAACGATGCCGTATGAGTATGGTATTGGTTATTAGTAGTAGTGGCAGAGGTGGTGGTGGTGCTGGCGTGGCGGCGGGTGGTGGTGGTAACGGAGGGTGCCTTGGCCGGCCGACCGGTCGTTGGGGGGGTTGCATAATGCAGCGACCATCCAGCTAGCAGGGCGTTGACTTTGTGCAGTATTGCGCTTCTCACCCTTTCGCATTTTTCTTTTGAATTTCGTTATCAGTTCCAGGTTGTTCTAGTTGGTAGAGTAATCGCCTAACCTTTTATGAACCTGTTTAACTCCCACATACCCTTCGAATCATTATATCCATGTGAACATGAAATTTTATTCATAAATCCATCCATACCAACGGTATACGGATATCGTCTCATCGTTTCCACGTTCCAACCAACCTCGATCATTAATTCTTTATGATTCCCTGATTGATTGTCAATTGTTGCCTCGATGTTACAATTGTTTCGAGGTCAAGGTTTTCCATGTCTTTTTTTTTGTTTGTTTGTGGTTTCTTCTACAAGCATCACAAGATAAGTTCGAAAGTTGGTTGGAAAAAGAGAAAAAAGAAACTGTAAGAACCATCACGCGAGATCGTCATTAAAATAAACTTCGTTTGAAATGTCTTTTCATTTATCGTATCTCGTTACACATTTTTTTTTCCTCTGACAGAAGAAAGCAACGTTTGGTTTCATAGCTTTTTCTATTTCTAAATTACTTTTGAGTCGATGTTAGAAGTTCGATCAATGATATCGGCAACGCGGAATTCCGTATTCTCCACTAAACTATTCACAAAACATAGTATGTTGATTCTTAGCCTTCCATATCAACGTATCAGTTCAAATCAATAGGTCCAAGATTTCCGCACGCTGATTCACGAGAAAATTCGAAGAAGAAGCTTCCTCGACTAATCTTTGATTTCCACGCAACGTGAAGCGTTTAGAACGCAAAAGTTGAAGTCGATCGCACTCGTTGCGAGTGGAAAATATTAGAATGTATCTCAATGAACATTATCACGGTGTTACATAAGATTCATCTTAACGTCTGTAATTTCTTATTGATTGTGAGAAGTGGATGCAATCTAGCACAGTATGTTTCCTCGACTTCTCTTAGCATTCTATTGATTTTCAATTCAATTCGTTCCCGATAACAGATTACAGTAAGTTAATCCAAACATTCGCAAACAACATGATTTTATTTTCAAAGTATTCCAACAGATATTTTTATCCATCCATTAGCGAGATTGTAAATTGAGAGCTAATAAATAGTATATTATTGCGGTTATACCTCCTTTGAATGATAAATTAATGAGATCTACTACGATGATATTTGTACGAAATTGGAAATACTCCCGAGGGGCCGGTATGTAAGAAATGTCCAAGACGGGTGATTTATGAATTCCAGGAGAAACAAATTATAATACGAGTTCGTGCAGTTGGTTGATTTAAATAAATGATAACCGACGAGACACCATTTCCATTAACTCGATTTAACCTGTAGCAATTCGAATTCTTTTTAAACGACACGAAACGATATATCCATACGCTCAGTGCAGGGGCCGAACGTTCTCTCCTTGGGTGTTCTCATGAGAATGAAATCTGCGAATACGATTGGTGACATCAGCGAGAAAGAATTTGAACGTAGGGCAGTTGTAATATCAATACGAGCGATGAGAGGCGCCGATTTATATCGCTCCACCATTGTTTGATCTACCACCGCAAATCAACCGATCGACATACCTATATTATTGATTCCATTTAAAACGTCGGCCCACTCTGACGTGCATAAAATTCTGCTCACATCATCAAGTAATATGACATCCAAAGAGGACATCATCATGTGACGGTACGGATCAAAAAAGATAAAAGGTCATCGATTGTTTCTCTTTCTCTCCCCTTTGGATTCTCTTTCCAACATTGATTCACATCAATTTGGCCGAATTCGCGCAAGCTCGACTATCATTGAAGATTCGAAGAATCTTCTTCTGTCTTCGTATAAATACGTTCGGTTGGAGGTTTTTGTCTAATGCAACCGCTCGGTGACGCAATCCTTTTCTCTTTGGGGTTGGAACGAGAGGGAAATCAAATACCACCAAAGAGGATTTGCACTCGCGCAGATGGGAGGTGAGGGTCGAAGCACTTTACGACCTCATCTTTCATTCAAATTGATCTTTGGTATTCGAATGTCGCCAGGCTCTTTGCTTGGTTTCATTCTTTCTTCGCGTTTTATCGATGGGCTTTTTTCGGTTTCCTTGGGTTGGATTCGAAGTATCGTAAGAATCCTGTATCCCGGGGGATGGAATTCGGAACGTGGATGCTTTTGAGAAAGTTTTGGTCGAGTAAAATCATGGATTCAGCTCGTATTTGAATTCGCTCGTATTTCTTGTATTGTCGATGATCAAGTTTGGATTCTAAAAACCATTCTCATTTTTACGTCATTTAGATTTCGTGATTTCAAGTGATCGGTTTAATCGAAAAATAAGATACCCACTTTTTATTATAATAACGATAACCAATTTTGCGGTTATTTCAACTTTAACGATACAGTTAATCGTCTTGATTTTTTCAATTGAACTAGTACGAATTTTTTTCAGTGCAGGAAGAATAGTTATTTCGTGACAGTGTCTGCAATTGTAATTACAGGATTCCCCGAAATTCAAACAAGAAATCATTTTAATAGAAAACACAGTTTCATAATCGAGAATTGTAATTGTTTTTATTGATTCATATAGTGTGCAGTACAGGGCTACACTGAAAACATTGTATACTAGAATTAAGAACATTCCTCTCAAATATATGAGGCTAGTACATATTCCTTTAAGTTTTAGAGGATTGAGGTGGGAGTTGTTCTGAGTTTTAGAAGAATTACCACTGATATCAAGAGGAAGATGTAGGGCTTCGCACGAACCTCGCGTCAAAGAAAGATGAAATAGTGACCAACAATTATTGAAATCTCTTGTAATATCCGAATGATCAAGATAATGTGAGAGTATAAATGGAATCAACGGAACGGGGGGCAAACTTGATTAGTTCCGAGACTGGAAGAATATTTCAGTTCTCCTCTTCAATGTAGCTTGATTCCGTTCAAAATTTGGATGTCTTAGATTGTTAGAACAGTAAATATAGAACATCTTTCAATTTGAGACGAGGGTCTTGTGCGAAGCCTTAGGAAGATGTACTAAGTTCATATTATAGAGTAGATTCTAATTTTGAGAATACAATGTTTTGGGTGTATGCATGGAATAGGATATCCAGTCTCTCTGAATTTCTTAACCCTCTCTGATCTGACGTCCATCCCAATGGACATAGAATTTAGCAAATTATCAAAATCGTTCCACAAATCAGAGCAGTTTGAAACCCATGATATCATGAAGATATAGGTGTCACTTGACGATAAGAAAATTATTCAAAATTATATTTTCAGTATGGTATGTGCAATTGCCATTACTTAAACGAATTTTACTGATTCCACAGGATGCAGTTTGAATATGTTCAACTTCAAAGAGGTTTTGAGTACCAAAAAGTGTTTTTCATATTTCAAAGTATTTTAATACACAGCTATATCATGTAACAATATCATGTGTCCATTACAATAGACACTGGGTGTCTGTTGGAAAAATTCATCCACAACAAGGTAACGAGTGTACATTCAAAAAGATAGAATACTACACGGAAGAAAAGCTGGTAACAGTAATTTTTAATCTATGTTACTAAAAATTCTGTAAAAATTTAGAGTTTGTACTAGAAGCTACAGAAACTATTACCTATTGAAAAAAACTTTTTATCATTATCAGAATTAAGCCAGGTCGGAAAGGCTTAATTATCCTCTTCACATTTGCTGAAGTGAAATCACTATTCTGACCATACCCTAGTGGCAATCAATTTTCTTCAGCAGAATCTTCAAGTGTGCTCCCTCACTTGCTTTTGGATCTATCGAAACTTACAAAAGTAGGTCTACGCAAGGCATCTTTCCTAAATCGGTGGCGATTATAATTCTAGAAAATGATGCAGACACTTTATATCTGACATGACAACAGGTCGAGTACAGTGCCAGTATTGATTCCCAAGAGTTGGCTAGCATGCATGGGTTTTGTACCGAATACATATGAAGATGGTACTCGCATGTACTGATAAACCAGTACCGAGAGCTTCATGTTGGCAGGTACTGATTTAATACGGGCACTGTGTTAATTAGAAATAATCAAAAGCCTGATCGGCAACTCCTAGTTCTGAGATTCAAGAGTAGAAGGAGGTCATTGGAATATACTGAATATCCAAAGTGTCCTAGAAAACATACCCGACTTTTCGAGGACGAATTCTTGTCGCACAACTAGAAAACGTTTCCTTCTGGTGAAACGCTGTGAAATGTTTATTTTCAAAGCTGACTCAAATCCATCAAGTATACTCATCAATTATCAGAGTAGCCCATGTGCTCGTTATCTTAGTAGTCAACTTATTTTCTTTGTAACTTATCGAAGGGGAGAAGTTCTGTTTCTAAAGTTTGTCTTAAGAACTCACTTTTAGAAAGTTGGAAATGTTCACTGAGACACTCTTCACCAACAAACACAACGTGTCTGAAACTTCGCGAAAAATGTTGAATAAGACGCCTTTTAGATATCTAACAGACATCTTTTAGATAATGCTCTAAAAAATATCTATTAGATATCCAAAAGAGGCCTTATACAACATTTGTCGCGAAGTTTTAGACGTTGTGTTTGTTGGGTTCTATATCAGCATTAATGGCAGTATAAATTAAAAGTATTGTGCCTGTATTGAAAGCCATTACCGAGGATAAGTACCAAACCAGGACCAAGTAACCAGTACGGAAAAGCTTTATCATTCCAGAAAAATGCCAATATTGCCTCAGTACAAACTGCTGGGACTCTGCCAGTGTTGGCCCGTACTGGTTCAGCACCGTGCTGATTGTGAGAATCACAGCAGATTTACAACAGATTTCTTGTTCAGACCTACTTTCATGAGTTCCGAACCGGGGAATACAAACTTCATACAAGACAATACAATACAAGCCTATTATTGAAATGCTCCGCGTCGTTTACGTGAAGTTATTCACAAAAAGAGGAAAAAATTATCCGCGATCATTATTTGAACAAAAATTCGATTTACAATTGTTTCGCAATTAGCGTATTCGCGTGAATCAGCAGTGTGCGGTTTCTCCATCCCAGAGGAATCATTTTTAGACCTTTCGAAAAAATAGTCATTCCGGATAAGGATTTTTCAAGGCTTTTTTGAGCATTGGTGAACACATTGGCATAAGTGCATTGTATCGAATGGAGATTACTTTAAGGTGATACCAGCGATCCCCAAAGATGCAACCAGACACATTGGTTAGAAAAGCAAAAAGCCAAAACTATTCTGACAAATTATTCGAGAACGAAGGAATGGAATCGAAATATCGCTCTGTATACAGACCTTTTTCAATCAATAAAGACGGTCTATGCAGAGCGATATTTTCCTTTTATCGCTTTATTGTCGAATACTTTGTCAGGAGAATTTTGGCTCGGGTTGCATCGTCAGGAGCCACTGGTATTCCCATAAAGGAAATGAAAACGATTTGGTAGATTGAATAAAGACTTGCCATAATATAACAAAAATCGCCTTATTCCTTGGACATGGACACGGTAGTATGAAATTCATTATGCGAACAAGTGATCATTCCACTCTTATGATCAATACATATTGTTCAACGTGAGAATGTGATATTTTAGGTTTGGTTTTCATAATCTTTAGACCTTTATAAACATGAAGATGCATCAGCCGGACGAATGAGGAGGTGTTTCATTCATTTAAGGGGGCAGTGTGGGACAATGGGTCTAAAAAAGTACTTAGTTGAGCAACATTTGGAGAACATTTAGAATTTTTTTCGTTAAAAATTATTCATAAATAAGCTGGTGACGACGAATCGATAGAAGCCATTTCGAAAAAATAGGTTTCGCGGTGTCCATCATAACTTGGCTCAAAATCATCTGAAACACAAGTAGTTGGAAAAAATGATTGATTTAGAACTAAATCTAGGTCCCAACGTCTGCAGTCCTTTTATTCAAAAAATTTTCTTTTGATTTTTGCCGGTTGGTTAAAATGAAAATCACGATAGTTACCCTCAAAATGACGTCATTTTCTAGCTGTAGAATCGGTCTTGAGCGAAAAAAGAGAAAAGAAGAACGTTGGGACCTAGTGAAATATGTATTGTGAAATATGTATTGTGAAACTATGTTCAACATGAACCGGATCGGTGCAGAAGTTTTTGAGATATCGTGGACACCGACTTCAAAAAAGTCGTTTTGGGAAAAACAAGTTCAAAGTTTTAATCTTTTTCGCCAATGCGCTGGAGGTCTCCATATCCTTTTCATTCTTCGCAGGATTCGGTCTTTTCCCTGATCTCCATAGCCTACCGGAATGCTCCTTTCGATCCTCTCTCGAAACTTTTTTTTCTCATTTCTTTCGAAAATATATCTCCAAAACTACTGTGAGAGAAAGGTACCTAGTTGGGGCAACTATAAATAATAGTTCCCACACCTAGATTTTTATTTACGCTAGCTAGACTCTAGTTGGAGTAACTAAAATTCTAGCTGTCTGAAATGTGAATGAAATGGTTTATTCATTGGGAATAGAAAATTTAGTCGTGAGACATAAAATTTAGCTGGCACAACTGAATTTTTATTTACAGTGCCTGAATTTCCTAGCTCTCGAATATTCGAATAGACCCTTTCTCTCAGTGCATAAGGACTGTTCTCGTTCGGTTTAATAGACACGAAGCGCACAGCTGATTATCTTAATGAGTTTCGCTCTAAATGACCTGAGGTTTTGGGAAAATATTTTTAAGGAGTTGTACTTTCATATATGAGAAATTTTCAGAAAAACGAATTTCGGAAAGTAGTTATCACATGTATCCACCTTAATAAATTCTATAAAATTCACGGGTGACGAGTGACAAAGATGCGAGTAAACATATCCTTGATTAGGATTCATTTAGGGTTTATTGGAAAATGCGTTTTTAAGTTGATACGTTCCAATGTTTGAATTACATTCTCTACGCTGAAAAAAATCATTTTATTGAAATGTGATTAACAAAATAATTTTTTTCTTTGTAGGTGCTGATCACTTATATTATGAAACTGACTATTGAAATCTAAACTCAGTTCACAATTGGGAGAATGTACATCGCACGGACATAGATTCTTAATATAACTTTTCTCCCTTGTGATTAAACTGTACCCCTGTAGGGATTCCTGATCGTGTATCGGAACACAAAAGAAGCGAGATTCGCGTTGGATAGAGTTGATAAAACGTGCTACATCAAAGATCATCGCACGGTTTCAGATTGTTAGAGGGTGAACTTGTCAAACGTCCACCCTTCACCTATCAGTTGTCAGTTTCAAACGTATCATAACAGTTTCGGTACATTTGAGAATCGATTTAGGATCAGAGGGATAAAGCGTTAGCGTGTTATCCGAGAATCCTTCATTTTTACACTCCAAATGAATGCACTGAGAGACATTTTTGAGGTTACTGTAACTAAAACGCCTCAATGAAATATTTTTAGTAAAAGATACTAGAAATTTGATTAATTCAACTAAGAAAGTATATTTGATAACATACAGTTAAGTGATGAATCAATTATACACCCAGAAAAATGACTTACTTGAATATAAACCTACTAGACATTTCGTTGCATCTAGTAAATTTTTACTTGATTTAAATAAATTTTCCAATCTTCTTTTGCCGGAGCGTTCAATAATTGCTTGTTGTAGAGTACTGGAATTATATGTTATCAATATGCTTTATAAACGTTCAATGCCGTTTTGGGAAGAGTACCGTTGAATCCGATGAAAGGTAACGCGAATCATTCCATATAAACTTTGAGTATTGGTTTTAAACTGTCAAGAATCATAGCATTCCATGGCTGGATTGCAATGATGAAAATCGTGAGTTCGAATCTCGCCAAGTGGTTAACATTCTTATCCTCTGTCACTTTTATACGCTTTCTTTGTTCCAAACTTCGCTTCAAGTACTCTTCGAAATCTTCATTTCAGTTTCCATTCTCACCAGGGTTGATTCAATTAAAACTCTAGTAGCTTCATATTCAAATAGAAATTCAGTTGATTCAGACCAAATCTAGTCAATTCAAATGAATCGCAGTATAAAATTGTCTCGGTGTACTTCCTTGGTTGAATCAACCAAATTTTTAGTAGCTCTCATTAGGAATGTTTTTAGTTGAGACCATGGAAATAGAAGTAAAATTTGAAAGAAATCAAATTTTATGTGATTTATCGTTACAAGGTACAAGTTAATTTTCAGTTGTTGATGGTTGAAAACATCCACAAATGCGGGGTGAGTTTTGACGTTGAATCGGAGCATTGAATGATCAGCTGCTCGTTCGGATCGAGAATGGCAAGGAAAAAACAAGTAAGAAAAGTAGAGAACGAAGTGAATAACGCGTGTGGTTCCATTAGGAGAGAAACCGACAGAAAGAAAAGTGGATTGAGTGTGAGTTGGGTAGCCTCGTGTGACCTCCTGCCCCCAGCCTCTTCCACCGCCCTCGAGTCTTACTCTAGTCCCTTTCTTACCCGCCACACCCCCGGCACCCAGAGGCCGCTTTCTCGGGGGTTCATCGATCGCCCCCAATCACCCGCACCTGCCACGTTGCCTATCCTCCCCATCTCCTCAAAACCGAAAAGCTTCGATATTTTAGTACGTATTCCTATTACGTCGAGTACATTTTATTTCACTTATCTCTATTAGAGAAATAAATATTCGATACGATTGAGAAATCATTTTCTACGCCCGTAAAATTTCAAATCGAATTTGTTGTGCATTTATTCTACAATGCTATAAACTGCACTATAAAAATCATCACAGCTTCGGTAGTGTAATAACGAGTTCATCATTTATCGAGGATTCATGTTTGAACTGTTAGAAAATATAACTTAGGAATTCATGAAATGAGAATGAAATGAAAGATATCTTGAAACTGTTCTGCTATCGCGAAGAATTGTACTCATTGTTTCAATATTCCGGGTTCCATTGTTATTCGATTGACAAATAATTTGTTATTCAAATTGTTGTTTTCTTTCGTATGAATCATCAATTGATTCGTAGAATTATATCGTTCAATTTATACATTGAATCTATAAGCATCGCTCATTGTACAACAAATCAAACATCAGGCATGGAGTATTTATTCCATTCACTCACTGGTCTCTCAAATGATGCGATGCATGAGTATCGCGAATGTGTCTCGTAGCCACTGTTATTTCTATCATTTCATTATTCTGATGATCTTTTTTGAAGGCGATGCAGGTTTTCAATATCGATGATGAACTTCATTTAGATTTTGAAACACTGTCTTTGTTATTACTTCGTGCGCGGTTCAATCAATAACAGAAGGAAGAATAGTATTTTACTGTTCTTTACGCTCACAAAAAGGATTTCTTGGAATGAGAAAATTTTCTAGGCTCAAGAAAAATATGAGTTTTGTCCCAGCGACAAGAAAAATTTTCTCATTTCAAGAAATCCTTCCTGTGAGTGTAGAGGTTCATGAACGTTCCAGCAAAACTCTTGCTAGGAATGTTGCTGGAGTTTAAATTGTTTATTGAAACGAATGAATAATCGAATAACGAAATACTTAGACCCAACTTCAGTTGAAGACCCAAAATCTTGCAGCACATTCTTCGAACAATGTTTTCAATTCCAAGGAGAAGTTGAATGATTGCATTCCTTTAGAGAGAAGTTGGAACAGTTTTGGAAATCACAATTATTCTAATAATTTTCACACCTCTGCAGATATTTTATATACAATATTTATAAAGTTTTTATCGATATTTTATGAGGTTCAACATAAACGCGACAAAGTTGTTATAAAAAATATCGATACCGTGAAATATCATGCATCTCTACAAGGAAAAGATAGCTCTACCAAAATACGTCTTTCATATCACTTTACTACAAAATATCTGTGAAATCTCCAGTGCGGTATAATTTATCAAAACATCGTATCAGTGTAAATAAATATTTATAAAAGGAATCGTTCCATTTCCGTGTGCAATTACTCGTATCTACCCTGTGATTTCTGTATGTTTTTAAAAGTTGTGAGTTAAAGGGCGGAGTTTTCCTCCCTCGGTACCTTATCATTTTGATTTATCCTTCTCTGTTCAAACGACACTGTTGCCGTGACACCGAATTCTTTTCGAATCAGTTACAAATCTAGACCCGACCGAACCGAGGATACGAATCAAATTGCAAATTCGCTACAATATATCATCGGAATACCATTTCGTTATTCATAATTTCCACAGGAAGATGTGCTCCTTCCACATCACCGAAAGAATCGTCAATTCCATTTTCAATATTTCGATGAAATATTCATGAGGATATGCTAGCGTGAATGAATGGAATGAAATTTGCAATTGACTTTCCAAAAATTTTTGAAGACTTTCGAACAGAAGCCCAGACACGAACCCGCTGTTGTATCAACGGCCAAAAAGATCGATATCGTTGACTCTACATAAATTCGTTCCATATTCATCGAGCGAATTGCCGCAACGTTTAACGATCGCGCGAAAACTACTACGAAATGGAGTAATTTGCATTTATGTATTGTTTTACTCTAGTACATTACGTCTTGGCCGCCACCGCGGCCACATTCGATGCATAGTTATGCTTCTAAGAAATTTCTGACAGACCTTTGACATTTGAGAATTCGATATAAATCTGCTGATATATCGATAAGTATCGCCGTGGACGGTACAAGCATGGCAAATAAATAACGATCTGATTGTGTGAAACTATGATATCATATTGTGCAGGTGATGTATTTATGCTAGACTAAGGGCAAGGTCGGTGTGTGCTCATCGAAGAACAGGTCATTGCTATTGTTACTCTACTTCATCGTTATCCTCTTTACAATTTCAATTTTTCTTGCTTCATTTTTTTCATTAACTTTCCAAGGAAAGAGTTTACACTTGGATTTGTTTTTATCAAGAAACGTTGATCTCTCGAAGATTATTATTGCACGTATACGTGGTACCAATTCCAGGTAATTCCGATTCAATATCGTAACATCTAGACTGGGAATTCGGTACATCGATTTCCCATTTGGTTACATGCGTTATTGAATGATTGATACGTGTGCCAATGGTCTATAACGAAATATACACGCTCTCTGAGTCACGTAACAGATGTACGTGTATTGGGGAACACGAAATAACAACCGAACCAGTTCTGTCATGTCATTGTGCGAAGTTTTCAGATCGAACAGATGCTTGTATCTTTGCGATGCTAATAGTAATGAATATTAAAAGTATACTTTGAGATAATAAGATCTCGTTCGAAATTATGGATCAGGCCTCGCCTACAGATTCCAATGCAACCGCTCTGAATCTGAAGAATGAGTTCCTAAACGAATCTACTTGATTTTTGAATTTTCAACTCCCACATCGGATGCGCTGGTTCGAATGTTTCAAGTCTCTGATTCAGATTTGATTCTGAAAGCCCTGGAGAGCGGATGCAGTTTTGATTTTGAAAATTTTGTTCCACTGTATTATTCTAGTTCCAAGATCGAGGTTTCGTTGACACAAGTACAAAAATTTCTTTCTCAAAAATCCGGATGCCAAATTGACGCTGAACCCCATATGTGGAAAATGCTCAGTATTAGGTTTATACCTGTGTCTGAGAGTATAGTTCTACGATGCCTGATACACCGAGGAAAAGCGTTTAGTTGAATATTAGACAGCTAGAAAATTTAGTCACGCTAAATGAAAGTTTAGTTGAACCAGATAAATTTTATTCGTTGCAACTAAATTTTTTTATTCCACTTGAATAAATTGTGTTATTCATATTTCAGACAACTAGGCTTATATTTACGCCAACCAGTTGCCGCAGTGAGATACCTTTTTCTCAGTGTACGCACGGAAAAAAATAGTCATGTAAAAATTACATGAAAAGTGGGGTTACGCTTACAGTGTGGATCTCATATAAAATCTACTACACTGTCCTATCGGATTTACATTGCTAATATAGTTACTCCACAGCAACACTACTCCTATTTATCTCAGTAATAATGTACATGTAACATTGGTGCCAATGTAAATCCTCCTCCGAATGCATTTACGTGAGCAGTTATGTCAGCTCAAGAAGAACCGATGGAGAATCTACGTGGGACTTTTTTCCGTGCGGTTCTTGATTGGTCTAATAGAGGGAAGTTCTGATGAGAATGTTCGAGGAAAAAAATCCTCCAACTGTGTGGAGATTGGAAGTTTTTCACAAACAAACAAAACCCTGAGTTCCAGTACTGAAAAAAAAACATACATTGTCCAGAATTGAATCGTAGATGTGGAATTCCGACGGAATACACCAAAATTGCGATAACCAACCGGAGGTCTGAACTTTAAACACAGAGCTGCATCCAGAGTACTCACTCGACTATTCTGTAAATTTTTGATTGCATAATGACAGTTCCTTGAACCGCAGCATAGATATCCTTTGAAACTGGATCGTAGGATCGAAAAGCTTTCATGAAAATTTCCAGGACTGGCAAGGCAGATCAATTTCACGACAATCGACTCTGACTGCGGTCCTAATCTACCTATTTCGAGTTTTAGGTTTGAACATAAGAGTTCCATGTTCCCAAAAATTTGCATTTCCCGGAACTCTTTTGTTAAAGCCAAGAACTTCTAAGCCAAAGCGTAGGGGATTTGATTTTAAATGTTGTTATCTACTTGACAGAATGATTGAGCATTCCAACTCAGGCTTTGTACTGGCGCAACTTTGGTTCACCACAACAGCCACATTTTAACGACCATCATTGTAACGTCAGTTCACTACGGATCTCGTTGTCTTCCAGTGCTTAACCAACACTGGCATCTTGTTGTCTATCTAACATATTGAATGATCATCTCAACTCCGGCTCAGCAATTTCCGGAAAGACCACTACCAATTTGGTATTCGAACAACGAACCGTACAAAAATTTACCATTGGCGCTAGCATGGCACAACGTGGATAAAGTATGACCGAGGCTTGGCAATCAAGCACGGTGCAACACCGGAATGATAACATCATTTTATGATTGATCAATGTCTTTTTCCAATGGAGCCCCATCATTGGTGCAGAAATGGCAATGAAATATACAATCATTGGCAAACAATAGAAGGATTTGTTTATCAATTTATCATGTTGCGCCAATGATAAAACTGTGAAAAATAATTGACCGAAAAATATATAAAAAGTATGCGCATTTCATAATTTTCAATATACGTGATTTGAGATCTTATTGTATCTTCCTCATTTATCTATAGAGAATTCGGTGTTTTTTGTCGCTCAAGGAGCGCTCTGGTGTAACCTGTAACAAAGAACAATTGAGTGTTCTTCCAGAGAATTATTTGAGTCTCATATATTCCTTGTATACATCTCTCACCGTTCACGAGAAACACTCGATCGGTAACTTAGCTAGCTATTTAGCCATCAAAAGTTAAAATTAAGGAGCATGCCAATATTGAGCCATGCTATTACCAATGATCGGCGCTGCACTGAAAACTAATTTTCATCCAGACCAGACCAAAGTTTGTGGCAATATTCGACTACGTTTCAAATGGTCCTCACTTTCTGAGCCAAGCAAGCGCCAAGCCTGGCAGAACAGTGTATCAATGGTGGATTGACAATCGTAATTCGTTGAACACCGATATCGGCGCGACATCATATTTGTTGTTCATTAACATTGATTATTCATAAATTGCCAAGTCTTGCGTGTCAACATTGCCCCAAGCTATATTCTGTTGCTAGCATTTCAACATTCAACAAACTCCGATTCTGGTAGCGACACGGTATCGTTTGACATTGGCCAAAGACTGTCTGCCTACGCAAACCAAAACCGTGAGGAATGCTTCCAACAGTTGGTGCCAGTTGAAAGGCAGTTATGATCCTACCTAAGTAGGCACAGTTGTCTTTGCCGAAGTCTAGCATAGGTAGTTGCTATTTCCAGGTACTAACCAGCTAGTGACTACTTAGGAATTAGCTCAATCTATTCAATCTAGATAGATTTCTACTGAATATTCTTCGAAACTTAGTTGTGGAATTCGAGAACTTCTATGACACTTTCCAGAACTTACATGGCAAATTTAATGAGTCAATCTCATGACAATCGATTTGAACTGCAGTTCCGATTGAACCACTTTGAGTTTCGAGTTTTGAGAAACCCGTATGCTTCAGAACTCTTCCGTAAAAGACGAGAACTCCGAATAAATCTTTCCAGAAGAACCATAACAGACTGAACAGTTAGGGATGGATTCAAGAACCAGAATTTTCTCGATATTCTCTTGTCTTGTTTTAAAAATCAGGAGCACAAGAGTCGGCACGAGATTGAGACTAGGACTTCAGTCTCCAGATTAAAAGTCACACAATCTCGAGAAAAAATCTTTGTCGCAATGCTGGGTTTCAGTCCCAGTTCATAAAATTATTGATATTTCATCAGCAATTCCACCAGTTCAGTAGTTTGATAAAATTTCATATGAGCGACGTGAGTGACTTCGACTTTTGCAACGACTGTCATTGACAAAAGTTCTGATGGAAAACGAAAATTCTTCAAACCCATAAAATGACTGAAAATTCAACGTGGGTGAAAATATTCAATACACAACCTTGAATAGTTGAAAATTGCAAAAATAAAATGAGAAGATAGAAGTAGTAAAAACCTTTTCTTGTTACTGCCTGTTTTATTATCGAGCATCAAATTATTGAATTCTAAATCGTTATTTATAAAATTCAACTTTCTTCGAAGTGGATTTCATCCATGAATGGATACGAATGAACGCTTTTAACGATTCGTCATTCAACGAAGGTCCATGAACAGTCATTATTGATGATTCGTTTGAAAATAGACGATCTACAAAAAAGTCTCTTGTCAGTTTTGTCAAATTTGGAGAGTTTTTTGTGGTAATCCTTTCATCACATGAGAATATCTTCCAGCAAACACGGTTGCAGGTGTTTGAAAGGGTCGGTAACGGTTATTCAATGACATTGAGGGACCATTAGCAGTCCATTGAAATGCCAGTAATCATCGTTTTGTAGGGCTGTTTCACCTGGGGCTCTTGAAAGCTCGAGGTCGTCATTGAATTCTGATTGCCGGGATTTTGTTTCTTCACATATAAGGAATCAAAACCCACAATGTCATGATCTCCACTGTTATTTTGAAATGTATGTTTGTCCTGTTCTGTAATTTCTTCGGCACAATATTTATTTTGCAGTATGTACAAAGATTTGTCGATGGTAATGTCCTTGAGTTCTTTTCCCCAATCTGTCGAATCGATAGCCTCTAACCCATGCCAAGCAATGATACCCTAGTAAAAAACCGGATAATAATCTGAATCAAATCTGGATGGAACTTTCCGGGTGTATCCGGGTTCCAATACGGATTTTGCGGTGATTCTTCATCCGGTTTCATCGGGATCTCACCCGGGTTTATGGACCAGATACCTTTTGAAGTCCCAAATGGACCCCAAACGAGAAACGGAATGAGTTTTATCTCAATTTCATATGGGATTCCGAAGAATATCTAGTATTGAAATCCGCATAGAAACGGATGAGGAATCCGTATCGTAACCCAGCTACACCCGGATGAAGTCCCGGAAAGTCCTCTCCGAGTTTGAATCAGATTCCTATCCGGTTTTTTCACCAGGGTTAACTATCCCATAGGGACACAGACCTTCATTGAAACACTCTTTCCGTAAATAGGAAATGCCAGTTTAACATGAAACATTTCTCGATTTTCGTCAACGTTTGTGAAATCAACTCGTGAGGAGTGTTTTTCAATTTTGAAATATGTCTTCATTTCCTATCGAAACTATACGGATTTCTGGTTCAACAAAGCTCTTCCTCCCATTCAAGAAAATGCCTGAAATTTGTCGTTAATAATTTCCTCTTTTCAACTTCAAGCATTTGCAAGAATTCAGGTCTGAGGAATCAAATACAGGTGACTGGAGATCAATTCGGAGCCCATATCGCGGAAAATTTCAACAGAACTTCTGTATCGATCTTCAGAATATTCAAATTTCCTGGGAGAAAATGTAACTTACCTGCGGAAGAAGCTCCAAACATCATTGTATATAAATTTATCCTGCCAAACTGCTGCGAGGAAAAATTATTGGTCGAATATCTAATACGATCTCTCCTCAACTTAGTCGACCTACATCTAAGTTTCCAGGTCACCAACGCTGTGAAGGTATTCGATGCCGTATTGCAAAATGTTGGAATCGATATGTAAATGCAATCGACGAATTCTCAGATTGGTTGGAATTACGTAAAGACTATCGGAGAGATTGGCAAGAGACCACGTTGAAAATCATATTCCTCAAGTTCGTGGAAGGAACTCAGGAAATTGTACTTCCAACTTCTCTCTGATATGATTGAATATAATCGACGATTTTAATTCATCCCCTTGGATGTGTGGTATCACACAGTCATCGCAATTATATCTCTCCTCTCTGGCTAGATTTTCCCCAGACGTTGTATTTGAAGTCTCTGGGAATCAATAAAAAAAATGTCGACCGAGCATCCAATTATCAAGGATATGCACACAATTGAGTGACGTATAGGTAGTATGCGAACGCGTGTTCATCGATAAGAACTTTTCTGAAGATTCGTCACGTCGTGGATCATCGAAACCGAAATCGTATAGCACGCGATGATGAGGTGGGGTACGAAAAGATCCTTGAAACGTTCCGATGAAGAATCCACCTCGATTAGGGAAATAAATACAATTCACATACGTATAGAGTTTATATAAACGTGAGTCGGGTTCATCCGTTCGTTACAGTACAACTTGAAATACGATGCACGCAATTTTCTAGGTCGCACGACTCAAGCAGGGAAGGTCAGGATTGGTTCAAGTCCAAGCCAGCCGCGTCAACGTCGACAACAACATCGCCACCGTTGTCTTTGTATTCGATGCTGCCGTGGTAGATCTATAATTAGCAGATTTTCGCGGAAGAACCACATGGCATGTGACTCTATGAATCCAAGAGGAATAGGGAAAGCAAGAAGAATTCTTTTTCCCCATCGCCACAGTCTTCGTTAACTTTTCAACCAAATCTTTTAATTGAATTTCAATGTTTCATCAAATTTCCACAGACATTTCTTTGGGATTTTGATTTTGTTGGTCAATTTTACGGTCTCTCGACATACCGTAACCTTTCTCAAAGTTGCCGTGGGAAGTTCTAGGAATACATTTTCTGTTCATCGAAGAATATCCTTGAAGAGACACTTCGCTCGATGAATTTGATGTGTTACACGATGGGCTCGTTGTTGAAGGAACACCCAAAATCCGTTTCATAGTATCAAGGAGAAAAAGTTTAGCTAGAACACGGACCGAGGACGATGTTTTCATGAATTCTGAACTCTCGTCATATATTTTAAGTTCGTCGAGAGGAAAATCGCTTTTCCCGGTACATTATTTTCTTCTTTCAAGGAAATGTATGTATACGTTGTTCTCGTCCCAAGAAATTCTGTTCTTCATATAAAAATATTGTTCTCGGAGTGGATATCTTGTTCTAATAGGGATTTGAGCATTCTCTCGGTGTTGATTGTAAACCGTGTCACGAATATCGCTCAATGATTTCATGGTTGATGGATTCTGTATGTCGAGGACTGAAATTCTAAGTCATTCGATTTTATTTATACACGAATCGATAAAACTAATTCTTTCAAAAGCTTTTGATAAGAATCTCGTGCTTTATTTGTACCTTGATGATATGATGAATAACCAACGAAACAGATGTTTACTATTCCCGTTTAGAGTTCTAGCAAATTTGGTACCTTAGGTTCTTCACAGAATGTTAAAGACTCGTAGACAAATTTCCAGAAATTTCATATAGAATCATACTGTGAGGATCTACCAGAAGTGCAAGGTCGACCTAGCTCCATAACGAACATTGGCGCAGCCTTGGAAAGAAGCTTGACTAACAGCTGGAATGATAACATCGTTCCGGCAATTACCGAGCTTTAATTTTGAAGCCAAATATATTCAACGATGCCGCAAGGTGGAGTCAATAGTTGGTTCTTATTTCGGTTCAAACTTGAATCGATGCTTGCACAAACTTTCACGATACCTTGATTCAATATAAATTTGTCAAGTTCGTGAAATAAACTTGAAATCATTTTCTCAAAGTACTTGAATACTTTAGTTTCTAGCCGAATACATGCGGAAACATTTCAATTATTTCTCAAAGGTTTTTTTTTTGTATCGCAAAAAAGGTAGATTGTACATATTCTACTCCCTATAGACAGGGAAATTCTGAATAGTAAGGGAAGAATAAAAAAGAATCAATAATAATTTGAATAATGTCAGGCTGAGAGCGAGTTGGAAACGCTGGAGCGAGGTAAACGCTTTAATCAGATTCTCTGAGCGAAGGCACCGTAGGTAATGAAGATTTAATTAAGGCAGTTGATCAACTTGAATCGAGAGGAATTTCGCTCGGTTCATGATCTACGCGTTCGTTGTTGAGTCAACAATCAAGCGTGCACAATTTAATTCTTCCTATCACATCCTACATGTGAAAAGGTTTAATGACGTTAAAATAAATCATGAAATTCGGTGTTGGTTTTCTAGAATTTAGATTAGATCAAAATCAATACTTTAGTCGCTAATTCTTTTCTTTGGGTTTTTTTTTCTAGAAACAAGAGAACAAATAAAAAGAGAGCGTCCGGTTCAGAGGCTCATTAATGTACTGTGTATGTAGTCTTTATTGTTTAGATCAACAGATCTGTACAATCGAGTTACATAACTTCACCATAGTAGAACAAATGATTTTGAAAAATTCATACAATTTTACGATGCGTTTCTTATCCAAATTTTCCAGTAATAAAGGCTAGCAGCCTCCCTCGCCTAGCTGCAAGCCTACGTTTTGGGGAAGTTCCTTTCTTTGATTGGCAAAAGTTGCGCATTCAGACAGTAAGTGAAAGAGACTGCCGTTTGCATTTCGTTCGTAACAGTGACATGCTGGGGAATTAGAAATGACATAAATTGGAGAATCTATAATAACTCTTGGCGCTATATCATTAAACAAACGCAAGTGAGCGATAAAGCTCCGCCAAGCAGGATTTATCCTTAAGAGTAAATAATTTTGAGCTCCCGAGTTCAAATTTGAATAAGGGTAGAGTTGTAAGGTAGACGAACACGTGATCCTGTTTGCGTCTTTCAAAAGAAGGGATTTGATATAAGCCTCCAGGATGGCATCCTCATTTCTCAATACACATTAGGGTGGTTCTTATTTCACTCAAAACAATTTGTTTCAGTTTGTTTTCATTTTCTGTGACTAACAAGAATTTTGTTTTGTACGGGGCACCCTCTAATTTTGTTCTACATCATGAAGAAGTCCTACAATATTTTTCAATAGAGATTCAGGGGTCGCTACCGACGTTTGGAATAGGGATCAAGAATGCCTATTGAGGACGTCGGTAGCAACCCCTAATTTTTTTTGAGAATTATGTAAAAAATATTGTAGGACTTCTTCATAATGTAGAACAAAATTACAGGATGCCCCACACAAAAAAAACTTTTTTTGTTGACAACAGAAAATGAAAACAAACTGAAAGAAACTTTTTTGAGTCAAATAAGAACCATCCTAATACACATGTGTCGAATAAGGAGTCCCAGGTGTCTAGGGCGTTGGCCGTGGACAACATTTCTTTCACTCCGAGAACCCAGTTGAATTTTTTAGAAGGCCTGCCAATGCTCGCCAGTTGCCTCAGTTTCTGGAAACTGAGTTTCGTTCGGCATATTGAGAATCTTCTCAACCCAATTGAGGACTAGCTCGAAAATATGCACAGAAAGAGGAAGCCTGTCTATTTCCGTTCTTAATGCGTAATTAGGTGTATTTTTGGATAGTTTCAAAACCTTTTTGAAAAATCTAGTCTGGGTAGTCGCTAATCCTTAATTCATATTTCAAATTAGAATACAGAATTATCGGTACAATTTTATTTCGGATTTTTTAATAGTATAGTGAATATTCTCTTAAGAATGAAAAATTTGGTTTCAATTTAATACAAGAAGAATAAGAACAAAATATATCTATAGATTTCAGAAAGGTAACGAAACAATAAGACTGAATTCAAGCTAGAAACTATAAATAAAAACTTATAAATCGCGGTTTGCTAAAGTGCATTTGTGAGAGCTTTTGAAGCACGAGGATTGTTACGGCAACATTGAACGAAAAATTTGAGTTGCCACAACTGAAATGATAGTTCCCAAGCAGCACCAGAATATACTATGAACGTTCTTCGAATATTCGAAATATGTTCTATGCACATTCCAATGAGACCGTTATATAGGTGCTATGCATATTTATCGAACGTATGTAACCGAATATACGACAGCACGTTGATTGAACGTCCATTGAATGTATATCGTAGATTTCGAATGTACTGCGTACGTTCTAAGTATATTTAAAACAGTCTCATTCGAACATTCTATGAACATTAATTATATGTTTTTCGTATCTCATCCGTACATTCTACGAACGTTTCTACTTCGTATATACTTTGAAATTCTGTTGCTGCTTGGGTTGTGACAAGAATTTTTAGTTGGAATAACTAATACTTTCACGAGACAAGAACAGTTTTTGTTCGATGTCGTATTTCATCAAGTCTTTTGCCAGGATAACTGAACAATTCTTTCAGTGTGATTGAAAGTATAATTATAATAACATAAAACATGATAATTAAGATTAATTGATAGGACTTATGAGTTCTGCACTGTAATATACAATTGTGGAATTTCCTTCTAAAAGTGGTGGCGGCAAAGTTCCTTCACAGATGGGAAATCATTTATCATAATTTGGTGGACTTTTCCTTCATTCATAGAGGATTCAACACCCAAAAAACAAAAGAATTACTCAAAGTAGTGAAAAAGTCCCTCATTTTTGATGAAAAAATAATTCCCCCAAGATGGGGGGACGAAATCCACCAACAGTGTGAAGAAAAACTCTCCATATTTTTTACAGTGTGGTTCCACAAACCAAATCCAAATCCGCTTTGAAAGTTTTTCATTTCATCAACTAAAATTTTTATTTTCCCTTACTCTAATGTACTACACTGTCAGAAATATCTGGAAGTTTTTTCAATTACGTACATGAAATCAGGTTCATATACATTCTGCATTAAATTTAATGTACAAAAACATGAAAAGACTATAGATTATGCTATAGTTTACATTAAATTTCATGTAAAATGTGCATGAAACTGAATTAATGTACGTACTTGCAAAAAACTTCCAGTAAAAACATTAAAATTAATGCAGAAATTTTTAACAGTGTAGTTGATACAACTAACGGGTCAAAGTTACATATCTTTAGTGCCATCAATGAAAGCGTATAAATAAATATTCTATTGTTGTCGCAACTGATTATTTTATAGACATGTGACTTTATTTATAGTTCCTCGAACAAAAAAAATTTGTTGCACCAACTATTGTAAGAAAACTAAAAATTCTGCGAATAAATTGTAGCTAGTGGAAATGAATCATATATGACCCATATTTGTTTGTAGAAAAAGGTCAAAATTATACATGATTCATATTTGATATAATTATTTGCCAAAAATGGATCATTTCATGTCCGATTCGCAAAAAGTTCATGAATGCGTGGATTTCATTTCAAAATTAACATTCAATGAATGTCCATATTAGTGTAGACAATTCATTAACGATCCAATCATTTTCTAGATGATATTATGAATAAAATTAATAAGCAAATCGAACCTTAATTGCAAGGAATTGGAAGAATTATTGCTTTGTCATTTATCAATCCATCGAATCGAATAATTGAATATCTCTTGTCATACGGAATACTATTGACATTGCTTCTATCTTTCGAGTACTCAATATTTTTCTGCATGACATGATTCGATTACCGTCACATAGTTATGAAAATTCTTTCAAAATTAGGTAAATTCAGTAATCTAACTAAATTTGTAACATTATATTGATCCCATCAAAGTTCGTTCCTCCCTTGTTTTCAATTGGAAGTGGGAAAATATACATAATTAATTTGCGTGATATCGCCGAAAATAAAAAGAAAATGTATGCCAAACAAATAACACAATTGGTGTTGAAAACGAAGGCAAATTTCTTTTCTTGAATTGCCAAACAAGTGCCAAATTTATCAAACCTCATTCAATATCTCGACCAATATATAAAAGTCAATCAAAATTCCAAATAATTTCAGAATAAATTTGATTATGTGCATGTATTATCTTCCTTTTCTAGTTCAATTTGAGGAGTATTTTAATACATAGAACTAAATTACACAAAGATATGTTAATTTTATTTAATTGAAAGGTATTATACATCAACTATTGGTGTAGGCTAAATTAGTTTCGATTCAATGTTATATTTTTACAATTGAGTCAACATTTATTCTTCACAATATATCCAGTTCAATCTTGCTTATAGTAAGACTAACTTTAATTTCGGTTAATTTCATTAATTAGGAGAATAACAGAGTCCCTAGGTGTTCTGATGCCACATAGAGAGAGAAGAAATTCGCTGTGGCAGTGAAATTTTGGCTGGGTCAGTAATTTTTTAGTAGAAATGTAGAAAATTTTGCTAGTCCAGCAAGGATTGCGATTTTAGTTATTCATGTTGCTCCCTCGGCAATCCAGTTAATTGGGTTAGCAAAGAGATTTGCTATTCTGTACATAATACCTCTATTCTCTGCGTCAGCAAATTTTTATCTGCGTACATAGGGAATAGTTTTGTGTATTAATGAACATTCCATGAACTTCAATACTAGTTTACAAAATTGAAAACATCTTCTGCCCACCATATCTGTGCGTCATTTCTGTATTCACTTAAACCTAGGGAACACGAGAATCACATTTGAAAATTTTCAATGTAAGCGTTTTCCGGATATCAGCGTTCGACATTTTTTTTCCAAATTTTCCAAGTTGTTCCGACGTTTTTGAGTGTATTTCGAGTTTTAATTGACCGATTCGCCTAAACGGCCGCTCAAATCGAAGGAAATGGAATCCTCTATAATTATCCATGTGGAAATTGCGGGACTTGACGAATGACCCAGTACTGGCGAGTTTGTATTTGTCATACTTCGGCCAAAACAACTGTCCCCCGTACAGTGCCTTCACTCTTTTTCAACTGACACCAATTGTTCGACGGTTCTCAGACGGTATTGGTTTCCTTGGGCAAACAGTCATGGATTGGTACTGAATCAAATCGGTTGTAGAAAAACGAAACCGTGCCAGTACTGGGACAGAGTTGGTAATATTTTGAAGCTGCGCCAGCATTGACGCCACGTTGTCCCACGACAGAATAGCATTCACCCTTACACAACATCTTCGGATCTTTGCACATGAATTATTGATCAATATGATATCAATTTTAATCAATAAATTTGAATTTCAAAGTCAAGTCTTTCGTGACTCTCAAACATGGAATTGTATGGTTTTTTCAATTCGATGAAGAATCATAATGGATAATTGAATAAAATCACAAAACACAGTAGAGTTTCGAAGAATTTACAGATGTCTATTGATATATTCAAATCACAATAATTGAAACTGGATTCCCTCATTCATTTACCATTCCCTTCATTCACTTGTTATCTTATCTTGAGATCCTAATCTTTTAAAATGTTCTTGTTTTCCTATTTTATACAAAATTGACATTAATTCACGGTTATCTTACATTCATATCGGTGCTCTTTTTATGGATTATTTCACAAGACTTCGGAGAGTCCGAGTGTCGAAGTTCGTGAAAAAGAGTTGATCCAAATAATTTTGAACATCAGTCGGATTGAATTCGCTCAAAATGAAATTGTTACACGTTGCGATATATTTATGGATTGATTATTGGCTTTCCGTTGAAGGTAAGTGTCGAATCACTTTATTCGTATCGTACAATCTTGAAAGAAGCGTGAAGACGGGGGAACACATTTCTCATCCTGCGCAATGAAAAGAAGCTTTTTGTGCGATAGTCAGCGGTTTACCGAGGGGAGAAACACTTTTTCTCCTCAGAATAAATTAAATGAAAACGAAGAGGAAAATATTGCGAGAAGGAAAGATAAGATGAAGTATATTAATGAGACTGAATAGGGAATAGGGACGGGCCATAAAAAACAAAGGAAGCTCGAAAAACAGGCGGAATTCGGTGTCCATCTACACGGAGAGCCATTAAATTAGCTCTGGCAGCTAAATTTGAGTTACGACAGCGAAAAACTTGCTTTCATAGCTAATTTATTTGCGGTCAAACCGAAAATTTAGCTTCAGGAGCTGATTCGATGGCTGTCCATGTGTGCGCTAGCAGCCACTTCGCTGCTGCAGCAGCTGAACTATCTTTTCCCTATGTTTCGAATATTTTTAATTACTGCTTGAACAGGAAGTCCATATAACGAATGTAAGTTGAGGTTCATTATGTGAACTCTTTGTTTTCCCTAGGGTAGGCAGGAATTTACTCTTCATCTCATTTATCTTATCGTTCATTCATCGTAACTTGTAAAACTATTAGATTTCATATTCACAGACAATCCGTGATTTACTTGGGAGGGAACACGGAAAAAATAATTTAGCTGCAGCAGCTAAGTAGCTAGCACGGACACGGACAGCCATTAAATTAGCTCCTGCAGCTCAATTTTAGCTGTTACAGCAAAAAAATTTGCATTTGTAGTTAATTTATTCGTGGTAACAGCTGAAATTGAGCTGCAGGAGCTAATTTAATGGCTCTCCGTGTCCGTGCTAGCTACTTAGCTGCTGCAGCTAAATTATTTTTTCCGTGAACTGTATGTACAACTGAGTGGAAAGTTTCAATATGAAATATTGGAAAGATAATCGTCGACGAATTTTCAAAACCCTTGCAGAGAGATTAAAGAACGAAGATCAATAAATTGGATCTCAATTCCTTCAACTACTTCCAATGTAAACCGCCTATTCCTAATCTAGAGACTCACTACCTGAGATCAAGATGCCCAATTAAGTTAGTTAGACTCGCTGGAAGACACGAAAACAGGTTAATCATAGATAGATTTCTATACAAGCTGAACCCAAAAGAAAACTGCACTATTTGTAACCTTAACACGAATGAGGATATTGAACACTTTTCATTAGTATGTCCGATTGATAGCTCCATAAGATCTCACTATCTAGACCCTTTACTGAGAAAGTCTGGAATTGACACAAGAGAAAAATCAGTAGTATCAAAAATTCTTGTTAAGCTTACATCGAAAAAACGAAATTACGAAATTATACAACTATGTCAATCAAGCCCTGAGAATAAGATCTTTTATCATCAATGAATGATTATAATTGTTACCACTAGATTCAGAAATACTACTGTATTGATCAATAATATATCTGTACATGGCTCACCTCTTGCTATGAGAGATATTGTATTCTCTTGATGAGCAATGAAATTATTATATTATATTATATATATTATATATTACACGGAGAGAAAAAATTTGCTGACGCAGCAAATCGAGGTATTATATATAGAATAGCAAAATTTTTTGCTGACCTAGCTAAAAATTCGCTGTCGCCGCTAACAAGATTGCTGGAACAGTAAATAGTTTGCTGTGACAGCAAAAAATTTGCTGTCACAGCAAAAAATTTCCTGCTCTGGCAAAAGGAACCCAGCAAAAGTAGATTTCGCTGGCACAGCGAATTCCTTTTTCTCCGTGTATATTCATAGACAAGCGCGCGAATCAATTTTGCATTGAAAAGCACGAAGAATATGAATCATTCTTTGTTTTGGTTCCCATTCGAAAGAGCTTTCGACGATGTTAAAAAAATGACACAAAAGAATCATCGTTCCAACGAAATTATATTTGTTTATTCTTCCTCCCAAATGATTTGCTTCTTCATCGCCGTGTAAGATTTCAGCTTTGAGGATGATCAATTATTCATCACCTGGTTCCTCGTGTTGGCAAGGATCAAAGGCAATGAAAAATGAAAGTGTAAGAAGCTCGAGCGGAAGAAGAATGACCAGTGAACGGATTCGCTTATTGCCAGACGTAACAAGGAGCCGAAAGCCAGCCATCCGAGCTGAATTGAGTAGCAGTACAGATGGGAGATATAAATGTTGGTCACTAACATCACGAACAATCTCATTGTTCGTACCATAAAAATTCCCATATTTCTCCGGATTCACATGATTGCTTGCTTTTGCAGAAAAAAGCAGAAACAGACGTGAGAATGAGTCGATTTAAAAATACTCCACATTCTCCTGTGCGTGCATTCAAAAACCTGTTCCGTACAATTATCTTTATCTCGATGAGAAATATTATTGTACTTATCTTTCGTTGACTCTCCGTCAACTCCGCATCCGAGGTTGAGTCAGATTTCATGTCAGATTTGAATCGGAAGATTGGTTGCTTCGTGGATATTATCAAATAGAGACAAACGATGTGACCTTATTGTCAACGTATATTTTGCACCGCAGATCGCGAGAAGCATATATCCACGTGTATTGTAGATCCGAGGAGAAGATACGCATGCAAACACCCTGAACTCTGTCTCCCTGCAACCAGTATCGCATAAATAGTGGTCCATCAATTTCGTGGATCCTGACATTTACGAGGAGGTCGTAAAACTCGTACGGCGTGTAATACGCGACCCACTATACCTACAATTTCACTTCACGTACTTCGATAGAATTGAATTTACATAGAAGTGTTAGAAATTATGCGATTTTGAAAACCTTTGAAATATTTCTCCAGCGGATTCTAAGTAACTGCTGCTTAATTGTACAATTTTGAATTTGACTGGACCAATTGGATTGAGAACTGGAAAGCCCCAGATGAGTTATAGTTACCGTTTTCGCTTGATCAAATAAGATTCACTTCTCCATACAATTTTAATACCACGGAGTTAAAGAGAAGTTGAAGTTTGATGATGAATAAAGATTCGTCACGTGCCACGTTCGATGATAAATGGATTCTTTTCGTGTTGCACGGTCATGCACTTTGAAGCCAAACTTTGTTGTATACGTTGATTTAAATAAACGCCTTTGCACGGATCTGTTTCGAGTTTGAACGCGAGGGTAACAGGAGAAAATTTAATGGCACAAACCAACAAGGGAAATATAGAAGCTCGATGCTTCGGGGCACTGGATGTAACTGAAGAAAAAGAAGAAGGAGAAGCAAAAGAGAAATAAGAAAATATATGCGGCTAATCCTCCTTTCTTCCGATCTTTCACGAGTTTTTGTGTTATATTTAGGTTAAGCTCACAGTCGACTGCAAATGATAATATAAAAGAGGATATAACTGGAACAACAAATGAACTTTTTTTTCTATACTACTCTTTCAATGTTTGATATATATACAGTCGGATGAAATTCACTTCTCGAAATGTTAAAGATATTTTAAATATCCGGCATCCTCTTTCTAACGTCGAAGTTCTTAGCGATCAGGTTATCCATTCAAAGTCATCAAATATGAAACTGATTTCTATGAGAGAAGAGGGGAAATGTTTGATTTTCTTTCAGCGAAAGGTTCGTGTCATTTGTGTAAATGATGTCTTGAGAAAGAAAAATACAATTACGACACAATTTCTGTCTCAAGATATTTTTTAAACAAGTTGAGGATGTTTTCTGCTATATGTTCGAATATTTTTAAGAGATCCACAACACCTTTTCGGTCTAAAAGACATCTTTTGGACATGTTTTAGACGTCTAAGAGGTATTCAAACTCCATAGATGAGACGTTTTGAATTTATTTGAAAGAAATTCTGAGACATAAGGTGAGACTCGCGTCAAAGAAAGATGAAACAGTTACCAATAATTATTCCAATCTCCTTTGATATCAGAACGATCGAGATAATTTGAGATTATAAATGGAATCAACGGAACGAAGTGGAACCTTGATCATTCAAACAAAATCAGCAGAGATATATATCGAAATATGCAACGAGTGCTGCACCGAGACCGATACCGAGACTAGTTCCGAGACTGAGAGAATATCTTAGTTCTCCTCTTCAAGGAAATCGGAATTCCAAGTGATTTTGTCGCACATTTTAGAACAGTAAATATAGATCATTTTTCAATTTGAGACAAGAGTCTCGTGCAAAGCCCTAATTTCAATAGACGATGGGTGGGAATCGGATGGAGGAAGACTCGACGTTGAGGTTACGAAGATACGACGGAGAAACAGGGGTGGCCTGATCATGCAGAGAATGTGGAAAATTCCATATGTAGAAATTTTGGATGTTGAATAACCACGGCCTGACCAGACATGGCTGATTTCCTTTCGGGTTCTCATCAGGCTTCGTTACGGTTTTCCCTATTTTGCTCGATTTTATGGAAAACTCGTCCGAACCCTAGTGTACCCTCGTAAGCGCCTTATAAGATTTTCCTCATTCACGGTTTCCGGATTCTCACCTGATCAGGACCTTATTAAACTTTTTGACTCGTCAAGAACTGGTCAGAATGGTTTTTACATAAAAATTCAGGAGTCAGTTTGCATTTGGTTTCAATCAGGGCATATTATAAGGGTCAGTTCTTACCAGAAGGGTATTTCTGAAAGAAAACGATCAGTTCTAAAACGTAAAAACAGTTGGTTCTTAAAAAAATGACCTAATTTTCAGTGAGATTTTTTCCTCTTCCTTTTTTTCAATCGAGTATCCAATATTGCCCTCACTGGTTGAACGGATCGATTGATCTTGCACAATGTTCTGACCGAATCCTATTCAACCATTTTCAATGAGATTCAATCAGGTTAGTGTATTTTTTCAATGTAATTTTGATTGAACTTTGCCGAATCTAATTGAACCTTGCACAATGTTTTAACTAAATCCCATTAAATTTAATTTCGTCAGATTCTATGGATTTTTTCAATAAGGGCTGTTACAGAATGAGCTTCTCGCCTCATATCAAGGGGTATAGTGAGTTCAGAAGCGGTATTAATTCTACAAAAATGAGACTTCATGTCAAAAGTGAAATTAAAGAAGTACTTGTCACACAAGTGTTCTCATTTTTTTTTAGAAATCCAGTGTCCAGCGTTTCCAGGTTAGTTCTTGAATTTTCATAGAATACGCCCTGGCGTCAATCGCTTTAGAAGACTCAGCACAGTAACCTCAGCAACGCCATTCATGGAACTGTCTAGGCTCTTACGAGAATCTAGCCAAAGGCTAGCAAGAGCTTAGTGGCTGGCGAGAAACTTGTAAGGCGTTCAAATTTTGTGATTTCACTTTCATGCCTTCCTGTGCCACGCCTATTCAGGCCTGGCAGGTTTCACTTTTGGCACAAATAGGAAGAGTTGGGCCGAATAAGTAGTGTGCTTAAGAACATTTATACCATTGTGACCAAAATGTTTCTCTTCTTGCGATGGTTTTGGAGAAGAATGAGACGCTTTGGTCAAAACGGTGTAAGTTTTCCGAAAGGAAGAATAAGCCCTGCTTGAAAAATTTCATTGAACCGATTGATTCTCGTCGATTCCGATGCAGAAAACTGATTCAAAGTCATCGAGAATCATTTTTTAATGGATTTGAATCGGTTTTTTGCATCGGAATTAGTGTTTCGGTCTCGTCTTGTCTCGCCGAAACTGATCGGATCTAGGTCCTACTCTGGGAGTATTACTCTGGGAATTTATATTCCCGTTTTGGTCTCGCTTTTGTCTCGATAAAATCGGTATCGTTTCGGTCTTGAGCCGAGATTCTCGGTTCCGTGTCAAGATTCTTGGTATCGACAATGAATTATACGTTTTCGTTGAGACTCTCGACTTGACAGGTATCGTCTCGTATCGGTCTCGATCTCGTCTCGATCTCGGGGTCGATACCGAGATTAGTCTCTGTCTCGTCCGAAACACTAGCCGAATTACGTTTTCTCACGTTTCTTTATGAACTTTTATCCCAAATTACTATATTCTTCAGGAACTTTCACCCTATTTTGACCAAATACGTACCATGTTTCCCTCAAATAATTGAGAAAAAGAGGCGTCCTGGTCAAAATGGGGTGAATGTCCCTAACGAAACTCCAAAAAGGAACCGGATGAGTTCTGTCGGAATTTAATGCGGAATGCCGACTCTAATCCAGTACCAAAATCGGTATGAGATCTGGATGAAAGCAAATCAAAAATCACCGCGAAACCCAGATTTTCGTTCGGATACACCCAGTCATATTCATCTGGGTTTCATTCAAATGCTCATCCAGTTGTTTTTACCAGGGCTACAAACTGGATATTACCATGGATCAGCGTAATATGTACTTGTTTTTGGCATGAAAGTACGTTGTTAGAAGTAGAAAAATGTAATTCAGCGTAGTTCTGTAACCTAGACATTACCGTAGATAATATTACAAGGTCTCCAGAATGTTGCAGAATATTCTGGAAATATTATTAAGACATTTGTGCTATGTGGGTAGTATTTTGGCATAGAAATACGTAATTTGGCGTGAATAAACGTACTACCGCGTAATTTCAACATCTGAACATTATCGCACTTTTTAATCAACTAGGCGTAGTTCGGCGTAGTTTTCTACGCTTTTTTACGAGAGTTTCTCAAACGTCGTACTGAGGTGTAATTGTGTATAGATGTTGGCGTAATCAGGCGTAGTTCTTGACATAATTTGGCGGAGGAATATTCTCACAAGAGAAATCTAAAACAAGTTTAAAAGAGATCTGAAGACATCTTTCAGATTTTAGACATATCATTCAGTGGAAATCTTTCAGACTGGTGTTCCGGACGAGACTACGACTGGTCTCGGTAGCGACCCTCGGATCGAGACGAGACCGAGACCGATACGAGACGAACAATTATTTTTCGAGATCGAGAATCTCGACGATATCGAAATGTGTTGAATACATTGTCGAAACCGAGAATGGCGAGAATCTCGACTAAATCGAGGCCGAGATCGAGACCCGGTCAGTCTCGGCGAGACGAGACAAGAACGAAACACTATTTCTGACAATGAAAAATTCGTGATGTCTGGAAGCTTTTTAACCGGTGATGTGCGGTAAAATGTCAAGTGATCACTTAGTCATCGTACTATTATCACTCTTCTTCTCTTCCCTGGTCAGTTACACTGTAGAAAAATTAATGGTGAAATTTGCCTCCACAAAATTGTGGCAATAGAAATCCGGCAAGAAGGAAACTTCCCCTCAGGATTCGAGGAGTTTTCAGTGACTTGTTGCAGGATTAAACACTCAAAAAGCGAAATAGTTCCTCAAAAGTGTAGAAACAATTCCCTATTTTTTTTCATGAAAGAAATGTAGTAAAGAAACACACTCGACGTTGAGTCTAAATATATGTATTTTGTTCGAAACAATTATTACAAATAATTAATAAAAAAAATATTGTTTGACGCAACCGTTCGCTTTTCTCAACGCATCATGACTGTGTCTAGCGCCTCGTTGGCGTCTTCGTTTCTGTTACAATAGTACCAACTCTGGCTGTGTCACTCGTCGTTGCCGTTGGCTATTACCAACCTTCAAGAAAAAAGGATTATCAATAATAATTTCATAATTGGGGAATGGAATCCATTAGAGAAGTGAAAATGAAATTCCCATATTTACTACAGTATGACATATGGGTAAAATTGCATTTAACCAAAGACGCGATGATTCGTGCACATAGGCGAGGCCAGTTACTCAGTAATAGGGGTGCCTTATGACTATGATCATTGACCATGCGATTTTCGGGTAATAGAAAGAAAACAATATATACTTCCAATAATTGCGGGTGCCTGTGCACCCCCAGGCACCCCCTTGGCCACGCCTATGTTCGTGAATCCAAGAACAATTATTGAAAATTTTCGGGAAAACCAACTCACCAAAAATTAGTTGATTGGCTCTGATTCCTTATCCAGTGAGATAATTGTGAATTGAGTTTGCTCCAAAAAAACGTCCCAGAGAACAAGTTTTAGGTGAGTTGGTTCTCCGGTGGATTGTCCGTCACGCTCTTAAGGGGTGATATCACTTTGTGGACGGAAAAATTGAGGTTTTTTTCAAAGTGTAGCCATGAAGTCAACAAAAATTATAAATGTATGGGGTCTTTTGCGTATGAAAGTACCAGTCTTTGGGTACCATTTCAATCCAAAATGGCGACATGGTAGTACGGTCAAAATAAAATTTGTTTTCTCATGGTTAAAACGGGCGCACCGCTGCAGGTCACAATTTTCAATCTACAGCGAAGAATAAAAAAGTTCCTCAAAATATAGCTCAAAATCTAGCTATCTACGTAGGATTTTTCCGAAAAACCAATTTTGAAGAGAATGGCGTTATTTTGAAATTTTGTTTTTCGATTTTTCCGAAAAAATCGTCTGAAAATCGGTAAAAAAGCTGATATCGGAAAAATCCTACGTAGATTTCTAGATTTTGGACTATATTTTCAGAAAAATTTTGGTTTGTTGCTCTAAATTCATAATTGTGACCTCTAGCGGTACGCCCATGTGAAAGACGAGACTTTTTTTCAGTGCGCTGATGTGTCGTCATTTTGTATTGTAAAAATATAACAAAATGTGTTTCTGGTACTCAACGACTAGTACTTTCATATGCAAAAAACCCCAAATCCTTGAAATGTTCCTATCGTTTGTGGCACGTCTTAGAAAATGACTACAAATTTTTTGCACACAAAGTGATAATATTCCTTAAGTAGTCATACACTGTAAAAAAAATTTGCTGAATTCCAAACAAAAATGCTTGGAAATTTGCAAACTTGGTTTGGAAAAATAATTTCCAAACTTTTTTTGTAAGTTGCCGAACAAAAGTTTGTGAATTCCCAAAAATCTTCGTGAAATCACAAAATTTTTTGAATGTTTACAAACTTTTGTATGGTAATTTACAAAAAAAGTTTGTGTAAAAAACTGCCAATCTTCTTTGGCAGTTCAGGAAGTATATGTTTTACAGTGTAGACTTCACCGATTTTGGGCGAGCGGCCTTTGCTAAATTTGCTACTTTCCTAGATGAAAAATTTTTGTTGGATTTCCAATGAAATTCTACACAACCCAACAAACTGGAATGGAAGTCAACAAAACTCACAAAAATTTATTGAATCTCAATCTAACGGACTACACTGTAAAAAATTTGGGGAATTTAGTTTCACACTGTTGGTGGAAGTGGGGAAATTTTTCCACCACTTTGAGGAATCTTCCAGCAATGCAGAAAAAGTCCACCAAATTATGGTGAAAAATTTTTCATCTTTGGTGGAACTTCGCTGCCACCAATTTTTGGGGGAAAATTCCACAATCATTTTTTACAGTGTACACGGTTGAAAATTTTGTGTATTTTTAACACACGTGCATGTTCCAAACGGTCTACTCACGGTAATTAACACAAAAGGGTTGAATTTATATTGAAAATCTGTCAATTTGACACTCGTCCGTGTTGATTTCCAACACGAATTTCGAGTGGACCGTTTCAAACACAAAATTTTTTACTGTGTAGGTAATTTTGAGTTTCGTACTAATTTTTCAATAAAAAATTAATGGGCGAAAAGAAGTTCAACAAAATTCGATGCAATTTTCCACCGAGGCTGTCATCTTTATCAATTCCTAATCGAATTGTTGAGATTTAAACTCCCGAATAATTGGTATACGAATTCCAAATGTTCGTAACGAATCGAATTCATCTTTATGGGTTCGATTCGATTTTTATTCGCTATTCACACATTTCTAGGCAGAATATTTTGATAACACATGCAGTAAGTGTTGTTTTCGTTAGGATTCCTCAATCACTTAAAAATATTTGAATTATTTTCTATATTGAGGTCATAATGCTGTTGATAATGAATCTGATGAGGTTTTGTTATGCATATGCCAACACTCCAAGTATTTTCATAATTTTGATAAAGCATTGAAGTAATTGGATTTGAATGAAACTTTCATATCTATAAAGTGCCATATCTACATACAATTTTACATTCCCAGTTGAACGAAACATGGTCCACTCCTCGTATATGTTTTTAATTCATGTTTCTTATAGATCAATTAAAAGATGTTGAATTGGCATTTTTTAATAGACCCTGACCTTTTTGAACTCCAGTTATTCTCTCCTTTCGGTTTATTAGAGATCGGAATGATAAAATTCATTGATTTTTACTTGGCCATCTGCCATACGTATCACAGCAGACCTCGCGAAGAGTCTGTAGAAAAATCATGAATATCGAAATTTTGTTCTATCCGTGGTATGATGTAAAAGTATGTCGAATCGTTCAACGTTCCGCCCAATACGGACCTGGAATATGTATTTGTAACTACGTAAAAAAGAAACAACGCTTCTGCTCTGCCAGTTTCGCATTTCATGTGATTTTTCGATAAGGGTTCGGTTGCTTGGCGTGCTTTGATCTTCAATATTTCTTCTATCTCTAAGACCGTCTCGTGATTTCATTTTCCATTCTTTATTCTTGATCAAACTTCAAACGTGACATTGAGATTTCAGTTACGAGGATGCCATTGAAGTTTGAATTGTCTATTGAAACGGATGTAGCATAGAGAGGGTGATAAAATCCAATCCGACATCGATGACAATGGTTGAGTCTCGATTCTTTCCAATAACAACGCCAATACTGACTGCACATGGTTCCGAAAAAGGGATGTACGTTGATAGATTGTTGTTGTATTCGAGAATACAAATTTGTTCGCACAATCGATTCGAACGTGCTACGAGGGACAAACGGATTCTCTCGAATTTTGTATTATAAAATTCAGAAAAACTACATTGTGATAGTAATTTCATTCAACAGCTTTGAAATTACTGAACAAATTTCTGAAGTGGCAAATCACTCGCTAAGCCACACGGGAAAAAATAATTAGCTATTATTTGGGTAGTTAAGAATCAACTGCGGGAGCTATTTTTTAGCAGTAGCAGCAACGGCTATCCGAATATCACTCACAAATCCCGTGCAGTTACAGTTACGATTTTCTATTGCCGTAGCTAAAAAATAGCTAAAGCTGCAATTATTTTAGCTACATCGGTAAAAAATGGATGCCAACAAAGTGAGTAGCTGCCACAGTTATTTTTTCTTGTTCCGTGTAGCAAGAAATTCACTCTTTCGGCAAAATGAGATTTCACTGTCATAGTTGGATTTTCATCCCCGTGAAGCATTTTTTGTATGAGATTCTCTCTCCAAGCAAGAACCTTCAAATGAGACTGTTTTAAATAATTATGTGCTATGCACCTTCATAGAATATCTCAACGAATTTATCCAAAATACTCTCATTTGCACCTTCCTTTCGCATTCACAGAATGCTCGTGTCATATTTTAGAAGTTCTTATGCTACTTGGGTTACCGTGTCTGTTGGTACCTTGCGACAAATTTTTGCTTGAAACGTAATATACATTCAGACAAATCCAAACAAATCTTGATTTTATTCAATTTTTTTGTCTTCTCTTTTGATCGCGTACAATGAATTTCCTCTCGTGTACCAGTGTCTGACTTGTCACCGAAACAGTCACATTATTGAACTCTTTTTCAAACTGCATCCATAATTTTTCACCGAGGGTCTGTTATAAACTTTGCAATTCCTCCATCATGGAACTATAAACTGAATAATTTTTCATACGGAAATTTAATCAAGAAAAACACGTGCAAATAAAGTTCATTCAAAAGTTACAGCAGTTGGCTGCTAGTTTCAGCTTCAACCGCAAAATTCAGAACTTATTCTGCTCGTTTATTTTATATAATTAAATGAGAATGGTCATTGATCATTTCGAATGAATGGTTTATCGCGGGGGAAATATATATAAATTAAAAATTCCAACTCATATTTTTTCCCACTCTGTTCGTTGTAATGTATTTGACTCATCGCACGAATATATTTACAATGTGCACGATAAGCCGAGTGGGTGGAAATGATCTTTGACTTCTCTTCCTATGGAGTTCTATGAAGAAGTTTGATATTTTACCTGGAGTATTGCCTGAGGTAAGAGACGTTTTGAAAAAGATATGACGAAGGAAGTAAAAAATTCAGAATGTCGTGATCGTTTCGAGTGGCAATTGGAGTTTCCGTGCAAGATGGTTTCCTTACATTCTTCTGAAGATTGGAATGAATCTGTAACACAACTGTACATATATTTTTGAATTGTCTACGTAATAATAACAAAATTTCTGTTGAAGAAATCTTCATCTCCTAACCATTTTATACAAATTGAAGTTTCTTCCTCTCCTGAAGTGAAATGGAATGCACTTTTGTTCTCACATTTTCACGAATTGAGAATGATATTTGAAGAAGCGATCTCCACCCACGTGAGAATATTTTCAATTTAGTACAGACTTCATATCGTTTACTTAAACGAATAGAAATTTATTTTTTGGACCTTGTCAGGTTAACTTCGAAGCTCCTTGGATCCTAACAAGGATGGTCACGCTCGACGACCGGCAGATCTTATCGAAGAGATCAAAGTCGATAAGAATTGAGATATCAAAGAATGAAATTGGATTCACGAGGTTGATGGAAAATTTCTGTAAGAAATTCTGTAATAATCAAAAATTACTGTGTTTTCTGTAAAATTTGAATTTTCACTTGTTCATTGGTTACTAATTTCAAAGCAAAGGTTTTTGAGTCTGACAATCAAGGAATTTGACACTTTTGAACTATGAGCAGAGTTCGCTTTGTTTGCACTTCTGAAAACTGCATAGAACTTGCTTCACTCGCATGACTGTGGATTGAATGATGCTCGCTCAAAATTTGTATTAAAGGCTCCCTATCCGAGTATAGAAAATTTCAAAATTGTATATAATTTACACATAATTTATATAAATTATTTATGAACTGTATATAGGATTATACTGGGTGTTTCAGAATTCTCTGCAAAAAACTTCACATGCGTTATTCTGCAGTCAAAATGCAATAATTTCCCATATTGGAAGATGGCTTAGTTTTTGAGATATGAGCATTTTTAGATTCTTCTCTACATCCAAATCCCTGCATGAACATTGTTCGGTACATACTTTAGCCTAACGCCATTCGATAAGTTGGAAAACAGCAGATCTGTAGGAAAAAAATTGTACTATACCGGTATTCTTTGTTTCGGAGCTACAATGATCTAAAGTCACTGGATTCTGATTGACTGGGAGCCCAAAATTTTCAAATCTCTATAACTTCGGATTGAAAAATGATAGGATACTTCAATTCTTCTCCAGAGATCCGCCTTCCTCTAACTCAGCGAATGGTATCAGCCTCAAGTATGTAGCATAGAGTGCTTCCGAGTGATTTGGTTTAAAAAAAGAAAGTCTAAAAATACTTATATCTTAAAAACTAAGGGATTCGGAAGAATGGTGGACCCGGGGTCAGTCAGGTTTTCACCCAGGATTCGCGTTGTCCTTCCAGGTCCTGCGCGGAAACCTTCAAGGTCTTGTTCAGGGTCCCTCAGGTTGCGGGCCAGGACCATTTAGGTTTCCACTTCACAATCTCCTGAGCAGTTCTAACCGGGAATTTTGTGGAGGTAAAAGTGGATTTGATAAAAGATTTCAATTGAAGGAAAAGAGGGGCGATTGTCGTTTGTCGGAAGAAGAGAGCGGTTGTGAATAAGATCGAAAAAATAACAAATAACGGTGCTGAGATTGAAATTGTACAAGGAAATTTTGTAATAAAAATGAAAAGAAAACGGATACTGTTATTTTTATTTGATTGAATCGATAAATCATCTACAATTTAAGGGAACCTGGACGCGACCCTTAAACCTCCCGCGCAAGACCTGAAAGGACGATGTAGATTTTTAGTGGAAATCCAGATCCGCATGCAAATTTTGCGATCCCATCCATCCGGAAATTTTCAACAGTGGTGCAAGGCTGACCACACGTGAACGGATATTGGCGGAACCTTGGGTGGAAGTTTGAATAGGACCTGGAATGATTAAACCTTTCAGCAATCAACGAGATTTATTTCTGACGCCTAAAGCAACGGTAGTGAAATATCGCCAACGGTGGCGCAGGAATAATTTCATCCACAGAGAAAAATAACGTAGTAAAACAGTGTTATTTCATCAAATGTCATCACAAATACTGCAGCGAAATATCTAGCTATGATAGCTAAAATCTAGCTGGTACAGCTAAACATTTTTTCCCGTGGGCTTTCTTACAAAATGTAGTAAGAATGATTGCGGTTGTAATATTCTATACCACATTTGAGGAGCATTTCTCAAAAGATGAGACTTAATGCTACCAATTCACTAGAACATGTTGTCATTTTTATTGTATTATTTTTCAAACTTGAATCGATGTTGTTTTAATACAATTTATCTCTTGCCAACGCAGTCTCACGATGATATCTCCATAACTCGATATGAATTCCTTACGCTTGATTTCCATGCTTGGCCCGTCCTCAGCACTGAAACAATCGATAAATTCTCACATACTTCTCCCATTCCATCACGAATGAATGATCGAAAATCAACGAGTAAAAAGAGACATTCGAATAAACCAAGATTTTCCGTTTGACAATTGATTAACGTCGCACATGTGCACGTTTCCAAGCACAACCTCAACCTGCCTCATGCATGCTTCGTGAATATTCTAAGATGTCACATTTAGAATGGTCATTACAATCACTTTGCGAGTTGAATGTATACTTAACCTTCCTGCGATGTTGAATACTTATAATTATAAATACAGTCACTTTTTTCCTTTTATTCTTCCTCTCCGAGGTGAATAAAAAATATTCAAGTTCGTTTATGATTACCGACTCATCGATTTCAATGAACTTTATAAATTTCGATCCCTTTTTTTTCGTTTCTCTTCAAATGCAGAATGAATCATCATGTATATGTACATATATATATTCGCATATTACGAACAACTAATGATGTGCATATCAAAAACAGGGATGAAAAAAAAAGAAGAAGAAGAAGAAGAAGAAGGAGAGCAGAATAAGAAAAAAGTCGCATGATTGGTGGTTAGCAACTCCCTAGGGGATCGATGTTTTCTCTTCCAGAGAATTCCAGATGACCTCGTCCCTCCCCGTCAAGGACAATCTGATGTACGCCGTTGATCGTCAGATCCTCTATATCTTCACGACTATATCCTTGGGGGGTAAAAACGATGTAGAATATACAATTCAATGTATGGACATACCCTCAATTGCAAAATAATATACTCCCTTTCGTACATTTGTTATTATCCAAGCAATGGGTTGACGTGTCTCCGTTAGCCTCCTTGTACCTCGTCAGGTATAATTTACTTGACTAGAAATCCTTCGTTCCGTTTTCAAGGTCATAGGGAAAACGATGTATCAATCCATTAGTTCTAGGAATGATTATTCATTTGCATTGTGAGCGAGCCAAGTAATTTTTCTCGAGATTGCTTGAGAAATCATTGATGGTCGTAGAAAAATTTCAAGTCGTGAGATGAAACGACAAGTATCTCGTTAAGACGTTACCTACCTCGAGGTAACTTATGTTGTCTAACAGAGGGGTAGGGGTGCAAATCGTGTTTTCACTTTTTATTAAAAACTTCATCGATCATGTACTTGTTCGCGTATTCATGTGTATCTGTTTTTATGTTGCAGGTTAGTACAATGATGCATTGAGTTGAATCAACGTACGGAGTAAGTCCTTTTCAATACTTTCATCATTATTGCACGGAAAATGCGATACAATGTTGACGTTGCCATGGGAACGATAGGTCAACATAGGAAAGATCGCCAAATCGCGAGTCAGCCCTCAATTCCTATCCCAAACTCGCGATGAGAACTAGAGCGAATGTTAATCAATTAATTTTTCATTCAGCTTTCACTTCAATTAGAGAAAGGATGAAGAACAAAATTTCTTCGTTCTTTTTCAAGAATAGTACGCTGTCGCAGAGGAGAAAGTTTGTTCCAAATCACCCTATATATGCACGAAAAATTACGCTTGATCGAGGATGAATTCAATCACACCTTGAGCGAGATAATATAAGAGATGACGATCGATCGAATCAGAACCGTAGAACGTTTCTATTCTTCAATTTCAATCTACGTTTGCGTTTGTTCTTTTTTTCTCTTCCCATTTCATCTTTCTGTCTCTGCTCTCTATCCCGAAGAGATAAGGGAATCGAAGATATACACAACCCATTCATCATCCAGAGATCATTCCAGTTCGAAGAGTAAGGAGGCAATGAAATCAGCTATGACCTACTTCCAATGCCCTTCTCTATCATATTTTCATTTAATTAAAATCTCATGCACCCTAGTTTTTCTTCTTTTATAATATAAAATATTGAAATATGAAAATTTTATTACGAAACTCTGAGAACTGAATATAAGAATTCCAAAAGTATACACCGTACCCCCCACAGTGCAGGTGTTACAGGATACACAGTGTTGTGCGGTATCGTTGCACCAGGTGCACAACGCTACCCCTCTATTACACGAAAAGCATTATTCCCTTGGGGTGTGTAAGTCTCTCGACATCTCGTTAATATAGCTTAATTACGATGAGAATATTTAATATACTCATATTTTTATTTTCGCGTGTCTGATACGATGGTTCGTGAACAACGCAACATTTTTTGTCTGGAAAAAACGAAGGTATAAAACGCAGGAAATGTGACAAGGATTGATAAAATTGAAGCGATATATGAAATAAAATGAATAGATCCTATATACGCACATGTCGGAACTTGAGCCATCTTCTTCTCGACTTCTACGATGTTGCATATCCTATTGTGGTTAGTAATAATCTTCCACGACGTGTCTCCTTCAGCTCAAACCACCGTCGGGTAATAAAGAGTTCAAGACGAAGATGAAAAACACCAATAACGTAGGTCTGTTATTTTTCATGGTTTTCGTTGGACGTTTCAACGCGTTGGGTTTAGTCGACCAAAGAATTACTCGAAAACAATAAAAGGAGGAAAGAGAGTGGTATTAACTTTTAAATTTTCAAGTATCTTCTGTGGAGCTTTTATGTCCGCCTACACCCACGGATACGATTTTTCTCTACTCTTCGGTCGATTCGTTCGAAGGATACATCGAAATGAGGCGGGAAATTGAAAGATCTTCAAAACTGTGCACAAAATTGTGGATAGAGTGTCTATAAACCTAGCTCGTACATCAGCAACCGGCGCCAATGCTAGGACGAAATTGATTGTAGTTTGTCGCTTAAAGGGGACCATGCGGAGTTCCTCGAGTCGAATCTCTCGGAGATTGAGATTCTCGGTCTTTTCTCGAAAGGTTGTGAGATGAATACTCGCGAGAGAGGGATGAAGTCAGAAACCAAGGATAAAACGAAATGAACTCTATTGAAAGTGGAACGAAGAAGGGAAAAAGAGGATTATCGAGAAAAGAAAGATTCGAGAACCGAGTTTAATCAAGTTGGATGACAAGGGAGAAGAAAGAAACAATGGCACGAATAGCGAATTCCGTTAATTAAATTCATTTTCTAGGTAATATTATATCTGGTTTTTTCTCGATCAAAGCATTTTTCTGTTATTTTCTGAGCGAAAGGATTCAAAATTCTACAGTTTTATGATACAGTGGTATTAATTTTTGAAATTTTCGAAAAAATTACAAGATGGAATTATTAGCGAGGGAATGAAATAAAAATCGAAGATAGAGGAGAATATTCGCGTATCGTGTTATCGTGGAGGAAAAAAAAAGACCGATGTGAAAAGGGAGAAAATTGAAAGGGGTTGAGAGAGAAAAGTGGATAATCCTGAGAATAGGAAAGAAAGATAGGAAAAGAAAGGAGTTGTAGGTGGATGGGTGGATGGGAGGGTGTTTTATGTCCGGGATTTTGCCGAGTTCACTGGCGCAATGCGGGGTAGCCAGACAACATGGCGCACCCTTCGCCACTCGGATTCTACTATACTTCTTTTTCCTCCTCTTCGTCGTCGGCCCTTTCAGCCTCTCAATCATGAGTTTCTGATTTATCAACATCAAATTTCAGGATATTTTCTTCCAATGATTTTCTCTCCTCGTTTCAACTCCCTGACGAAATATGTTTTTTTTTTGCGAAAATATTTTTCATCGCATTGATTTTTTCAAACAACGACTTCAGAGAGATGCGAGTGAGATGGATCATCCAATAATAACTCAAGTTCAAGTGACATCGATTGTTCTATGAAATGTTCAGGAACGAACAGTATCGGCAGTGATTCTGTGTCAATGCAATTACGTACAATTGAATTCATCAAGATTCATTGTCGTGAAACGAGTATTTTTTATTTTCATCAAAAATTCTACACGGTGGTTCAAAATCATTGTTCAACTAGAACGATAATTGAACATTGTAAACATTGTAATTTTCCATTCGAAGGAGTTATGAGAAATTGTTTTTATACTCAATTACCTTGGCCTTGGCCTAAAGAATCTCATATAGTACTCCAATTATTCGAAAGCCGAGAGATAGAGCTTTTTTTTGTTTCACTGTAAAGACAAATAATTTCACTGTCATTATCCTAATGACTGTCCATTTGGAATATGGACAGCTCGTTAAACAATATTCAGTCTTTGTTATACTTTTTGCCGTTTAAGAGGTGCTTTTTCTTTCGCATGGAACTGTTGTTCTTCGAAATCATTTTTCACGTTCGAAGAAATATTTTACTGAATTCTAGTAAGTATTTGTAGGTGGAGATTATCCTTCCCTGTGAATCATGATTCGACTCTTCGACGAAGAATATGGAATTCTTGTGATGAATTCTTATTTAGCGATGATTATTGTTCATCATTCGATGGGAAATAAAACTTTTGAAATGTATAAGATTCGAGTGTTGGGAATTCTCCTTCGATTCTGGGAATTTGAATGTGGGGAAATTGTTAGCCTGAACGGGGGTTGGATTTGGAGCAAGGTCTGGTGCACGTTGATGAACGGAAATTGGAATCATTCATTTTTGTTTGTTCATGTCGATACAGGATTTTCGTTGTACGAAGCTTCATTTTCCGCAAGATTCTCGAATATGGTGTCTAGTCTTGTTGCAGGATTAGGTCATCGGTCATCCACAGGGAAAAGAGTGATTCGTAACTTTCCATTTCACTTCTTCAAGAGAAAAGAGTTCGATAACATTATCCAATTTTTTTATTGAATTCTCTTCAGTCTCTTCTCAGATGATACAAAATGTCTGAAACATCTTTGGAACGTTCTAGAAATTTCTCAAAGTTATGTTGCGCTCAACATTGGATTGTGCTTCTTTTGAACCCTGGTAAAATATAGAAACTGAAACATTTCTTGGCGTGCATGTCACCATTATGATGGCATTATTGAGACATTTTTCTATCTGGGTAATATACTGGAATGATTACTCCCCAGATTATCGCGATCAGAGAGAGAAGTTCGAGCCTTACATGCCAGACAAAGATGAGGAGAATAAGGGGAAGAGAATCAGACGAAGATAAGGAGAATAAGGGCTAGAGGTTCGAGAGAAAAGAAATATTTTCACAATAGTATGTGGTTTGTGGGTATGTGGCTGACCAGCCTAAACTATAGAATATGTGGGGAGTGCTCATTCCAGTATGTTATAGAGTTCAATGGGATAGACCCATATATGTATATACCTAAAATGGAACACTTTTCCCATATATCTACCTTCATGGACTCGGATATCATTTTGTTCGGGTTCCAATCCGGTTTTTATCCAGCCTCAATTCGATTTCTATCATGAAGCTAGAAACTGGAAGCTAAAAATTAGCTCCTGAGTGATGTAATTTTCCAACAAAACGTCTGGTTCAAACTTTAAGCAGTCGAAACTTATAGTTGATCGCTACCCCAAGAGAACACAAACCTTCTAGGTCAAATTTACGTCCATTGTACGTACATTCGCGTTCATGGAATGTTCAATGGACCTTCAATTGTCCGAACGTACACGTTCCTTGGACCTTCATGTTCCCTTGGGGTACCGAAACGATTTTTGACATAAAAAACACTCAAACCTGGTTCAGTCAAAAGCTTTAAGAGTTGATTGCTAGATTTTGCTTCACGTTTGTATCCGGGTTTTATGAATTTGTTCGGATTATGAATATACATTTCTCATGCGGGTGCACTTAGAAATGAAGCCATTGACTTCAACTCATTAAGCGGAATTTGATATTGTCAGCATAAGAGGAGGAGAATGACAATGATTTTTCCCTGAAATTTGAGGAAGCTGGAATTGGACGAATCAAGCGAGAAAATGTTTCAATCCCCTCCTCAATTGCGCTGAGATTCTTCTTTGTGTACGCTTCCTACCAGGGACCTGTGGGCCCCAATTTTCACTTTCAATTTCACAATGGATACATTTCGAGCCTGATTTTCACCAAAATATCGTTCAATAATCGATACTGCGCCAATTTTGAACATCTCGAAGATACTCTATTTGCTGCTTTGAATTGTTAAAAAGCAAATATGGTGACAAAGTTGCTCGATTTCTTCGATGTTTTATCTGTAATCTTGAATGAAACAGCATTTCTACGAGAGTCCCTCAAAATTGTTGTAAGAACTGTAACAAAAATCTTGATAAATTCTGATGGACATTTATCATTGCTAAAAATTTTTCAAAAACACCTCGATGAATTTCGCTGGAATTTTTAGAATTTTCCAGAAGATTTAATTCATACAATGCTTTATTCTGCTCAAAGAATTGGATAGAAATCGGATTAAGGTCTGACATGAACTGGATTGGGTCTCGAACGGAATAATATCCGGATATCTATATATCCCTGGTAGAAATGTCACAAGTTCTTCCTTATGACTAATTGAAAAAACCTAGCGAGGCGCTAGTTAGTAACTGATGAGTTTGATCCAATTAGCGTTGGTTGGGCAAAACTAGTGAGTTACTCATCATTATTCAATAAGTTGCACTAATTAGTAATAATAGGATAAAACTGTTCAATAACTGCAACTTTTCACTGCGTGTATTCACAAAATGAAGAAAGATGTGGCGTTTCAATCTTGATGCAATGCAAAAAATATTATTCACACTTGTTATTAAATGAGGCAGTGTTGTTGCTAGATTCACTTTGAAATTGAAAGCAAATCCAACGACAATACTCTGAGACAGACCTTGCGAAAAATCTTCATTCCTAAATCATTACATGGATTAAAAGGACTCTCAAAAATTATCTGCTTACAAATCATGAAAAATAGAAACAATAAGTGCACAATCTTTTATGTTGAAATGTTGCTTATGAATTCAATTATTCCAGTAGAAGTCCAGTTAGTTTACTAGATCGCTGTGTTATTTCAATAATTGATATAAAATGATAAGGACTACGTTATAATACATGAAGTATATAAATTTTATTTGATTCACACTTGATTCTATAAACATTGTATTCGATGCATACTTCATTCTAATGGAAACAACGTTTGAACCCCTAATCTCTTCGATCAGGTCCTAAGAACAGCGAATGTATGGACAGTTTTAAATGAATTTCTTCGTTGAAGTAACAATGGATTACAGGAAATATTCTCTCAAATTCGTATTTTTCATGTGGACGCGATAATTATTACTCTGAGAGAAGAAATTTTCGTAAACAATAAAATATTTAATCGAATTGAGTCACAATGGAACAATTAGTTGATGTGAATAAAATTTCATCGAATCAATTGAATACCTATTTTCATCGACAAAATATTTCATAGACTATTGAAGATTTTATTGAATTAATATAAAGTTGATTCAACAAAACTTCATTCAGATCAACCAAGTATTCTATTGCTACACAAATTTCTCATCGGTTACTAATGAACACCGTGTGAGGTGTTGGTTGGTGCCTTATCAGTTACTAATAAACGCCATATGAGGTCCTGGTAAGTTTCTCATCAGTTACTCGCCAGTGCCTGCTCAGTTGTCCCGATTAGTCCTTCGTTGCTGAGCGTGTTACATCCCTCCCCAGTTACTAGTAAGTTTTCCCGATTAGTGCCCCATCAGTAAAAAGGATGAATGCCTCATAGTTCACTACCGGGAATTTCCACCAGGGTGGACTGCAAAGTGGGCAACGGACATGTTAATTTGGGCCCTATCTGAAGAGCAGCGTTTCCAGTATTCCCTAGAAAAATCTTCAGCATCTGATGATTGGTTATTTCTTGTACAACTGGCCAATCATATCTTTGATTTGGAAAGAAATGACCAATGCCAAAAAATCTGAAGATTTTTCTAGGGAATACTGGCATCACTGTTGAAGAGTTTGCGGTTCATTAGCCTAAACGGAAAAAAGTATGGTTATCGTAACGATCTGAAGTATAGTTAGAAGAGGAAGTGTAAGTGCTGATAATGTTGTCTCGCTATAGTAACGATATAGATGGTTCAGGCTGACCATCTATATCGTTCCTCGAAGGATCTGTTTCGTCATGGCAACAATACTGATATCCCTACACTTTACACAGTCATGATAACGATCCCGTATCGTTATGAGAACGATACTTTTCTCTCCATGTACGGTTTTATCCAGATTCGGATTCATTCGATGTGATCACATGAAAATCAACCCAAGTAGACAGCGATGGATCCAGAAATTGTCTATTTCTCTTCAATCAACGTGTAACAAAGGACAACTGGGGGATGGGGGGTGGGGTTTATGACCCCCTTAGTTGTCCTTTGTTACACGTCGATTGGAGAGGAATAGACAATAATTTATGGATCCACCACTGCAAATAGAAATGGTTTCATTTGACGCTCTGCTGGAAATGCCAGGCAGATCCGGACAAACATCTTGTCAGGCTTTGAACGGTCTTTGTCCCAGGAAATCCGGTCAAAAACTGACCAAATTTTTACCTGGTCTCGTCCAGAATCATTGGTGATTCAGGATAAAACTAGGTAGAAATTTGATTAGTTTTTGTCCGGACCTGCCTGGCATTTTCAACAGCCCGAGCAAGTATCGCATCGACACTGGCCAGGATCTTCCAAGCTTCTCGCTGGTGGCTAGACCCTGGCTAGCGCCTGGTGAGATTCTCGTGAGAGCCTAGACATTTTCGTGAATCGCGTTGCTGGGGAGGAAGTGCCTCGTCAACAGTCTAGTTTTTAGCTAACGCAGCGTTACATTACGAATCAATCATCATCTCTACCACCAATCTAGACCATCTTTACTTGGAGAACGCTGAGCTTGACTTTTCTTCATTGCCTCCATGTTGGTTTTCCGACGAGCAACCGTTCATCCACCGATTTTCCACCCAAGAGCAGTGGTTGTTTTGTCCAGGATCTTCGTTTCACAATTCAAATTCTGAATTCTAGGACAACATTAAATTGAACGTTTACTTTTCAATCGGAGACTCTTGAAGGATCTTTCTTTTCCCTTTTCTTTCTGATTCGATTGATCCAAGTACAAGGAGCACATATCACATTGTTCTTTCAGATACCCAAACAAAATCACCTCATCAAAAATGATTGGAATCCTTCAACGCGATGTGATTCGACCTTTGAATCCTGATCCCAACGATACACATCGTTACTCGAGTTATGCGTATCGGTATAACAAAGATAAGTATACAAAAAGAAGGAACAAGCATTCTCAAATAATGGAAGGAACATTTTTCTTTTGAAATATGTGATAACATTCAAGCGTGAAGTTACGAGATTTATTTTTGATTGGCGTCTCCTCATACTCTTATTCAGGTTTTATATTTGTCGTACTCGAAAATACTTATGGAACGTCGACCAAAGGGAACGATGTTTACATTAGTTGGAAATGTAGCTTGTTAGAGTTGAAATTTTATGATGACAATGGCGTCCCGAACAGGCACAATAGTTATCGTTTGTTCAGTGTAATATATGTATCTTTGATGCAGAAATAAAATTTATAGGCAGATTCGTCGTAAAAAGTTTATGTCACTCGCGTTGTATCACGGACGAAAGATTTGTGTCTTACGTGATGATGAGACCATTCAAAATACAATGTTATTTCTCTTTCCTTTACGATTATACTACGTGGAAAAAAAAAAGGATATATTATAGCTGATCCTTCTTGTTTTTATTTTCGAATAGTTGTTGTTTGAGTTCCCCTTCACGTGTCTTTCGGAATAACAATACCTAATCAGCTTTGAAATCTCACAAAATTTACTAAAGAATGAACAAAGAATATCTACAATTTCACATGAAATTGAGAGGTTGAATTTGAGTGGTCTCCGTTATCAGATCTCAGAATATCCCCACCGAAGGATCGGATCGTTACTATTCGGTAGTTAACGAGCACGGAACGATACCTAACGATACCGGAGTGATATCTCTGTTATCAATAGAATAATGCACTGGTATAAGATGTTATATACAAGATACATGACTTTTGCTTTACCTATTTCTGTATTTCACTGTTCCCTTTTTGCGATTACTTTTATCGCAGATTGATATACGAACTTGTATGTAAAGTTAGGCAAGAGAATCAGATCTGCCTACTTTTCTACCCTCGGAGAATCACGTAATTTATGGAGGATATCTATCTGTTTTGTCGGTCATAGATAACTATTCTATAACATAAATCTATACAGGAATGGCGATCGAGGAATTTATTTTTCGATTATTCTCTTATCGTTGGATTTATGGTGGAAATTCAATGAATGATTCCAATTATAAATGATCATTATTATTTGAAGAAAATCATAAAATAATCTTGTTTTCTCCGAGTCTGGTAAAATCTTTGTGGAACCATTCGGTTGATAATATATACATAACAACACGTGAAGGGGAAAACAATAAAGGCTCTTCATCCGTGTTCACCATCGAATTCATTTGAGAGGATTGGCAATTGTTGTGTAGCAAAGGGGTGTATACGCTTGATCGATAAAAGCGAATCATCGCCGGAGGAGCGAGAATGAGATAGAACGAAATGGATGCACTTTCCTAAATTCGAGCGAATCACTTCCGTTTCATGGTCCTCGCTCACCCTACGCGGTACATTTAAAAACGAAATTTCCAAGTATGTATATGTTCGGTAAATCAGATACCGATAATACACAAATTCGGGTGTTCGAAATAAAGTACATCGATGAAGCGAAGTGAGGGGTGTGCAAGGACCCTTCTTCTCTCACTCCCGAATTACCGTATAGATATATACATTATACACACACGCGTGTATACACACGACATCCCCACGGGCTGACAATCGTCTCTCTTCTTCTTCTTTTTCCTTTAGCCAGAACCTGCACTCGATAATGAGCAATTCGCTCAACCTTTCTCAGCCTTTTGTGTTACCTCCCTTTTATTCGTCAACTTTCGCTTCGCCCCAATCTTTATCTTCGTTCTCCCGTTTCGTACCCTGTTTCTGACCTCCTGGGAAGACCACGCGCAAACAAGCATACGCTTTGCCACGACACCATGTGCTCATTAGGCTGCTTTCTCTTTTTCTTCATTTTTTCCTCTTTTTCAGAAAGATCAGAGACGAATAGTTGAGATAAATTTGGGGACACCAGAGAGACTATATCGTGTACGCATTCACGTACATACACGGAGAATTAAGCTAATGTTTCGTCTATTGAATGTACCGATAACGACATTGACCATCGTAACTCATCGTTATGAGCACAAATAAGAGGGTGATATTCATCATCCGCATATTATACGGTATACAAATGCGAATTTGATAAATGATATTATTATAAATTGTTCGAATGTATACTTACATGCGGGGTTGTGTTTTGGGTGTAGAGTGTTTTTTTTTTGTCAAATGAAGGGACGTGTACACACGGACGCGTGAAGAGGTTCGATAGTAGATGAATCGTTCAAAGGAGACATCAATTATTTAGAGGACAGCCTCGTCGATTATTTAAAGAGTGGCTCGCGATGCCGGCTGTTCTGGAAAGGGCAAATCGGCCTCGTCGATTGTCCTCGATCATCATTATGCAGGCAGAGAACAACGAGTCGATGATGACGACGACTATTGCGCGCAATTAGGTATCTCGATGAAACTAGTTGGAAGATATTGAATACTGTGTATTGTAATATAACGTGAATGGAAAATTAACTCATCCTGATGTTTTATATACCGTTGGGATTCAAAACTCTCCCTCTCTCTCTCTGAGAATTTTCGCCCCAGTTATTTGATACTCTATGCGCGTTGGAAGGAACCAGGGTTGATAAATATTCAAATAAATCAAGGGCGTTCGTTTATTCTTCGAACCAGCTTTTTGTTCCGAATCATTCATATTTGTATCTACCATTCACGTGATTCTTTGTTCTTTTTTGTGAGGAAAAATACAGGATATAAGATAACGTTCGAAACATGCCAACTTATCGTAAAACAATTCCCCACATTCCACGTTTCTGAATGACTGGTATTCTTCGGACCGTTCACAGATAACCTTATTGTCCATTTTTGTTCCTATGTCGTGATTGAATTACATGTATTGGAATTGTATCGATTTTATCATAAAATTCTAATGTAACATGTCAAATTAGTTTCTTCGAATATCACCGAATATTCTCAATATCTCCTCGATGGAGAATGTTATTCATCGTTGTTCTTTTGAAATGAACTGTTGAAATGAGATTGGAAAAAGTAGAATGTGTGGTAGAAGTCCATTGAATTTGATCAAACATCAATTTTAATGGACGTTTTGAAACATGAGAGACATAATATTATTGATTGGGAACCATATTCGAACCTCTTCATCCAAAATGTTCGGAATTAAATTTCCAGCAATGATTGTCAGGTTGCTGAACTTTTTTCTAACTGAAAGTGAAGATCAATTGTTATAAAATAATTCGATGGTTTATTAGTTCAGGAGGATCAAGTATTACTCGATGATCAGAGGTAGCGGATTCAATCCCCACAAAGGAGATCCGGAGTTAAATTTTGATTCCGAATTTCCCATCAAGAGATTATTCTTTATTCTGAAGAACCTTGCGAGAACTAGTCCATGCATTCCGTCACCTGGGTTGAAAATTGCCATTACTGATAACTTTTTGCATTTTATGTGCTATACTGGGTGATTCATAATTGCCGTACACTTTCCTGAGAGCGGATTCTTGATGGAATTCTGGAAAGATTATTCAGATCTGATCCTTAGATCAGAAGATCTCAGCATTCTTCAATTTTTTGAGAATCCAAACACCTTGGAAGTACCATGTTTCTGACTTTTGAATCTAACACCATGCCCTGAGTCAGATCACGGGGTATCCCTGGAAAGAAATTAATCTAATTCAGCTTCCTCCGTTGTGGAGTTATAGCGGTCTGAAATTTGTTGCATCCCAGCCCATCAGAATTCAACAACTTCAAATCACTATAACTCCACAACGGAGGAAGCTAAATCAGATGTATTTTTTCCCAGGGGTACCCCGTGATCTGACTTGGGAAATGGTGTTGGATTCACAAGTCAGAAATATGGTACTTCCGAAGTATTGGGATTTTTCCAAAAATCGAAAAATCCTCATATCTCTGGATCTAAGGATCAGATCTGAACATTCCGGACAAAAATCTTTTCAGAATTTCATCAAGAATCTACTCTCAGAAAAGTGTACGGCACTTTTGAATCAGCCAGTAGATGTTTAAAACACCGCCCAGTTTCATCCAAAACCTCATGAATTGTTTCATTGGGACGCTGATACTGAGAATCCAATTCCTCGCATCGCACATTTCTTTCGTGTGTTTGTCATGATGGCATGAACGCCATTACTCAGGATATCTGCCGGATTACGAATGCACGTGGAGGTGCCTTGGAAGCAAACATAAAAAAACAGCCGTTTTTGGAACAATATACTGGGTCAGGGAGTTATGAAGGTTTGGGGTGGTGGGGTTTGGGAAATATAAGGTTGTGGGCTTACAAAATTGAGAGATTAGAGAGAACATTGAATTTTTCATTGGGAAAATAAACGCCAAGTCTATTTCTTCCTGGGTTATGGAGTTACAAAGTTATTTGATTATTGTGGTTTCAGGGTAATGAAGTTTGTTTGGTTTTTTGTTCAATATTGCTGAGTTTCATCGTTCTCAGCCTATTTTCTAAGGTTGAAAAAACCTTACGTAATTGAGGTTAAGTTTCAGCCAGGGTTGATTATATACAAATACGTAGATCAGGTCCTGGGAAAAATACTCTCGATGTTTGCTATGGAGCTGTGTTGTAATCTTTTCTCATTCCCTGTTGGTCCAAAGTTGTTTCAAGTTTTGAATTTTCTCATCCATCTAGTTCAATATATTTTGCCTCAGATACGTGCTCTGACAAGTCAATCTTCAAGTTGGATCTTCGACAAGATGCAAAATATTTGGAATTTCTCTGACACAAGCGTGTTAATTGAAATCAATTTCAGATATCCAGGGAACACTAGCGAACACCCCAATGGGCGACTGGATAATCTTGACGAATCCAAATTTTATCTAAAAAAGCCACGAAGATATGCCCGAAAGATGACTGAGATTATTCAATCCCCGCTGTTCCCTCAGTTTGAACGATAAGGCCCAGTTCAGTGTCCAGCGTTGAATCTGAGTTCTCAGCCCTACAAGAATTCCTTTCACTTCCCTCAGTGATAAGAGTTCTAGATCCCAAGAACCGTTGAAAAATGAAGGAATAATCAGCATTCCATTAGCACTCTATTGGAATGATTTTGAAAAAATTTATATCGATGAGAGGTAATAAAAAGTTTTCTCCGAAAGAAATACTCTGATCGAGTACCGAACGCGTCTCGACATCACGGCGCCTTCAGCATGGCTCTTACAAACGTAGCTTTAACCCCCCACACATACACACACTGACGTAACTACGTACACGTACCCAAGCGTGCGCGAAAAATCCATGCGACATACAGCCTCAACAATGTAAGGTAAGATGCGACGATGAAGAATACAACTCTCGAGCGCATAGCGATAATAGCACCCGTCCTCCAACCTAGAACGACACGTCAGGGCTGTTTGGATGAAATTACCCGTCGACTGGTTGAAAGATGTCACAGAGAAACGTGGAAATTATGGAACAGAAGAGTTCGTAGGAGGAAGTCAAGGGAAAAAAGCTCGGGAGAAGAATGAAAGGAACAAGCATGGAAAAAACAACAACTCGGAACGTGGTTTATTCTTCTTGGCGTTTTAACGACAAAGAACTTGAAAACACATCAAGTGGGTAAATTAAGAGAGAAAGAGAGAAAGGGTGAGAGTTTCTTCTGTTCTTTAATTTATTCATTCGTCTCTATGATGTTCTCGGTTATTTCGAGGATTTCCAATTCGCTGAACATACAGTTCTTCCTCACGGGCGAAAGAGATACTTCCAACTGACAGGGTAGATTTATAATTGGATGAATCATTCGTTTTTGGAAGTGTACGTTGGCTTCGTTCGTTCGCACGGAATTTTCGTTTATCGCGTATCGGAATTTTGAAAAATCTTCAAACAACTGTCTGGGCATTCTCTAATTATCTCGAGACTCTTGTCGAATGCCGTGAGATCCTTGAGATGACTGGAGAATGCTCGGAGGGATTTCTATAAGAGGATTTGGCAACTTCAAGATTATCTTCAAAGAAACAGTGTGTGAGAATCTTTGTGATACTTCAGAAGAGGCGGTACGATCCAGTCCCCCAGTGTGCAAGCACAATTTTTCGAACCTCTCGACTCTGGAGCTGCTCCGATAAGAATCGCATGAACAAAGATATCTCAATTACTTTTTTTACAATTAAATTCTATTTATCTGGTCGTAAATTTGAATTGTTCTCGGAATAGAGAATGATATTTCCATCAGAGAATTATTGAGGAGTTTTATAGAACTATACGTCAATTTACCGCTGTAAGGGTTGGCATCGTGCATTTGTGGAACAAATTTTTTAATTGAGTTCTGGGTCTCTTTAGAATAGTTTTATAAGTCCCGATCTTTCCCGGAAATAGTTCCATTGTTACAAGTGTATAAATTTGATATATTCTTTGGTTCAATCACTATGGGTTTCATGTTTAATTGGGTCGTTCCAGTAATAAGAGAAACATACAATCTGACAGAATTGCGATAAATAAACAGAGGCCAGAACTTTGGGAACAGGACTGCTTTTGCAGTTCCCTCTCAAGTATTTTGAGTCCCGGGTTGCAAATTCCACAAATACCCTGCGAAGCTTAATCGTCAAACCCGGAAACTCCCCCGATAAATTCCAGAACCGGCATGGCAAATCTTAAGAGTTAATTCCTTAGAAATCAACACTGATCACAGTTTTTGGTTAAAACAATTTGAGATTTGGGTTCAAACAAACCCTACTGGAAATTATTCTAGTCATCCTCTACGCTTCGAAAGGCCTCGCTAGCCCAGGAAATCACTACAGTAATTCCTGCTCAGGTGTCAATTCTGTATTCCCAAAGAACTTCTTGATGAAAGCCGAGCACTTTGAATAATATTCTCAAACTTATCATGACAGACCCTAAACCAGAGCATTGGGACCTTGTCTGTATCCATACACTGAGAGAAAAAACTGTAGCTGAAAATGAACCCGGGTACAGTGTTCAGTCACTGTAGCTGTATTTTCACTATCACAGCGATTCTCATAGCTACTTTGATGGAAAACATAGCTACTATAACTAAAAAATGAATTCGGGCTCGTTTTCAGTCACAGTTTTCTCTCAGTGTGGTTCTTGCTCATCTATTGTCGAATCTGGTTTTGATGATACCACTCTAAGAAAAAGGCAAATAGTCAACTAATAGTAATATTTGGGAAAGGACTCAACTATGAATAGTTGGCTGATTGATGATTACGATAACTATTTCATTGTGAACGTGACTAATCCAAATAGTAGTTCTCACAATCATTGTATTGTCTTTTAAACTACGAAGTAGTGGAACCTATTATCAGTCATAGTTGAGTCCTTTTCCAACTATTTCTTTTCTTCAATTGCGATCCCGCGAACTGGAGCACAAATATCTTCCGGAGTTCAATCATGGAACTCGATAAGTTCCATGACATATTTCAGAACTCGCATGGAAAGTCTAGAGAGTCAATCTCGTGGTAATGGACTCTGACTGTAGTTCTGGATTCAATGATGAGAGTTTTTTGTGTTGCCAAGGACATATCCAGAACTCTTCCGTCATACCTGAAAATCCCAGACAATCTTCCCATAATTATCGTAAAACAGCCCAAAGGTTCGAGTGATGGGAACTTGTCTACATCAACCCTTCCTGGCTTGATATATGAGGAGTTCAGAGATTGAGTGATTGAGGGGACAGGCTATTACGAGATCAAAACTTCCGATCCGCCACTCAACGAAGGTTAGTCATTCACGGTTCGACTTTTGGTTCACCATTCAAGTTCTTGACAGATCGTTCAGAGTTCTTTGCTCTGACAAAAGATTTCTCAGCAAAAAATATTCTTAGGAACAAGTAACTTTCATGCGTAAATCCTGAATTCAAAGTGGTTCAACCAGAACTCCAGCCAAAGTTAATTGTCACGAGATTGGTTGTTCCGAGTTACCACGCCAGTTTTGAGAAGAGTCATCAGAATTTTTGGGTTCTACAATCGAGTTCGGAAGGATATTCGTGCTTCAATCTACGGAACTATTATCATCCAACTCGAGGCTCACAATACTGGAGTAAAAATTGTGGATGGAGACGAGGTTATCAGCAGTCCTCGAGGGCTACAAGTCCCCAAGAACAAGGAACTCTCACATTCAAACCTGGAACTCAAGGTGGTTCCATCAGGACTCGAGTCGAATCGAAGCTAATGTTCCACGAGATCCACTTGTTTTATTTTCTATGCAAATTATAAGAGTTTTCAAATTTCACAATCAAGTTTCGGAAGAACGCGAGGAGGAGGATGGAGACAAGTTTCCACTGCTTTACTTCCCGGTTCATCGTGACAGTTCTGAAAATATTCTTAGGTGTTCTTGGCTATTACTAAGGAGTTCTGGAAAATATACATATTCTACAACACAGAACTTTTATTATAGAACTTGAAACTCAAAGTGTTCCCAGCACACATTGCAGTCTAAGTTAATAGCTATGAGATAGACTCCTCCGGTCTGTCATGCTAGTTTTGAAAAAGTATCATCGAAGTTCTCCACGTCAAACATCAAATTCCTTAGGATATTCATGTTCGAGCGAAAGGATCTATTATCATCCAACTCAGAACTCATAACCAGGGTTGCCAGATTAGGTGATTCAAAAAGGAAGGTTCGCAGTTGAGACCTATAAAATACGGTTGCCCGCGAATTGGGTGGTTCAGGAGGTTAGGGCATCATTCCTTCGAATTTTTATAGACCCGAACGTGAGTACTACTCCGAATTGCCATATATCTGAAGTTGCATAATCCTGAATTATGGTCTTGATACTTTTTGGCACCCACGAAAGAGCTCTGGAAGACACAGATTCCTGGAAACCCGGGACTTGCAAGTTTGAACCTAGGACTGAAAGTGGTTGAACCAAAACTGCAGGCGAGAAAAATTGTCATGAAATTGATTTTTTTATTTTCCATGCCAGTTCTGGGGAATTTGGTTAGAGTTTTCGAGTTCTCGGATCAAGTTCTAGAGGAGTTTCGTGGTGTGGTGCGCGGAACTGGTAATATAGAAGCTGAAACTCACAATGATAGAGAGTGGGAGCTACGGATGGAGTTAAGTCGTCAACGCTTTGGTGTCGAGTTTTCCGAATTACAGTTCTGAGAAAATGATTAGAATTCTTTGGCTCTCATGAAAGAGTGATGTGAGATGTAAATTTCTGGGAACATGCAACTCTCGTCTTCAAATTTGGAACTTAGTAAGTGTATAGATCAGAACTGCAGTCGGAGTCGCTTCTTACGATATTCAATTTTTGCTTCTGTTACTCGAGTTCTGTTGAATTTCAGCGGAGTTCTGGAATTCTACGGTGTATTAATCGTGGAATTGGCATCATCAAAGCCGGGATTAAAAATCGTCAGGTGAAAAAAATTCCCAACGCTACGCCTTTTGTTCATCTATCGTGATGATCCTGATAAGATTTTTAGCGGTTCACGACTCTCACGGAAGAGTTCTGGGAGACAAATTTCTCCAAAATCCAGAACTCTTAGTGGTTAAATTAGAACTGCAGTCAAAATCGATTGTCATATGATTGACTCTTGTCATTTGTTACATCACTCCTGGAAAATGTTGTAGGAATTTTTAGGTCCTATGATCGAGTCTCGGAAAATGTCTATGTGGTGGTTCAAGGAACTGTTAACATGCAATTTAGGATGCAAACTGATAACATGCGAATGGTTGATTCAAGCCTCACGAGCTCGCATGTTCCCTATTGAAAATGCCAGGCAGATCCGAATAAAAAACAGTTGTCAGACTTTGAATGGTCTTTGTCCCAGGAAATCCGGTCAAAAACTGACAAAGCTTCTACCTGGTTTTGTCCGGAATCACGAAACATGGAATATCCTGTCAAAAAATGACAGAAAAAAGTTCGTTAGATTTTGATAGGATATTCCAGTTTAGTGATCCCGAACAAAACCAGGTAGAAATTTTGTCAGTTTTTGACTGGATTTCCTGGGATAAAAATCTATTAAAGTCTGATACCTATTTTTTGTCCGGATCTGCCTGGCATTTTCAGCAGGGTTCCGTGGGAAGACTCTAGTTTTCCGTTCAAGTCCTGTCCCTTCTACCACGGAAGCGACTTTTTTGAACGCAAAACTTACAGTAGTTGAATGAATCCTTTCAATTTCAATCCTTACAGAACGTATATTGGACATCATAATTCAATCACATCCACCTGCAAGACAATTCCTTCCAAGACCATAAAACTCCATTTAAAAATTGTTAATATGAGATGCGTACGCAATAGGGGCAAAATCGCGAAGAAAATGAATGGATATTGAGGAATAAGTTGGTTACGAGTCCGACCTAGAAGGTTCAACTAATATGGAGTCCCCAAGACAACACAAACGTAAGTTCTATGAACATTTGTGGAACATTGAAGGTTCGAACAATGTTGGAGGAACTTTGAAATGTTCGTTTTTACGTTTCAGTTCTCTTCAGTTTTCTCACTAATCGAGAAAAGCAAAGGGTGCAGCAACGAGTAAATCGTTTTCGCCAAATTCTGGCAAATAAATCCTCACCAGTATCGAACCTCTGGTTTATTCCCGGCAATTTACACATGGGGATCCCTATGAACTTCCGAATTCTTCAATCTTCCAAACTTCCTCTTTGAACAAGTTAAAAATACATCTCCTCGCCCGACAAAGGCATTTTTTCCTCTCGGTTTACATTTAAGCATCACACAAGCGAGTTTCGTGGCGTGTTAGAAAACAACTGCGATCCGAGAGATGACGACCCTCTATGATGTTTCTTGGATATTGTACATAGGGGTGGAATAATCACGCCTACGCCCAACAACTGCTTATTTAACATCTCAGGAACTACCCTTCACATCTGACCGTCATTTCCTTCTCATATTTAACACGAAAACTCCCGTATTGAGTGGGTGTAACGAGATCGCATTATAATGAGCACATTTTATATCAAATCCCCTCTTTCTGTTTATTTTTATCGACACGGCTTCTTTCACCATCGCACGCATCCGACAAATTTCATTGACAATATAAATTTGTTATTCTCTTGATTTTTCAAAATCGTTCGTCCCAAAACATCTGAAATGAAGAAGAAAGTGAGTCACGTATCTGGCGTTGCCGACTCCACAACAGTACCTCTATGAAAATTGCCAGTGACAAGTTCGAATTTACTGCAGTGGAATTATATCACGTCCGTAGCAGACCCAATTCAAGAGCGGATTAACTGTTTCGAATAAAGCTCAGTTACATGGATACATATGCACCTGACACGAGCGAATTATGGGTGGTCGTTGTTTCGCTAACGACATACTCTGGAATACGACAACGACAAAGTTTTTTTATTCGCTCGATGTAATACGTTTACAGGTATTTCCAATCCATCCATCTATCCATCGCCGCGTTGGGGTGATCTTTTCTACAGATTTGTCCATTTACTTGAATCCGTTCAACCTTTCTCTGAAAGAATCATCGATTCGATAAGCTTCTTATTAGAAAACCATGTTTGTTTCCATGTTTGTTCTTCAGCGTACCATGCGAGCAAATCATGGAAGTACTTCGTCAAAATAGAAATTGAGTCTATCCATCCCTTCGATTCTTCGAATATATAGAGTATGGAAGCAAGTAGCGACAAAAGGGAACAGAAAATTGGATGAGTTGAGAAAGTCGTTAGAAGAAATACTGAAGAAATTCCATTGTTGTTTCCATGTATTTGCTAGAAACATTATCTCTCCGTGTAATTCGGAAAGGAAATAATTCCACTTTCGACTATAATTTGGAACGAAGTTATTATTATGTATGAATCGTTGAACTTTGATTACTTCAAATGAATTCATTCGGTTGTTCGATTGCCAAGAATTTCCAATTACGTTTTGTGTTCTCGTTTTATGAATTAGATTTCGAAAGTTCACACAGAAAATTCAGAAGTTTGTTAAGTTTTCGAATTAAAATCCCACATGGTATCTGTTTATAACGATAATTTTGTAAGGTGTTGCAGAATTCCTTCGTGCGAAACGTTAATCTATTCACGGGAAAACAGAAAAAATTCAGTCTACGAGTTCATTCGTGCAGCGGGTAGCGGTGTTGGTACTGTTGTACGAGTGGTGAATTTCTTCGTTCATTTGATACGAGGGCTACATTCAACATGCAATAACGATCAAGTATATATCGCGAGTCGTGACTATCATTCTCTTGATCAATCTAATTTAATAATACTATTTATATTAGGGGAAATTCTGTGAATCACGTTTCCAGAAGTTGCAATCGATATCATGTGTATTATATCCCATTCGGAATAAGTTATTATGGAGAACTCATTAATCTTCCACGTGAAAAAACAAATTAATTAACCCAATGGGCACGCTTTTTGGATTAGTTTTGCGATAAAAATTCATCGTGAGAATGAAATGTTCAAATGTGAACGAGAGTACATCGATAATCACTTTTTTAATGCTTCAGAAACCACATTAAGCTTCTTTCGAATTAATCCTCTTCTCAATCACCTTGCTTCTCCACAGCGGTGGTCATCGATGGATTCTCGTAGCTGGTGGCAAAAAGAAAAAAAAAACTCTCCACGGAGGGTGAATTGTTTTATATACCAATTTAGAAAGATTTTCGAGTGAGAAATCATCGAAGTGATGATTATTATGTATGGATATAAATTTGAAATATGAACAGGAATCGTGAGAAGTCCAGATCGATATAATCGAATTCCTTCGATCGTATCCTCCGTGTCGTGCATCGTTAACCATGAAATAACAAACGATTTAAAATCTTAGACACGTGTTCCTTTCAGCTCAACGCGCTCCGGTAATTGTATTGAAATAAGATACTCGCGTGTGGGGACGAAAGTCATTGCACAGTATATCGAAGAAAAAAAAATCCACTGCAATCAGCGTGGAGCGTCTTATACGCGTTCTGGATATTTGAGAATCGTGCGAAGATTGCGAATTTAATTATTACGCGCGTGCGGTGATGAGATATATTCCTTTTTATTCAAATCTGCTGACGAAATAAAAACATAATTCCATACAATTTATACTAAATTTGAAAGTATGACTCATCACAAATGACAGGTTGCGTCATTTTCGTATAACAAAAGGGGGGAAATCTAACGAAATTCATCGTGACGCCGGTGCGGTGTTGCTGAATAAACGCCATCTTCGAACTTCCGGGGCCTGTAACCCCAACCGTGTTCTCAAGACCAACCGTGGATCGCATGGATATATAATATACGTCACGTTGGTGCGTGCTAGCTAGTGGACCAGAGAGGTGTGGGGTAAGAAAATCGATGAGTAAGGCACAAACTTCATGAGGACGGGTTTCTTCGGTAAAAGATACACACCACTTTGGTCTTACTTTGGTTTGCTTGACCGTCGTCGTCGTCGTTGTCGACGAGTATCGATCGATCCCAGCCCCTGGCATTCGACACGGAAAGAGCCTTCGCCTTTGAACATTCCGCTCAATGAAACATACCAATTACGTACACAATTAATCTTCGCATAATGAATCGGGTTGGGCGGACGCGTTTATCGATGTGCCCAAAATAAAAGAATGATATTTATCGCGATGAAGGAAAAGTTCTTGAGAAGTCGAAACTGCTTCAAGAGTCATTCGAAGCACTTTCATTCTTTTCTTGAAATTTTTTCTATGGTGTATTTCGGCGATGTCGCGAGTCCTTCCGTCGTTATTCTCGAGCACAACGATTACGAAACTTAAATGCTTCGAATCAGAGAGTTTCTGATTTCTCAATGCTTTTGGGTTCTCGAGGAAATACCATTTTCTTCCAACTAAGCTTCTCGAGAATTCTCAAGATATTCCTTCATAATAATCAATATCTTTGAATTACAATTTTACTGCAAATAGATATGCAAATGAAAAGAAAGAATATTCATTGATTTATGGATTCAAACATCAGGAATAAAATTCGTATACGGAGGATTCAGAGATTTTGAATCGCAACGATTCGATTTCGAATAGACAAAAAATTGTCATGAATTCTGTTGAATTTAATTCACTTTTCACCAATTTTCATTCAATAAATCAGTGAAATCTAATGGAATGTAACGAAATTCGGGTAAAATTTAATAAATTTTTATTTGTGAAATTTGTTAACTTTCATTAACCCTTGTCTACCACACTAAGGTGAAATCCACCCCAGCCCCATTTTACCTCAATTTCGAGTGTTTTCATCTGAGGATACCACGTCTTTTTGGCCCAGTAAAATTCTGGTAGACTCATTAGTCTGTCAGCAGCCGTTATTCAAAGTTGTAAATTCATTTTTCAACAAATTTCTTCCCTTTCTTCAGCATTCACTAGAGGACTCATTTCTTTCCGAAAGAGTAACATTCCAAAAGTATGATGTCCAATTTTCAGCTGAAAATATTTAAAAATAATGAAATGATGAATTTTATTGTAAAAACAGTCGCTGGTCCATTTTTCTTTTTACACTTCCCATGTGTGTATGAACCAACGGGCCCAATCAAGGACCAAGCCTGGCACAAGACCTTCCGAGACTTGTACCGAACAATTCACCAAATTTGGCCCAGGCTTGGGAATGATAAGATCAGGACAAGCTTCGGCCAATGGTTCTCTTCAAGCCTTCAATGCTCCCTTTATCACAAATATTGATGAAAAGAGTAATTTGAACCATATTTCAGCTTGAATTTCTCCCTCAGAATACCGTCCATGAATGATGTTGAAATGATGGATTAAACGTGCCAAGATTGGAACAAGCTTGGGTTTTTTGTACAGTCTTTTCAATACCTGCATGGGAAAGACATTTTGAAATCCTGTAAACGGTTCTTCAAGATCAGTTGATTTCCGTGTAAGATCACATTTGAAAGTGGCCTATTACCAGTCTTGGGCCAATGGTTATGCACAAGTCTTCAATCATTGTGATCTTGGAATTCGGTTCACTTGTTTTTTACAATTCTGCCAAGCTTGAACCAAGTGCAATGGCCATTCCAAAGATATGAACAAATGAAACCATGTACAATCATGGAACAAAATTGGTCCAATTATTTTAAACGGAGGTTCATTCGTGACACATGTGCCAATCCTGGAACGAGCTTGGCTTTTTTTCAGTCTTGTCAATACTTGCATGGGTTCATTTTTTTAGTATACTTAAATTTGATTTTTGGCTGTATAATCTATAAGATTTCACAAAGTGAACTTTGAATAAATTCTAAAAAAATTGACAAGTAGCAATATTCAATAGTTCATTTGTTACAACAATTGTTGTCGTGCGGGTAGAAATCACCCCAGAGTGGCAAGTAAATGATTTCTGTGAAGTGTGGTGAGATTGTGTGGAATGTTCTTGTATTTTATGAAAACATTGGTATGTCAAAGTGAATGAAATTGAAAAAGAATTCTTCCACCAGGATGGTAGCGTACGTTCGAAGGGCCACTGACTTGAAATCGGTGAAGTTTTTGCCCGAAAAAAAAAGATTAGATTTAATAAGACTGAGGTACAACTCTTGAGATATATCTCTTCGGATCTGAATTTTGGCGAAAATCTCTATAAATCTCCCTGATATCTATTTATATTGAGAGATTCCAACTTTGAGAACTCCCCGAGTCAAAAAGTAAGACCATATTACGGATGCAATTTTAGCCCATTTTTGGCAATTGCTGGCCAATTTCGCGTCAGAAGAGGGCCGAAGTTGGCTTAATGTTTATGCACACATGGGCAGTTTTGATTCAATTCTTCACCCTGATTTGGTCCTGTTCTCAACCTGGTTCTGCTTCCAAAACCCTGATTCAACCTGATGTTAATCTCCTTACTGAGAGTAAAGCTAGATTGATTTAACTTTCGATAGAATCGTTTGATCGAAAAGTCAAGTAGTCAAACCGTATAGTTGGAAGGCACTAAATGAATTTTTTCATATGAAAACGTTAAAATTAATTTCAATTGAAAGGTTACATTAATCGGTTGCTATAGCTCTTTACCAGCCAATTCAACGTGTCTGTGAAGTTGGCACAAAGAAGCCCCAGTTCTAGTCGCATCCACTATAGTTCTACAGTTCTTGATAAGTTAGAACGATATTTCCGGGTAAATTTGTAAAAAAAATCGATTTTGAAAAAATGATATGCCAAGTTCTTCTAGGAAATGACAGGATCGCAGGGAAAACGGATGAAAAGAGACTATATTTCGGAGTTCTAGAGATGATTGGGAGGCGAGGATGTCGAAACACGGGAGTTCTAATTTTTTTGGAACCTCAACGAAAGGATATGCTAAGTTCTTCTACGATATATAGAGATAGGAACTTTATGCTAGGAGCATAAAAGCATAAATTTAGATAATGCGATTTAAGCTCAATATTTCTATTGTACTGCAATATATAATTGAAATTAGCCAGAGATTCATAATCATAATAAAGCATAATTTCCCACTTGAAGCAGCATAAGAGAGTTTCACCATAACGCCGTATAATCATCTAAAATTTGCAAGATTCAAACTTCCAAGAAATTTTTTCCCAGTCTCATTGAAAAAATTGTTTTTCTAAAATTTTGTTGAACATTTTTTTTTAAACAAAAAAACATCTCCTTCGAAATTTAACCTCTGTACCGTGATAAGTGAATTATCAAATATTCATCTCTGAAAATTTCAGGGTTTTTTATAAATTTAATTCGGAGTAATCTTACCGAGAAAATTTTTTTGTAAATTCCACTCAATGAAAAATGCACTCCATGAACTTAAATATTGGATATTTTATATGATTATGACTGTATAGGATCATATAATATACATATATTCAATAAAAGATGAATTACAAACTACTGAATGAGAGTGAGAAGAAAGAAACATAAAAATTTGCATTAATCCGATGTCTAATTATCGGTGATCACCATAGCGTTTGAGTTGAGTGATAATTTATCTTTAGATTCATTCTCCTAGTTCCCATGAAAATTTAAAAAGGTGTAGCTAGCATAAGCAGAGGTCAATAATTCATTTATATGAATTTGAGTTCCAGAACATCCGCTTCCAAATGTACGGAAATGATGAAACTTCAGATTTCAGTTAGTTCAGTCAGCGTTGAGGCATTTTATTACAATACTCATCACTGTGATCGCGCTAATCCTCATTCAAACAAATTTTCGTTGAATCAAATGAATCCAGGTACACCATTTTTCTGGGTGCAGTTTGTTTTAAATGGTAATAAAAATTGTCTCTGTCCCAGAATTTACCGCAAATTTGTTTTCTGTGCAGAAACCATCTTTCCCAGGGGGAATTGAAATTGGGCAAACGTCAATGCCTTACACTGAGAGAAAGGTACCTAGTTGGGACAACTGAATGTTACTTGCCGCAGCTAGATTTTTATTTACGCTAGCTAGACTCTAGTTGGGGTAAATAAAAGACTAGCTGTCTGAAATATGAATAAAATGATTTATTCAGTGAGAATAAGAAATATAGTTGTGACAAATAAAATTTAGCTGGCACAACTAAATTTTTATTCACAGTGACTGAATTCACTAGCTGTCGACTATTTGAATAGACCCTTTCTCTCAGTGTACGAGAAAAAAGGTTTACCCGATGAGGTCCAGACGTTCATCTCACCAATTCCCTACTTCTAGTCACTCTAAACAGAATTCATTCAACTTTTCCACTACAAAACTTTAGAGTATGGCAACATTTACTTCCCGTAACAGGGATATCCTACATACTTGAAAGTATTTTTGTTCCCATCAAAAGATTTCTCTCCGGCGACAAATCGTTGAGAATCAGCACTAATCATAGTTATACAAACACATCAATTGAAATCATTGAACATTGATTCAGCTGATTCTCAACGATTGCACAATTTAGATTTACGGAGTCGTGAGTCATCAATTAGACAACGTATAGTAGATGGGAAACCGAATAATCGTGGCATGTGAAAAAGGTTGAGAAAAAGTAACGATCGTTCTTCTGAGTGGAACAACGAATCGAAGCGATTCGTTATATAATATCGCAATATATCTCATTCTCTCCATTCGAGAGATGACAGCGTAAAACATAGCGGTATACAAAGTTGCTTTTTCATAGAATCATACACGCACCCGTACTACACACAACGTATATTTTGCATAAAACAACTTATGGTGACCCTTTTCGTGACTACAGTCCATTCGAATACATCAGATAAGGAGTCATATTGTTTTTTTCTTTTTTCCAAGTCTGTCCTAAGAGCGGAATTACGTTTAAAATAAGACCACACGATTTTTCCTAGACTATACTTGAATGAACTCAGTGAAAATTGTGAACCAACGAGTTCGTGGAAGTATAATAACGATAAACATTCGACATGGATTTCACTGAATTTCAGGATTCAAAGCTCGATTATACAAAGATATATATATATATCAAGTTATTTTTCATGTCATTTCGAAATGGGTCATTTCTCTTAGGATGTTGTGTACTCGCGAATAGATAAATGAAAAGAGAGAGAGAGAGAGAGTGAATAAGAAGAAGGAGTCTAATAGGAGCGACGAGGGTGTTAATGACATTGTCATGTTGCGAACGTCAACCACTTTTGAGGAATACTCTTTCAGGGAGGACCTCCGCATAGGAAGCGGGAGTGATTATACTTTTAGATTTCTATTTTTGATCATTTGCACGGAAGCTTAATGCGGAAAATAAAATTTGTCTCAAGTTATTTTTGTGGTTCCTGTCGAATCGTTGAATTATTTAGTTGAAACGCATCTCGATATTTCGATCGGAGCTCATTGGACGTTTCATTTGCATATCCGTCGATGGGGATTCTTTTCGAACTTGTCTCATGATACGCTCGATGCAGATGTTGAATAGGAATTTAACCAGCACTCAATAAACTCGTCCCATCAATAATTTTTTCCAATGACCAGCCCGTTAGATGCACGAAGATGCAAAATAAGATATACGTATAAAATTCATTGAATTAGATTTTCTCTCGGAATACGTGAAAAGAAATTCGAACTCGGTTTGAACTCAGTTGACATTTGAATTCTATATAAAATGGTGAAGCTGATTGTTGAACTCTTTCAACATATTTTCTTGAATTAGTATTGGTGGGAGCCGACGCTATACATCTTTTTCCCTCAGAACTAGGACGACGACAAGGAACATTTTATGCACGAGTTGAAACATGTACCCTGTATCATGTGAAATATTTGACACGCGGTTACGTGTACGACACACACGTACGTGTCCTTTGGTATTCCCTGTGGATCGAGATGTCAGGTTGGAGAATATTATTTTATACTAATGGTGGTAGTAGTAGTAGTGATAGTAGTAGTGGTAGTCAAGAGAAATAGTACCGAAGCGAGGGAAAAATATTAAGTTACGTGATGCGTGGATATTCGTGAGAAAGAAGAAATATCAATAAACTCTGTTGGAAGTACTCGCTTTCAGAATCATTCGATTTATTCTTGGAATAAATTATAGATAAAGATAGGATGCATCGACCATCGTGTAATCGCAAAAATCGGATCTATCGGGTGTAATGAGCACCTGGTATGCGATGCCTTAATCTGCGCGGGAATAAATTATGCATGAATATTCCCACATTGCGTGGAAAAAATTATATTTAATAACGAATGTTAGTTGGTTTTGATACCTATACGACGAACGAAATCGTTTGAACGTGGAGGACCCTGCGGAGCAGTATCGTGTAATTCCAATTGTCTTTAATTTATAGAGGTTGTAGCGTGTATTCTAATGAGATGAGTTTTGCCATATAGACGCCCTATCGTCACGAGAATAATTTTCCTCTTCTTTTCTGTACCCTATAAAAAATATTTGCAATTTTTCCGTATCTGTGCGAAGCGAATTCCCCATACTTGTATGGAAAAATTTAATTTTCTTACAAAATTACATGAAAATCATTGTTCTATGATAGGATTGTTTTGAATATTTATTACAAATTTCCTGTCGATTTATGTGTTGATTACTGCACATATTTGTGCATATGAAAATTTTTTACAGCGTAGGAATTGTTTTCCATAACTTCTCATAATTTACCTTAAAATATCCTAATTTCTCTAGGAATCGGGACTGTTTCATGAGAAGTAATATTTTATCATAAAAAGTGATGAGTTAGAATAATGTTTCTCATAAATTCTCATGAGATCTCATAATTTTCCTGGAAATTTTCTCATAAAAAATCATAAATGTCCATAATTTCCTCAGAAACTCAGACAGTGTTATGAGGAATTTTTCCTCATATTTTCCATACAAACAGATCCAAAAACATTATGGAAAATTATAAGATTCTATGATTGAAATTATGAAAAATTATGATTTTCAATTAGGAAATATTTCTCACAATGGCAATCCCAATTCTTAGAGAAATTATGAAGTTTCGAGAGTTTCATGGAATTTAATGCAAAATTATGAAAAAATATGAGAGACTTTTTCGTCAGGGAAGAGCTGTTATTGAATGCATTGAGAATTCTCATTATTATGAAATTCAATTAGACATTAATTTTAGTTGCGCGATTTGTATAGTTTCAAGAATAAATAATTCAAAAATAGATGAGGGAATGAAAAACGTGAGTCTTTTAATAGAAGATTGATTCATTTATCTTGAATGTCATCGGAATTTCATAGCATGCCACGAATTTTCTCATAAAAATTTCAGTTCATTGTTCTAGATGAATATGATTGTTGTATCGTACGAATGTCGTGATTTCAATTTTTTAGCATGAATATTTAATATCTACTCTTTTATGAATGAAGGTTCAATTTGTTGATTCAGTTTTCAAGTTATCATTATGCTTCGCGATAGGAACATACGATATATTATTTGTGGTTCAAATTGCAATCATCATAATGAAGCACGAGAGAGGTTCTCGAGTTCATGAAATTATGAAATCAAATTCCGTTGCGAATGGTCAGAATTCATGAATTAAATATCATTAAATACCATCTAGGCAAAAATGAATTGTCAGCAATGCAACGGACTGTTACAGAAGTTGGCAGCGAATGTATACTAAGATTCTTTTTGCAGTTTTTGAATGTAAAAGTGATACTTCCTCACGCGAACTTACACTATATGTTTTTACCAGGGTAATGATGGATGACCAGGTCATTCAATATGTCCGTAGGATAAGCAAGAAAAAAACAAATGTTTGATAAAACTCGATTTTATTATTCAACATAGTTGCCTTCGAGAGCGATACAACGAGTATAGCGATTTTCCAACTTTTCGATACCACTTTTATAGCACGGTTTCTCTTTCTCTTTGAAATGGGGCTAAATCTGGAGAATACGGTGGGTGGGTAAGCAATTCGAAGTCCGATTCATTCAATTTTGCCATCGTTTTCATCGATTTCTGACACGATGACTGAAACTTTGACCAAATATTATGATGAATTGATAAAACATTCTTCATGAGGATATCAGAACTATTTTGTCTTCTAGGTTCGTTTCGAATTTCTTGATTTTCGAACGTACCTAGAATACAAAAAACTCAAACGAGCTTGTTTTGTAGTGCTCAATAAAGTCGCCAAGAAGAATGAGAGCGTTCGAGAAGATAGGCACGTGTCTTAAGTGACCTGAGAAATTCATTTTTCGTGTTGGAAAACAACTATGAGAAATCAATGTCATATTTTGAACAATCATCCTGTATGTAGAATCAATTTGTGATCCTTGTTGGAAAGATCTTATCAATGCTTATAAGGTCCAGTTATTTCTAGGACAGAAACCGTATAAAATCTTGTAACCAATGATTCTCGATTCTACAAGTTTCTATGAGACTCTACAAATTAGTCTCATTGAATCTAATGATGTTCTTATCCCTGAATTCTCAAAACACCGACCGTATATTCAATTTTATATTCAATACCCATTGGATTTAATAGATATTCGACTGATTTAGTGTATATTTTTTCAACAATGTAAAAAAACTTTTCTAGTAAATTTCCAAGCAACTTTTATCAGTTGATAAACATTTTTTGGAAAGTCATTAAAATTGTTTGAAAATTTATCAAACAAATTGGTGAATTCCCGGATAATTTAACAATTTACAAACCCATAAGTTCTTAAGCATTCTATTTGTTCTTGCAATCTGTAGATATTTTTTACAGTGAATGTAAAAAGTACTTGGAGCGTGAGATTTGATGGCGTTACATGTTCAGGTTCCATCTTTGGTATTAGTATTATAAATATACACAATTTCGAATATTCGGATATATTATCGGTACATTTATAATGAATTTATTGAATTTAAGTCGAATGACATAACTTTGGAATTCTATGTAACATATTTTTTCTGTATTGACATTCTAGAATGCTATAAAATCATTCTCGTAATCTCTTATCGATGATTTTCTTATTTGAACGCATAACATATCTGAGGGAATTCAACCTTTTTCTCATTATAAAGTGATCATAAATATATTTGAAACAGTAATGCTAAAAAATTGTGTGATTCATGTAATTTACTGGAATTTTGCCTAAAGTATACTGGAAAATACTTGAAATATAGTGGAATTTCATCGAGCGGCTTCAGTAGACAACCTGTAATTGATCCAGGGTTGGGAACTGCCAAGCATTAAAGACGAATATTTGGTTGATCATTTGGGAACTATTATTGCGATTCTAAGCATACGATCGAGGAGAAAACATCTGGTGACGCAGCAAATTTAATTATCCTTAGTAGGAATTTTATCAGGCATTCCCCATTTATAATAAGGTCCTGATCAGGTTAGAATGCGGAAACCGTGAATAAGGAAAACTTAAGAGGCCCTTACCAGGAACTGATCTGGTTTCTCTAATAGGATTCAAATAGGGTTGTAACGCAGGGGTATAATGGGGTTCGGATGAGGTTTCCATAAAATCGAGCGAAATAGGGAACCCCGTAACGAAGCCTGATGAGGACCTGATAAGGAAGCAGGCGTGCCTCGTCAGGCTCTGGTATTTTCCCGTCCAAAATTTCTACTAGATATATAGAATAGCGAATTTTTTTGCTAACCCAGCTGAAGATTCGCTACCACAGGTAACAACTGAATTGCTGAGAGAGCGATATGATGGACTGAAACAGCAAAATTTTCAGTATTTGATACAGAATAACACACAAATTTTGTTGGGGGAACAAACACCTTTTGTTGCCATTGTTGAAAAATTGCTGTCGTAGCTAACAAGATTGCTGTCACAGCGAAATGTTTGTTGCTCCAGTAAAAGGTAATCGGCAAAATTAGGTTTCGCTGTCGTGGCAAATTCTTTTTTCTCCGTGATTATCCCAGAATTGTATACCTATATTGAGTGCACAGCCCGCGATCACGATTTTTTGTACTTTTGCCAAGCCTTATAGCCCGTACTTTGCCATGCTCCAGTGCGTTCACGAAGAGAAAAAATTCGCTGATGTAGCAAATAGAGATATTATATATAGAATGGCGAACTTTTTTGCTACCCTAGCTAAAAATTCGCTGGCACAACTGACTGGAATGCAGAAAGAGCAACGCGATTAATTCAAACATCAAATGTTTCGAGATCACATAAGTTTTGCTGGAAAAGTCGATATTTTTACTGTGGCAGCTAAAAAATCGCTGTCCTAGTTAACATGATTGCTGTCTGAGCATTCAAAAAACTCAGATTTCGTTGTCACAGCGAATTTTGTTTTTTCCATGTTGGATCCATTCTATTATGTTGAATTACGTGATTTTTTATTTCATCAATCACATAAAATATCACGTGAGTTTGTTCTTCGCGAGGCATGTTTGAAGAATCAGGGCCATGCTTGGCGAACAATATACACCCAACTTTGGCCAAGCTATGTTCCATCATATGAGTCAAACTCTGAATAACAAGACACTGGATGATCCGATGAACGATATTAGTAGAAATAGTCTAATAATTTACGAAGCTTCTAACGCTGTTTTAGAGAAATCTTCACATCAAACCGGTTAAAGTTTTCCTCTAGCGCAGAGGTACAACTTTCGTGAATGACTATAGCATTTCTGCTAGAGGTAGTTTTGTCAGAAACATCTGGAAGTTTTTTTTCAACATTGAACAACTATAGATTATGCTATAGTTTACATTAAATTTATTATAAAATGTGTATGGAACTGAGTTCATGCAAGTATTTGAAAAAAACTTCCAGTAAAAAGATTGAAATTCATGCATAAATTTCTAACAGTGTATGGCACGAGGTTTTTCGTTTTCCATCAATCTATGTCGTAGTTGGGTATTTCTCGATGAAGAGTATCTAATGAGAACATGAAAAATCATGCACGTGTTCTCACCTCAAATCACAGGGTATAAAAAATCGCAATAACTAATTTTGACAGTGACATTCACTTGGATCTTGAAATATTCTGCCATAATTACATACTCGCGAGAGTTAGAAAATATCACACTGAGTTCTCAATTTCCCTCTGGACTGCACGATAAGAATCAGTACAATTTAGACTTCATTTGATAACATAGATCGATGAGATCGTCAAACGATAAGGTATGAATAATGCATGACCGAAACTGCACTTGGGCAAAATCTCCCATCATAAATTCTCAGAATTATATACAGAAAAATATCGATATTCTTTCTCCTACAATTTCAGTCGCTTCAGTCTATCCTTGCTACACTTCGAACTTGATGTTAGCGAAAAATATGACATTAAAAATGAATCCATGAATAAAATTTCTTCAAAAAACTCGATACGACCGCTTCTTTTCATTTCAAATTCATCATATTATTTCTTCAATTGGATTTTTCTTCAATAAAAGTATCAATTGAATTAATCACCAGCAGCTCTATTTTAATTTAACGAACGAGAAAAAGCAGATGACTCGATTGAGGAATGAAATAGTTTCTCGGGAGCTGATCTTGAGCTCAGCGATATTGAAATTCATAAAGAGCGGAAACGAGAGAGTTCTTGGAGAGGAGTTGAATAGCTTTTAAAGGGAATCTCTTTGAATTTTCGCCTTGATTCAGCGAATTTGACGATATCAGTTCATTGGATCATCCGACCAAAGGAAATGGGAAATCGAATGCAGCAAGAATACGGAAAGCCTACCCCAGATTATCGAGATTTCACTGTATTCCGTTCTGATTCGAATTTAGAGCGATGACACAAATGCGCATCACTAGGGTCAATGAGAGCGGGGGCTCCGAAAACCAGCCTTATTGATCCTCATCCTTTGTCATACATTGAGAGAAGTGCATTTCGAAGGTTCGGTAAATTGTATTATACTTATTCGATGGAGCTGAGTATTCCTGAACTTTCATCGATTTTTTTTTAAACTTCAGTACAATTATGTTATACGATAGTTATTATAAAGCTTGTCTGTCATGTATGATTCAGTTACTCAAATCATTCAGGAAAATATTCCTCTTGGTGTGAAAGTGGGTAACTCTGGGATTGTGATTTTTCACAAACATACTTTGCATTATCAAAAACGGAAGTGAACGTCCCCAGCAACGTCATCCATGGAACTGTCTAGGGCCTCGCGAGAATCTAGCCAAGGGCTAGAAAGAGTTTAGTGGCTAGCGGGGAACTTGTAAGGGCCTAGCGAGTGCTGATATAACGCTTGCTCGGGGTAGTCCGGAATTCGAGTAGAGAGGTTTCCAGGCTTTTTCAAGGAATATTAATACATCGCATAGACCCGTGTTACGTTGGGGTAAATTAAAACTCTCTCTACTCGAATTTCGGACTAGGTTTACTTCCATTTCTTGATGGCGCAACCTCGAGTACTATCATCACTTAAAAATACTTTGCATTTTTGTGACCAATTTTATTGTTTGCTGATCAGCGATCAATTATTACTGATTGAAGGGAGTTGATTGAACCAAAATACCCTAGCAGAATTCTTTGGATTATTACGAGTAGAGTGATTTCTACTACAATAGAATGCAATTGCATTTGACGTCAGAATGGACTGTATATAAGCAATCAGTATTGAATTATCCTAAGATGAGCGTCAATGAGTTCACTTCAATCCTGTCTAATGGGATTTTCAGGTTGGTCGTAGCAACGAGAGTTCTACGATCATCTAGCATTTTCACCCAAGTTCCCCACTCGCAAACCTCTTGAAAACTCGTTCAAAAAGTACGTAATATTCACAATACAACTCTCAAGGGAACAATTCAAATGTACGTCCCAGAAAACAACTCCACACCACCGGCATGATTTGAATTTCTTAAATGTTACGTGATAAATGTGTCTTCAAAAATGTACATTTACTTGATACATCCCCGCTCAAAAAGTTCCACGTTACATAATGTCATTGAATTATGGTGAAGACAGGGCAAAAGCCGCCGCCCCTCCCCCGTCCCCCAGAAACTCTGGTAGTTGTGAGGAGAGAGAGTTGCCAGAGAGACCGTCACTGGGATGGAACTGAAAGAGGTAGCCACGTGTTACGAGTTTCCTCTTCTTCATCTCGTGTGCTTTTCCGTACCTCCTTTTCTCTTCTCTTTTCGTAGAACTGAACGCAGAGTAGACGACGATAAAACTACAACGCGTACAGCTCGATACCGGGCGTCGCGACGCCCGGCAGTCTGCCACCGTTTTCATTCGACGCGTCGACGACGTTTCTCTGAACCGTAAAGCACCGAACAAACGAGATGCTTGAATATGGGTCGGTACGCGTATACATTGAGGGAAGACATTGAATTTGTTCGAAGCTCCCGAACGCTAGTAGGCGCGGATCCATTGATTCACCGATCAAAATTATTCTGTGTGGTATTTATGTACCTTGGAACGCATTATCTTGACGCGCGAGTAAAAATCATATATTTTATGTTTCAGTGTCTTGTACGACGGATACGGAAGAGGCAGGGACGGCGGTAGCCTCGATCGCCGTCACGGAAAGCACGACGGGTTCTCTCGGCACGAAACCTGAAACCGATGCCGAGCCTAGTGGAAGCATAGATCTCTTGGCAGTTTTACAACTACACAATACCACGTGGCCGGGAGTTACCAAAGTTAAAGGATTTTTTGACTTGAGACCGGCCTATTCTCTTCAGGGTGAGTTATCAATAATTTCAGAACAACTATCCATCCTGCGAGTTCGACCACAACGGCAAGAATATGTACATCAACTGTATTATTGTTATCTCAATGGGTGGTTGGGTACAATCCTTCTAAAGCACTTATTGAGGCAGGTGCGCTTATTTAAACACAGCTATAGTAATTTGATTGGTTTCATGTGGAGCGAGATCAATTTATACCTCCGAATCAAATTAGTTTCAGTTGAACTAGTTTGTTTTGAACATAGAACCATCACTCAACTCCTACTATCTTCATCCTCCTGGGAGCCGTTGTAAGAAACTAACATGCGGATCTTCACAGTTCGGTAGCAATGATTCTTTCATAACTGATGTCAAAATCTATTCCTCGCACGGGAAAAAGATCTCAATCAGTCCAACACCTATCCAAGTCTATCCAAACCCTCATTGTGGAATCAACAGTCCGACTCCATGTTAATGTAACCCCACAAAAAAAGTGGTGCCAACATGAAAATTATGTTGATGGAACTGCGTGGGCTGTTATGTAGTAATAGCGGATACTCATCCATCAGTTGTATGTATGAATAAATATTTTCAAATAAAGTGATAGAAGAAATTAACCGAATTGCATGTGCTGATATCATGTTCAATTCAATGAATTTCCTGCTCTTTGAGTGCAAATAATATTTTCTGAATAACAGGTAAAAAGGTGATGATTTTTGAATTAATTAAAAAAATATTTTGATGAATGAATTGATTCGTATAAGACATCCTTTAGATTCCTTTGAGATATATTTTAGAGTGATCCAAAGGGTGGATCCAAAACTGTTTAATGGGATGTCTTATCCCTCAGCACTGACATACACTGAGAGATGAAAAAATCCCAAACCAACCCCAGCGTGTATGAATTCTGGCCCACTCTGGTGGGCCCAATGGTCTATACATGCCAGGGAAGGAAACATCCACTCAATTTCAAGCTGTACAACGTGATATGGAGAAAATTTTCTTACCCCAGGTACTCATCTTCTTCAGATAAGAAAAAATTTATATACTCAGAGCAAGGAAATTTTTTCTTGGGAATGAGCTAATTTTTCTCTCAGTGTACTGTTCCCCATATACTCCCAAATTAGGATGAGTCAGTTTGGATTGATTGTTTCGAATCAACGTGATAAAACTTTTTCTAAATGAAAAAGGGGAAGCAGGGCACTTGTACGCCAATTACAATTCCCACCTTCATCGCAAATTCATAATACAAAAACAATTACAATCAATCCTATTTGATCTTCAACATAAAAGGGAACGAAAAATGAAAGATGTATTGAATTTTCTTTTCGTTATCGCCAAATCTAAGTTCACATTGAGAGGTATTATTCAGAGTTAAATTTACTATGGAATCTCAAGAATGGAGGAACATATGAAATTGATCAGATTTCTATTATTACTCAATAGTAAATTCCATTGCAGCGTCTGGATATTTAAGATCCCATAGTAAAATCAGCTCTACGTCTTCTTCAGTGTAGAGTAAATATTCGTATCCATAGTATTGATTACCCACATGGTACTAATGTTCTTGCAGAAAAAGCTTCTCGATGAATATCTTAGAGTATTCTCAAACATATATCTCATGCAACACAATCAGAACAATTTGGGAACTCCGTTATTCTTGGAGAAGAGCAAAGTTCTTGAATTGTTCTGATTGTTCTTTCAGAATACTATAATATATCCTGCAGAAGTCTTTGTGCTACGCGGATAATTAATTTCCTACAAAGAGAGGAGGAATCAATTGAGAAGATCGAAAGAAGTTACATTGAATCTATTCCAAAGTTTGTTGATTTTACGATTCAAAATGTCGTTTAAATGTTGAATTGAGAAGACTGTGACGGAAATAGTAACAGGAAATGTAGAGGAAAGGGAAAGCGATCGATGAAAGTTCAATGTTCTACATTCAAGAAAGAGGATTTGAAAAATACTGTTATCCGTACATCGGTTCGTGATGAATATCTTCCTTCAGGAATGAATATTACGACGTTATTCCATTTGTTTCATATACGAGGTGCCTCGAAAGAGACAAATTTGTTGTGCCAACTTGTCACAGTTTTTCCTGAAACAGTTGGTTTCCTCCCTCTTTTGCTGAGGGAGCTAAATTTTGAACATTACGTATAGAATAGCTTTTGCTGTAACAGCTAAGAAATCGCCGTGCCAATATCCAAGATTGTTGCCATAGTGTGAGCATTGTTATTCCAGTTATTGGATCAACTTTGATCCAATGTGTTGAACTGTTATGTTCAGATAAGTACACACTTTTGAAAAAAAAACTGGAAAATTCCTGTTCATGACGAATTTTTCAGTTTACGTACAAGAAAGTTCCTGTTGTACCGGAATTTTTCCGTATTTTACATGAAAATTCATGTTTTTTACTTCAATTTTCCACTATAAATACAAAAATTTTCTGATATCTCACTGGAATTTTCATGATTCAAATGTAATCTTTCAGTACAAATGTGAGGTCAATTGCTTCCAACACGGCACTGGAATTTTCTCAGAGTTTTTTCTACAGTGCATATAAATTTCCCTCGCACATGATGTAACAATATTCCTCACTCGAGTTTGGTTCATGACCAGTAATCAAACTCGGAACCAACGTGTTTTCTCTACGTTAGGCTCCTCCGTTGAAGAAATTACTAACCCCGAACCAAGCTCAACTTCAGTTCCAATGCTCCAACTAGGAACAATGTTTCCCTCCGTGTCAGTACCATTCATCGATCCAACTAGACTTTGCATTCTTCAAATCTTTCATCTGAAAATCAATAATTTCCATCGTTATAGCATCCTATGTTTTTTGGCTGTACGATTGGATGACAAGGTAGGCCAAGCGCTGGCCGAAGTAGCAAATTTTGTTTTCGGTAGCGTCGCTATAGGGTACACACGAACACGAATTCATTTCTTGTTTCACATTTGATTGACATTTACGAGTACGATTTACGAGAGCGTTTCGACATGCAAATTTTGGCACAGGAACGTTTACGACCTTTACGTACGTACAATATCATTTCCAACCCTAATCTTCGTGAAGAGAATCTAAACTCGTTTATAAAGCTGGAATTCGCATGCACGTACACTCTTCGCTATCGCTCTCAGCTTATCTATGAAAATTATGCGAAGAAGAATAATTATTACATTGAACGGAAAAACGTTTATGCACGATATGTATTTCAGTTAATATACATTCTCGTCATATGAACCCTCGCGAACGTTGAGAGCTCCGTAAAAAAACCTAAGCTTGTGCCAGAGTTAGTTCAAGTTCCAAAAACAAATTTGTCCTTGGCCCAATCTTGGTTCAGGAAGAATTATGCTAATATTATCCACATGAGTGGCAGAATGTTGATATTCAAGGACAAAATTTCAAACTTACAACGGTCAGAATTGATCAAACTGTTACATATTACAGAAAATAATTAGCTATCATTTGGATAGCTAAAAATTAGCTACGGGAGCTGTTTTTTAGCTGTTACAGCCACTCACTTAGCAGTGGTAGCAAGAAATGTAGCTGTCGCAGCTGTTATTTTAGCTACAGCGCTGAGAACGCGAGTAGCTACCACAGCTATTTCGTTTTTTTCCCTGTACTCGGAAAGCAACTCATACAAAGTTTGATTGTTGCGCCCGGCCAATGTTGGGCCAAAGATCAACCGAACAACATTATCAATCGATCGTGAATTGATAACTACTTCGTTGTCCATCCATAATGAGCCAAAGATATGAGTTATCAACTCTCGTAAAAGGCAGATTGGTTTTACACTTTCTTCCACCATATCAAATCAATTCCTTGAAAACAAATCATTGAATCTGATCGACCCAACTGCATCCTAGTGGATTTACTCAGTACCGATGAGATCCCAGATAGCAATTTAGCCTTGCTGCGATGTTGTCAGGGAAGCTTACAAAACCCTTGTAGCAGAGTTGCAGCAGCCTTACACTGACAAGGTTGTCAATAACAAGTCAAAAACAATCTAATGACAAGTCTGACAAGCTTATGACAAGCTCACATGTTATCTGGGGATGAAGTTGAAACTATACGGAAAGACCGGGTCTATTAATATTCAGAAAGAATTGATCAACGTTCAGAAAAATGACTGTCAACTCAGGGAAAAAGAGGATCACTGAAAAATATTCATAGTGAGTCAACCAAAAATTCTTTGGTATTTTTCACAGTGAAACTATCAATTGTTAATACATCGGCTACGAATTTTTAGTAGACTCACTACGAATATTTTTCAGCGATCCTCCTTTTCTCTGAATTGGCAGTCATTCTTCTAAATATTAATAGACCCGGTGTTTCCGAAACCTAGCAGCCAGTTGATGTAACTCTTGATAGCATTGTTTTATCAAATATTTCAATAGCAAAACCGCTAAGCCGAAAGCCACTTAATCAATTTTTGATATGGAATCATAAGTTCAATTATAAGTTACAACAATCGGCTGCTAGCTTTCAGCCGCTAGTTTCAGCTTCATGATCTGGTGGGATCTGATAGGAGATGGACTTAGTCTCATATATATTCATCTGTTAGTATGATCAGGCTCCACTTAACGTGGTTAGATCTGGTCAGATTATAATATACTGACAGAACTACGACCTGGTTGAAACATTCGTGGTTGCAATAACTTGAAATCTGGTTCAATTCACCAAGAAATGTGATTGTGATGTCCAGAGAAAGTAGTTGGAGCCAAAATTAACTACATATTGTGGGTATCACACTGAGAAAAGAATCTGGTTTTTCTAACCTGAAAAATATAGTTAAATTTTGCTTCAACCACTTTTTCTGGACATCACAATCACATTTCCTGGTAGATAGAACCAGATTTCAAGTCATTACAACCGCGAATTTTCCAACCACGTCGTTTTTCTGTCAGTGTAGATCCGATATTTCATCCGGTCAGATCTGATAGAATATGGAATTAGTTTGACAGATTGTAATCTCTTGATATGAATAGATGCGCTATATCCGATTTAATCTAATTGGATCTGATCACAGTAATCAATTCACATATGACATTGAAATTTCAAGTAGTTATTCACACTTTTTAACCCTTTCCGACACCAGCTCATACTTGAGGTGCTGTGTTCTAAACCGTTCAAATGTACTTTGGAGCCAATGTAATTACTAGAACTTCATCAGGAATGAAGTTAATGTGAATGATTATCCTATATTCCATAGTTACAAACGCATTGAAAAACATCGTCCCATATATGGACAAAGTGTAGAAAAGGGTTACTGCATTTGAAGACTTCTAGAGCACAAAAATTTTTGAAGATAACCCGAAGAATTCTTCTAAAATTGTGGATATAATCCAATTGAATTGAAATCCGATTGGATCCAGTGAGTTTTCCCGGGTTATTTGAAATTTTGTTTGTGAATTTCATTTTTCAGTTACACTGAGCAAAAAGTGACATGGTCGCAGGAACCATCTCTGCATGGTTAAGGACTTTTGGTTGCAGTGACCTGAAATCTGGTTATGATCACCAGAAAAACAAAACAAAATCACGTAAATCTGGTTGTGGCAACCAGACAGAATGGTCAAAGACAAAATCAACTACGTCGCCTGGTTATGAGAACCAGATTTTTGTCTGAGTGTAGTCGAAATCATCAGGGCCGTCTTTAAGGCAGGGCACACCGGGCCCGAGCCCAGGGCCTCCTGCAAAAGGGGGGGCCTCTTCGTAGAGAATCGATAAGATTTTTACATATTTTCTTGAAAAGGTTACTTGAACAAAATGAAATCAAGTTATTTTGAAAATAAAACTAATTCTAGATATACGAACAAGTGGAAATTCAGTCAATACTTATTTTAAAGAAAAATCATAATGATTAACGTTAGAGTGGTTTTTGAAAAATTTCAAGATTTTACGTCTCCTTACATGGGCCTCCACTCTAAGTCGGCCCAGGGCCTAGAAGCAATGAAAGACGCGCCTGGAAATCATTCTAAATTATTATCCTTATGCCTTTCGAGTTGAATATCTTTAATTGCATATTTGTGATGAGCAGCCTGAAAAATTTCATTCGACAATTCATGACGTTTTGAATTCAAACTTCAGCAGTCCGAAGGATATCTAGATATAATATTGATGTGTTATTGGTTCAATTTTGATGTTTTTTTTCAATACAAAAGTTACAATCCTCCAGGAGGCTCACGTTGTCTGCACTTGGGGTGATTGTTTGTTCATTAAGCACAGGGCTTTCTTCCTCGGGAAAAATTTACAATATTTTTTACCTTCTAACGAGAACGATTCAACATTGTCCTTTCTCCTGTTTTTTGTATTACTATGATCTCGCATCGATAGATTAGGTGTTAGAATCGAAGGTTTTCATGTGAGTTTCTCAGCAAAAGTCCTCAATTTCACGATTTAACGATAAAAAGTAGTCAATGCACTGCATTGAAACACACAATTTGTTCCAGCGGGACAAAATTTTGGTTGACACTAATGCAAAGAAACTTTTTGGTTGGCTGAAATGAGATTCATTTGTCTGTGAGGCAACTGTCGACTACTGGGGACCAAATTTTGTTGGGGAAAACTTTCTTTGCGTTCTTTTCAATCAAAATTCTGTTTGGCTGGAATATATGTTCTTCCAGTGGGCAGCAAAGGTCCTGTACTATTCACTCAATTTTCTTACACAGAAACAATTTCTTCAAGATGAAAGTTTGAAATCCACCGCTGAAAGAATGAAAAAATCCCTACAATTTCCACAGTGTACATATAATAATGTGCGGTTCCCTGCGTAAGTCCTTTCAACTCTGCCCAAATTCACTGGAGTGATTATTCAAGGAGACTTCTGAAATCTTCCATTTAACCAAACAACGGAACACGGAAGAATAAAAATCGTCCCGATCTTCAGTCCCACATCGTTGATTGACAAGAGGGTTTTCCTTTGAAACGTCTCTATCACACTCACGAGTCGGTGATGCACCTAGAGTGTGCGATTACCCTACATTGTGGAACAATGCTCGTTCTCAATTTTACACGTGTACGCTTTTACGGTCGTGTGCAACAATGGTTACGTAACGAGGGGGATTGATCGATATTACCAAAGGTCAGTTTCGCTACATACACAATACACGAGAGAACGACGGCGTCGTCGTCGTTGCTGTCGTCGTCGTCGTCGTCGTCATCGTTACGCTGTCGTTGTCCGCATCCGTCGTCTATGCTGGCAGACACCAGACGACTAAAGGGTATTCCCCCGTGATGATGTGATGAGAAGAGAGAAAGAGACAAGAACGAAAGGGAGAAGAACTCGCATCACTAGTTATCGATTATTTTCACGAGTTTCAGATATTTACGATAAATTCATGGTAAATGAACTTTCCTGCTCGATGCGACGACACACGGTGTCCGTCGACACGAGTTTCCAATTTCAAACCACGACGTTTGAACTTGACTTCTTCCACGAGAAGAAAATTCCGACATCCACAAATGCACGATGTCGATATCGATGAACTTTCAAAATTTCATTCGGAGAACGTTGTGGAAATTCAGGATAATTAATTATTCTCACCCCCTCGCTCGGATTTTATTATTCCTCGTTGCGTGCGGAATGGGTTTAACGTCCGCGAAAAAGCAGCAGCGTCATGCGTGGCAGCGTAGGTGGCTGAATGAAGGAAGATCATGAAAAGAAAGACGTGAATATTCGTTGTGAACACTTCCAGGGTGAATTTCCCCGAAAGAAATTTCAATTACCCTATCCTTATCCGTATTCCTCTTCCCCTCGTACGTTGCACACCCTTGACGATGGTTTCGTGGAAGCTAATAAAGCCTCGTGCAACATCGAAAAGAGAATCCGAAGGGGCCGATCGTTTCTGTTTCTCCGCCTCTTCTCTTCCTGGTCCCTCTTTTTTTCTGCTCGGATTCTTCGGCTGTACACTTATTCCTTCTTCCTCTTTTTTCTTCCTCAGCGAACTTAAGCCAGGAACTTATTTTGTCATCCTCGATCATATAACACGAGTTGTCGAGGGACTGTTGCCTCGACGACTTGAGGAAGAAGGGACTCTCAAGAACATAGGGAACATAGGGGGATGAGATGAGATTTTGTTCTTTCTCTTCTAATTCGAGATGTTTGGTACGTGCCAGAAGGAACAGACAAATAAAAGAACTATGCAGTAGCACTTTTCCCTTTATTTGTTCCGTCATCCTTACGCGATATTAAGGGTAGCCTGATGAAGGTAACACCAAGAAGCAGGAAGTACCAAGAGGAGAAGAAAAATACTATCTTTTTCATCGTATGTAAGGCTTCTCAGTGGAATCAGCGGAATTGTTGTGCCGTGGTGAGCTAATTTGCTACATTTCGAGAAATTTTATTCGATGAAATTGTAATTTTATCGAAGGTTTATCGAGCAATATCATTTGTATCTCATGAAAATTTAAGGGATCGAGAATGATACGGAATTGATATTCAGTCATTGACTCGGAAGATGTACGATGAATAAATATCTGTCGAATGTTGCCACGCGATCGAATAATAAATATTTAAATGTATCAAGCGGGAAGATATTGTACCGAGTAATTTGTTATTCGTGAAGAACTAGCATTTTTTCGTCTACGTTCCGAGTTCGGTTTATCGTTTTTACGGTCAACGTTATTTTATCGAACAAGGATTCATACGAATGAACACATTTTTCAAGGAGTTGTTTTTTTTTTCACGATAGGAATTTCACGTGAACGACTATAAACGTGGTATCACTTTAGAAATAATATTTTTAATCAATCTTAGAACACATGAAAGAAATACCAGATGAGTCACTCCATTCTTCGTTCTCAATTGCATTTCTTCGTCCAGTAATCTAATCCTTTTCCCCACGTACTCTTGAGAAGAATGAATAAAACGATACTCATTTCCAGTTACAATAGCTGAATTACCGATGCTAATTATAATACACCCCTAAAGTTGGTAATCGATCCAACGAATGAGTCTCGAACATGGAAATTTCAGCTGTGAAGTCCATTGAGTAGATGTTGTGTTTTTTTCCTCCTCGTCGAGCCACGATGGAAGACGTACAGACAATAATTGCACTTCCGGTAGAGTTGGGACGGTTGATTGCGAGTTCGGTGAAACGCACGTGCCACGTATGCTATCCCAAGTTGAAACGATTCCCTACCAAATTCAAGGTGAGGAAATGTGAAGAGGGAACGGAGTATGAATGGAGGAAAAAGGGGCAATTGAAAAGGGGTTGTTTGCTTCATAGCTAAGCGTCATCTCTCACTCCACGACTTCTTACGCTTGATATAATTACTTTATAATTAAGCGTGGACACAGGTGATTACTTGGCAGCAGCAGCAGCAGCAGCAACAGCAGCAGAGGAGGGAGGATAGCTTTGCTCAAGCTCTCACCTTTTTGAAACTTACCTTTACATCCGCGCGACGCAAAAAGAACCGAAAGAAAGGTGGCTTATTACCCCCAATGGTGTACGGTTACCTTATGCATACACACACAGTGCATCTGAAACCCGAGTACGTTGAGTGCCTTTCGATGCGGCTAGAAGCCAGCTAGTGGTAGCAGCGCGTGTATGCGTGCAATTTGCACTTTATATACTTGTTTACGGTCATACGACCTGCTCCGTTCACCTACCTACTACACGTACCATCTACCTCTACTCGCTGCGAGATCATTCGCCTACCAGACTTTGCAAATTATACAACGAGGGTTGGTCTTCGCAACCGTCCGTCCTTGGAAACACATGGAACACTTATGCTGATTTAATTATGGGTATAATATTTCAATTTCAACCGATAACGCCGAACCAGCCTGTTGGAAGGGTGAAAAGTGAAGGGAGGGGAAGGGAAGGGAATCGATCGAATCGAAGAAATAATTTACCGTTCTCATTTTTGTTTCTATACGTCCTTGAATCGTAACGACGAGGAAAAGACAGTTTCCTTCGTTTCGGAAACGAATTTTCGTTGCGAACGACAATCACCCCGTGATGCCGAAGTTAGATATGATACTACTGTCCTCTCGGTTCGTTAAGTCACATCTCTCAATTCACCGACCCTGCCACGGCAATTCTCTGAGAAATCGTTTTATTCCATGAAACGAATTAGGAATTTTCCCAAACGAACCAGAACTTGCGAAAATTTTCGATGTCCCGAGCGTAATTGTATCACTGGCCCCCTATTGGAAATTTGGTTTTCCCTACGCAAGGGTCACGTAATCTTGTTTTGAGAGAAATCAAGGGGATTGTGTGTACGTATATACTTTTATACCTACTTCTATTCTTCATACGGGAAAGTTGGTACAGAATGTCAGGGTATTATTTTCGTATAGTTGCGAATAAAGAACGTTGGAAGTGCTGCATTACTCTTAATTGTAGGAATAATAGATGCCTGGGTTGAATAGCTGATTCGAGTACTGGAGAAGAAAAAAGATCAATGAAGGGGTTCGAATGGATTCTGAAGCCCAAAAACTGGTTTATGCAGTTTGAATGAGTTTTCGAAAAGATTCGTGTGTTATGAACAAAGTAAAGGATGCAGGGAACAAAAACTACAGCATGAAATCGTATATTCATGCGGGAATACGATTCGTTACACGGACAGCTCGAGTGCATTAATATTCAGGAAGATGACTGTCAATTGAGGAAAAACAGAGGATGAATGAATCATTTTCATAGTGAGTTTACCGAAAATTCGTCCTGAATTTACCATGAGGTGATACACGGAGAAAAAAAATTCACTGTGACAGCGGAATTTGATGTTGTTGAGTGATTTTTTGATTTCACAGCAAAAAATTTGCTGAATCTTGTTAGCTACGACAGCGATTTTTTTGCCGCCGAAGGTGAAAAAATCGCTGTCGTAGCTAAAAGGATTGCTGTGGTAGCAAATAGTTTGCTATCTATACTCATGGCAACTATCCAATTATTGTTTTTCTAACTCTCTTTATAGTTGAGGCAAACAAGTTAACATAACTGTTCACATAGTTGTGAATACTGGATATGGATGGTTGTCCTCAAATAGTTGATGTGACTATTCAAATTTCTCTCAGTCAGACAGATTACGCTATCGAAGCGAATTTTTTCTCCGTGTAGTTCGAACTATCAGCACTGTAAAAACTGATGGTAGAATTTTCCCCCAAAAAATGGTGGCAGCAAAGTTCCTTCATAGATGAAAAATTTTTCATCATACTTTGGTGGACTTTCCTTCCATTTGTAGAGGATTTGACACCCAAAGAATAAAATAATTCCTGGAAGTGGTGGAAAAATTCTTCATTTTTTATGGAAAAACAATCCCTCCCACGACGAGGGGACGAAATCCACCAACAGTGTGAAGAAAAACTCCCCACATTTTTTACAGTGAAGTTTTAGTATTTTCAGTACAACTTTTTGGTAAACCCACTACGAATATTCTTCACCCCAGTAGGCATCATTCTAGGCTATTGAGGCGGACTCAGCGTATCCCTGGCCCTGATACGGGCCAGAGAACTGCCTGATATGATTTCTACCAAGGTCAGCGATCCTTTTTTTTCCCTAAATTGACAGTCGTTTTTCTAAATATTGATAAACTCGGTCTTTTCGTGTAGCAGGAGTGATATCACAAGTTATTTTTTACTGCAAGTGATCAAGAATCCTGAAAGCTGAAATGCAAAATGTTTCAAAGAATTTCAAAGAGATTTTTAACGAGGACTGCGATAAAAATATCCAGTTAAAAATTGACTATGAGCGTTGAGTTACCGCAGGGGTCATCAAGATGAGTCGAGTGTAGGTTATCAGGCATGGTCTGACTGTGGAATAATCACATCATTTAATTCCAGGGGCGGGTCTAGGGATGAATTTGATTTTGGGAGGGGGGGGGGGAGGGGCCTGGTGAAAAAAGCTCCACTGGAAATCTCTGAAAATGTCTCTGAGTTTCACTGCAAAACTTTCCCAGCAAACACGACTGCTGGTGTTTCAAAGGGCCAGTGACGGCTCTTCAACGGCATTGCCGAACCATCAGCGGCCCATTGAAACGCCAGTAATCATTGTTTGTAGGGTTGAAACTCACTGAAAAATTCTAGAAGAACACTGAAGAATCCTCAAAAATCTGCATTACTCTGAAAACCTATGAAAATTTTGTCAAACTCCGAAAGATTCTAAAAAATTCTGAAAAACTCTTCCTTATCGGGCACGTTTTTCCACTGAAAATCTTTCTGAATATTTATGAATATCTCTAAAACAACCTCTGAATTTTTCTGAAAGTCATTGAAACTCTCTGAGAATCTTTGAAAATTCAAGTGATGTTCAGTGAAACTTTTCCACCAGGAAGATCATGAGCATATTTTCGCAATTTGACGACCTTCTTTTCTGAGGTCGGAGTATGATTATTCTAAAATTTGATTTTTTTTTTCTACGGTTTGAAAATTCCTTGAACATCCATAGGCTCGTCAAATGATCATTGAATGTTCATTAAACGTTTGTCGGCCATTTTACCCCCTTGGGGAAATAATCCAAAATATATTCAAATAAATAGATTATTCATTAATGTTCTTTTTACTTTTCGATTATTTCAGGCGAAGACAGAGAACTTCGACTGAATCAGGCGGGTTTTGAACGAGCAGCTGCTTTACTCCGGCGGGTTCCGGAATTCACTATAGCTGCGGTTTTACGCCAAGAAGAGCTCAATGTTGGGTCAATTGTCGCCTTTTCACACGGGAACAATAGGTATATTCTCTTATTCAATTTCAATAAAATGCTTGTTGGTTTGAATGATTATCTACATATTAATTCAAAATTTGTTTCCAAATAATTCACACTTATCCTTTGAAATTGTTTTTGTATCATTAGATATTCTTGCAATACGCGTTATATATTCGCGTATTCTTTTTTGTTGAAAAATGTAATCCTTGATTATCTTTTTCCTGATTTTTATCCACCGGGGAAGCAATGAGGAAGTTGAATTAATAATAATAAAAAATCATCAGAGAAATGATTAGAACAGTTGGCGAGAAGTGTTTCAAGGAAGTTACTGTGTCAATTTTTATGTCAAGGCAGAGAATCTCTTAACCTGAAAATATTCACAACTTTCAAGTCCCCAAGTGTCGTCTAGTCGTTTTGACCTGAATGATATAAAGTGGTTGCTGCATGTCTGTGCATATACAGACTCGTTTTAATGACGATGCTGGAGATTCTAGTGGAATAATAACTGTGCGTCATGCAATCAAAGTAAGTGACGAATCCTTCTGTTTTGTCATTTGCGAATTCCTCTTACAAAATCTTTCATTCCTCAGATGAAAACTGATCCTTCACACGCTTCTCTTGATTTTTTCAGAGGGAAAAATTCATGTTTCTTCCAACTCTTTTGCTGGTAACAGAGCTTCTGTTCGAAGTATTTCACATAATGTTGATATGGAGGGGAAACAAATTTCCAGTGACAGCGGAATGTAATGTTTCTGAATCCTTTTTGTTGGCACAGCAAATTTCTTGCAATGATCACAAACTATTTGCTATCACAGCAATCTTGTTAGCTGCGACAGCGATTTTTTTAGCGGTGGCAGCAAAAGTGTTTGTTTTCCCTGAAAAATTTGTTTGCCATTCTGTATATAATACAGTAGAACCTCGCTTATTCAGCTTTCTGTTAACCAAGATAAAATTTTCCCATATCGCCTCGGATAAATGAGGTTCCACTGTATTGGAAATTTTGCTTGTTTTGTTTTAGCAAAAACTTTGCTGTTTCAGTCAATCACGTTATTCTCTCAACAATTGAGTTAGCTGTGGTAGGGAACTTTTAGCTATATCGACAAAAAGATTTCCTATTCTGTATGAAATACTTCGATTCGCTGCATCAGCAAATTTTTCTCTTTCATGGACGAAGGGGAAATTCAATGGTATTCATTACGCCAAGTACTAATTGAGTTCTATGGGGTTCGACGAGATATGTACCGATTCAATATTGGAGTTGTCGAATCATCGTGAAAAGTGGACGCTCTGTTCAGAATGAGGTGCAATCAGGTCAGAGTTGGGCAACCTGGGAATACTGTTGTACTTCCGGGATACTATTTATCTCGTCTGAATATGTCTTTGTATGAGGTTGATGAGGAGTACTCCTTATTGCGAATAATTTGGGAGTATAAAAGTATCCCTGAATCAGGTATTTGACGATTCGGCCATTCGAACCCAATGAATGGTTCATTGGTTTGAACTGTCAGCAACAATGCCAGATTATAAGCGTTCAGAGCCAGAGGTTTCAATCATATTCATCACGCCGAACACTAAGTGCCCATACAACAAAAGTTGCTGTGCAATAGTTGCTCTCAAGTTGTTTATCAAGTGATTGAGAGTGTCATGAAACCAAGCAACTTCCCAGCAACACGATAACAACTCAAGCTAAAATCCTAGATTTACAGCATATTGTTATGCATTTGGTGACGCAACGTTCCTGCAGATTGCTTTAAACTCTTGTTGTACGTTTTCAACAATTTGCTGCATATTTGTTCAGCATTTTGCTGTTAGGGTGCGTCCTATGGGATCTTCGTGAGGAATGGGTGCTCTATTTTGAATGGAATATATTGAAGATTCGGCTGTTTGGCACCTATGAGCGTTTTACTGGATCATTCTGTCAATGTTTTTCACCTCATTCATTCCTTAGCATGTATAAACTGTGGCCCCACTCTGGCTCAGTCTCGGGCCCATATTGGCAGAATGCGAAACCCCATGGTACATACAAGCCAGGGTTACGTAAAAGATTGGTATGATAACGATCTCGGAGGAGTCGAGCTAAAAGTCCAACATTAAGCTTGTGGTGATATTGAATTTATTTGGGAGTATTGTGTAATACCTTACATCACATAATCAGTGAATTACGTAGCTCATTCTACTGAAGAGATATTGAAAACATTTATTGCTATATTGAATAACGAACTCCGCTATCTCCCGAAGCAGCACTTTTCTCCGTGTTGACGAACTTCTGACGGATCCTGAATGAACTTGTAGTGAATTTTTGATGGACTTATGACAAACTGCAAAAACATTTTCATTAAGCTTATTTCGGACTCTTTATCACCTCAGCATGTGCTGAAGAATTAGATAATATTTGGCAAACTTCATCAAGGATTCGTGAAATGCCAATTGACAAATCTGTCAAAAATATACCGAAGGCCTCCAAATCTTTTCAGATGAATTATTATTTGGAAAAGTTTGTCCAAGGTCTATCAAGACTCCACCGAGGCTCCCTCATCTCGAATTTCTAATCGACTTTTCATGTACTTCCGGATCACGTGATGGTCGGATGAGCCCGTAAAAATACCATTGAAACTCTACCAAGATTCTCCCTACTGAACGAACGTCTGCTACTTAGGTCCTTATTTTCGGTTAAATCCATATATTTTTCTCTACAAAATTCTTGAAGGGAATTCTTGTACTTGAACGAAAAAAATCTGGGCTCACTGCTCATGTAACAATTCATGTTCGAAGATATCTCTCATTTGAGTTTGAGGTATCCTGGGACACAAATTGTTATGTGAGTAATCATAATATCCCTAGTGGAAATATTTCTCAGAGAATTTCTGAAAAACTCTCAAAATTCGAACATTCTCTGTAAATCTCTGCAAGTCTCAATGAATTTCAGAATAATTCTGAGAATCTTTGAAAATATTCTGAGCATTTCTGAAAAACTCTCATAATTGGAATTTCCACCAGGGATGTGGTTCATTTTGGCTGTAAGTATTTTATAGTCACCGCGACTATATTATATGTTCAATGTGATATTATTCGATTTATTTGTTAATGCTCATTACCAGATTCCAAATCATTGCAACCACAGACTTAATAATTGCTACTCTCCAACTTCAAATCAGTGAAATCTCGCTATTGAAAGTCGACCACTGAATGGAATCGAAGAAATATCAGTGAATAATCACTGGTTACGCAGTTGGAAGTTTTCCTGAATAATTGAATCAGGGAGATTTCACTGCAGAGATCAGTTAATATTCACTTATTGTGCATTGTATATGCACTGATTCGTGGTGGTCGACTTTCTACCGCAATCAGTGAAATTCCACTGTTTTGAGTTTAAACTGGACCGACAACCACTACGCTACCGCTTCTTTTCGTTCTGTGGCAATTTTTTAATCATTTTCTGCCAAATCTTTCTGGTAATATATTTTTAACAGGGATGCTATTTTTTTCTCAGTGTCGCCATGAAAATTTTCGATTACAAATATCAAGGTCTCAATGAAGATTTTGTGCGTTGTGATACCCTTTAGATAAGTTTCAAATGTCTTGCACAATACTTTTAGATCGGTTTTTAACCAATTCTAGTCTAAAACTCACCTCAAAGGTGTCTTCAACATAGCTTGCATCTTGATCATGTCTTCGAGACATCTTTTAGATACAAGACAGGGTGAAGATATTATTTAGATGAGTTGTAGACGAGAATTAGACCAAAACTTATCAAAAAGTGTTGTGCAAGATATCTAAAATCTATCTAGAAGACATTGCAATACATATCGAATGTTTATTGGGGTATCACTTGATTTTAATGGATCATCATAATTTTGCTCATAATATAGATCAGCCTGTATGTTTTATACCGAACGTACATCCAAGAAAACGATTTGCCTATAGTTCAGGGTTTACATGATAGAAACTTTTCTTCGCTCATCATGGCGAATTGAGGCTTTATCAGAGCCAAAACATCAGACAGGCCCTAAAATTTCTCCCCAATTATCATATCTTGCGGTGCGATCAAAAATGCCACAGTTGTGTCAATGAAGACCGTACGTAATTTGCTGGTACAGATAGTATTTTGATTCCAATACTGGACCTGGTGTAAAACGTTGTAATCATTTCTATCCTAGGTTGATACTTTCGAATTAACTGGCTATCTCATGTTTGTTTGAATTTCTCATAACTTTCAAGACACCAACCTAAATCCATCGGCTAACTGCTTCGATATTCCTCGTTACAGAAACCGATTGAATAGTCTCCAAATATTCATCTAACCTGTCTAAATCTTTTGTTTCGAGTTCCTACGAATAATTGAAGCAGTTGGCCGGAAGATTCCAGTCGATGTCAACGAAGTCAATGAAGCAACGAATTCAGCACTTATTAAAATGAAATCACAAATTCAATGACTATAAATTATTATTTCTATCAAGTTTTGATATTTATGATAAAAACAAAATATTGTATTCTCTCGACAATGTCTCTGACAGAGTCGTTGAATTGAAAAACAATTTCAAAGGATATATACCTTCTATAGGATAATCGAATAGAAAAGATTGAATATTCTAATGTTGAAAATTAGATATTTGGAGCTGCAGAGCAGCGGACGTAAGAACGAGCTTCGATTACATTACGTTTCCCGTCGAGACGGAAGTGTCCAAGTGGAAGCGTTTCCCTTTCGACTGGCCGACGGGGATTGGCACAGGGTAGCCCTTAGTATAAGTGGCTCGCAGGTCGAGCTACTCGTCGATTGTCATCCTCTTTACAGGCGACTCCTCAAGCCTGGTCCTCCAGATACTAATTTTACTATACCGCAGCTTCAACTCTGGGTAGGCCAGAGAAATACCAGGCACTTTCCCTTCAAGGTATCATTTTCATTCTCTCATTCGCTTTATATATCAAATTTCGAATCTGAACTCTATCTCTTGTGCTGCAGGGTGATTTGCAGGACGTTAAACTCATACCAGGACCGCATGGTTATCTTTCTCAGTGTCCTCATCTCGATTCCTCCTGTCCCACGTGCGGTCAATTTTCTATATTACAGAACACCGTGGAACAACTCATGCAAAACCTCAACGAATTAACACGTAGGGTGAGTGACAAATTTGATGCATAAATCATTCATTTGGGTTGGATTTCCACTGATAAAAATCCTTCCTTTTAGCTAGCCGCTGCAGAGGGTAGAATAAGCAAGGTGGAAGAGTGTGAGTGCCGAAAATCTTGCGAACAAGACGGAATCACACACGAAGACGGCACAATGTGGGAACAAGGGTGTCTACAGTGCGCTTGTGTGCACGGTGACATTAAATGTAGACCGGTACCTTGCGAACCTGTATCGTGCAAGAATCCTATCATCCCTCCTGGTCAATGTTGCCCAGTTTGTCGTAGTAACTATATTTTTCCTTGTTATAACTGTTTGTTTGTTCGAGCCAGGTTATCGATGTTCACTGATTAATGATGGTATTGTATTTTCACAGAACAGTGCTTGTTGCATGGAAAGATCTACGACGACGGAGAAATAACGACACCGAAACCGTGTTATGAGTGTCACTGCGACGACGGCAGTTTCACATGTACCAGATTCGACGCGGAAACACAGTGTCCACCTCTAACGTGTCCCGAAGCAGACCGAATCAGAGTTGGAGACGAATGTTGTAAATTTTGTCGAGGTAGGAATGATTTACAAATCGTGTTAACAAAACTTTCCGAGGAATTCATATGTTTAAAATATAGTTCCGAACTTCACTCAGCCTGGTTATAAATTCCTATTTGGATCAAATCGTTCAACTTCCATCGATTCCGATACAGAAACCCAATTCGAGTTCATAAAAGAGTAAAATGAATGGGTTTGAATTGTGCTTGTGCATCAGAATCGATAGAAATCAATCGCTTCAATGGAATTCTCTAACTAGGACAACGTTCCTTCCAGTACAATTATTGACCTTCGAATTTAATTATAAAACTCAAAGCAAGTACACAGAAATCACACTCAAACCACATGACTCGTGCTAGAAAAAATAGTGATTGAAATTTGTACGCATTGTACAAAATTTTCTGAAAATTTAGACCATTTCTGTAATTTTTTACAGCGACAAAACTTATCCATATTGTTCTCAATTTCCAGAATAAATTTGAAAATTCAGAAGAACTTTCCGATAATTCAGACCTGTCGCTGTGAAAAAATTACAGAAACGGTCTGAATTTTTAGAAAATTGTTTACAGTGTATAGTTTTCAATGTGTATATACTACCAACACGAAGGCTTCTGTAGATTTATTAATCTTTCTACTGTTAATAACCATGAACGAATTTATACTGTCGAATATTGTGACTAATAGAATTAGTTGATAATTGCTATGATACAAATAATATTTTAACTCTGTCTTTTTCTCTCTTTTTTATCTCTAACCGTGCATGCGACTAACCAAATTTAATCAGGAGTGGACTACTGCGCGAAAGGCCACAAATGTCACGAAAGAGCTAGCTGCTTGAATCTTGAGACGACCTACGCCTGTCACTGCAATTCCGGCTACCAAGGGGATGGTCATAATTGTCACGGTATTGCTTAATTAACTCGATAATTCTTCGATCAATATTTGATTCATTTAGTTATTAATAAAAAATATTTGAATGAATTGAATCATTAGTTGCTCGAGTCCAAAAACAGATGAAATTCGAATTTGTCAAGCAACACATGATTCTAGAGAACGAAATTATGCTTTTATTATTTCAGTACTGTAAATATGTTTTTATGATACGAAAGATCTGAAATTTCATTCATCGCTTTACATTAACATATCCCTACCGATCGGTCGAATATTTGCATATGAATGGATTTTCAAGTGATGCACGGTTGCCAGTGAATCATTTTTATCGCTATTTTAAAGATAACCAACTCTTTTTACTATTTGAAAAAACAACTATACTATTTTTATTACTTCAGAGCTCAAGCACAGGGAAGTAGGAACCGCCATTTTCAGGCAGAATTAATCAACCATTGAGGTGATACCAGCGACCCCTGAAGATGCAACCAGACCCATTGGTTAGAAAAGGACACACCCAAAATTATTCGAAAACAAAAAAATGAAATCAAAATATCGTTCTGTACAGACCTTCTTCAATCAATGCAGATGGTCTGTACAGAGCGATATTTTTCTTTTAGTGCTTTATTTTCGAATAATTTGTCAAAAAAGATTTAGTTCGGGTTGCATCGTCAGGGGCCGCTGGTATCCCCTTGAATTGCCAGTCGACGAGACTCGGTTGCCTGTCAGGAATTCCCCTATCCATTTCCCAAATCTTGCAAAGCCTCATTGGTGCCTTACCAGGGACTTGCTGGACCTGGTCAGACCTCGTAATAGCCCAGAGAATTAGTACAGTAATTCCTGTTGGGGTTATATAGGCACTGCAAGGCAATAATTTGTATATCAACTGAATAGGCTATTGAGCTAAGATTTTAGGAATAAACTATCCCTCATTGGAGGGCCGTTGAGCGCCTCGCACAATGGGGCAAGCCTTGGCGAGAAGAAACTGAATAAAAATCCAAATGAACTCTGGTGAAAAATGTTTCTCTGAAAATCTCTGAAAATTTCCCTGAATTTCACTTTGAAAACTTATGAAAATTTTTACAAACTCTGAAAAAACTTGAAAATCTCTGAAAAATTCTCACTTTTCGGGCACATTTCCCACTGAAAATTTTCCTGAATATCTATGAATATCTCTGAGAAACTCTGAATTTCTCTGAAAATCCATTAGAGTCTCTAAGAAACTATGGACATCTCTGAAATCCTCTGAAAAACTCTTCACTGAAAATCTCTGAGAATTTAAGTGATTTTCAGCGAAATTTTTCCACCACAAGGAAAAAAATGTTCAGCTGTATCAGCTAGATTTCAGCTATCATAGCTAGATATCTCACTGAAGCAGCTAAAATTTAGCTGATACAGCTTAACATTCCTTTCAGTGCAGGGAAATCCAAGTAGATTTGAGACTCCACCCGGTTAAATTTGGATCTTATTCGAACTTTGATACGAAATATCAAATATTGCGGCGATTTCGTATCCAATTCATTGTATCTGGATTTTGGTACCGGGTATCGGTTGGAATCGCAGATGTCCAGGAATCAGATGGAACCCGGGTAGATCCAGAATTATATTCCCTGATGTATCCAGATGTGAGTGCGGGTTTCACGGTGATCCTTCGATCATTTTGATCCGGATTTTGATGCCAAATATACGGATAGAGCCGGGATAAGTCCGGATGAAACACCCACCCGCAGTTATAAATCAATTCAGTGTATCAATTCTCGTATGATTCCCGGATAAATTCGGATCTATATCCGTCTCATGCTCAACCGCCACTAAAGGTTTAAAAATCGCGCACTGTGCGTCAAGTGAAATCCAGTATTGCTTCAAATTGATTTTCCTCCCAAAATCTTTGCATATGAATGATGAAAATAACCAACGACTTACTCAACTACGAGACTAAAGTATTAGAAATATGAATCAAATAACTGAAATATAAGGATTTCATTAATTCGGATTATGATTTGAAAATTGTTGAAATTATGAAATATGTTTCTGAAGAAATACTTGAACAATCTACGATAGCCGTCAGATGCATCTTGACATTATAAATTTTATGTGGTCTAACTCAACTCATCAAAACGTCAAGCTTTATGAGATTAGAGGTTTTGTTGGGTTCATATGTACATCTCATTTATTCGTGTGTTGTTGATCTCCCTCTCCTGGAAATTGAATCATTCATGGCGCGGCGGAACTAATCAGAAATATTGTCATGTCCGGTATTATTCCACTTATACGCATTTTATGCCTGAATTATTCCTAGAAAATACCCAGACAGACCCGTATACGAGGCCTATTTCAAAGTATATATCCGGTTATTTCCCGCATTAATCCGAATAGAAAACCGATCATCAGTTTCGAATCCAAAAACACGTTGGAGCTTTTCCTAGCAGTTCCTGGATGACACCCGAATATATCCGAACGGAAGACCAATTTCCGGGAATATTCCGGATGAGATACTGATCATCATTTATATAACAATCCTGACTACTAATTTCCGCATGACTCCCGGATGAACCGGGATATACGTTTGTTCCACGCATTTGACAAGTTCTTATACGATATTCGGATAGACCTGTGTACGAAACTCATTCATGAAAATTTACCCGGAAAGAACCTGTATAGACTCGGATTATCAACATTTCTCCCGTCCATGGCATTCGGATAGATTCAGATCTAGACTCGACACGAAAACCCTTCTTGTTCACTTCACCGATGAACCCAGATACAATTTTGTTTGGGTTCCGATCTCTATCTAGCTTTCTTCACCAGGATTCACTATCATATTTAGCAATCATTCCATAATCTGTCCTTCCCGTGGATCAAAAAGAGACTGAACATCCTAAGAGAGAGAGAGGGAGTTTTCTTGGGATTCATTTGTGATTTGTTTTGGAGGAGTTGTTTGTTTTTGCATAGGGCAGATGATTTTTTCGTGCGCAGTCCCTGGATAACATCCGAATAGGTCTGCATGTACACCTATCATGAGAAATCTTTCCCTAATAAAAACCTGATGAACCTGGATATCATTCTATTCGGATTCGTGTTGGGGTCCTATCCGACCTTCATCCATTCTCCTTCCTCCTTATAAAACCGGACAGAACCCAAAGAGACATTGGAACTTTATCCTAGTATATATTATTGTGCTGAAAAAAATTGTTCGCCAGGATCTGATTTTATACGTATTGCAGGAGGTTTCCTTTATTCAAATTAACGACGGCAACCAACTCACAATCGAATTATCGGAAGTTTGCTCAGTAAGGATCTTTGAGTCTAGGATAGAGCATTTACAAAGTATTTTACTACAACCATCTGGTTGAAGTTTCAACTTTCCTAGATAAAGTTGGGATAAACCCGAGTATATATCCGTCTTGAGTTGTCTCGAGTTCTCTGGTGCGACCGAAATACATTCGTATACGAAACCATTATTCGAAAACTTCCTTAAATAGAACCCGGGTAAATCCGGATTGAATGCCAATTAAGAGTTGTCAAAGAATTTCCATCCCTAATTCCCACATCAGTCGCAGATGGGTTCGGATACATATCCGTTTTACACTTTGCAGTTCACAGATAGCACCTGGATAGACCCATATACAAAACCTATTCCTGAAAATTTTCCGAAATAGGCCGCGAATGAATCCGATCCAAATAGAGATATTCTATTGAATCCTATTACGAATAGTGAAATTTCTGTATTGAAACCTATACTATTCATTTTCCCATTCCTCAATGAGACTTCATAGATTATTTGTAACAGGTGTAAGAATATGTAGTATAGAGGGCGCTGTGGCGAGTTTTACAGGTCAACATTCAAGAAGAGTCAGTGTCCTTAGTGAAAATGGGAGCGTAAGAAGGGTATGAAGCGACGCGGAAGAGTAAATGGAACAGTATCCAAGTGCGAAAAAAGAAACATTTCACGCTTCATTTATTTCATTTGAAATTTTCACCAGGGGTGGCAAGCAGTGATCACAGAATGCGGGAGCTAGCGGCCCCCACCACGCGTTCGGTGGGACCCTAATACTGTTTCACCGCGTGTCCGTGTGAACAGAGAAAGTCTATATTCGAGACTTTCTTTCTTTCTCATACGGACGCGCGGTGAGACAGTGTTGGTGTCCCACCGACCGCGTGGTGGGGGCCGCCAGCTCCCGCATTCTGAGATCACTGGTGGCAAGTGCCGTGATGAGAATCAGTCGGGAGCACCGCGTTCCCTAACAGCACAACGTGTCTCTGGGACGTTTTCTGAAGGTTCAGAAAACCTCTCCTACGTTCTATAAACCTTCCATAAACGCTCCAGTAGCACGATATGCTGTCTGGGGTTGTCCCGCTGATCTAAATTTTGTATTTTAGCCTTTCGGGGTTGTCCCTTGAGTGCGATTATTTTGTGTAGCTGCCGTTTTCGTGGGACTCGTTTTTCTTTCAAAATCGTTCATTATAACATACAACCGCGTAGAACTGTAATTTGTAAAAGCGTGCCGCATTACTTTTCCTTTTCAATTGAATAAATTCTTATTAAATTATGTGTGAAGGAGCGTTTTTCCTTTGGAATATCCTTACACAGGGTAATACATGTCTGTATAAAGCCACATCGGGTGTTTTAGAATTCATCATTCGCATTTCTGTGGCATACTCTGCAGTCAAAACGCAATAATCCCCTGTATGAAACAATTTTTTTCGAGGTGTAATTTTTGAGATATGACGATTTTTTAATTTTTTTCAGATTCAAATTACTCAAAAGCCTTGTGTCCTACACACTTGAGCTCGACGCCATTCGCTCAGTTGGAAAACGGCGGATCTCTGGAAACAAAATTCAAATATCTTATCATTTTTCAATTCCAAGTTATAGCGATTTCAAATTTTTCAGCTTCTAGCCGATCAGCATTCAACAACTTCAAATTATTATAGCTCCAAAAAGAATAATATAGTTGAATAGTTGGATAGTTCAATGTTTTCCTCACAGATCCGCCGTTTTTGAGCGAATGGCGCCAAGCTCAAGTGTGTAGCACACACTGCTTCTGAATAATTTGAATTTAAAAGAAAAATCAAAAAATGCACATATCTCAAAAACTTCGCCTTGAAAAAATTGTCTTCATACGGGAAATTACTGCATTTTGGCTGCAGAATATGCTACAGAAATGCGAATGGTGGATTCTGAAACACCCGAATCGGAAAACCTTGTCCATATGAAACCCGTACGCACCTGTACACCATTCCGTTTGGGTCCCAATCCGATTCTCAACCAGTCTCAATGCGGTTTATATCCATTTTTTCACCAGGGTCTGCAAAAATCTTGGCTCCATAGATCATTCATCCGAATTAGAGTTGCCCCGTCGAGATTTCTTCGAATTCGTATCAATTCTTTCACTTTTCATAATATTTTTTGGTACTAGCTGTTGTTGAGTTCTGAAATGCTGAATCAAAAATCTCGGAGAATGTGGTTTTACAGGTGAATTCTTTGAACCACTAAGTGTGAACAAAAGGCAATATTTTTAACTATTTTCATTCATAGAATCGCTCTTTTCACTTTTGTTTTCAATCTTAGGAAGCGCTGGCAACCTCGAAATGACGCAAAAGTAGAATTTCCAAACTTGGGAATCTCGCGTATATTGAGAAAACCATAAATAAAGTTAATTTTCAATTGTAGATGTCGATGAATGTCAACAAGAGGGTGGATTGACTGGACATCACTGTAATGCACACACGAAATGCGTTAATTTAGTTGGTTCATATACTTGCGAGTGTCTTCCGGGTTACCGTAGGGTCGATAAATTTAATTGCGCCGAACTGAACGAGTGTACGACGGGTTATCATACGTGCGACGAACACGCTACCTGTATCAACACGGATGGCAGCTATTATTGTATTTGCAAAGAAGGATACTCCGGCGATGGTCACACTTGTAAACGTAAAGTACCACAATACATTTTATATATCTTGAAATTAACATAGGAAAACAAAATTAACCCTTGTTTACCACACTGGGGTCAAATCCACCTCAGCCCCATTCTACCTCAATTTCAACTGTCTTGGCGACATGTGTCGATAGCAAAATTAGTTTGGCTGCACCAGTTATTGAAAGTTGTAAACTGAAAATTTTGAATGAAAACATATAGTTTATTGTTTTTACGAATTTCTTCCCTTCATTACTGAGTATAAATATTTTTCCATCAGCAGCTATTGGAGGACTAACTTATTCCTCAAAGAGTAACGTTCCAAAGTATGAATGAATTTAATTGCGAAAACATTCGCTTTTCCATTTCTCTTTTCACACTTCATTTTTTGTAGTATACTTGAAGTTGATTCTCGGCTGTATAATCTATAAGATCTTCTGAAGTGAACTTTAAATGAGTTCTAAAAAAATTGACAAGTGAAAATAATCAATAGTTCATTTTTTTTATGGCTGGGGTGGATATCACCCCATTGTGGAAAGTATGTAATTTCTGTGAAGTGTATGTAAACAAGGCTAATTGATCAACGGCACAGCTTTAAAGGCAACAAATACATCTTCAAGTGTTAGAAATGTGGAAGAAAACGTGGAAAAGTCCTAAAATTGAAATTCTCTGTTTTTTATCCTCAGCTGTCTGTAACGAGACATGTCAAAACGGTGGAGAGTGCGTTGCGCCAGGAAGATGCTCTTGTCGACGCGGTTACATCGGTAACAGTTGCGAACTCGATTTGGACGAATGCGCGAGCGATCTTCACAGGTGTCAGCAATCTTCAGTTTGTTTCAATATGCCAGGCTGGTATTACTGTCGTTGTAAACCTGGCTACAAGAGCGCCCTTCACGATAGTAATCAGGGCACTCAGTGCATCGACATCGACGAGTGCAATGATCCAAATATCGAAAGAGGTCACACGTGCCATCCAACCGCAACGTGCGTGAATACGGACGGTGGATACAAGTGCGCTTGTCCACATTCGGATCAAACTCATGAAGATTCCAGTTCGGAACACTGCAGGCTCAGTGAGTATCTTTTCTTCCCCCAATTTTGAATTCCATATACACACTAAAACGATTCTATGATTCCTTCGCTAGGCTGTTGGTTCGAGCATCGAGAGGTTGAAAACGGAGAAATCGTAGCACCGAATGGGAATCCTTGTATGAAATGCACCTGCAAGGACGGTGTGATCACTTGCAGGGAACCGATATGCGACTGCAGCGTGCCCGGAAGTCATCGAGACAAATGTTGTCCTCAGTGCGATCCAGCGGCTTCCTGTAGGCATCAAGAACTTCATCATCTAGTTTTCAGGAGTGGCGAAAGATGGATATATCAGTGTCAGACTTGCGAGTGCCTGGTAATAAAGAATACACACGATATACCGTATTGAAAAAATACTCCACTCAAACAAAATATTCCCCTGATGAATTTGAGACGCGCCAAGCAAAAGCGACGGTTTCAAAATCCTCAGATTCATCGGGATTACGTATACGGTGTAGAAGAGAATCGGTGTTGATATTTCCTTGATTTTTAGTACGGGGAAATAGATTGTTGGCCAATGGAATGCCCACCGGTGACATGTTCGAATCCCGTAACCGAGGATGGAGATTGCTGTCCCCGTTGTCAAGACGATCCCTGTGCGCGCGAAGCGCCCGCCAACGGTACATCGCTCACAGTCCCTAGTCATCCCCAACCGTGTAGCTACGCGGGTCTCATTCATGACAGTGGTAGCTCATGGCAGGATCCTCACGACAAATGCACCACCTGCGAGTGCAAGGTAAGAAGAAGAAAAAAAAGAAGAAGAAGAAGAAAAAAGAGAGAAATTATGACAAAGCTCGCCGCTACGGCGCGAGCCACTCACGAAGGTTACTTTTCAACTTCTTTATTTGATGATCGTTCTCATGCCCTTCACGGGTATTCACGGGGGGATTTACAGGATAAAAGGGAAGGTTTCTACGTTCAGAATGAAGAGAGAGAACGGTGAGGACAGAGTTTTTCATTTGATCATTCGTGAGATTCTTATCGTTTATCGCTTTCTCTCTCTTCTGTTTCGAATTCAAGATCTCAAGGTCAGTAAGCGTTAAAAACATAAGTATCATATTTTAAAGTCGATCTGTCATGTGCCTTATTATCAATTACGTTCGCTCTACTACGTTGATGTACCATCAAACCCCCAAGAGAACAGAATATCCTGAGATTGATCGTACGTTCAATGTAAATTCATCTAAAATCCATGGAAATTCTATCTGGGTGGTATGCGTTCTCTTGGGGTTGCTCTGCGGCAAGCATTCATTTTCTTTACCTCCGATATGTGTACGTGGTTGAATGGTCAAACGGATAATATCTAATTCTTAGATATTGTACGTATACGTGTTATTACTGATATTTATATTATTTATTGTCTAGTATCTTGTTTTTCTTTTTGATACGAATTTCAATCTTGTTCAATCTTGTTTAATAAATCTGTATTCATTTGTTTTTAGTGTGAATCTGATTTCATAGAATAAATTCTAGTCGATGAATTTGGTGAAAGGTATCTCGCAAGGTGTATTGTTTTCAATTCGGTTGACGAATTGCTGTATTTAGTCTTTGAATTGAATTTTTAATGCAATATAGTCTGTACGTTCAGCGAAATCACTGATCCTTCACTGAGGAGTTTTGGGTGAAATGGAGGTGACACATTGGGGAGGAAGGAGAGTCGTGGAAGTAAGGGAGAATCTCTATTGATGCAATGGGTAGAAGAATTTTCTGCATCTATTTGACCGAAGTCACAGATGGAGGATCAGTGGTTTTCCTGTATGGAAAGGTTTCTATGTTTTTATCAGACATAACAATCGGAAGAAATCTAGAATTTGGTAGAAAATTTGCAAATGTATTGCATTCCCAGCTGAAAATTTCCGGATGGACGGGATTTCTAAATTCGCATACGAACTTGGATTCCGACTCGGAATCCATCAAGTCCCTTCCAAGATCCGTACGACCGTTCAGGTTGCTATCCAGGATCCCTTACATGGAAAAAAAGAAACAGTTGCTGCAATTACTCAGTAGTCAAGACAAGTATCACGTTAGCTGCCTCAACCGACTCGATACTTGTCCTGACTACAGAGTAGTTGCAGCAACTGTTCAAGTAGATGGTCGAAAATCGATTATTCAAGTAGTTGCTGCGACTATTCCTCAGACCTATAGAGTGACATGGGTCTTGGACTTGAACCCTGGTGGTCACGAACGGAGATCTGAATAAGCAGGTGAATTTGCCCTCGTAGAAATTTTGATATGGAAAACATGAGGTCCAGATCAGGCATGCCTGATTTTTGTTCAGGGCCTGACTTGAGTAACTTGTGAGGCCCTGACAAAAATGTAACGCAGGAGAAAGACAAGGTCCTGATCAGTAAAACCAAACGTTTCCCAATTAGAATCTGTTCAGGGTAGTGATTGAATTCTCAATCAGGACCTGATCCGGGTGGTAGCGGAATTCCCAATCACGACCTCATCTAAGCTACATTCTAACATTCAATTTAATTTTCATGGAATTCACTTTTCATAGAATGTTTTGAAACTCGCCCAACAGAAGAAATTCTACTGATGATCCAAATAGACCTCAGTTGAACATTTCAAAAAGACAGGTAAATTTCTAATGAGTCCTGTGAAAATTCTGAATGGTTTGATACATTCATCGTTCTGAATTGATCAGGTCCTGATTCGGCTGTCTTGTCGGTTATCACATGATTGAAATACGGATGAGTCAAGGCAATCCTGATCAGGTTCTGATAGGAATATCATGTCTGAGTTACTGAAAGGGAAAATCTGACTGAGACCTGTCAACAACCTCGCGTTACATTGTTGTAAGGTCCTAAACAGGATGCCATGTCAGGACCTGATAAGGTAATTGAAAGTTCCCCTTAATTAGGAGTTCTCTATTGCAGCCTTACGAGGGCCATGCTTCTAATAGGGAATTCCCTGTCAAATTTCTTCTAGGGTGGAGATCTTGTCTATACGGGAATTTACAGCTGGCTTGCTATGAAGATGGCTATATAATCCGCAGATCTCTCAACTACTTTTCCCTGGAGCATTTTTCACTTTTCTGTTAATTCAAAAACAGTCCACCCAAATACAGCAATCTCAGTTTTATGTTCACAGCCACCTTCATCCAGTAGTTTTCTAAATACGTTTACGAAATACCTTTCAAACAGTAATCTTCCAAATTCATTAGTTGATATAGATATGAAGTATAAGGGCATGAATGATTCTAGATATTAAATTAGATTTGTTGAGAATTCTTTAGACTGAGAATTAACTAAATCATTCCATCGATTCATAATATTATTACACGTTAGCCAGAGAAATAATACACAAAACTAAATTCTCGCTATGATGATGCTGATGAATTATTCTTGTAAAACCTAGTTTTTGTGAATTAGAAATAATGAGTGAACTTTTAGTAAAGCACAACTTTTCTCAACCATTGACCACGTATATATGAATAACAACCAAAAAAAACATCAGTATCGCTGATGTACTATAGATTTTATGTAAATTATTCAATAAGCAATGTGTTATACTGGATCGTTAGTTCACACTCCGGGGAAAAAAGATTAGATCTGAAAAACTGCAATGTTAGCTTGCATTTGCTAACCCACATGTTCAAATTTGAATTGAAACATGGGAAAGTATTACACAATTCTTTGAACTCGAACAATCAATTGTTCATGAAGATTGAATGTGATGTTTCATTCAGATCTAACTAGATCTGAATAGATCTAATTTTTTCCCCCGGGGCTGTAGTAGCAGACTTTCTGATTAATTCTCTTTTACAATTTACCCTGTAAAAATTGTTGGAAGAACAATTGTATACGATATTATTTGATAGGAAGTCCAAATTGAGTCATTAAATTCGAGGCAGATGAGAGTCTGGTATCACAATCGTGTGACTATATCATCCGAACATTGAGTATTGACGATTATCATAAAAATCTGATACGTATCATTCCCCTTCATCGCTATATTTCTTTACCTATCGCTATACTTCTTTCTCAACGTTACTGAATTGATCAGTAAATGATTCTTGTATAGCACGAGCTGTACAGACTGCCATATTTCTTGCTGATCTTAAGTTTGCCTTTAACGATGGATCATAACGCGTGTAAAGTTTGCGAATTTCTTGTTGGCTCTGTGTGATCCAGTGATGTATATACGGTGCTTAATGATTCTCGTCTGTAGATTTAATATCATTTGTTCGGTAACTTATCGACTTGATATACTCCGTTATAAAACACAGGGAAGAACAGATTCTTTGAGTTGTACGTTGATAATGAATTGAAATAGCTCTGAATTTTCGATTGGTGGTTTCGATTCAGTCAAAATAACAACATCATTCTAATGTCAATTTTGATGGCATTCTGATAATTGAATGGATCTTGAAGGTCTCAGGAACGGAAGGTTGCGCAGATTCCGTATACGGTTCCTGAGACATATCAATCGTTAAATCTGCTGACAGCGTGCTGTCAAGGTCAAGATTATGGGTTTGATCTGCAGAAACTTGATTGTGTTTGAGGAATTACAACGATGAGAACTTTGGAGCGGTGAATTATGGGAAAACGCGATATAAGAACCGAATCGTGACAATTGAGAGCATTGAATCTGCTGTCAAAATGAAAAATCAACGGATTTAGGCGAAGAAATCGATGATCAATTGAAATGTGGCTCGATTTCGGAGAATTCCTCTCGTCAGTTTTCTACTATTGCTGTCGACGAGAATACCGAATTGGAGCATTCTGTCAAAACCTGGTAAGAAGATTCTCGTCAGTTTTCGACACTTGACAGCAGGCTTGACAGATGTCAAGTGTCAAATTTGCATCATAACCTGAATTGTATCAAATTCATGATGAAGATCTTCAAAATTTCCACAATCGAGTATCATTGTAGTGAATTTTGTAGCAAAAATCCACTGATTTTTTATTTTGACAGCAGATCCAATGCCGTCAACTTCAACAATTCGATTCTAATATCACGTTTTGTCCATAATTCACTGCTTCCAAGTTTTCAACATTAGATTTTCTCAAACATAATCATCCTTCTGCAGATCGAATCCATCACCATGATCTTGACAGCAAGTTGTCAACAGATTCGACGATTGAGATGTTTCAGTATTCAATATTGATACCGGTTCATCGATTAGAATCCCCAAATAAAGGCTCGTATCCCAAATTTAAACACTAACGTTCGAAAAATCAATAGATTTTGAACTCTCTCGAGAATTTGACAGCTGCTCACTGTCAAAATTAATGGAAACCAAAACCTTGTACCGAGGGGTTGGCACGTCGTTCCTTTCTGAGTATTTTCAATCCAACAACTTCCAAGGGAAAACTTGAAGATTGCATATTTTATAGCACACTTGACAGTTGTGCATGGGAACATTCAAAACATCTTGAGAACTTTCTCTGAATGTTCCAGAAATCTTGTATAGTTAGGGATGAAAGATTCCTGTTGGAGAAGTTCAGTTAATCTTATCAAATCTCATTGAAGAATGTCTGAATAAATTTTCAACCAGAGCTCGATCGAACTTCCCCATTGTTGCAATAAGCTACTTTTATATCGATCTCATATCGATTCCATTTGGTTCTACAGGAATAAAAAAGTCGAAAATGTGAATGACAACGGTACTCCGGATAATTCTCAACGAATCTGTTCTTCGTAAATGAAGATGGATTATTCGGTACATGAACATTCAACTCCATGGTATCTAGATACACTTACGATACACAGTTGTTTTCTTGTTTTCATTATGAATTTCATAATTATCATTTTTTGTTTTTCATTTCTTTTCTTAGATAAAATAATCGTATTATTGGCACCTTAATGTGACTTCTTCTCACTTCGGAACGACAGATTAAGTGAAAGATGAAAGAAAATCAGGTACAAATTTTCAGTTGTATGCAAATACACGTTATGCAAGAGAATATTAAAAGTAGAACGCAATTTCGCCTCTTTCAGCATCGGCCACAGGGGGAATCAGAGTTTTTTAAGATACGAGGAAGTACGTCTCGAACCAAAGCCCTGGGAAGATTATTTCTCTGAAAATTGCTTACAATTTCTGAGTTTTTTTTAGACAAATTTTGTTCGCCGGGGTAACACAGCTGGCAGATGATACCTCTCTAATGATAAATTTATTTGTTAAATCATTTATGTATTTATAAAATATATATCATTTTTTAATTTAAGTTTTGATTTGTTTTCTTTTCGTTTGAATTTTTCGTGACGAGGTATTTGGTCTCAACGTTCCGTCTTATGGCGCATTTTCTGATATGTGTACATATACAGCCGTCTGGAAATTCCTCCCGGGCTCGGACCTGGGCCAGATTTATAATCCTTACTTGAAAAGTGGCCTCAACTTGGAATGTTACGCTTTTCAATCTAGGCCCCGTAGTGGTACCCCACATGGGCCGTGGGTGGGCCACCTTGTATCGGATGCCTGAAATATACCCGTAAGGGGCCAGGGCCTGCCCAGGATTGATTTCCACACGGGCACACGTGCATGTTGATATCGGATGTCCTTAAACGAGCAGAGAGTATTGATATTTGTGTCTAGATATGATTTTCACGTACACTGTACGCTGAGAAGATTCGATCCACATCGTATCAACGATTTATGTTTCATCAATATAAAAATCTACAGCGCGATCGTTGTACATAACGTAACGAAATAATAGATCAAATGAATCGTGCCTACAGGGGCGTCCCCAAGCTAGCCCAAACTCCAAATGTTTGATTTTTTGTCTTTTGTTGCTCGCTTTGCACGTTGTGGCGTTTAATCGAGTATCGTCGATCGGTATTTTTATGTAAAAATTGTAATATATATATATGTATAAATTCATTCTACCGATCAACGATGTCGAACGCCACCGATGTAACGACAAAGCCCAAGCTTAAAAATATGATCGTACGAACCTTGAAAGCTCGCTGGCTCGCTTTTTTTCGTTTTGATTTGATTTACAAGCTTTAATCATCATATTGAACGTAATGTACATACATACATGTGAAATCGAGAATTCATATATGCGTATGCGACTAGATATCGATGAATAATAATGATTATTATTGAGATAAAACGCCAACGTACGCGAGAGTTCGAGCTGTGATCTCACAGTGGGAGTTCGCGCGTGCTTCGGGTCGGCCCTGCATGGATCATTCAAAATTCATGATTATTCTTCAAACACACGTTTTCTATATACATAAATACATACATCAATACATACACATATGCCAACGATGAAAACTCAATCGAAAAGAGATCAATCCTCGAATCATGAAACATGTACCGGTCTAATAAGTCTCTTAGTGGATGAGTTAGACCTCGTCAATCCGCTCGTACGCATGTACTACTAATGGGAACCGAACGGTGGATCGACGAGGTTCGTTGTCAAACAGCACACAGATCGATCTTCAACGATATATTTGGGTTTGATACAAAATGATAACAAAATAACAACAATAATGATGTTAACGGAAATAATAATAATAACAAACGGATTGTTTGCTTGTTGCCAAACGATGTCTTATGAGAATTAACCTTTTGCCTTCTTTTGCCTTCAGTGATAATAATGACTAACCATGATTAGCCTAACAATGGGTATCCTTGCAGGTGCCGTACTGCGCCCAATTGGTGAGCAATAGCGCGTGTTGTGTGCATCGGTAATCACGTCACTTCTACCTCACCTATAATCTAACTACGCCTATTATCTAATCTAGAGTACTCTTTGAATACTTTCCTTCGTTCACAATGTTTGTCTTTTCTTATGTATATCCTGTTGCCAGCTGAAACTCTGAAACGTCCGGGTAACGTGTTTCAGAGATTCACACATGGTGGAGGGATATATCTCTTGGCGAATTTCGCTATCTATTCTGGGATGCAGAATTATGCTCGGGAAGCACCAGATTGTCTAGCCGAATTCGCCATTTATGAATTATTAATCGAGCTCGAGTGCTTTTTCATTCCCTTCCTGCCTAACCTATTTTGCCTGCTTCTTCTTGCACAGCTGTTTTCAATTTCTTCTCATTCTTTGTGACATTCATTATCCAAATTTGGTATTAAAAATTGCTGGAGTTTGTAACGTATTTTATTTGGAATACCATCACATGTCCCATGTGAGGGCATAATTTTGAATAGCAGCGATGACAGAAATTTTCAGAACCAAATACCTATATTCTGTTGGTTATGTCAACCAATATGCTTCGATCTTCGTACTCTTGGTCCTCAGTTTCTGGTAACGCAATTGGATCCCAAGCGGCACACGGATGTCTCAGATGTTATATGAATATGCTTATCATCTTCTGAGCCTGTCCATAGGATCCCTGGTGAAAATGGAAGCAGAAAGGAAAAGGAAATGAAGCGTATGCTGGAAAGTAACAGAAAAGTTAATGAAAAGTATACGGAGCCTCAACGAAAGGTTTAAGAAGAGTATGTGAAGCGGGAATTGAAACAAACAAAGCGTATACAATCGAAAGAAAAAAAATTAAACTTCTTTGCGGGAATCGAACCAGAGACTTCCACCATAGTGGAAGAAGGTCTTATCGACTAAGCTATAGACCGCCGTTGGCATTGCCTGCTTAAAAACATTATTTGAACTTAGAATAGATATAATTCGCACACGCTTGATGTAACCTACAGTTACGTCACATGAAGCGTGTTTAAAACGGGATCAAAAGCTTATGGAGCGTATATGGAACGTATGATTCCATCACTTTACAGCAAACGAGCATCACACGCTCCAGGAAGAGAGAATTGAAACATTTTTCGCTTCGTATGCGCTTCCGTCGCGTTTTCTGTATACGCTTCATTTTCACCAGGGATACACTGTAAAAAATGTGGGAAGGTTTTCTTCACATTGTTGGTGAATTTTGTCCCCTCATCGCGGGGGAATTGTTTTTTCATCTAAAATGAGGAATTTTCCCATCACTTTGAAGAACTATTCTGTTTTTTTGGGTGCTGAAGCCTCTACAAATGAAAAAGAAATCCACCAAATGACGGTAGAGAATTCCCCATCTATGGAGGAACTTCGCTGCCAACATTTTTTGGGGAAAAATTCCACAATCATTTTTTACAGAGTACTGTACGCATTATAATTCCTCCTGGTGCTGCTTGGGATAGATTTTGCTAGGACTGGATAAGTGATAATGAAACAGATTCCTGTAACTGTGATCAAAAAGTAAGGTGAATTTATTTATAAAATGTAAATTCTTTATCTATTCTTCCAAATCAATTTCATCCCCTTCAAAGTAATTCGTGTTTTGCCGTCGAACTTCCATTGTCGCCTCCGGGATATATGCGGCACTGGTTTTGTCCTCCTTCAGCTCTTGTCTTGTCTTCTTCACTCTCTTGGTGGCCGAGAGATTGTCTCCCCTTGTATTACAACAGCATTTTAGTATGACTCTTCGAGGCGAACAAAAGCATTCTCGATGCCCATGCTCATGTTGATTCCGTCACCGACCTTGGGAAGCAACTTTTCTTGTTGTGCTTGCGGGTTCCCGAGCAAGCGTTATATCAGCACTCGCTGGGCCCTTACAAGTTCCCCGCTAGCCACTAGACTCTTTCTAGCCCTTGGCTAGATTCTATCGATGACGTTGCTGGGGTTGTTGTTCTCCTGTCTCTTCTCCGCGTCGAGCTGACTAATAGTCAAGCTAGTGATGCATTTTGCACTCCCTCGTGCTTCTGATGTCATCAGCTGTTAGGTACACTCCTTTATTGTGAAAGGAACGCGTATTTTTTCAGTACCCATATCCTGTTGATGAATAGATATAGCCTCAAGTAACTTCTTCTCTCCCAGTTCCCTGAGACCCGGTTTTCGTTTGTCTGGTCCCGGAATACACGGACGAAATTTGGTTCCCCCGCGCCGATGTGGACTTTGATTTCCTTATTCTAGAGTTGACTGCTGTGCTCACACAAGCAAGCTCACAGCAACATACTTGAATCACGATGAAAAGTCCCGACTGATTCGGAACACTCCCAAAGACGTATTCGACGCGCTCTGATCGGCTTGTCCAACGACCGCACCTCTTGGTGACAGACACTGACCAGAGCTGCTCTGGTTTCTTAGTCTTCGGCTCATTTGTCTTCCCTGGCAGTTGGCGAAAATTCATCATCCACCGGTTGAGGCGTTAGCCGTCTTCGTACTTTGACTGGGACTCTAGTGAAGGACCTTTTCATGATGCTACCGTCCAGGTTAAGTAGACTATGGTTTTTTAGGTATGACTCCCCTTTTCCATATCCTCCTCCATCACTCACAAGATAGATTTCTTGGGCTTGAGACTGACGCAGAGGTGCTGACCTGATCGTATTCAAAAGAGCCCTAATGGGCGAATGGACAAGCTTGGGACATCCAAACTTTGTCTGAAAAGAGTCTATGATGTCTAAATTTGTCTGAATATTGTCCAAAACATGTCCACGATGTCTGTTTATGTCCATTCATTCAAAATTCTAGACAAAGTCGAATTCAATGTCTACCGTTTGTCCAAAACGCGTCTGAACCTTCTTATCTGTATGTCCGAAAAGTGTCCATGATTTGTCTAGCGTGTCCTGGCATGTCTGAAACGCATCCAAAACTGTCTCGCAATGTCCAATCGTTGTCCAGTTGTTGTCCAACCGATGTCCACCTGCTTAAAATTTCGGACATTCATCCAATGTCCACCATTTGTCTCAGTAGCCCATCAGGGAGGTGGTTTTCAGACGTTGTGAGGATCAATTGATATATCGCTCATTGAATTTCACTCATATTCCGTCAAATTCAGTGGAAGCTACAGCACCCATTTTGAATCTGAAAAAGAATCCAACGAATCATTCCGGACAAATTTCAGAGTAGATTCTTGAAATGCTTTTCAGACACAGAGAATTTTCAACTGACTTAGAAATAGCATTGTGTGCAACTTTGCTCTTGTTTTACGAAAAAATTCATCTATATCCATGATCATTTCACTACATCGCACAATGTAATATTTTCTATTTGAGGGGAAACGAGTGTTCCTATGTCTCTCCCGTGTTTCCGTGGTCCTCTCGGGTCTCGTATCCCACTTCGGATTCTATGTCCCGCTCGGCATGAGATTTCCAAATTTACATGTAGTTGAAGTCTCATTTGAGTACACGAGCGGATATCTTCAACTGGATATTCACCTGTTCTTGTACTTGATTGGAAACTTCCGGATAGGAAGGATGACGGAATTCGCATATTCGTTATTCTATAGGGAGTCCTGCTCGGAACTCCTCACATTCCCTTCTGACATCCCGTCCGAGAATCTCTTTGGCTCCTTTCAACCTGCGATCCGAGTAGCCCTGGGTGTGAACTTGAGGGGTCCCTGAAGAGTAACACGGGTCTTGCGTAGAGTGATTCACATGTAAATTTCGGTATTCTTTCTATTTTAGAATTTCCAATTGGATACCCTGGTTAAAAGAATCCATAGAATCTGACGGAATGAAATTCAATGGGATTTAGTCAGAACATTGTGCAAGATTCAATAAGATTCGGTGAGAATCAATTGATTCGTTTAACTAGGGTAGAGCCCCGGAAGAATAATCTGATTTCCATGCAAACATCATCACAAGACGTTTGCTGATTATCTGTTCATCCTTTTAGATTCTGTAGGCGTAGCTGAAACCAGGGTGAATTATTATTCGAATATGAATCGGTAGAGTACCTTTCAGCTGAAATCAGATCCAAGTTTGGACCCGGAATACACGAAGTATCCTCTTTCTGGAGGTTGATCTTTTATCATCACAGTTTAGAAATGAATTAAAACTCATCATCAGGGATGAAGAAGTGACTAAACACTTGGAAAGTTGTATCGAATCATCTATGAGTACAATGAACTGAGATATAAACTTAGCCTAAACTATGAGTATTCATCATACAGTAGATGCTGAATTACAAGATACATCACCACACTATCTAGCAATTTTTATATCCTCCGTCCGTTAAGGTGATACTAGCGGGGTGGCAGTAGCCAAATCGTTCTCTGATTCAAGTAGAAGCCTTCGCGCATAGTTTGTCATAAACAATTTAGATACTGCCACGCCGCTAGTATCCCTTGAGGAATTCAAACTTCCCTTCATATTTTCCGAAACCTCCCGTACTGTATAATAAGAATTTTCTTATCCGTTTGGTTGTTGCACGCTCATCACTAACCGCTTTTTCTTTGTCTCGAAAGATGTAACTGAGCATCTTGCATGTTCGTGTTCGTGCGTTGAGAGAATAGAAGGAGAACATAAGTATTGATCTGTGTTTTTGTAATAACGAATAGAAAGATATTACGATCCAGAAAATGTCTTTTCATATTTGTTTCATTGTATTCACATTTTTCTTTGTTTTTTTATTTGTTAAACTCATTGAAATATCTATGTGATAGTTGATTATCCGTTGAAACTTTTCGTATTTCAAAAAACTTCACGTGTACGTTTCGAGAAATTTGGAGGAAATTTAAGATTTCGAATGATCACTTGAATGCATGAGGGTACTGCAAAGGTACAGGTTGGGAAGTAAAAGTACATTGAGATAGAATGAAATATCGACACTCAGTGAAACGGGTTGAAAAAGGTTAAACTTTGCATGCCATAGTTGATAAATTCTAACACTGATTTCACTCAAATTCACATTAGCACTGAGAAAGAGAAAGGGGTTTTGAAAAAGGACCTTGAAGAAAAAGAAAGATATTGATATCCTTAAGGATGATAAAGTTACATATTTTTTCGAATCTCGATTAAGGCGCACAAAGTGACAGACGCACAAACACCGACTGCATCTTGAATTCGTTTTATTTTCAATTCTGAGTTTTGTTCGATTTGGTGAGATTTTCTTGTTTTTTTTTTTTTTTCTATTCCACACTTGAGCCTCTTTCGCACCATCCTTCAATCTGCATTCGAGATTCGATAGAAGCACCAAAATGCCACTATTATTTCGTCTGTCTCTGTCTAGTAAATTGCGATGCAACGATTTTTACGAGAGTTGATTTATTTGCATACTTACGACAAGCACCATCGACTTTGAATTGGTTGTTGGTGCTTATTCTTGCGGCAACATGATCTTTTCGTGTTTATTCAACGCCAGCCTTGTAATGGATTGCCCTAGATCAGAACCCAAAAACACTATTTCATAGAGCACATACTTCTCTATCGAATGGCATAGAATGGGTGTTTGAAATATTTCATTCTTCACTCGAAAGTTTCGCTTAGAAAAGAATTCATGCACCACCCTGGTGAAAAGACTAGATAAGAACTGGATAGAAACCAGACACAAACCCGAACAGCATAGTGTCCATCAAGGGCTATCAGGGTTTTATGTGTGGGGGGGGGGGGTTCTATTCCGGGTATATATCCGAATCTATCTAGATGCTATCTAAAAACAGTTGAGCATAAAATAGCTTAGATGAAAATTCTAGGGTGGAAAGGATTCCTAAATTTGCGGACTTGGATTTCCACCCGAAACTGCTCAAGTTCTTCTCTAGGACCTGAGGAGCTACTTGGGTTCTGAGTGAGAATTTAAATAGTCCCAGGCAGAAATCTCAGTCCATGAGTGAAAATTTGAAATTCTAAGCTGGGATATATCCGCGAATCATTCGATTTTTAGCAATAGGTTTTGGATGCGGGTCTATCCAGCTATCGTCCGGGAGAGTCCAATTTCCGGAAGGAAGATATCAACAACGCATGAACAAGTGAGATAAAACATATGAACAAAAATTGACATCCCTACAAACAATGATTACTGGCGTTTCAATGGGCCGCTGATGGTCCGGTAATGCCGTTGAAGAGGCGTCACTGACCCTTTGAAACACCAGCAGTCGGGTTTGCTGGGATTACACTTCGAATTAATGGAATCTGTAGGTTTTAATTATTCAATGAAGAATTTTTGGAACTCTTCGCTACTGTGGTCAGGGGAATTATTTTGTTATCCTCAAGTCATTTATATAAAAAGATTCTTGAATAAAACTCACCATCAAACCATACGCAATTGAAGTTGATGCACGACGCGGGGTTTTGGGACTTTCGATGGTAGCTTTTACCCGATTAGGACTACTCTTCTTATACACACTCTGGTTGGGCATGAAATGGAAGTTTGACGAATTTATCCGAAAATCATAGAGAATTAAAAGATAGAATTGGTTTGTAACTGATATTGATATTATTCGGGTTCTATCCGTGCGAATTTTTGAAGATAGGTCTAGACAGGTCACTCTGGGTACCGTCTGGGAACGGTCCAGGAACGTGTATACGTCCAGATAACATCGGAAGTCTTCTAAACATTGAATTTTAGCGCCCCCGAATACGTCTCCGGTATGTTCTTTTCATCTGACACCTTTTTCGAACACGTCCCCAAAACGTCGCTTGGTGAAGATGAATAGACCATCACGGAACATTTGTATGTCCCTGGGACATACATGCGACGTTCTTAGAACGTCCTGGAATCTAATTTGAACGTTCTCTGTGTGAGCAAGTACGTTTTGTGAATGTGTAGAAAACCTCCCGATGCTATCCGGACGCGAGTTGTAGAAGAATTGATGTACGAAATCGATTTATAATTCATGATCGATACCCTATCCGGACTGAGCCGAGTTTTATCTAAGTCAATTTTTTGGAATAGCTTCAGTACACGCATTTATCCGGCAGGGTCGGTCAAACGGGAACAGTTTTGTTCTTCCAGAGTACTTCCTGTGTTGTGCCAAATATGTTTTCTGGGAGTACAAAAGTCCCTGCTATCCGGGTATTTTACGGTTCTTCATTCGGGGTTCATATGAAATTCTGATCGACACCAAATTCCAAACTTTGGAAGGGATCCACGTTGAACATACGGTTCTTTGTCCGGGCTTCACTCACTCATATTTGATACCAAAATCCAAATGAGATCAAAACACTGTATTCACGCCTAGACACATCCGGATACAGCCCTCAGTTTATCCGGGTTTTATGCAGTTCCTTATGCGGGTCTCACCTGAGACATTAGACCGTATTTGACACCACATCTGGTTAGGATATAGATGGTTGCACAACTTGTTTCCACACCCGAATACAGTCTCGGATCTATCCGGGTTCGATCCGGGATCTCGACCGACAAGCAGTACCAAACCCAGATAGGATTCAGATTCAACCGGATAAAGAGTGAACCCCACATTGACCTCTGGATACATCCGCGAATACATTTCCAAGCCTAGTCAGGTTTCATCTGGATTTTCATCCAGTTTTTTTCTACCAGGGCAATCCAATAATTCACCAGAATAAGAACTGAATAAAATTCAGAGAAGATTCCAAAAATATGCTTCTATGTTTCTTTTTCACTGCACAACAGCTGCAACAAGGCTTTAGGGCGTATTTTTCAAATCACGAAAAGTTCATGAATACATCGCAAACTGTTGCATAATGTGAAAAATAAAACTTTTGTTTTCCTAATGTATAGGAAAGTCAAGTGTTATTCTATGACAAGTGTTATTCATCTCTACACTCAGTCAAAATCGTGGCAAACCCTAGTTAAATTTCAAATGTTTAATATTAAGCGTATCTTGCAAATATATTATGGAAATTCATTGTTTTCTGTATCGATTTGTGAATTCCAAAAACATGTTCGTGGTAGATTCAAATGATCACAGTTGTATTGTACCTTTTGACTGGTAGGAAAGTATATGAAAAGTAGAATTGAATAATATTCATAGTCTCTCAGTGATCGAAAACAATGAGTTACATATTATTTCGGCGAAGATATCTTTCAATTCTATTTGAAAATCGAGCGAAAAGTTTCTATGAATTGATGGTATAAATTTGATCCGTTGTAAGGCTTATTCACATTCGCAAGAAAGATTTATTTCATAATACACAAGAAGGATGTATGATGTCAAAATTCATTTCAAAATTCTAGTATTCCATCAGTCATTCAAAAGTTTCAAATTCACGTCAATCAATGGATAATAATTCGGTGAGAGTTTTAAATCTACCCAGCTGAAAATTCCTGAATAGAGAACGGACATTCTGCTTGAAACTTCTCGGGTTCCACCCAGGACTCGTGTAACCCTTCAGGCTCCTGCCTGGTACTACTCAAGTTCTTGCCTTATGGAAACTCTGATTGGGGCTCCGAGGGTGAATCCAAGTGGGTCCAGATGGGAAACTGAGCGATCTCGTGCGCGAGCCTGCAGAGTAACACAGGGTGTGGAGGTAGATCCGAGTAGTCCTAGGCGGGAATCCTGGTCTATTCGGGAATCTTTAGTTGGATAGCTACTAATTGATGTTGATACGTCAGTGTTACCGCAAGTTGAGGACGTAAATTCTGGTAATTAGTAGTTCAGGCAAAATTAATCTATGATCAAGTTGAAGACCTAGCTTGTTGAGGCAGTTGAACCTCAATTGAGGCTATTCCAGTCAAGTTGCGATTAAAGTTCTCCATATTTCCTCGCACTTTCCAGTAACAAACGTTTTGTGTCTTGCGATACGTTTTGATTCAAAAGTGTTGCATAAGACAATCAAAATCTGTGTGTCAAATTGTATTGCGGACGCAGAGTCCTCGAAGCATTGTACCGGTTACTAATCAATCTTACACACAGAGAAAAGAGATCTTCGAGAAATAGTGAAGTTCGCTGACGTACGTAGCACAGTCGCCCCCGATATGTGGGATGATAAATTATATCACGTCGCGTTTGGATTTGTAGGCACAAAGTGTCTCAAAGACAGTAGTTCACAAAGATACTACGTGGAATTATACTTTGTAATACTTGACATCACATGATCAGTAAATTATGTAGCTCATTCTACTGGAAACATATTGAAATCGATACAATTTATTGCTATATCAAGTAGTGAACTTTGCTATTTTTCAAAAGGGCACTTTTCTGTGTGCAATGGCCTA